>OX454264.1:27922102-29122102 GCA_949715065.1 Periphyllus acericola
AGCGTATGGTCATTATAAATTAAGCTCTTAATATATTCAATAAATTATAATTAGTATAGTATTCAAAAAATAAAAGTAAAATTGTCATTTTAATAAATTTCTTTAATCAATATAATTATAAAAAAATTAAATTCTTTAATTATGTTATTTAAATCATTTTTTATTAGATAAGTACCTAATTTAATGTGCATGGATAGTGTTCGAACTTTAAATAATAATAAATTATTATTTTTAACTATTAATATATATTTTGTCATTCAATTGTTTTGTTTAATTATTATTGATTGTTAATAATAATGTTTATATTTATATTTTTGTATATATTTTTTATTTACAATAGCTTCTATTTATTGTTAATTTATAAGTTTACTTTTTTTAATATATATATAAAAAAAATATTAATGTTTAAATACGTAACATATAGTGCGTATAATTACTGTGTATTTATTTATGTGAATTATTGTTTTTTTTTTTAGTTCAGTATGTTTTCAAGTAACGACATTATTACTATACCCACTATTTTGGATGATTTTGCAAACCATCAACATGCTATTAGGAATTTATTAAAATCTTTATCACCATTTCGAGGAACTGAAATTAATGTTAGTCAAGTTGTGGAGTTTTATCCTCATATAGTAGTTGATTCAGAACTAAACAGAGCTAGACCCGTAAATAAATAAATAAATAAATAAATAAATAAATAAATAAATAAAAGGAGCTGTAATATTATTTTTATTTTACTATGTTTCGAGAGTTTTTAATGTTTATAATTTTTTACTAATAATTTATAAAGGAAAATAGCTGTTATAATATATTTGATTTTATTAAGTTTTGAGAGTTGTTATTGTATATTATTTTGTACCATTAATTTATAAAAAGGAAATTTATAAATAAAAGGAGCTGTAATATTATTTTTATTTTACTATGTTTCGAGAGTTTTTAATGTTTATAATTTTGTACCATTAATTTATAAAAAGGAAAATTATAAAGGAAAGTAGCTGAAATATATCATAAAGAAAATGTGTTTAAAGATAAATAAAATTATTTTATTTTATCTTGGCAGCGGCATGGAACGTGTTAATGCACTATGAATAAAAAGAGATAATTATTTGAATATATTTATTAAAATGTATAGTTTATACATGTACCTACTTAAATAGTTTTATCTTATTAATTATAATATATATATATATATGTTTATAAAATTATATAATATATAAAATAATCTTTTTTAAAAAAATTATTATTTATTCTTGATATCAAATAAATAAATCTTTTGGTCTGTATCATTAACTCATAAGTGTGCATATAATATTTTTCTTATGGTACATTAAAGTTATCATAATAGTTGTGGTTGAAAGATATAAAAAGGTTGAGAAACTCTGATTAAGAGTTAACTTGACACTGTCTAATAGTAAACATGTTATCTTAATCAATTTTAAACTCAATTTAGTGCAATGCCTTGAATAGCCTAAGCACTTATTGAGAGATAGATAAACTCTATTTCTGAGAATTTACATTGAGTAGAGTGTTTTTAAAGGTGTGAAGAGAAATAAAATAGTCTTAGTAAAATTAACATGTTAAACTTTATTTAAATCGTAAGATCAAAGGACCAGATGTCCACAAAAGTCTAACATATAATTTATCTTACACCTCCAGTACTAGTCTAATTAGTGTACACAAATCCATACTTATATACTCAGCTTCTTAACATGTTATTCTCTTAAAATCTATAAAAAAAAACAATGATGGTTTAACTGATTGAGATGACTAAAATAGTCAAAAGGTTTCATGTATAAATATAATAAATTAGGGTGCATTAATATAATTAATTAATATAATAGAATACATTTTTTGTATTACCAAAGCAGACACCTATATAAATGTATATTTAAGAACTTTGTAGTAAAAAACAATAACGCGCATGTAAGGGTCAATAAAGTAAATGCTACCATGGCTGTATATTATTACTTATATAATTATTTATATCGTTTTATGTTTTAATATATTCTGGTACATTAGAATATATATTCATAAGTTATTCAGGAAAAGCCCATTATAATACTAGCTTATTTTCAGATTCTATGAAACAAGTAAAATACTACGTAGAAGAATTGTTTTCAAATGCTGATCAACTGGATTCAAGTGAATTAGAAACTCTGTTTCATACTGTTATGGAAGAAGGTGGAAAAGCAATTACCAAATCCAGTAAGCATAAGTTGATTTAAATCCTTTTTTAGTGTTAACAATTTTTCTGTCTTTGTGGGTTGGGGTTCACTTCACCTGACACGGTGTATTTCTTCTCAGCCGTACAATGCGGATACCCAACACTACATATATAAACAAATAATAATAATAATAACCCTACACTACTACACTACATAGGTATAAAATCGTGAGTGAAAGATAAGACTCAGTGATTTCACCTTGGACATTGGGTTCAATAAAAAACTGTACTGTTGTACATTTTTTCACTCAACATTTACAAACTCTCGACGCGGTCTCATGTCACCAACGTAGGACTATGTTACACCCCATACTGTCAAAAAATCCATAACATATTTAGAAATAATATTAATTAGTTTTTAAAATTTCATTCCTTAACCACTAGTGTTTGCATCTGAATCGGTGACTTAGAAAAAAATCTTTTTGTTAACATTTTTAAACTAAATTTCTTGTCAGTCTTAGAATGAATTATTTTAGTTTCATTATTTCAAAAAAAAATTTTTTTTTTGTCAAGCGATGAAGATTGATAATGTTGTGCAAATGAAAAATAAGTTGGCAAAATATTTAAGTCAATTAGATTTTGACCTACAGAAATTAAAAGAGAAATTGAATGCCGAAAATGAGGGAACTGCGGAGCTCATTGAACAAATTAAAATAAAATTGATACATATTAAGTTTTTATTTTTTATTTAATAGCATTTAAATTTCAGGAGTTTCTAATGAAGAAAAATACAGTAATACCAAAGAAAGAAAAACAAAATATAGAACTAAACGATATGTTAAAGGTAGGTGAACATTGTATTTGACTAAACAAGCTTCGTTTCACATTTGCATGTTTCTGCTGGTTCCTGAATTTCTTTTAATTGAATTTGTACTAATTATAGTTGAATTCAATTTGATATTTAAAATCAACATACTTATTAATATTGTTTTATTTAAGATGAATAAAATGTTATTAATATTATTATTGATTTATTAATTGGAAATGCTTCTGCATTGCGCAATGTTTTACTTAAGTTAGCTTTATAACCATAGTTATAAATTAAGTATTAAACTTACTAGTGAATTCATACAAATGGATAATCTCATAATTCATCTGTTAATTAATACTTGTGTCAAATATTTTAGTATACGTACAAAGTTAATTTTAATTTTTTTTAAGACACATACAAAAAAAAAAAGCTTTATAAATATTACTTAATCTGTTATAGACCAGCCAACAACTTCTAATAGTATTGCCACATGTAAGATCCTAAAGAATGTACAAAAAAAAATAAACAAATAGATAAAACGTAAGTATGAATGATTTATGTTTGAAATATTATCTCAATTTTAATTTTAATTCCAGAGTAAAAACAAATGGGGGTTCAAAAAAAACGAAGTCTAGATCAATTTCCAAGAAAAATATTAGTGAAGTCATCGAACTGCCTTCTCCTGTATGTAATGAAGTCTATGATAATAATTCTGTTTGTTCTCTGGTTTATTTTACCAAACTCTTTAAAATATTGATATTGAATTTTTTTTTCCGGTTTTATTCCAAGAACCAATAGAATCTACATCAAGCGCATTCTTAAGTGGCCAATTTGAGCACGAAAGAAACCCCAAAAAAATAAACATTCCAAAATTGAATGCTAATTCTATTGAATCCCCCAAAAAAAATAAACGGAAAAAAACAAAGTATGTATCTGAACATATAAATTTTATTTCAATTTCAATTTGTTTTTGTTTTTTAGATATAAGAAATCTAAGAAATCTAAGGAATCTAGTAATCATGAAACGCGTTATTGTATATGTAATGAAGTTGCATATGATTTAATGGTTGCTTGTGATAATGATACGGTAATAAGCAAAAATCAATAAATAATTTTTAAAAATGTTGATTGTTATATCGAGTAATTATTTATTAATAATAAAAATATTTTGTTTTAGTGTCCAATTGAATGGCTTCACTATGATTGTGTTGGTATTACAGAACAACCAATTGGCAATTGGTATTGTGATCAGTGCACTGAAAAAATGAAGAATTATTAATTAATAAATAATTATATTTTATTGGTAATTTTAAGTGTATTAACAAATAAATGTATTATACTCTTAGAAAGCCAATCGTTATGAAGACGGCTGATCTATAATAGGACAAAGTTCAAAATAAACCATTTTGGGAAAATTAAATTTATGCATAGAAAAACATTTTAAAAGAATCTTTTTAATTAAGTATATTAATCAATGATCAAAAAATGTATAACCACTCGTATAAAATACTCTTATGAGATAAATATATATAAATATATATATAATATATATAAACAACAAAAAGACTGGATTTAAATCATTTTGCACAATACTTTTTGTTAATTTATTGACTTAAACTGTTAGGAACATATTATAAATAACTTATTCAAAGTTTTCTTCTACATTATTTGGCAATATATCTTTTGTTTTTTGTGTATAGTTAGAGTTTGATTAAGTTATGAAAATCTGTTGGTATAAGTGTCAGTAAATGAATCAATTCATTATTTTTCTTATATGAGTATATGGTAGCAATCCCGGGCAGGACCTTTTCTAAAAAAAGTGGTACAGTTTTGTATGATTTTATCAATATTTAAAGTATCTTTATACTATTGAACTCCTTTGATTTTTTAATTGACAGTTCTGTAGAAAAAAACTAGACTATAGGATAGAGTGCTGTAGTTGACCATGACAATCAGCTGTGAGATGTACAACTCTATGGTAGAGCATCGCTCTAAAAAAAAGTAAAAAAGTACCCCGGTAGGCTAAAATTAACGTTACTGTAAACAAATGTTTGTAAATAATAAATAAGTTTTTGTCACTGTATAAACATATTCATTGGTTTGACTGAAACTGTATGTTTGCGCCTACGCCAAAGTAACAATGCTATGTTTTATTATATAACAGTGCTTTTTTATCAAATAACAACAACATACTAAAAATGGTCTTAAAAAGATAAAAAAAACAAAACAAAAATACAAACAACTATAGGTAAATATAAGTAAATAAGTAATACTTACCTAAAGTATGACGTACAATTCTAAACACTTGAATTGAACAATAATTTAGTTATTTTGTTGCATATACAGTGACATAATGATATATGTATATTATTTTTATTATTTTAATACAAATATTAATAGTTATATTATTACTACGACCCGTCACAGCTTCGCCCGTGATTGGTTGTTTATTTTGCCTTCGGACCATGATATGCAGAATTTTTTATTCTATAATAAAAAAAATTTTTATTCTATAATTTCTTTATTCTAAATATAATATGTTATCTTTTTGCCTTCTGTTACACATTCGAGTTGTATTGGCAGTACGTTTATGAATATGTCCATGTGTAATGGGGTCACAAACAAAACTAAATACGAGTAGGATAACTTCACAGAACATAAACTGTTGTCAAAATGGGATGATAAATGTTTTCATCGATGCAATAATGGACGGATATGATGAACTATAATTGTACATAGAATAATAATTTATAGTCGTAAGATTAGATTAGATAGTTGGATAGATATTTATTATTATTTATTAAACAGTAACAGTAGTAACAGTATTCCTAATGAAGTATCAACATAATTTACAAATATTTTTATTTTTCAGTGATTTAAGCTGTACCAGGATGATTACAGCATTCTTGTTAGCAGTCATGATGATCAAAACCATTTGTTGCTGTATCTATCTTCGTTAATTTTGGTTTTAGTTAAGGATTCCTAGTTATTAAGTTAACACTCTTAAATTAATCATGCTGAATGATTATTTATAATAAATATATAAAATAAATATTAAAGAATAATATGTTCCGTTAATTATTTTATTCAAAATTTACGGAAATAAATATTATATATATATTTTTTGCAACCTATTCAATCAATATTCAACTATTATACTCAACTGTATGACATGTTTACAATAACATTTTAATGACGAGCCCTTCATTATATTGTTAACTGATTAGTTAACTCTTTTATCAAGCCGTCTCCATTATATTATATGGTCTTTAAAGATAAACAGAATTGTAATATACCTACTTGTAAAATTTAATGAAATTTTTAATAAATATAAAAACAAAATGTAATTGGAGATGAAAGATTTTCTTAAAAAATTTATTGATGCATACAAATACAATTTATTTTCAATGTAATTGATAGAATACACTTTTCAGTCTTCCAGATAAGACATCAATTGATATAAGTATTTACTATAAGATAGCGGTTTGAAAAATGATATGTAAATAAAATTAACTACAAATAATATAAAAATAAATTTTGAATCAAGCAAAACCATAATACATATATATTTCTTATGAAATTTTTTTTTTGGTGAAATAACAGTAGTCAAGTAATATTATTAACCTGTTGTTAGTACACATATAATGCTCGACACAATTGCTACACTGTGATTGCCGCACTCATACTTAACTTTTTATAGTATATTAATTGTTCGACTAACTTAAGAACTCAAATTGTACATAGAGTAATGTATATTTAAATCCTTTATTAAAAAGTATGATACACTTTTATGTACTATTGATCAATTAAAAAAGAAAATCTGTCATGCTCCATAGCAAATTTTTATTGTTAATTATTTTAATAGCTTCAGAAACTGTGAGTATGATAGAAATATTTGTTTTCTTGTATTATGACGTCTTCTATGGATGTATATATTTATGTTGGTATTAAAAAGAATGTTCGAGGACAGAAATTTTCTATACGTTCTATATTAAATATTAGATTTATATTTACTATTGATCGCGTTTGTCTACCAAGATATTGAAGCATTGTTGCGTGCCGGGTTTGAAGCCAGCAGTAACAATATTCAAATGTTAATACGTTAACTACTCCAAGAATAAGCTAACGCGAAGTTGTACTATATACGTTTATTAACACTTGTAATTTAAATCAAACAACATAAGAACATAAGTTAAACTTCTAAACGATGATATCAGGCAGAGCTTCTGTACTGGATGGCTGGATACGTCTGACTCTAGGTGTCCATTCGGTCCTCTTTTATACATGGTTGCATCCGGGTTGCCGTCCGTCCTTCGCTGTTTGTCCCGGCAAGCGTACGCATTGCGAAGTCGTTCTGTTGGCCTCGGCTTGATGTGCATATGCAATATGCATAATTCATTTTATTACAACCATGTGTTCCTTTGCGTATTTTAGAAATTTGTTGGCCCTGGCTTGAGGTGCATATGCAATATGCATAATTCATTTTATTACGACCATGTGTTCCTTTGCGTATTTTAGAAATCCACATGATGACCAAGTTTACCTTTCATTTTATAGTTTTGAATTTATACTTATATGGTTATGTTTTATTTTAATATAATAAAATATTCTAAACGAGTATTAATATTGCTTCTAAGAATAATGTTACTTCTAAGAATAATAGTAATATACTGGGTATATTACAGCATTATAATTAATTTATTTAAAAGATTATTTCAAAATATAATTTATTACATCTTCCTTACGTTTTATCAAAACAAAAATATATAATGTACATATAACTTATAGTATTTATTAAAAATTGATTTTTTTTTTTACATATCGTGTATTTTTAATAACATATTTGTATAAAAATAAACACAAATATTTGTACATATTTTTTAGTTTTAAATACATATAAATCCGCTACCTAGTAATAAGTGACGTACATTAAGAGTATAACATACATTGTATGTATATATATTTATTTGTCTTTGTCCTTTTATTAACTATCAAACATTTTGTAAGGGGTCCACCATTTATACTGAACAAAATACTTTTACTCAATGTCTTACGAATAGAGTAGGTACTGTAAACCTGAATAGTGCCTTACAAGTAATGGGTAGATTAGATACTGATACTGATTTTTTTTTAGGTGCAAAAAGAATTGCGGCCATAATCGCGGGACACCAAATCAATACGTAGACCAAACGCTGGAAGATCTTGAAAAACGTAAGTAGTTACTAAATAAAGTTAAATCTAGAAGGGTACAATTTACCCAATCCATTGAATTTCCATTTAAAATACTAAATTATTTATATTTTAATCTATAGGCCAATATTGTACCGCGTAGGCAACGAAAGACCAAAACAGAAGAAAAAATCAGCTGTGAGACTACAACAGAATCCAAAAAGGTAAATTTTCTTAAAACAAATAATTTAGTTCAACTCACAGCGGTATTTTTAATTACTCAGTATATTGGATTTCAATATTGAATGATAAATACTAATATATTTCACAACACTTATTTGAAATAATAAACAGTTTACCTTCGTAAAAATGTATAAATCAAAATCTTATATAGATTGTTTACTTTTTAATCGAAATTCTTCTTCATATATTTTAATTTGTAAGCCAATTGTGTACAGCGTACACACTATAAGACCACAACTATAAAAAACATCACCTGTGATACTAATACTGAACCCATTATGGTAAATAGTTTTAAATAAAAAAATAAGTTCAACCCAAAACGGTATTCTAAAATTATCAGTCTATTAAATTGCAATTGTAAAGCATACATACTAATATATTTCACATCACGAAATCGAAATAATGAAAAAAACCTCTAAATATGCAAGAATATGCAACATAAAATTTCACATACTTAATCACAGTATCTTGAAATGGATTTCTATGTCACCTAGCATCAAATACGTCTTAGCAAGATTGATATGCAAATGCATGAAATCGCGAGCCCTGGTCTTTAATAATATTATTGTTATACATTTCTATATATTAAATAATAATTTTAAAACAAACTTAATACTTTTATTTAAATTTTAAATTGGTTTTGAAAAATCATTTAGATGCCTTTTTTAAGAATTGATGGTGTTTTCTTTAGTTTTATTGAGCTTCAAAATCCGAACTCTAGTCATTATAAATTTGTGTTCTTTAGATAATGACGTGTAGTTTTTTTTAGAAAGTCCAATTGTGAGAAGACGTGTAATTGCTGAAGCGCATGACAGAGTTGTAGTGGTAAGTTGTTTTGTAAATTAAGTGCAGTCTAGTTCTGTAATTACAAGAAGCCTATTCCACTTAACATCTTACACACCACTATTTCAACATAACGAATTAATATTACAATAAAATGTAATAAGAAAACGATTACTTTATGTTTCAGGACCGACATTCGTACAACGATCTTGAAGTAGACACATATTTTTCCATCATCGGCAAAACATATGAACATGTATTCCCAATGTCAGCCGGTTTTGGGTTGCATTCGAATCTCACGGACATAACTTAATTAATAGATGTTTTAAACGGGTGAAACAAAAACACACCCTTATATTGTTCCCGATCGTACACAAAAATCATTGGACACTGGTGTGTGTTGACATCAAGGCGCATAATATTTTTTTGTTCGACAGTATGTGGACAGACAACTACTGCTTCGAAACTGCACGTGTCTTATACGATGTGTTAAATGACATTCTTCGAAATAATGGTAAAAATGTTGTTGACTGGAATATTCGTCGACAGTTATGCCCCCAACAGAATAATAATTTTGATTGTGGCCCCTGGGTTTGCGCAATGGAGCTTTGCCTGGCACAATCGGTTGGCTTCTGGTTCACCGAGGTTAATATGCCACACCTGAGAAATGATCACAGGATGACCATTGAATCGGTGAGTTGTATTATAGTACTGTCTAGTTCTTTAATAACAAGAAGCCTATTCCACTTAACATCTTACACACAAGTTTGTGTACTTTTTTAATCGAAATTTTACATCATATATTTTAATTTTTATACCAACCGTGTACGGCGTACACACTATAAGACCATAACTGTAAAAAACATCACCTGTGATACTAATACTGAACCCAATATGAAAAATGGTTTTAAAATAAAAAATTAAGTTCAATCCAAAACGGTATTCTAAATTTATCAGTCTATTAAATTGCAATTGTAAAGCATACATACTAATATATTTCACATCACGAAATCGAAATAATGAACAGAATACACATTATACAAATTTTTAATTAATTATCTCGTACAGATTTTTTCACTTTTTTAGTCGAAATTCTTTGTCGTATTTTTTAATTATTTATATTTTAATCTATAGGTCAATAGTGTACCGCGTAGGCGACGAAAGACCAAAACAGAAGGAAAATTCAGCTGTGATATTACAACTGAATCCAAAAAGGTAAATTTTCTTTAAATAAATAATTAAGTTCAACTCACAATGGTATTTTCAATCAGTCAGTATATTAGATTTCAATATTGAATGATATATAGTAATGTTTTTTACACCACTTATTTGAAAAAATGAACAGTTTACATTCGTAAAAATTCAATTTTATATGAAAAACAAAGTTAACTAATACAATATATTTTAATGTGTTATGGTGTTATGTATAGACATTGTGCAAATATTTTACTAAGTACTTAACACTGCAAAGTGTACATAGTAAAAATTACTATCGAAGTCCTTCAAAAGCATCTACAAATTTCACGACAAGTGTTCATAATATAAATAGTTAGTATTGAAAATACTTATTTTGTTATTTTATACTTTAAAATCTTAATAAACAAAAGAAGGCAAAAGATGCTTTTTTTGTAAATACCATTTAAACTTAGAATATTTAATAGTTATATACCTATATGCAATGTTTGTGCGGTTATTAATAAATTATTATTCACATACTTGAGAATACTACATCAATGTATTGCTAATGTATATAATAACTTTAAATGACCCGAATATGACGAACAATTGAGTGTTTTCCAGTATTTGTATGATAATTAATAGTAGACTGAATTTCTGATAATTAGGGCTAGGGACTTCATGCTCTAAAAAACCTTATAATATGCATGCATTTATGCCCTTAAAAATTATAATTTATGCTTTAAAAATGTGCAAAAATGCTCAAATATGCTCTTAAAAATATTTTAAACTTCATTCAAAAACCAAAAATTACAGTTTTTAAATAATTGGGAAAACCATTGGTAGATTTTTTATTTAATATTGTATCATGTGTGTAAAACATGTTAAATATGTACTTTAAATATAAATATAGCAAAATATGTTGGAAAAATGAGCTAAATATGCAAGATAAGCAAATTAATATATGCACAATCAAAACTTTCTCATTCTGTTGTCCGGTACAATCAAAAATGTATGTAAACACTTGTAACACTTAGTATTATCAGTAGGGCTCAGAAGATGTAGGAATTGCATATTGCTCCTTATGCTCTCAATTTATAGCAGACCTAGGTAGAAATCTGAAGTGTACAATAGCGAGTTGAAAAATTGAAAATGATATGCTAGTTTTAGCTAAAAAAGTGCATATCTAATTGATTTTATACGCATATTTTGCATATTTTTTTCTGTCTTAACCTGTCAGAAAAAGTTAAGATATGTATTGGAAAAAAACCGCGGTGTCGAGACTATGATGAAGATTTCTATGATACTGACGGAAAATAGCAAATCAGTGGATGGAACGGGAAAAACGACGCAAGTAGTAAACTCCGGCTTAGGCTTTCAGCCGAGAACGCAAATGTCAAATTAATTAATGAACGGTGAAAAACGGACGCCGAACTCGGCGGCGACTTCGTAGCAACGGGCGTATCGTCTGGGTGGGGCGGCAACCGCGCGATAATGAAGAATTTTGATAAGCGATAAACAGCAAATGCGTAGTTATTTTGTCGATTCTGATAATTCGGAAATTATACGAAAATAGACTGCGTTTGTGGGCTGCCGAAAAGTACATAGCTCACGAACTTGATCACTATATAGACACGATCGTTCGAGCATATTTATAAGAAGTAAAAATATAAAATTTTATGTAACCAATTATATTCACGAACTAAAAACAATGAGCACACTAATTTTACCGGCATCTTGGCACATCACAACAGTATACATATTGCATAAGACTTCCCGTAAGTGCAGTAGATGTACATTTTTACAAGAGATTATCCTTTTTCTATTATTTCATTTCATTCGATTTCCTTTCCACACGGCACTATTTTTCGGGTCAGACTGTTGGCCGACGGCATACGTACGTCTGAGAGCGTATCGCGGTCTATTTATTTTTTTATATAGTAGTTTATAACACGATGAACGTGTGATCGAAATATCGAATATTTCAGCCGTTTTAATCGGTCAACATTTGAGATGTAAGACGAAACTATAGCGTTACAGAGTAGTACACGGACGAGTTGAATCACATTTTTCTGATACGCGAGCGGTGTCTGGACATCAAAACGAGTATTTTAGCCGTATTTTCAACGATATACATAGTATTATTTTAATAGTACAGATATTTGTACATACTCAACGAGCATAGCGGAAAAACTAGAATAAAAAAAAATGGCCGACAGCGTCACAGTCGAAAACATACTACGTATAAGATAAGTACTAACGGCGAAACCGCGAAACAATGAACGTCAAACGCGGCGGCAGCGTCGTAGCGTCCTGCTCCTCGCCACTCGCGAATTCGGTCCGGCCAGAAGCGAAGGCAATCGCACCAACCTTACGATAATTTGTAAAATGTACGATAGTTAAACACACAACACAACACTACTATTTCATTTTAGCTACCTACTGTAAATAAAATTAGTAATTACCTTGCGACGTATGGGTTTTGTGAGCGCCGTGTGGTGGATCCGTGTAGCTAACCCGTTGCTGAGGCCTTAGCCGGAGCACACGGGATTTACAATAATGAAATTTGTTCATTATTTGTTGGACTTACGAAAAAAAATAAAACTTCGTTGTCCGGCAATCGTTCAGCGGTCGGGACAAGTGAGCGATTGTGTCTAATGTCTATTAATTATCCCGAGGGCCTTTATCGATGGCACCAGAAAAAGGTAAGACAATAAGGGGGGGCTGTGGCCGTTACATAACGGTTAATAACGGTTAAATATACGGTATATATAATTGATAGGTTTACAAACTTGTCTATACTTCATATCGAAAGAGATTTATCACATGCAATAAAATCGGAAAATGTACTCCATATTTTTGCAGAAAAACACAGACCTCTATGATTTAATAATAAAGTTTTGATTGTCTTTTATAGTTTGATGTATTGTAAAATAAAATGCCAGGTTAAAATGAAGTAAAATATAAATTTTTTTTCTATAAAATGTTCTCTTTCCTTTTAATTCCAGTTAAACGTTAGGAGTCTTTTGGAATGGTTTTCTAGTTCTATATGGCCCCCACAGTTTATTATACCAAACTACACCCATGTACATTTCAAATTATTATGAGCGAAATACGAGTGGCGGTGTTATCGAGCGACCATCCCGCTACTCGAAGATTAAATATATTATCATTCGTTTTATAGTGGGCCTATTACTTTTGTACGTCACATTGTCTATTGTAATAACCCAAAAGTAAAAGGAAAAATAAGGTGGTAAAAGGAATCGGGTTAAATTACCTTCCTCCTTCTTGTAAGGAGGGCACTCGGGGTTACAAAGGTCCGAGAGCCGATGTAGGTGACTGTAGGTCTCACAAGCTTATTACAATTATATCACTCACCTGATTCCGCCTCGTTGTACGGCCGTTGATACTCGTACCGCTCACGGTGTAGGATTACAGGAAATGATCAAATGAATGTGCAAAGTCGTTAATGGGTTGCAATTGGACACTTTGACACTCACACAGAAATCAAATGTTATTAAAAATGATACTTGCGTAAAAGTAAAAAGAGATCTCCGGAAGTCGGTGCGCCCGCACTGACGACTTGCAACGGAGAGCCCCCGAGAAGGGTTGTCTGAAGACCTTTTATAGAGCGATCTGACTGTGTGGTGGGATGGTTCTTTTGACCAAAGGGCGGTTTCCCATGAAGGTTGACCTAGTTATTGACAATGGGGAACCGTTAGATTGTTGTCCCTTTTTATTGCTTGTTTTCTGTGTGTGTGCCGAAGGAGTCGTTATTTATTAAATCATAACATTTTTGTATATAAATGATACTGCATATCATTACACTATTCAAAACCATAATCTCTTAAATAATAATAGAAAAAACAGTTATTTCAGACAAAACGACAACTATTTTATATGATTATAAAGTGTTGAGCTATAAAAATGAGTTCATTTTTGGAGGAATGAACCAATAAGATTTTATAGGTACTTGTCCAATATAAATGAAATTTCAAATACTTAATATTAATAAATAATGTATACAAATGTAAATTTTTATGTCATCTAGTTTAAATGTATATATTAGGACATATCATTTTAAAGTCACTTAAAATTGCACTATGTATAGTGTATACAGTATACTTTAATTAGGTTACTTTTTAGAGAGCGGCATCATCATTCTTATAGGTGTTTAACAGTTTGCAGATTATTCATTTTTTAATCATATATGTTTTACGAACATCGATTGGTATTATTGTTTTAACATGGCCATTTAATACTAATACATTGATTACTGTTAATTTACGAAAAAAGTCTTGTCATTATGTACATTAAATATTAATCAATAAGTTAAACCGGGTTAGAAATAACTAGTATTATTAACTCATAGGGAAATTTCAAAGTAGTTACGAGTATTATTTTCATATCCTATTCATAATAAGGACAAAACTAACCAGTGTTTTCAATATTCACTACATTTCAAATTAATCGTAGTTGTTTTTTAAACCATGCCATTAATTGTTATTTGCTATCATAAACATATCACATTCGTCATATTTTAATGTTTCAGATTAATCAAAAAACGTACTTTCAATATTTCTGAATTCAATTTTGATATAATATTTTTATACTTTCTTTCTGAACGTTGATACTTATGTTCATTATGTTCATTATCTGATCTTAGCATTTAACATAATATCCTATTAACTCGTAATTTTATTTAAATATACCTATGTATTATAGTTATATTATATATTAATATATATATTATATATATATATAGTTATATTATTATATCATATTATTATATTATATTATATTATATCATTATAGTTCAGTATAACTATTGTATAGGCATAAATAATTAATTATTAATTAAATAAAAAAAATAATTATACAATCTAAGAACACCTTTTCTCTATATACCTTTTCTCTTATATCTAATTAAAATTGTTAACTGTCCGTGAGACTTTTACAAGGAAATTTCACCGTACCTATATATAAATAATATTGCTTTACAAGTGAATGTTACAATAACTATTTATAGTCAAATGAGGTATCTAACACACAATTAAAAATTTGAATTAAAGATTTTCCATTCAAAACTAATATCATACGTAAACACTTTAAACTTAAACCAAGTGACTGAAATCTAATACAAGTAGTTATGAAAAGCTCAATTTTTCCAGAATTTATAAACTTAAAAAACACTACAAACCATGGGCGCCCGGAAGGGGGGAAAGACGGGGCATTTACCCCCCTGGAATTCAAATACAATGTTAAACATTTAACCTTTATTTTGATTTAAATAAACATTTCATTGATATTTTGACATGAGGATGGCTAAAACAAAAATTGGAAAAGGTGAAAAGATAAAATAGATAAATTATTAAACACTCGTTCGTCGTAATCTGTATATTATATTAAATGACTTGTCCTGGGAGATCATCGCCTAGCCGGTAGGTTAAATAACACGACCGACGCACACACACTGTAACGGGTGTCGGAATTATTATGAATATTACAATGATTCTATTATTATTATTATTATTAACTGGGGTAATTATGAGAAATAATACGAGCTCGTGTTTATCTGTTACTAACAGTTAACACACATGCATACTCATTACACACACATACACAAACACGATCATTTTAACGGAAGTTTCTTGGTGGTCGATTTGAAAATCCGCTCATAGTCGCGACGACAACCGAAAATACCTAAAAATAGACCTATAATAGGTATACAATATTATTATGTTAGAAATTACAGTGTAGTATTTATTCGCCTACGGTGAAACACGGACCACACTAAATTACGTACGTATTATATTTAGTATATTTAATATTTTGTTTTATCGTAATTCGTAATACTATTATGTACATCAGAAATTATTTCAAAAAACCAAAACTTAGTGATTCTCTTAATGAAGCCTCTACTGGCGGCTCTACTTCAATTGAAATAAATAGTACAAAGTCGTCGAAATTGTGTATAGTTGAAAGTACTTCGGTTACCATAAATACAAAATATAATGACGGTCATGACATCCTAACTTTTGAAAAAGATATTGGAAAATATTTGAATGTCGAATATATTTACGATTCTTTGAAAATCGAACTTTTTACGTAATCTTTGGGTTCCAAATACTATGTATGACTTTAAGAACGATTTTTAACTAATGTGGGAATGCACTAATGCACTTTGTCTATATTCCTCAAACTCGAATATTTATAATTACTATGAAAATAATCACAAAATACAGCACTATCTTAGAACCGGTTACAAATATTTTACAAGGCGTATCAATGGAACTTTATAGAGTTATAAAGAACATATAGAGAATAGGGAACATATAGAGGAATTAATTAAAAATGTTAGAAGACAACAGAATAAATGCAAATTAAATGTTTGATTTATTATTTACTGACGCAAAATCTATAACAGATGATTTTGAACTCACTGTTCTCGTCCCAGAATTACTGGAAAACAATCGCACAGAAACAATTATTCACGTGCATCTCCTGAAGACTATTATCGAGTATCAATTTTTGTACCTTACCTTGATTCCATTGTTGCCGCCCGATAACGGCAACAAGAACTCCGTCGCCACGGTCGCGTTGCACTGTCTCTCGATCACCGGCTATTCCGGTGCACCACAGGCCGCCCAATTAATGCACACACACACACACAAACACGCACCGATGCACTCGGTACTGTCAACCGTGCGTAGATTCAGTTAATTTTAATCTTCCAAGAATTCGATAATGGATTTAGGAGTCGAGAATTCCCCTCAATAATCTATTATCTTTATCTAGATAATATTTTAGTTATCTATTCCCAACACTGGTCGAGACTGGTTTCTTTGACTGAAATATAATACACAACATGTTCAGTGTTCACCACAGGCAATCCCGTGTGCAACAAATATTATTCGGATACAATCTTCTTCTGTTAGTTGTACAAGTTATAACACTGCGGTGTTCTTCACAGCGGGCCTAAGATCTTCAGGGCGAGTATTATAAACTATTATTCCAGACGGTCGGGTTCGGTCATTTCATTTTTCATACGGCTTCTCTTTGTAATTATACGAAATTGAACATCGTGGAGCCGCCTCCGCCGCCATCGCTGCACCCTCGACTCTCGAGGGTACGATAATATAATAATAAATTATTATGAAAAAAACTTAAGAAACCCGATTTTGTAGAAAGTAATAATCATCTATAAACCTTTGCAATACAATACATGTAATACGAATAGGCATGTTGAAAAAAACAACCCAACAAATAAGTTTTTTTCAACCATTCGTATTAGATTCAGAGTGGACGAGGAATATACTATTGTTTTTTTATCGTAGTAGGTGTAATTTTTATTTTGTATTTTAAAATAATATTAATAGGTGTATAATATGAAAACGTAAAAAAAATTACTTGTTTATATTTTGAGTACAAATGTAAGTTTACCTATTAAAAAAAAAATACAAGGGTACGCAAAAGATAAAACTTCTCTCTATAACGATATATATCCTTGAAATACGCAAAAACGTCCTCAAAAATATCGATTATTTTTTGAAATTATTAAATAATTAGTGGTCAAGATCCCAAGTCACAGTATGAATAAAAGTCTGGGCTTTGGGAACTTTTTTCTGTGCTGGTTGTCGGAATACGTGTTGAAATTGAGCAATTATAGACAAACCTAAAAACCTAATGAACTCGAAAATTATAATAATAATATTATAATAGGTTCCATCACCACCACCACAGCACCACCACTCACTCAGACTATTCAGACGGTAGCGTGTTCAGGACAATATTGAAATATGACAATAATATTTATATAATTTATTTATACATTTTTTTATACAATTAATTAGAAGCAGTACCTTAAAATAAGTAGCAAATTAAATTATAATAATTAAAAAAATTTTATTCGTACATTCAAAAGACATTTTTTAAATGTGGTTAGTCTTAATTTTTTTTTACTAATTTGACGGATTGTTATTAAAAATAACTTAATTTTAACATATATTCAATGCAAATAAAACGTAGATACAGTTCTCAACTATTCAGGAACGTTATTTTTCTTTTCATAAGTATATGGATTTCAAGTACAGCAAATATATGAACTTAGTTGTCATAACAGCCGTAATCATTACTATACTAAAATATAATTTCATAGATACTCTTTAAATACTTGCAGATTATACAATTGGGATCTGATATTAGATAACATATATGATATATTGTATACTTATGGTACGTAGTAAAATATTTTGTAGTTATAAGTTGATATAATAATATGCAAGGACACAGAGAGCAGGCACATGGTAATTATACGTTTGCCTTTAGTTTGAACCACATTTTTTAAAATAAATTTACACATTAACAATACCACGTTATAGGGTAGAACACTAATCATATTATACCTGGCTGATGTTGAATTGATGAATAACATTATTTTTTATCTATAAATGTTAATTGATTTGACTCTCCGTTTTAAAAAATATTATTAAAAATGTATTACCCGCATTTCAACACAATCTTATTTAAAGTTTACTAATTATAGGATAAAAAGTAAGTTATTTTTCATATAGAAATACTAGAATAGGAATCAATTGAATAAATTGTATTTCTACTTACAAAGTTATATACTTTATAGCAGGGATGGCGTACCTTTTGATAACTGAGTGTCAAATCAAAATGTTTGGTTTGATTTTATTTGCTTTACGTGTCAGAAACTTTTCAGAACTTTTTTTGTATAAAATATATATAATATATTTAAATTATACAAAATTTACTATTTACTATTTACTATAACATATTAATATAACTTTACAGCGATTTCTATTAAATATTACATATTAATATACAACACATAATTTTTTTAATTACAAAAATTAGTTTTTAATGTGAAACTTGCTATATATTATATTATAATTTGTAGATTTTAATTGAATACATACTGCACTAATATCTGTTCCAAGACGATTTCTCAATGGGGTTTTAATAAAATTCATGGAGGAAAATAGCTTCTCGCATGTATATCTAGAGCCAAACATAGTCAATAAGGAAAGTACTATTTTTTATATATGGAGGTAAATTAATTTGGTAGACTTTAATGTTTAATGCATTCAATATGAATAAGGTTTTCGGCTTTTAATATTACTATCAATTTCACAATAATTTTTTTACAGTTCGCTGTTTAAATTAATAAATATATCTCTGTAAATTATATTTTCCTGAAATGATATTCATTCTATATCCAAGTTTTCGATATTTAACCACTCAAAATTTGCTAGATTAAGTTCATTATATGTAATTCTATGTGGATTTATTAAAAATTAAAAGGTTGGTTCTAGACATCGAAACTGTGAAAATTTATTAGAAAACTATTCAGCTGTATTTTCTAATATATTAACATATTTTTAATCTACAAATTTGATGTCCGTCTGACTATCTTTAAAGTGTTATGAAATGTTTTGAATTAAGGAAATTAAAAATCTATATAAGGATTCCTTAAGGACGTACATTTTGCTTTAAATACATCGTAAAAAAATACTAGCAAGAATAAACATTTAAAACAGCGTTTTTGCCGCCTTAATTGTAACGAGTGTAGTACAATCACCGATATTATTATCAATTATTTGTCTGTTATCTCGTTATCAGTAGTGAATAAAATAAAACGAGTATATGATGTACCCTTAGATTTTAAGTATTTTCAACTTTTCGACGGAAATCTCGGAAGGTACACAATCACAAATCTAAAAGTGTGTAGACACCGGCGAACTTTTGAAAATAACATTTAAACATACTTCTTCATTGAATGATCTATTACTGATTAACCGTGCGATTATTTTTTCATTCACAAAATCGACATCAAATATCTCTGCTGGAAGTCATAATATTCAATATCTAAGGCAGTAAGTATATTGTCGTATATGCTAATTACTTCCTACAAGTCATTTAAGTTCGTACGCCGAGACAACTGTAGCGCCCAAATGAAAACTGAGGTAAGCCTTAATTTATCGCAGCCCTACTATTGTTAAACGACCCTAGAAGACCCCAGTTGGTAATCTCTAGTAGAACAAATCTTTTACCATCGTGTATTCTCCATTTTAATCTATAACAACTTAGCTGAATTTGAATACATTTGCAAAATCGACAAAATGGATATTTGTACAATTGTAGAATTTATCCAACGACAAATAAATAAGAGTTTAGATAATATATAATTTGCTAACTATTTCTGTAATTATTCACTCGACCTCCTTTTACATGATTCTGATTTTTGTATTGTGAAATCATTTACATACATCATAATATAAAAAGTTGATAGCAACTATCCACATGTTACACAATACCTACATACATTTTACAATTGTAGACACTAGAGAGACGTAAAATGTGTGTTTTCATCAAATTGTAAATATTAAAAAACAAAGACATAAGTTCTGATTTTTATATAGTTCACAGATTGAAATATTTTTAGCAGAAAAACATATAATGTCCAATGTCCAAAACAACATAATTGTTTTCTCAGCATTTATTAATGGAGTTTTAACACTGTGATAGTACATTTTTAACATGGTATTAGCTCTAATCACATTTGATGTATTTATTAAAAATTTGTTGTATCTTTTTTGATTTTCTAAATAAAATTATAGTACTAATTTATATAACATTATGTTTGTACTTATTTATGAAAACAAATTTTAAGGAAATTCAAATGTCAGAAAAAGAATATTAACTTATATTAAACATTATCTAATGTAGAATGTTGTATGCTTTTACCGTTTTACCCTTATCATAAAAAAAAAAACTAACATATTGTTATATATTGTTTGCAGATGATTTGATCAGCGGCTAGTAATATCAAACAGCTTTATTTGGGAAGCTTGAATAACAAAGACTGGAAATATTTAGCCTTACTCCATCAAGACAGTAAGTACTTTTGGGTGTTACACATTTCATGAACGATGACATTTAATGTTTTTCTGTTGAATTATGTTGAAGTTTGTGAAGATATTGGATTTGGGTGCTTCAACTTCAATATCCATGTTCCTATGTTATGCTGTTTTGAATTTCAACTGATATTGAAAATCAATAAATTGACAAAATACGTTTTCCCTGTTTTACTTGAAAAGTTCAGGCAGCAGAATACATGTAAGTATTCTTCGATGATGATTGTATTAATTATAATATATTCTTAACCTTTTCTTTACTCTCTACAGATTTAATTTAATTGTTGTCAAGCAGACTTATAAAAGATTGAGTTCTAATTTCAACTGTGAAGTAGCTGACAAACATACATGTTGAATTTAAGATCGTCGAAGACCACTACACTATATACCAGTCCATTGCTTAACTTTTGAATGTGCCAACAAAAAAACTGCTTTTATTTTAAACATTTAAGTAGTAGGGTATAGGCTAATGAAGCAAATGAGCTGAGATTTTGTTATTTTATTTATGGCCGCAGGAAAAGCGCAATCTGGGAGAGTGTCAGTGTCTGGTTGAAGTACATACGTGTATTGTGCCCCAAGACTCCCATCAATTTTGTTTCTGTTGTAAAATAAAAGTTTTCTGTTCCATGAAATTATTTCTTGTACTTTTAAATAGTTAAAATACCTTACAGTTTTATCTGATTCCTATCTGAAATATGTTGATTTTTGGAGAATTTTTTTTCTTAAGTTTATGTTCAGTGTACAATTAGACATTACCTGTACAGCAAGCCATATCGAAAAGCTGATTTGTGTTCTTTGTACTTTATAATTTGTACTTTTTCCTTAATATTTCATTTTTATGATAGGAAACTTCCGTTATATTCATGATTTGGAAGTAGTTTATGCATTTTTAACTGTATTAAGTGGACTAAGAAAAAATCACAGAACCCATGTATTTGTACCAGTATTCATGTCTTAATCGGTCTGTGGGTACACCAATTGGAGTATAAATTAATTAGTGTACAATGGGTTTCTGACTTTTTAAACTGTATCATTGTATCTGTATAATTGAGTGTTGAAAAAACAATTTTTATTAAAAATTATAATGTTATACATGTATAATAACTATAAATAGTGATATTTTTTTTGTGTACAACTTGTGGTGATCGCAAATCAAGTTGAGCAACTCTGTTATAGACAATACAGATATGTGGCTAACAGGTTCATTAGGATTGTTGGCTTTCTACAGATATAATGATATAGTTCACTTAATCAATCGTCTTCATCTTATTATATTCATTATGCCTTATGTATGTGCAGTTTTAAGTCACAAGAATGGCGAGACATGACGAACATTTTGTTTGATTAAATAAAATCTAAGCTCATTTGTGTGCCTATATGTTAATATTTTGTACTTTTTCCTTATTATTTTTTTCTTATGATATGAAACCACTATTATGTTCATACTCTGGAAGAAGCTTAGGTATGTTTAGCTGCATTAACTTGACATTGAAAATGTCATAATACCCATATACGGGCTACGATTAATTGAATATTAATTTGTTGACGGGTACTTTTATTAGAGCAAAGTTAGTCTGGTGTGTAACTGACATTTTAATTGAATGAAATTTACTTGTTGAGCACGGTGTGTTGAATAAAAATATTATTTACCCCAAATTACATGTGTTTTTGTGGTGGCGCTGAGTGCAAGTTAATCTTAAAGCATCATAAAAATGTTAATTTTAACAAATTTTTAACTGCTTTTGACTTAATAGCCTAACATATATGAATGGCTTATTTGATGTGAGGTTCTGCAGTTGAGATACTTCTCAGTATAAATTGCCATTACTTGTAAATTACATAATGCTGTAGAATATAGCATTTCCTTCACATTAAATTGCCTATCTGTCCAGTATGAGGGACACCGCTAAGGACCAATTAATGCTAAATTGTTTATCGTCATCAGCACTTTCATTTTTACGTTTTTTTCACGTATAAGAACTGTGTTGAACTGGTGGCTTAATTATTTTTCATTACAACGATATTCGGTTGATCAGATATTAATAATTTCTTTTGACAAACCAAATTTTATCTAATGCATTTACACATCAACATTACCACACTAATGGAAAGGACTATTGTCGTTTTATAAAAACCCAAATCTCTAAATAATCTACCTTTTTCAGCATATAATTCAATTGATTATAATTTACATTTTATTAAATATCTAAACCCATTGGAAGGTATGTTTTATCTAAAATTTATAATAAAAATATTATATTATATATAATAATACAGTAAAACTTCGTTAAGACGCTCTCGAAGGGGAAATCGTAATACCGCGTAATATGCGGAATAGCGTTATAGGCGATATCCCGCTTATTACGCTCTTGAAGCGTTATAGGCGATATCCCGCCTATTAAAAGCGTTTTAAATGTGATAATAGATAGAATAAATTAGAAAAATGTTCATAGTGTGAATTGTTATGTATTACACCAGTGGTTCTCAACGGGGGCGTTATCGCCCCCCAGTGGGCGGTAAAGGGTTACCGAGGGGCGATGAACTAGTTTTGGGCGGTAGGGGGGTGGTTAACTAGGTTTGGGTGGTGGGGGGCGACGAGGGTGTACATGCAAAAACGTTGTACATGGTGCGACCTAAAAATAATACATACTTGACTTTTTTTTTTTTTATTATTTTAATTAAGACATTCCTAGCCAAAGGCTATCTACATCTATGGATATTTGACAATTTACTAATATATTTTTTTTTAACAGGTATTAACACGATAATTACAATAATTTAATGACTATAAGTAACAGATCTGGAAGAAGCGCATGTGTGGTGATGATTTGAATGTTGAGAAGTGTCTTATAGTGTAGGAGGTCGTGGGGACGACCTCTTTTTAAACGACGATGAGTTGGTTGGGTGAGAAGGTCGTAGTGAATGGCACCAGATGAGTTTGGAAGAGAGCAGTGGAAGTTTTTTGCTAATAATTTTATATGATCTTCGATTTCTTGGATTTGAAAGTCTTTGTGGAGATTGCAATTATTCTTAGGACTTTGTTTTGTACAATTTGCATTTTTTTGGTGTGCAAGGATGCACAATTTCCGCATACCGGGCAAGCTTCCATATAAAAAAATAATAGATACTATATTTATAATAATTACACAGTAACATAAGTTGTATTTAAAATTAATAAAAAAAAACATCAAATATACATACAATAAAATTATTAGGAACATATTTTTTAATTACATATTATTTTTTTGGATTAAAAATGCACTCGTCATTTTAAACCACACACGAATAACAATAAACATAAAAATTATAAATCTGCGTGTGATGTCACGTGTACACTTCAACGTCTGATCATATAACTAACGTACGTACGTACTACGTACTAACGAAATATAGTAAGAGTATAAACCATATCAAGATGTTAATAATAAATATCAATTTCTCTGTCGATAATAGATAAACGTCTCAACGAAATTCTTATCGCTGAATGTATTAATCGGGTTTTTTCAATTTTAAAAGGTTTGAGAAGCCAGAAATTGGAGCGTATTATGCGGGATTACGTATTATGCGGTGGCGTATTAAGCGTGTTTTTTTCAATGTTAAAAGTGTACAAGTACCTGGGACCGGGAAAAATCCGCGTGTTAAGCGGGATGGCGTATTAAGCGGGAGCGTCTTAACGAGGTTTTACTGTATATCGATTTCTATTTAGCACTTGTTGATATAATTTAAACAATTTGGAGGAGGAGGAGTACTCCTACTATAGTCCGAATGAATTTCATGTTAATAAAACTTTTCAACGTATTTTGGTTAGTAGGTAAAATTCCCTGTTGGGGGTTTCTGCGTTATACGGCTTAGAATAGATAATGCTGAATCGAAACTATTATAATTTACTATATTTTCACCCGAAATTTGGTTGTTTTAGCCGGCGAGTTTGATAATCTTATACCTGGAATTTTTCACGCCACGTCAAGGTAAATGTAATTCTAGAAAATCAGAATAAAAAAGGATCAGATCATTTTTCAATATTTATTTAAATTAATTATTTCGTATCCTTGGAATTATGTTTGATTTTATATCCAACGGTCGACTTGGATTCAAAAACAGTTGAATACGTTTCGTAACACAATAAATAATTTAAAATGATCTCAATTATCCTATAAAATACCCAGTGTTTTATAGTTATAAAGAAGTTTTTGTTTAAAAACCACTAAAGTTAACGTACAACATTATTACTAATAACAAAATAAATATGCTTTCGGTCTCATACCATTAATTGTTTTTCAAATCAAACTATATTTTAGATTCAGAATTTTCAGAAAGATTGAGACTCATCAACCATACAACAAATGTTATACTATTTTTAGTTCTAAATCCATTCCCACCTGTGTTACCTCTAATTGTCTTGTCTTAAGAGCACGCCACATGCAGTGTCTCCATTATATAAACATACGAGTAAAACATAGCAAATATATGTTCAGTAGTACCAAATTTGTGTAGTTGGCTTTGATATTAGAGTATACTGAACTATAATAGAACATAAAGAAAAGAACATGGCTGTGACTTTACTGAGGCTTTATACGGTATTCAATTTATAAGTAAGTAAGAAGCTTTTAAAAAATGTAATATTTTAGATAATCATAAATGGGTTAACATATAGAAGATCGAAAAAAACCTTCGAAAAGTCCCAGATCATGTTCTTTCCTCAGACTTGGATAATAGGTCAGTTGACTCTATGATTAAAGCTAGCTCCACATGGATTAACTGAACACAGATTTGCTATGTTGTGCGTTTGTAAGTCAGAGACAATGCACAAGTGTAATTATTTCAAATTGTGTAAACTAATTCATTGTATGTATTGTATGTTTGTGATGTTTTCAACAAAGAGATATTGTATACAAAGTCCAAAATATTTTGTATTTTTTAATAAAAAAAACATACATAACAATACAGTTTGTAAACAACAAATCATTTGCGATACGCTTACAAAAGACTGGGCATTAACGAGCTATAAAGTTAAAATGAAGTTGCTATATATGAGTTAATTTCACCTTAAAAGTAACTTCTAAGTTCTAACTAAACGATTTAGGAATTTTTTATGGCATGCCACTACTATGATCACTGTTCTGTTAAATATTTTGTATTTTTTGTACATTTATGAAAGACATTTTAACACTAATAGTTCATTTAATATAATGTTTGTATGCATTTCTGTTTTTTCATTACAAATATATTAACATAGGATAGAAATAAAAACTTCAAACTCAAATGTCCGAAAGATATTAACTTACAAACTATTTTACCTCAAAAATTGTTATAATCCTTTTAACCCTTTAACTGAGTGGAAATTTAACAAAAACACTAACATGAGTCTTACATGTTGTTATTAGATGATTTGATCTACTCCAAGGAATATCAAACATTTAATTTCAATTTTTAAAAAACATACTGTCTGAAATTTATAACGTTTTAATCAATGAACTATGGCCATTGGCCTTATCCAGAAACAAAAATTAATTGAAAAATGAAAAACTTTCAGTATATGTATAATAAAAGTAAAGTATTAATATTGGTCTTGCAGCACGACCATAACCTTTTTTTGCTCATTACTAGGGCTGGCCAATCTTGAGTCTTAAAAATCATTGAGAAATTACAATAAAAATTATAATCTTACTTTTTTTTGTTTTTTTATATATACTATCTGTACTACATGCACAATGCATAATAAGAAAATAAGATATCTGTAAAAAATCCATCGTTTTTTAAATAGTATGTTACCAATTTTAAATTTAAATTTGTATTTAATTAGCAATACATTTAATGTATATTTAAAGAAATTAGAAAGTTACATTGGAAAAATTGTCAACAATTTATCGCTTTAAAATACGTATACTGCGATAACTTTTAAATATTGAGCTGTGAAATTATTAAATTAGTAAAAAAAAAACTATAATTTTCATATTTAAAATACATAGCAATTGACTAGTGCTTTATTGTTCAAAAAGTTGATTTCATTCAAATCTTACTGTACGGGCCGGGAGCATAAAATAGTATTACGCGTTCCCTGTCACCATCATTGCGTGCTTACTCTAAACACCACCGATCGACCAAATGTAAAGTGTGTAGTGGTGTATAGCTCAACTAGCAGTGGTTGGGTTCGCCGCGCAAGTACTAGTGAGCTATGTGGTGGTGTGAGTGTGTTAAGAGTGTGTATATCTGTGAGTGTGTTTTGTGTGTGCTTAAAAACTATATTATAAAATAGGAACTATTAATGCAAAAAAAAAACAAAGGTAAAATGTGGTATATTATAACGGCCCTTCTGGCCCAACAATAATAATTGAACAATATAATTAATTAAACAGATAAAAATAAATATATAAATAAAACTCACAGTTTGTGGAGCGTACTGGCCAGCCGCTACCTATACCTAAATAAACACAAATAAAAATCACAGTGGCGATTTGCGCACACTCGATATAAATAATAAAAATAGTTGCGGCGATTGGCGCACACAAAATATAAATAATAAAAAATAGTTGTGGCGATTGGCGCACACAAAATATAAATAATAAAAGGCTGTTACGGCGATTGGCGCACACAAATATAAATAATAAAAAACAACTGTTGTGGCGATTAGCGCACACAACTATAATAATAACTATAACAATAACAATAAAAAAAACATAAGATTTTATATAAATAAAATTAATAAAATATTGGCGATTAGCGCACAATAATTGTAAAGAAATGTGGACGGCGATCACTACACCACGATGGTTCACGTACGACAAAGGAAAAATATAAATCACACACGAATAATACACACGAATAATTACAATAATACATACACGGTATTTTCCGTATTACATAACTCACGAACATATAATGAATAATTAACAAAATAATACTAACTTAATCTACATGTGCGTGCGTGTGTGTGTGTGTGTGTGCGTGTAATTGGACGACCGGTGGTAGATTGCTCAAAGGCCGTTGACCGTGAGATACGGTCTCGAGCACTTGCCTCCTAATCATTGTTCGGCGCGAACACTTACTCTCCATGCAAGTATAGTGTCGTATATCGCACTTTCATGGTTATCGCTCTATCCTCTCTTTAGTAAGCAAAACTAATAAATATTAGTTCAATTATTAAGAGGACGTTATACCATCAATTTTTCGTATTAAAAACATGTTCACGCAAAACAGCTGCTACTCCTTCAAAAGTGATTTTACAAGAAAATCACTTCTTATAATATTTAAAGATAATGACATTACCGATGGCCCCACGTAGCCTTTTTCAAAAATATATTGATTTAAAGAAATGACAGCTGTTTAAATATATAGAAATACATATTTTTTTCAGTTTAAATATCTCTCTTAATAATATACTTATCGGAAAAACGCTACGTGGGGCCATCAAAAATGTTGTTTTCTATTGATTTGATAATGGGTAATTTTCCTCTAAAACCGTTTAAAAACCTCTTTTAACTGTTTTGCGAAGACGTGTTTTGTGGTAAAAACATTTATTATTTGTCAGGCATGTGCTGCTGCCTATGTACACAACTACGCAACGCCGCCACCCAGACGCCGCCGCACCACATAGACAAACGAGATTTCCTTCACTATATATACATCAAATGTGTAAAGATTGTTATCAACACACGAAGGTCGGCTATTCCGGGAATATATCCGATATTTGAACCAAATTAGGACTACTATAATAATCAATGATATTATATTTTACACCATTCCATAATGAAAGAAAATAAAATTCAAAACCTACTACCTAAACAATAGCATATTTCTTTGTACGTCGTACCTCAGATTTTAGTATAAACTTGAAATTTACACCGAGAGCTAAAATCCTAGTTATCTAGAGATCGTATAATTTATAAAAGATATTGATAAGATACTTTTTTTGTTCCTCATACATATTTTAAATGTCATGTTTTATGTAAAATGTAGGTAGATTATAAAATTTAATGTGGTTCTAGAAACATCATGAAAATTTAAAACAAGGTATTACTTTCTATTTAAAAAAATATCAAATAATTGTCTGTACTCACAATATTAAATATTTATAAGCAATGACCGATGGGTATAAAACAAAATTATAAACTGCAATAATAATATAATAGAAGAAAATACTCCAAATCCTTATCATATTATATTTCTCGTGGTACATTAGTAACTAGATAAAGTAATATTGGCATATTTATATTGCATTTGCATCGTGCAATTACATATTCGCCGCATTGATGATCATTGACATTGTGACTGTGTTTGTTGTCCCATATTTCATTTCAACTTGTGTTGTGAACTGTGGATTGTAAGTTACTTAAATTGTTATAAATTAATAACTTTATCAATTATTAGTTATAATAATGAGTAATGACAAATAAAAGGAACCTTAGAAAACAAATCAATAAGAGACTTGTTGGTCGGGCACTCGTGCGTCGACGTTATGAAACGAAAAAGTAAGTACCTATATAAAGTAATTCAATTTTCGGGTGAAAACTTGAAGTATGCTTGAAATAAGTTTCAATAGCTTATTATAAATTATAATGTAGATATTTATAGGTAGCATTTAAATAAAATTATTATTTTTAGATTTTTAGAAGCGAGTTTTTTAGAGATGGCATAATTTTTAATAGATTTTGACTTTTTCAAACAATTTATAGAATATATATATAAATTTCTCATACATTGCTCTAACTAACTTCTGTTCAATAACAAAAAAAAATTGAATGTAATTTCACAAACCATTTTTATAACTTTATATTTAAAATGTTGACAAATATCGCAAAAATCTGCAAAATGTAATTAATTCTAACCATTCTAATAGCTAAAACTTTCAATTGTAATATTCTGCGGAATTGTATGTTAATAGTGATTTAATTAAGCCAATTGCAGAAGATAATGATGAAGATGCACTACCATCATGTCATTTTTTGGATGACTCTGGTATTGATACTAGTTTATTTGAATGTTCTACATCAAGGTATTATTTATTATTATTTATTTTTATTTCGGAATTACAATTACACCTGCTATAATTTCAATTATTTTGAACTAAAATATCTGATGTTTTAATTAGCTGTTGAAATATTAACTTTTCGTTATAAAAAAGCTTCATACAAACAGATTGAATTTGCCAATAAATTTAAGCTAACATGTAATATACAAACACGAATAATATTATCATGTTTACGTTGTAAAAATTTGGAGTTTTTACGATCACAGCAACCCAAATGAGAGCGATTTTCCTGAGACATGTTTCTGGAATATTCGCATTTTGCAACCGTCTTGTGCTGCATTTCCAACATTAGCGGCAAATTTCAATTATAGCATCGAGAGCGTCGTACTTCTACCCCTGTCAAATTAGCCTCACCATAGTACGAAACTACGAACCGACTCCTTCCTTATCTGCTGCGACGGCGACGTATCATCATATTATACATATATACATATTATAAATAATATATAGAGAACATGTGCCGTTTTATTATATTATCGTTATTTATAAATTTATAATCTATGATAGAAATTAATTATATTTAAAATGTTCGACTATCCAATTCCTCGTAAAACGAAATTCATATAATATGATGGGTTCAGATGACAGAAAATGTATATATATATATATATATACAGTCGCTACAAGAGTAACAATTCATTGAATGAAACATTGTTCTCCCGCGTACTTTCTAGTTTCAACTGTAGTGATTACTGGTTACCATTGTTTTTGATTGCTAATACGATCAGTGAATTTTATCTTGTTTGAACTTTATTAGGTATTAATTTTAGTATTTTTATATTATTTTATAGCAACGTGGGTATTGAAATATCAAGAGGGGAAAGTATATTTAATCAATGGTATTAGACATGATATTCATGAAAATCTTAGAACAGATTTGTAAGTTTCATTTGTAATATTGACAGTTTATATTTTAACTTTTTAGTTCTTTTTTTCTTTTTTAATAACTTCTTAAATAATGTATATAATTGTAATAATGTTAATACTTTCTTAGGCATGTACCAAAATGTTAGAGGCCTCCGGACTAAACTTAATTTACTTCGTACTAACGTCCCGTGCTTAAACTACGACTTTTTTGCGTTAAGGGGATTGCAAGTGGGTCATTTCTAAGGGGTTCAGAATAGGCAATAATACACAGATTTTATAATTGCGTGCGTGCGAGCCGTATGCATGTGTGCGTAGTAAATGATCATTAGTATTAGTGTTGACTTGTCGGGCGCAGAGGCCCGGCGATAACGATTATAGATTCCGAGTAGTCAGATTAACGGCTATTAGATATTAGATACCATAATTAATAGAAGTGTTGAGACCACAGAATAATTTCAGATAACCGTCCTATAAATCGTTATACAGGTTATTCAACGATAATAGTAAAATTGTAAAAATAAAAAATAATTGAGGAATATTTATAAGTGACATTTTGGTCTAGGTGTAATTAATTGTACTCTTAGTTATTGGTAGGAACTTAATTAATAATGATAAACACTAAAATAGTAAGAGGATCTGAGGATACAATAAAAATACAAAAAAAGTACAAATATATTCAAATAACATTACAAAATATAGATATTATAACTATTACAAATAATTTATAATATCTTCCGTATCTTATACTTGCTCATCCAAAATGCCAGACCTTATTGGTAACCCCTGATCAAATCTTGAATCAATAATTTTCTAATTACTTGTTAATTTATTGATTTACGGAACGCTGATATATTGCCTTTATTTCTTTTTTTTTTACATAAATATGGCATGCGTTTATTTCCATAACGATAATTTTTGTCCATTTTTAGATATTTGTATGATATTACACAGGAACAATACAGTATGACAATATATAGTATATACTATACAAAAGTATATATGTCAAACTTTAAAAACTAAGTCTATTGGCTATTGAAGGCTAAATGGGGAAATAATTTATTATAATTTTGTAGCCAATGGCCCATAGTTGCCGAGGCATTTGTCACAATAAAAAAAATTTATTATAAAAATAATTTACGTTCGTGTCTGTCTCGTGTATGAACTATGAAGTATGAACTATGAATACAAAACTAAATTAGTTTTTCAACCAAAAAGAGAAAAAGAATTTATAATCGTCATTCCACTAAATCCGTTATCTTATCGGAAGCAATTACCGCGGATATGCCGCGCCGGGCGTCGGCGATACATATAGTAGACATCGTACGCACGCGCATGCAAATAAACAAATATTACATTATTAGATCAAATATTCATAGCCAAAAGAGCTATACGCCTGACAAAAATTAAGGTACTTCCAACCATCCGATTTAAAAAAAAAAGTTAGGCTTAGATTTATAGACAAGTTTACTTTGTATCGGTCGGAGTAATTTTTTAATTTTATCAAGATATTCATACAAAAAACAATTTACAATTTTTATTAATTTGTCAATTTTCAATTGTAATTAATTAAGTAACAATATTCAATATGAAAAATGTGTTTCGACCGATACAAAGTAAGGTTTTTAAGGATTTTAAAAATCTTTAAATTTTCAAAATCATACAAGAATTTTTGTCAGGTGTTTAGGTCGTTTTGACGAAAAATTTATGCGCTTCCAACCCCCTTAACTGAGACTTGGTTATGTGATTCTATCCATGACAATGAACTTAATTTTAATAATTACAATATCTTTCGTTTTGATCGTAATCACCATACAAGTAAATACAAACGTGGTGGAGGAGTGGCTCTATGTATACATAAAAAATTCTCTGCTATCAGGTTAAATACTCCTATTCTATGTCTTGAACACTTAATTGTAGAAGTCAAACTTAACCGAAAAAGTACAATTTTTCTAGTTGTTTGTTATATCCCTCCGTCTAGTCCATTTTCTAGTTATGTGAGCTTCATTAATTCACTATAGTGGTTACAATCTACTCTATCTACTGATCATAAAATAATATTAATGGGTGATTTTAATTTGCCCTTAGTAACATTTACTTCTGATAATAACGGTCTTCATATTATTGGTGCTACATCTGAATGCTCAGATGCGCTATTTGATTTTTTCTCTGAGAATGGCTTTTTACAATATAATCTTACACATAACCACGTTAACTCGCAATTAGATTTAATTTTCTCTAATATAACTAATACAATAGTATCTAAATGCCATGAAGAACTTGTACCTATTGATGAGTACCACCCGATTCTTGAAATTAGTTGCGAATATGAGATGACATCTGATTCCCAACGTGATGTAAGCTATAAATACAATTTTAAAAGGGCAAATTTTGATATAATAAACAACGTTTTATTTAACTGTGATTGGTCCAATGTTTACAATTCGCATTGTATTGATTTTGCCACCAATGAGTTTTATCGAATTCTATCAGATGTCATCTATAATTATGTACCCAAATATACTTTTAATAAACAAATATACCCAACCTGGTTTTCAAATGATCTTCGTAAAACCCTAAAAAAGAAGTTAGCTGCTCATAGAAAATATAAATCTTCTAAATTGCATTCTGATTATGTAATTTTCTCTAATTTTCGTAAACAATGTAAGCAACTAATTAATAATTGTCATTCAGTTCACTTTTCTAATATACAAAAAAATCTCATAAGCAATCCAAAGTATTTCTGGAATTATGTTAATAGGTCCAGAAATAATACTGATATACCTATCTCTGTTCACTTTTCAGGAAAGACATTTAATAACCGATTGGAAGTTGCTAATGTATTTAGTGAATGTTTCTCCTCTGTATATGAAAAACCTATATCATTTAATAATTCTGTATTAAGCAATATCATTGACTGTGTTAATATTAATATGTTAGATATTTCTATCAGTGAAGTCTTTGATTCTCTAACCTCGTTAAATTGCACCTCTTCATCTGGCCCTGATTATATCCCACCAATTTTGCTTCACAACTGCCGATGGGCATTAAACCTTTACACCACTTATATAATCTTTCTTTAAAATCTGGAACATTCCCTGAAGCTTGGAAAATTATTTTTGTCACACCCGTTTGGAAATCTGGTGATAGATCATCGGTCACAAACTATAGGCCAATTTCAAAAATAAATATTATCCCAAAACTCTTTGAAAAAATCATCGAACCAAAGTTGACGCATTTATTTACTAATGTTCTTATTGATGAACAACATGGTTTTCGTCGCGCTAAATCCACAATAACAAATACTTTGGTTTTTTATTCATATTTAGTTGATATCGTTTCATTAGGTGGTCAGGTAGACGCTATCTACACAGACCTCCGTAAGGCTTTTGACAAGGTAGACCACGATCTTCTACTAGCAAAATTAGATAAATTGGGTGTGAGAGATCTACTATTATCTTGGTTTTCTTCATATTTAAATGGTCGATCTCAAATAGTGAAGATCCATAATTCATTTTCTAAAACAATTAAGGTCATGTCAGGAGTTCCACAGGGTGGTCATTTATCACCCTTGCTATTTATTTTATTTATAAATGACTTAAATAATTGTTTTAAATCATGTAAGTTTTTATTATTTGCGGATGATATGAAATTATACATGCCCATCAACTCTCCCAATGATACGACTTCCCTACAACATGATTTGGATCTATTTTCTAGTTGGTGCTCATTGAATGGTATGTAATGCTGGTATAATAATAATTTAACAAAATAGGTACAATAAATAATTCACAGAAACAACGAAATTCAAATAATTAATTTAAATAATAACTCGCAGGTTGTGGGTGCGCAGTCTGGCCAGCTGCAACTACCTATCCTAAATAATTTAATAAACACTAAAAAACACTATTATGTATAAAATTCACAAGTAGGTAAGAATATAATAATTATTATTTGCCACCGTGTGTGTACGGCGGTAAGAATATAATAAAAATGAATTGCCACCGCGTGTGTACGACAGTAGAAATATAAAAAATAATAAATACACGGTGATTAGCGCCTACAAAACCAAAAGACACTCAATTTTTAATTTCGTTGTACGGCGGACGGACTATCTCCGCGTACGATCGAACACAGACAACGAGACGGGAAAATATAAATAGATAACAATCATAACATTCACGGCATTTTTGAATAATTAACATTTACTTATTTCTAATGGTGTTATGTAATGTTTGTGTGCGTGTGTCCGACCGGTGGTGACACAGAATTCGCGCTATTATTATTTTCTACGGGCGCGTTCTAATCAGCGGCGACGGATACATTGAGGTCAACAAAATCAAACCAATTGGAGAGTATTGATAGAAAAAAATAAAACTATGTTGGGCAAGAAGAAGAAGCGTTTTGAATTCGGACATTGTGAGGTACCTACCAGTTGAGTAATGAGTTTGCTCAAGTAACATCTGCATCTCAAGATGTAGTTTTAAAACCAATCAAAGCATGGTTGGAAAAAATTCAGTAAATAACAATATTTTATTTGTGATTTATGATAAAAGTAATGTGTTACACAATGTATTAATTTTTCCTAATTTTTTGGAATATTTTTTGAACTTGCTTCATTCCTTTGTAATATAATCTGGCTATTGTTTTTTTATTCTTTGTTTGTTTGTTTATTTTTATATTTACAGTTCATTTTCATTTTTCATTAATTTCAACAATTATAACTGTGTGTACATTACTAAAAGAATCATAAATAAATGAGTAGAAATGTCGCTACATTCATCAAAAGAGGAGCAAGATTCTATTAATAGTGAATTTTTGTTTTTCTTGGACACATTATCTTCAGATATATATTTTGTCGTAAGTTTTTAACTTTCTTATGATTTTATGATACAAGATTTCTATTATTTAATTTTTTGTACTGAAACTTGTTTAGCTAAAATATTCAGGAATAGGATTTAAAATTTTTATTTAATGGCAAATAGGTATATTAAGTATACAATATATACAATATATATACACAATATATACAATATATATATATATACAATATATACATATATACCTATTGGCGAGTACATCATCTCATATTAAACTATAATTAATAGTATGAATGTGCAGATAAAACAATTGAATGTATCTATTCTCTAAATACACATTGATTTACGTCATTTAAATGCATAAAGTTACTAAATTAAGATTTATTTGCATTATATATATAAGTCAACAAACAATTTTGGACTTATTTAGAAGTTATTTGAAAAAAATTAATCAGTGTTATGTAAAGGAAACACATCAGTGTAATAGTCAAACCAAGTAGTCTCAAATAGTTTGATAATAATAATTACCTTGAAAAGTTTAAAATGTGCCTATTCCCTATAGTATAGTATCATATATTCTTTCACCTAATAACCATATGATAAAATAAATAAAAATATTAACTCTATAGTTAGTATAGGCAACATAAGAAGTAGGTATGTAACGGTTATGTTCGGTAATTGTATTAACTGTATTGGTAGTACTAAAGTCATTAATCAACAAATATATCATCATTTTAAGAGTTTAACTTAAGATTATTACAAAATTAAACATTACATTTAATTATTAAAAAAAAGGTTTTTTTTTTAATTCTAATAAGTTCACGGATTACATGTAAATTAATTGTGCAGTTTTAGTATTTTCTCATTGTAATTGTAATAATTGTCTACTATTTTGTTAAACATTTATCATAATGATGCAAACATTAGTAGGCTGTACACAAATTTATTAGGTTACCTACTAACTATTTTTCATATTTTAAATTTGTATAAATAATATGAAATATTAAATGTAATTTCAATTTTAATGTTTAGCTTAATCGATCATTTTTTAAATCAACTGAAAAAATCCATTGATAGTTATTACAAAGTACAAGCTACAAAGGTACCTAATTAGTTTAAACTTTCAAGCTATCGACTGCCAAATGAATCAATGTATAAATATTAGATAGTTATGGCTAGTGCAGCTCACGTTAAAGTACGTTTAGTTATAACTTATAAATTAAGTTTTATGATTAAATGAGTTATGCCCACCAACTCCTATATTCGTTGTTGTACTCGTTTAATATTTTACGGTGGGTCGGTAAATATTGGCTGGAAGGCACAGTAATACGAGTAAAAATGTATAATATAATACACTGTAAATCAATAACCTATACATGAGTACTTGCGTTCGCTTACCGCAGTTTTCACTTGTCGCTTTCTTGACTGATCGCCAATGGCATGATAACTATTCCGTCTGCACCAACGACATTGTCCAAAAGCTGCAAATGATGATCGAACACTTGCAGTGGGACAACGATGGCTGTCTCGGTGATACTACTCGCGACAAGTTTTGCGCATTGTTAGACTCTGTGTGCCAGAACGAAGAATTGTTGAAACTTTTCAAAGAGATGAGCTCTTCCCAAGTAATGATACTCCAGATATTCTAGTATAACACTATACCAGTCGGTGGATAACGATTCCGCTACATTTGAGAAATCATGTACATTTTCATACATAAGACATAACCATTTATAAACACACATGATTCCGCAAATTGCATACGTAATTTATACGTAGGTACACGATTTCCCATAATTTTAAATGCAACGTTGCTACCATCCGTTAAACGCGGCTTTTAGTGGCTATTTAATAAGAGGAAAATAGGTAATCTTCATATTGTGTTTAGATAACGCCATTAGATATTATTACGTTCACATCGCATTATTTTATCGGATGGTTTCAAAACCATATTTACATACATTTGTCCAGTCGAAAAATTATGATCGGTTTACGTATTCAAAATTAGTTCTGAACGAGGTCAAGAGAAAACTTCAAGTGAAAAACAGAATGTGTATAAATGAGTGTATCACTGTGTATGATTCGAACCCATTAACGTACAAAATGTGGTAGTCTGTGAAATATGTTAACAAATAACTTATAGCAAGAGTTTAATGGATATGGTACGCAGGGTCGTAGCTAGGCACTGGCAAGAGGGCTTTTGACAGGGGCGAATTTTTATACCAAGTGCGTAATTTCAGCAAGTGACCGTCTCAATTCAGTTATAATAGATAGCTCGTTAAAAAATGTATCTTGTAAAATGTATTTTGTTTTTTATAATGACCTTTATGGTAGTAGGAAAAAAACAAATTTTTTGTACGAAATGCAAATTTGGTTCATTGCCAGGGGCGCTATTGTTTCTTGCTACGATCCTGATGGTATGTATATAACGCTGTATTTAAAAGCATGCGAAATCGTGTTAACACGTTGACTGCCATGCCTATTTCAGTGTATTATCCTTTGGGGCCACCGTATTTTTTTACGACTTTTAACTTATTTCTATTATGATTATTAGTCATAAATCTATCCTAAAACCATTGTATGTGTTAATTCACCTGTAGAATGTGAGGGGTTATAATGTCCCTCAGTAGCGAAAAATATGTGAATCACATATTTCTTGCTTTTGAGGGGTGTTTTGACCCCTCAACTAAATTAAGGATACAAATCATAAAAATCTGTATTTCACTAGTAAAGTTAAAAATATTTAAATCCATTCATAAAAAAAATGAAAAATAAAATAAATATCTGCATTTTTAATTAGTAAAACATATAATATTGTAACTGCAGTACTTTTTGATATTTTTTGACAATAATATTAAAAGACAAGTTTATATAATGGCTACATAATTTTTCTTTACAATTTTAATATATTTTATGTACAAAATCAAAAACACATCCATAGAGTGAACAAACTCCCTATAGAATATACAAACTTCAATAGAGTGTACACAAACCTATACATTGAGTATTAGAGTGTATAATGTACATAAACCCATAATAGAAACTGAACTAGTAGTAGTTGTATCACTCTATGAACTATAGTAGCGTCAATAATCGTCGATATCGGATAACGAGTATTCACGTTTGTAGCCATAAATTAAATATATTTTTTTTTGTTCTATAACAACATTTTATATAAAGTTTAAATGTAAATCTTTGTTACATTGGCTCAAGCACTACTTATCTAATCTTCAAGCGGTTTTTTAAATTATAGAGAACATTGCGGAGCACGTTTTAGGCATACATTCTAGAGCCAAGAGAATCCCTAACAAAGATTCTCCATTCTCACCGTCTATACGTGTATAGAGATAATAATATAAATAGAGTTTGATTGCCATAGCCCATAAATACCTAAGCTCTTTATGGTTATTCTATATCAACTGTTGGAATTTCATTCTTCTCGATTGGAAAAATTTTTCGTAACACAAATTTGTCGCCAAATATTTCGGAGGATTTCGTATTTCGAATTGAAAGATATTATTTTAAAAAAATATATCAAACTATTGTAATTTACGAACAGTGCAAATAAGATGCGCTTATGTTTAGGAACAGTCATGCGTATGATAATGATCAAAATACTAACAACAATAACGTCAATAACAATGATAATTATAATGACAATAACCGTGACAGAATCAATAACTTAGGAACTCTTGGTTTGATTAACCAATTCCACCGCATTATATAATTTGTATTGGATGTTATAGGTATTGAAAGATGTCAAGGACTTTATAAATACAATTAAAATATATTTTCATGACATTAGTGATTCCACAATGTGTGGAAATTATAACGAAAATGAGGAAACCTATATAAAACAGATTCGGAACGAAAACGCATTGTATAAAAAGAATATCATATATCTGACTGACAAAATTAATAAAATTGAGATAGATTATCACGATAAAGTTCGGGAATATGAAAAGGAAAAAAAGTTGTATAACGAAAACGTTGAAAAACTTTATGAAGAAGCCCACATGAATAAAGCTCAGATAGAGTGAGTACTCGTATCTCGTATCTATATATATACGAGTATAGTGAAAAAAAAAAAATTTATTTTGTTCGATTTCATGGCCAAGAGTTTATTTTTAATACCTATATTATTTTATTGTTTATAAAATTGTATTTATAAAGAATAAACAATTGTTCAAACAATATCGCGAATTCTTGAACTCAATATACGATCAAATAGGTGGCTTTTTGAACATTTTCTTACACAAATGAGGTGATAAATTTTAGTAAATCATATATTTTTAGAATAATCTGCAGTTTTACACTAAAACATATATGAAATAATCATGCTGCGTGTATATAGTAAATTAATATTTGGTATCTATAATAAAGGGTTTCAGATGAACATGTATCTAATTATTATTCAAATCCAGCTTTCTCTAGATAATGTATCAATCGGTCACATCTCATATAGATGTAGTATGTTCACGTTTAGGTTACAAGTAGAAGTGTACAACTTAAACGTTAACACTTAATCAGCAATCAATAATGAAAATCGGCTGATATATTATGCAGATGTCTACGTATGGTAGCATTGGTAGGCGTTATCCATATCATATGATACATAAGATTGAAACTTGAAAAGTTGAATTATAATTATTACTTACCTATGTATACAACTGATAATTACAATACTTAACTTACATTATTATTATTGTATAGGTATAGATAATTATTATAGTTGAATATAGTTTTTTGACGTAATATGTTGTTCGTAGGATGAAATATAAAAGTGATATGTTGATACGATTCAAAGTTGCTGAAAAGCATTTGGAAGAAATTGAAAAACTGACGGAAGATAAACAAAAAAAGTTTGACGATTCAAAACAGTCCAATATTGCGGAGACCAATAACCTGAGAGACGAATTGTACTATAAAACTCTGGTTTTAGTATTTTATATTTTTTTTTTTGTAAATCATTAATTTATAATAACTCTGGTTATTAATTTTAAGTACTAAATACTATAATGGTCATTAATCGGATTATCTTATAAATAAAATTTTAAATTGTATACATTTGTGTTAATCATTGGTATCTTACTATAGATATTTTACAGATTAAAAAAAGAAATGTTTTTAAAGATGATTATAACCCGACACAGCGATACGATGTTATCGAAATATAAGAGGAGAAGAAATCTACAGCAAAATAACAAATCAATGAACAATTCGATCGGAAAACTAGAGGTATATATATATATATATATATTATAATATTATGTACAATATGTCCCAGAAGTCAATATTATGCATTTAAACCGTTATTTTATCAATAAAGTTTAAAAATATTATTTTAAATTAATATTATTAATAGTTTAAATATTTGCTGAAAACTCCACTAATAATTAGATATTTACAGATTGTCATAACAAAATTGTATTTTCAAATCGAGATTAATTTATTAAAACATGCAATTCGTAGTTTTTCTAACATAACTATTATTCTTACAAAATCAAAACTTAATTAGCTTTAACTTTGATGATTTTATTTCGATTTTAGTAATTTTTGTTTCTCATCACTGTAAAAAACAGCAATTAAATATACTGATTTTCAACACCTATTATGGGTGATACGGGACGTATTTTCAACTATTTTCTAGGGAGGGGGGTCCAACATTTTTTATGATTTCAACATGATATAGTCATGTAGGTATTGTTACAGCCTTGCAGGAAATAGTTGCAGTGAAATACATTTTCTATCAGAAAGATATCTTAACTTAACAGCCAACACACTATTAGAGCAATATAAACTATAATATAAAACCCAAATAAATAGATATACAGTTTGTACGCTCACATTTTTGAAAATACACGTTGTAAAGTAACTGATGTACTCTGAATACATAAATACTTCAGTAGCATTTGATACAAATACTTGCCTTTTTTCGGTTCTGGAGGTCCAGTAACCCCCCCCCCTGTAAATACTTCACTGCATACAATAACCCATTCTTACAAGGCCCTATATATATTATGGTTATATACATATATGTATAACTGAAAATCTGACTTTTACTTTTGATGAAAATAATTTTATAAAATTTAAGGAGAAGTTAGTATCGATGGAAATATACCTCAAAGAACTAGAAGAGGACGAAACAGTGTATTTGAAACGGGAATTTTATGATAAATTGGACGCAATAAAGAAAAAAATAGCATTGCGAACTATTTCTAAATTTTTATTGCCCTATGTGAACTTAAAGTTTGAATCAAAACGGAAGGAGCAGAAACCAAAGAAAGCTAAAACCAATAAAACAAAAAAATAATTCTGTTGTACGAGAATGTATTATAAAGTGAATATAAACTATAATACATTTTTAATTTTTATACACCTATTTAAAAATAAAAACAAGTAAGCCGATATTTATTTTTGTTTTATCGCACTAAAAGAGGCATTTCATCCTTTGGTTCAAGATTATGTAAGTACCTACTCATAGATGTGCGTGAACTTCTATATTATGTACATCTATATCGCATAAACTGATGATTTTGGGTGTGCGTGAAATAAATATCAACTGCCACTATTTCTCTTATAAATGACGACAATGCATGCGCACCCATTTGTTATGCTATATAATACAATATTTTGGAGTACAGCATTTTGAATACGCATGTTCTATGAATCATTACTACGTGACCGCTCAACATATCTCAATGGTACTCCCTCAACAAACTGCGTGTGTGGTCAAGTATAAATTATTGTTGTAACACTAGTATGCATATTGTCGAGAACAAATTTTATGAAAAATGCTTTGACATTTTTAACACTTATCGTCTCGAGCAGCAGCATTATTTTATTAATAAAACACATGGTTTGTCAGATACGGTAACCGAAGAATTACATTTTATATAAAATACATTACACGTGTATTTAAACACGAAGTTGAAATCACGAGGGGCGTACATCAGAAGAACACTGTAATTACATTATGTGCGACCGTTGAAGGGAGCACCACAAGATTTCCAATTTTTTTTATTAATATTCATAACATTTTATTATCATTAACAAAACGTTATCAAAGTCGCCGATGGGCAATCAACACATACGGACTCGGGTGTGGCACCGCGGTAAAATTATGATTTCACAAAGTTCCTATTTTTCATATTTATTTTGTTCACTACCTTCAGATATACATGTTTCCTACACCTGTTTTTCAGTTTTTCCTGTATTCACCTATTGTAATCGTCATTTCGGTGTGTTTGTTCGACTTGTGTTTTCTTTTTATATTATTTTATTTCTCACCGGACCGAAATGTACGAGCGTCGAGCGTCGGCCGTAGTAAATGATAATTAAACTATTATATTTTATAGAATTCAAAGTAAGTATCCAGTTAAGTATCCACGTTCACAATATTTACACGTTCAATTAATATTAGAAATACTTTAAGCTGAAATCTCCCATTTTGGTCAATGCCTTGATATTTTTAAAAATGTTCTTTAAAAATGTAGACCAATTATAATGGTTATTACGCCGATATTGTTCGAGCACGCAAATCCAAACCGAAATTTAACACAAAAAGCATCATCCCGCCGCCACTCCGTCATCTCAATACCTACTACACTGCCGGCGGGAGCCCGGTAATCTGTACGGCTAATGGTCATTAATTTCCTCCGCGGCCGACACGACACTTTTTGTGATGTATATTAATTATTATTCAATTATTAGTTAATAAAACCATTTTATTTATATAATACAGTCCACTAGTTTTATAATTTATTCATTCAATTACCAACTCAAGATAGAATAAACATTGATTCTAACAAGTAACAATCAACCAAAACAATTACATGAAATTGAAACATAAATTCTAAAATATACAATATTTCAGTATATATTTTACTTGAACATGTGGTTTCATTATGTTGGGTACCAAGAGTATTTCTAAATTATTATTTCCAATTCATCCATAACACTGTTCTCTAACACTAAAACCAAAAATGAATGTTCATTAGTTTATTAATCACGCAATAATTATTAAGTTTACTCGAATCCATGGTTTCATGTATTATGTTTCAGGAGTACTTATATCCAGTGTAGTGACCCGACTCGTATGCGCAAAACGCCTATCTGTCGCGGTCAGTCACAACTATATTTTATGACGGCACAACGTATATTTGTACAGCGCTACTTCGTACGGAGAACTTATAAAAATGTACACTTTATTTTTACACTTTAAATATTTATTGTAACAGCATTCGGGAAAGAGACCTTAGCGGCTTCCGGCGATGTTACTTTGGTAGGCAACGAGAAGCATAAGGTAGTTACAACTGGGTCTTACATCTAACTAACATCTAGTTACATCTAGATACATCTTGATACATCTAACTTTTCTATTGAACACCACTCGTATTTATACTGACTTTTGTACATGGCGTGACTTTGGGATATGGGCAGGGAATTTTGGTATAATCTATGATTGTGCTGACACCTATTAGGTATGACTTTGGAATATTGCGTCATATGTATTCGTATTTTGGCTATTCTTACTTTAATCTGTTAATTAGCGGTCGTAGTTTCCATAATACTGAGGGTCGTTCTAATCTCACTATCATAGGCCACAATAGTAGTAAACGCTTACTGCGCAATAAACATACTACGCATGGGTTTACTACATACCTCCCCTCTTAGAATGAAGTCCCTAGACTTCCTAAAATGATGTCCTTAATTTTGGATTAACTGCACAGGTCATTTCTTCTTTGGTTATGACTTCTTTTAGACTGGGTGCTGTATTTCAGGACATAATAAAAAGTCTCGCGCATGCTTACAATTTAAATTATCACAATTATCATAAGTCGAGTAGAGTTCTTTAGATTTGCTTATAGCTAAATAAGATTAATATGTTTTAATGTACAAACAATTATTTTGGTTACATATAGGTTTTGGAATAATATGATACAAAGTTAATTCATTTTGATATATTAATGGTACAGCTATAATAAAAATAATATTTTCATCATAATAATATATAGTCATTTCTGAAAGTTTTAAAATCTCGTAAGAGTTTTCCATATTTACCTCCAGAGGCATGTCCGTCCTTATAGGTAATGAAACTTTTATGTCTTTAAATTGACTAGTAGTTCACTTGGTCCTAACAATTTAGGGTGAATTTGCCCTTTCTTTGCTAATTGTATTATCTCTATTAAATTATTTTTGTGTTTCAAGAATATGTTTTGTTGTTACTATGCTTAAGTATGTTCAAGTCAAGTAAGTCAAGTAAGTTACACAGGTCCTCCCTTAATAAAATAGGTCTTCCTGTTAATTTAATGGTCTTAAAACTATTTTAATAATTTATTTTATTATATATTGTTATTGTTTTTTTTTTCTCACTTTTTTTTTATATTTATTTTATTCATAAAACATCTTTACGTTGTTTATGTGTGTACGGTAATCTCGTCTACCCTTTCTTACTGACACATTTTCGTTATCATGTACTAACGTAACTTCGTATGGTCCGGTCCAATGTCTACTTAAAGTGTTTCTTTTATTGTGTATTTTTATTAATACCTTATCTCCTACATGAATATTTAATTAATTTATTGTTTTATCGTAATATTTTTTGTTTATATTTTTTTTTCAATTAATTTTTCTCGCACTATTTTATGACTTTCCTGCATAATTCTTTTTAAATCTAGGACATAATTATCGTAATTTTACTGCAGTTCCGGATTTTTATTAAATGATGAGTGAATATTTGCTTTTCGCCCGAACACTAGTTCGTGCGGTGTGAAATTTGTCGATGTGTGTACCGTAGTATTATAACAAAACGTCGCATAGCATAACAATCGATCCCAATCCTTATCTTTGTCAACAAAACTTCTTAAATACGTTTTAAGTGTTTTATGTGACCTTTCCAAAAACCAGTTGGTTTGCGGATGCCACGGTGTTGTATTAGATTTTTTAATATCTAATAGTTTACACATTTGCTTGAATAATTCCGATAAAAAATTAGTCCCACAGTCAGTTAGTATAGAAGTTGGTATTCCATATGCACATACAAAATTTTCAACAAAGGCTTGTGCAACAGCGGCTGCGTCTGTTGTTATTAACGGTATAGCTAGTGCATAACGTGTTAACTCATCTTGCAATGTTAAAATGTATTGATTATCTGACGTGGTTTTTGGGAGAGGACCTACTATGTCTAGGCACACCCTCTCAAAAGCTTGAGTTACCGTGGTTGTTATTATCATGGGTTGTTTAGTTTTGTTATGTGACTTTGTTTTTTGACAGGTCTCACAGTTTTTTATATATTTTTCTACGTCATGTTTCAAATTTTTCCAATTGAAACTTAACTTTATTCGCTTAATTGTTCTGGATATTCCAGAGTGTCCCCCTACTGGTGTGTCATGATACTCGTATAATATTTTATTTATTTATTCCTCACTCAATTTATGTTCAGTATATATTTTTATTTTTATATCGCTATGTTCAAAAATAAACCGAAACATACTCCTAATCTGATTAAACGCTGTTAGCGTAGTATGACCTTGTACCTTGGGTATGGCAATTTAAGTAATCTTATTTTATTCACAAATACTTTTTATCTCTTGGATCAATTGAAAATAATTTTGTGCTAATGCCTCAGAAAAATTCATTTTATAAATTATTATACATCGTACCTCACTAATTATTTTAATTTTGTTATCGGTCATAAAATAAATAAATCGTTCTGTAAATTTATCTCATTTTCTTCTAAGATTTTCCTAATCGCCTGATTAGTTACTCACATATTATTCGGAATAGGTAAAAACAGATTTACGTCTTTCGGTAATTCTGATATACTCTCATTCATCTCTATAATATTTTTTTGAATATTTGTTTTTTTTTTCCTTTCGGTAAACATTTCAAACGTAACGTTATCTGTTTCAACGTCGTTTTCGTGTATTACGTGGATTATAGATAAGCAATCTGCATTTGAATGATGTGGACCCGCTCTATATTTTATTTCGTAATTATATTCTTCTAACTGTAATCTCCACCTCATTAGTTGCGAAGAAACATCTTTAAGGGGCCTGGTGCCGGTAATATTTTATATGTAAAATACCGCTTTACAGAAAAAACGATCACGCCTCGTAGAATAGTTGGATTTCGATTATTGTTTTTTTATATGAAAGAAGAATACTTTCTACAGGGTGGATTGAACGCCGATTTTCCAAATGCAAATGCAATTTCAGAAGCTGTACGTCTAAATAATTACATTTTTTTGGAATTTTTATAATTCACTGCGTTGTTGAAATTATAATCAAAAATCGGGATTCAATCCACCCTGTAGAATGTTTTCCTCTTTCTAATAAAAAAAAATTATCGAAACCTAACTATTGTACGAGGCGTGATCGTTTTTTCTTATAAAGTCATTTTTATTCACCAAGTTGCAAAATTTATTTTCGAATCGTTGACATGTGCATGCGCGTGCGAGAACGCTGTGTATAGTGCGCTTCTAAGTTATAGATTATATTTCGGCCGATAGTCACGCGCCGGATATTAAAAATAAATTCAGATAACATCGGCTGGATCCACACGAGTGCATGAGTACGCGCCGCGGTCGTATATTGTATTGTGAAATAATAAATTGTTATCTATACTTATAAAATCCAAATACCACTCACTCACTGAACGTTGTATCTCAAAAACTACGCAACGTACGGACTTGAAATTTGGAATAGAGGTTCTTCTCATATTTTCACCGTGCAATTTAATATAGTATAATATAATATACAAGTAGGATTTTTCGAAATTCGACCCCTTAGGGGGTTTAAAGGGGTAAAAAAGGTGAAACTAGAAAAATTCACCTGGCCGGAACCGCCGGAGCTTTGAGTATGAAATTTGGTCGGCAGTTTCTTTTTATATTACGGAGTCCCCTTGAGCAAGGATTTTCCAAAATTCAACTCCTTCCGAGGTTAAAAGGGGTGAAAGGGGTAATAATGAATAAAAAATTCACCCAGCCGGAACCGCCGGAGCTTTGAGTATGAAATTTGGTGGACAGTTTCTTTTTATATAACGGAGTGCAATAAGAAAGGATTTTCAAAAATGTTGCGTTTTAGTGGAGTAATTTACAATTATAATTATTCACCGCCAATACGTATATTGTGCGGCACAGCGGCCCGCGTGTTTCCAGCTACCTGCGACCTATCATTTTTGTCCGTCGTCGTCGTCGTGTTGATAAAGTCGGTCCCACACGACCGTGTTTCGGCGAATAATCGTCAATCGTGCTGCTTTACACATCGATTGTCGACTATAGGCCTTACAATATAAACTTTGAGTGGGGGGGGACATAATGTATAGTCAGCTTATATTATGTTTCTATAATAGTAATACTAAAAGTAATATGTATAAATATAGTAGTAAACGTAGTGTATGTAACAATTGTTACAACGGCGTCCGAACCTCGCGTGCTGCCGCTGCACGTCGCCCGTCGGACGTCTGCCGGAGTTGCGGTCGCCGCGGGCGTCCACCGGTTGACGGGCCGCCGCCGCCGCCGCTGGTGTCCAGCACGTCCACCACGAAGCCGCGGTACCAGTCGTGCAGCTGGCGCCATCTTGCGTCCAATCGGTACGCGCGCAACGTGGTGGCCGTGCGTCGCGCTCTCAGCTCGTTGTCCGCGTAATCGCGCACCTTCTCCAACGAGAACTCGGCCGCCGACCTGCCGCGCAGCACGCGCGCAATCGTGTCGTGCGCAGCCGTCTCCCGCGCCATCAGCTCGGCCTTCCTGCGCTCGTAGCCGCCGACGGCCGCGTCCAGCTCGGCGCGCGTTCTCGCCATCTCGCGGCACAGCGTCTCCGCCGTGCGCCTGCACGCTTCACTTTCCGCCCGGACCATTTGCAGTTCCCTCCGCCTCCGGTGCACCACGCCGTCTACTTGTTCCTCCATGGGGAGACGGCCACACCACGACGCCATCACGGCTGTGCTTCGAACGGCTGTTAGGCTACCGTTGAACGGGAAGTTTGACGCGAGTTGTTGCGAACGCTGCAACAGAAGCGGTGCACACGAGTTATAAGAAACGTGCACTGTACATTTATACTATTTCACCTATGGCTAAAAGGTGCCATAAAACGTTGTATATCGCTACCACCGTAAACCGTAATATGTACGGTGAATTTTTAGACATGCACACCCTATTTTTTTACCGTAAAATTGCTTTGATTGGAATTTTTTTTCAATGTTCAAGTTACTATAAAAACTTTGTTTCCGCCATATTTTTCATGCCACCTTAGTCCTTACGTATGTCCTGTGGCGATACAAAATTTTGCTTTTCAAACGGGAAAACCATTTCTTTTTACGCAAAATAGTATTCAGTTAATTTTTTCGGCTAGAAAAGGGGGTGAGCATGTCTAGAATACCATGTGTATACACAATACGTCATGGAATATTCTCAATTAATATTTTATATTTACCTTAAATAGACTACGCATTGGTCACTATGTCCCACGGACAAAAAGTCTTATAACTCTATTGACAATGTATATTAAACACAGTTCTACACACTATCTAATCAATACTTTGAATTTAAGTTAACAATTTTAAATTATAAATTTTGAATAACACAGATTGTATATTATATTATAATATATACTATGTACTATGTATTTAAACATATATACTGTTGGAAAAAAAGTATTTTAAGTTTTTAAAAATATCGAAAATTACTAAAAACCACCTAAGCGGTCTAAGATTACTAGAAAATATCTCATGGATGTTACAAAATTACTGTCACTTTTAATACTTCTATTTTTTTTTTTAAAAAAATATTATCATATATATCTTTATAATGAACCTGCTATTACAACAGCCTCAATCTATGGTTCAGCCAAATAAGTGATTGAACGAGCCATTAAGTTCCCGAAGAGTAATTTGAAGGAATTATATTTAAATTAAAACGTTAAAATATAAGAGCTGTCGTCGAGTATATATTATTTCGTTGGATTTTTTTTTATAAGAATGCACTAACGCAAAGTACGACTCGGAAAATAACAAAACGACAGTTAAAAAATAGTTATTGAATTTTGAATATCATACGATATCGGCTGTACCGTCGTCTTTTCGGAGTGTACTCGCAATTAAATCCTTAATAGTTTATATGCAATTTGACACACAGTGTCCCCAGTGGCGGCCTGGGCACACATTACTTGGTCGGCTAAATAAAAAAAGGGCCCTCCATTTAGGTACAATTAGAAAGACATAACATATTTTTTTAATACATTTATTATAAAGATTGCCTACTTGGCTATACTAACAAGGTAAATAATTAAAATACATTTATAAAATTTTAACACTCGAAAATTAATTAATAATAAATAATAAATAATAATAAACAAATTATGAATATGGATGATTAATATACAAGCAATTTTTTTAATTCTGTCGATGAATGTGCATAACAACTTATTATTTCTTCTAAATCAGGAACTTTATCACTTTCAATGCTAATAAGTAATAGAGGTTCTAATAGTTCTTGACTTATTGATGATCGTAATCTTGTTTTGATTATTTTTAATTTTGAAAATGATCTTTCACAATGTACTTGTGTGCATGAAAGAGTTAATATAAATTTATATGCCAAGTACAGATTAGTAAATGCAGCTGTATGGAAGTTATACTTGTATAATAATTTCATGACGCATGGCATACATTTACTACAAGTTGAATTTTTATATTTATTTGGTTTCGGTGAATATTTAGGAATATCAGTCATTGTTTGATTTTTATATAAATTGTCATCTTCATCAGTCACATCAGATTCTTCTGAATCGTCAAATTTGATTTCACCTTCAAGTGATTTTGATACCATATCATAAGAAGCTGAAAAATTAATTAATTCTTCTTTAATTAAATCTGTTTGTAGTCCAATAATTTCACAAAAATTGTTGAAAACTTTTTCATTATTTCCATCAAATGTCAAAATCTTATTTTTTATATCTGTAAATCTATTAGGATCAAAAAATGTTAACGCTTGCATAATGTTTTTATTTTTCAAAAATCTGTTTTCAATCGTCATGGATAATAAGTCGAATATAACACGAAACACCTGTACTCTAAATAATTTTAAAGAATCATTTCCAGCTATTTCATCGTTTGATAGCTCATCAAACATTTTCTTTTTTTTATATTTTCTTTTCTCAGGTAACGATGTTTCAATGAAAATATTTGCAAATTTTTCCGTTTTTATTTCCATTATTTCAGTGAAATTTTTAGCTTGTTCATAAATTTTGTCAAATTCATTACTCATATTTTGTATTTCATTTCCAAATGAAACAATTTGGTTCCATGCAGCTAGATAGTCCAAGCATTTAGTTTGTAAGTACTTGGAAACAGGAGTAGCTTTACTAAAAATGTGAATGTATGTAAAAGCTGTAAGTATGATTTCAAAACTTGTCCATTTTTCTAACAAATTTCTTGCTTCAGCGGCTGTTCCACCATCTGCAATTCCATCAAATCCAATAGTGTGAAGTAGTTCTAACAAACATAAATATCTGTTCCTCTTATTATTTTCCTCCGTAACTGAATGAAATATTGCTTGCAAAGCAATATCTTTGCTATTCCATCTAGTTTTCCCAATTTTTTTTAATTTTCTAAGTTTTTCACTTCCATTTTTTCTTGTAAAATATTTCTCCACAAATTTGTTCTTTTATACGAACGTGATACAAACACTGCAGTTTGTTGACAATATTCAAATAAATTTTGAGAAGGAATACAACAGTTTGTTATATCTCCTATTATAAGATTCAATACATGCGCATGGCAATGTGTAAAAATTGACTTCGGAGAATCTTTTTTCAAATGAGCCTGCAATCCAGAGTACTGCCCACTCATATTTGCTGCACCGTCGAAAGATTCACTTATTAGGTTTTTCAGATCAATAGATAGACTTTCTAAACTTTTTTTTACCAACTTATATTGTTCTTCTCCTGTTGAAGATTTTACCTCAAGCATGTTTAAAAAACGTTCCTGGACCTCACCTTTATATACATACCGAATACATAATGATAATTGATCCATGACCGACACGTCTTGGGTGGAATCAATTTCTAATGAAAATATTTTCGCGTTGATAACTTCATCAGCAATTTTTTTCTTTATTAAATTACCAATTATTATAATTATTTTATTGAATGTATTTTTTGATAAAAATGAATTGAAAGAACCTCTCCCTCTTGGTCCTTTAATATTTTTAGTATCAGCATTTTGTTTTAAGATTAGACTTTTTTTTGAATTAATTTCAATAAAATTTTTTAATACGGGGTCAAATTTTGCCACCAACTTTACAATTGCCAAAAAATTACCTATTTTCGAAGAAGAGTCTTGAAATGAATAACAACTTTCATTTCTAGGTCCTCTAAATGGTAAATCCTGTTTTGCAAGTACTAAAATTACAGAAATAATTCTTTCAAAAACTTGTCGTCTAGTTTCAATATCTTTTTTTTTTTATCGTTAAAATATAAATCCAATGATTTTGAAGAACATGCTACTAAATAAGCATCAACTGCTAATTTGTGATTTTTACTTATTTCGTGTATTTCTATACTTTTGTAAATATGTTTTACATTAACCGGAATCCCAGTCACCCAGTTTACTGATCGATTGGTAGCAAAAGCCATACATATAGAACAATACATATTATTATTAGATACATTATAACTTAACCATTTACGCTGAATGACTTCTCTATTGTCTTTATTTTCTATAGACCTATAATATGTCTTAGATGGATCAAAAAATATTAAAGGACCCGTAGGTTGTATTGGATGGTTGTTGACAAAATCAATTTTTACATTAGTTGGCATATTTGAAGGTGAAATAAAATACCCAGTGTTCATAATATCACTATTGACTCCCATATTAGATTAATTGTCGTCGCAATCGTCATATAAATCATTAGACAGTTCATTTATGTTAGTATGGGTATTATCTATATCATCGTTTATATCTGTGCATTGTAATGAAGTTTCCATTTCTATATTTTCCTGCTTTAATATCAATTGATTACTTTGAGAATCAGTCGTGTAGTCAAGCTTTGTGGCCTCAATATTGTTAATTGAAATGCTAGTAGTGTGAGGTATTTCTATGTTATTTGGTTGAATACTACTCGGTTTATTTTGATTTAGTACACAAGAAAATGATAATTTGGTCTGTTTTGAATTATTCCCTGCATTTTCTAGATCTATTTGTCGCTTTCTGACACGTTTTTGATAGCCTGAAGGCAGCTTTTCTTTATTATTCATTGTGCTACAAATATAAAGTCACAATTTATACATAAAATTATTACGTTACGAAAAGTCGGAAAATGTTAAAATCTAAACTAGTTGTAAATTGCCGAATTTATAATTCTTGAGAATAATATAAAACTAATTACATTATTTTCTTTATTGTTTACTCTAAACACACCAATAAACAATATTCCCAAAACCCGTAAACTGATTGAATACTATAATAAATATTAAATATACCTGTATATTGTATCGCTGTAGCTAATTAGATAGTTCACGCGTTCACCAGTCGCTTGGTAAATGACGCACGTGGCTCGAGTGTCGCGAACACATCGTTTCGATAAGCGACGATAACGATTAATAGTAATGAAAAGAAAAATATTTTTGATATATAGGTATTGTCCATTATATAGTATTATTTATATCAGAAATAAATCGCGTGACTGCGTAAGCCAAGAGTAATAACTAGTGTCTAATATTCTAATAATAAAATATAATTGTGGTCGTGTGATCGTCCCAATTGATTTTACTGAGAAATTTTTATCGATCGATATAAATTTCAAATCAAGGAACTACGTTCACTGTCTGTACAAATAGAACAATGTACAATATATATAAGTTCATTATTCAATTCAATTCAATATAATTTTAAGATAACAGAAAATAATAATTGACATGTTGTACATGGTACGGGTTATATAAAAATAGTTTTTTTCTCTAAAGCGGCCTTCCTCAAAAAAAATTACGGCTCTTTTCAAAGGGCCTTATTAGAAGGGGGCATGGGGGCCCAGTCGGCAATCGCCGTCTCGCCGACCTGGCCAGGCCGCCACTGAGTGTGCCAATCATGCGCGGACAGATACTTGCTCAAGACCTTTTTAATTTGAATATTTATTTATTTCTTGCCATGCACAACAAATCGTATTTTATAGACAATTAATATTAATAGTATTTTGTAATTACTAGTAATATAGGTAAATATATAATCATCATTGTTGTTAGAACGTCCAACTACCTTCGAAACATTCAATTATTAACTCAACAGCTGTATAGTGTATTGGGTATAAGTATACCGACATTAAATACATCTTCAATTATAATGTTATTTCTTTTATCGGGATAGATTACGTCATTATATAATGTTTGTCTGATAGCGTGCTAACTATAAACATATATTATACTTCTTAATGGTTATATGGTAAAAAAAAATAACAGTTGAAAAGTTTAGGTAAAGATGATTACGATTCTTAGGCGTCCACTCGCAGTTGCATTGTAAGTACAATAATTACGCGCGCGGTATTCTCAAAACTAAACGATTTTTAACACTCACAAAATAATTCGTCATCGAAGTAAATTTCACATAAATACTGTTTTATTCTTCAAGAAATGTTAAACCGCTCATACTGAAGTTCGCATTTATTATTTATATAATACCTATAGTCACCTCTGCCCGTGGTAATATCGATGAGACTCGCACAGCTATTTTCGAGTCCCTTCCGAGTTGAATGTACTCACAGACACAGACGTTCGACTAACTATTTAGATAACACAGTCCATTAGCATGTTCCGATTATAATTTCGTGTTTTGTTAACTTTTATTCGTAAGATGTCGAGTTTTAGCACGATAAGGAATCTTGAAATTTTAATACGTTTCTCGAACGATTTTCTTAAAAATTTAGAATAACTCAAGGAACAATTTGTTTCGTTCCATAAGCGTGGTTTAAATTTCAAATTTTAATAAAAATACAACAAACAGCAATCCGCGGTAACGTCTAATCTCATAATTATTATTGATGAGTAGTATTCTCGTTAGCCAACCGTACGGCCCAATGGATTATTTCCGCCATAATTAGTGGTATGCGCTGCAGGAAATACGCACAAGGAACACGCGGTATCCAGTGGAACGAGGGAGGACTTTAAAGTTGACCGACGCAAGTAGTGAGTAAACTATGTATTTAGTACAAAGCGTCAACTCTTGCCCTACACCCTTTTCAATGATACAGAAGCGGCTACAGTGATTCTCGCCGTTTCCCGTTTAGCTCATCGTCGTAATGTATAATATAAATGTTACACAAACCGTCGAATTACAATATTCATATTATGCATCATTTCTCGCCATACGTGCGCGCCTATACCACGCTAACACACACACACACACCGTTTATATATACATAATGCATTTATAGGTGGCATGCATGCGCGCATAAATGGTGAAAAGTGCAGTGTGAAACGATATATATATTATACGCGTCTGGCAATGTTCGCTCGAAGTGGTCTTCCGCGAATCCTTCCAGCGTATGTTGCACTATTGCAGTACATTAACGTATACACGTAGTACACATAAATTTGTACGTAATAATAATGTACTAGCCAAATGAATTCGTTGTCCGGCAGACATTTTTGGCGTTTTAGATTAGAGCGATTTCTATACTCGACGTAAAACGATTTATGGTTGAAAAACGCACAACAATATATACTCATATGCAGGGCCTGATTTACCAATTTGTGGGCCCAGTACATTTTACAATTTTGGGCCCCAAATTGTCCATCTTTATTTTCTTCAATGCTAAAATAAAAATGTAAGCATAATATATTTTTAAATTAATGTTGTATATAATTAGTACGAGTATATGAGTAGTTGGGTTATAGAATAAATATTAGGTATATTATATAGGTAATAAATATTATATAGGTATCAAATTAAATGTTTTTATGTTTAATGTTATAAATCTAATTTTATTTCATTAACAGATAGCATGATTGTGTGTGTGTGTGTGTGTGTGCTGATCGGTCTCGAAACCCTAATCGTTGTTGGCGTCAACAATATGTATTCTTACAAATATACTTGATACCTATGGTCATTAAGAAAACGGAATTAAATTTATAGTTTATACATACCTAGGGTTGCCACATTTGGCTAGGGTCTTGTCGAAACGTTGTAGAAATTTTAGGATAGAGCGTCTAAAAATACTCAATTTTGAAAGAAAAATTAAGAGTTCATTGTTTTAGAAAAAATTATTTGTATATTTATTAAGGTTACATACTAAATAACTTATACTTTTCAGAAGACTGGTTTTTTCAACAGATTTTTTCTAACATATTTGTAGAACTCTGCGCAAGTCATATTATAATTAACTTGACACTGTAAAATCGACTCCATAGTCTCTGGATGCCCGTGTCCTACGTAATTTGAAAATACCATGAATCCGATAATCGCTGTACGGGCCGACCGATACGATTCTGAGGACGAACGAGTGTCCGACGTAAACAAGCGATACCTAAAGATAATAAATTATATTATCGATATGACCGATTTAATTGGATTTTAATCGCATACGTTTGGTCGTACAAGAACATGTACAAGTTGAAAAACAACATTTTTTTGTTTTCGATCATGTCATGCATATTTGTATGCAATAAAGCGAAATTTGCAATGCACAGTTTTAATCGGGACATTTTGGTCTTTTGTCGGGACAGAGAGCTCAATATCGGTGACAGTCCCGATATATCGCGACGGATGGCAACCCTATACATACCGCAAGTTTGGTTTCAGTGAGTACTTGAATGAATGTGCATGTAAGATGCAACTACTCAATACTCCATAAGTTAGTTATTTTTTAATTATATAATCATACATACATTGACGACATGCTATAATACACTGTGATAATTTTAAGAATAAAATATTAAACTTTATAATAATAATATGTGTAAGGTTTTTCATTTTATTATATTTAATTTGACTATTTTTTATACCTGTAACTTATTACTTATTAACTCTATTACGTACACCACTATCGCGGACCGCTCCCGCCCGCTCTCTACCCAGCCAAAACCCGGGCATGGGGCGACGACAATACCGATTCCGGCGAGTCCCCATCTACCTCGGAATCCGGGCCGCGGAGGGTATGGTCAACTGATCCGCCGCATACGTGCTTCGCTGTACGAGCGGGTACGAATAGTACGAATAAAGTAAAATGATTATCCAGGGGGTCTCCCGGGGTCCCCCGTGCATGATGCTTGACTTTGTAACTGTGAATTTCGTTTACCATAATATGTCGCATCACTGTGACGCATTCTCAATTTCTGTAAATAAATGTCGTTTGCCGATCATTTCAAAAAATATTTCTTTAGAAAACTGACGCTGAAGATAATTTATACATTTAATAAAGGACATCTGGTTATAATTAAAGTAACTCTTTTATCTTTGAAGTCTTCAACTTCGAGTTGCAGATAAATCCCAATAGTATCATTTTTTAGACAAAAAATACATCAAATTTGAGGTTTTAGATTTTCTGTATAATTTTTCAGTTACGAAGGGAAAATTCTATTTTATACTGTATATTCACCCAGCAAGCCATTTATAATTCTTTTTAGAAAATCAGTAGTGAGGTGATTAAATGGCTTCAAAATCAAGACTTAAGTTGAAATGTGTTACCTTTTATCGAAATCACAATGAAAAAAGAGTTACCGTCAGAAAGTTTTACACCGTACCGTACCGTAAGTCGGAAATAGAGAGAATTTAAAGAAATATATATAATTTCAATAATATTATAAAACATTTTTAATAATATTGATCTTTTCAAAAGAATATGATTCTAACAAAATCATTTTTTTTTTTCGAAAAATTATATTTCATAAAATAGATTTTTATCTATAAAATATTAATAATTAATAGATACGTTCGAACCGATTTGTATAGAATGTAATATAAAACGTAGATTTAGAATATCATTTACATTTAATTATTTAAAACTCAAAGATATTAATTGTTTGTTGCAAAAACTAATCCTAATCCGACTGTAAATAATTCATTGAGAAATCATTGGGCATGCGTGACTTCTCAAATTCAATGTTAAATAAATATAGATAGTTAATTGTTCAAGACCTATACAGCCAATAGCCATTCCTTCAGCTTATATTTATTTAAATGTTAAATATGTTGACATTGTTGACATTTTTTATCTTTTTTTCAAATATCGAACATTCATATGAATAATGGATTATTCCAAACCATCGCGATGTGTGTAAATACAACAAAACAGCATAATAGAAAAATGTTAATTTATAAATATTTTTTCAAAAATAATCTACGTGATTACAGAATGATGTGATATAGTTCAAAGTATAGAAATAATAATATTGTCCGATAAAATGACTCATATTGATATACTATACTACTATAGGTCAAAATGCACATGCGAGCATCTAGTCATAACAAATAATAAAGGGACTATGGAGTTATACGGAGGTGTTCGAAGTTATTAAAAAAATTATTTATACGTCCATACAAATAATCCAAATAGTCAAATATGTCTTACAAATAGTATAATAGTAAATACATAAAACTTCTTGTCTAATCTCTGACGCAGTTCTGGTCGCGTCATACGGGTACCGCGTGTATACGCATAGGTACGCGCGGCTGTGGAACGGCGCAACGGGCTAAAGTTATTGCTGACAGGAAACAATAAAGAAATAGGTATATTATATATATTATATACAATTTGCGATAAGACATCGCTCGGTTTCGTTTACGCCTTACGTCTCTATTATAACTATTTTTTTGCAGTTATTTGTAGTATTTCGAATAGTTTTTCTCCGAATTCGTATAAATGTTAAAAAAATTGGTACTGATAGTAACGGTTTGTATATGTACATGACGTACACGGTACACACACAAATTGACTAAATACATTGAAACAACTTTGTTTTATTTTACAGCACGATGCGATATTCTAATTAAACTATGACCTATCCCTCATTTTATTTAATATTGTTTATTGTGCGCATCATGCGTATTCTTGAAAAACGTGAAAAAACATTTGTGAAATCAATTTGTATTTGCGCGTAAAAAAAATGATTCGATCAAATCCGCCCGAGACCCGATTATATTTATCATTTTGTTAAATACCCCACCATATATATGACAATAACACTGTGAAAATATGTTGACCCATTACAACTACCTACGTCCTATATAGTGCACGCCGCCGCCGCCACCGCAGCCGACGACACCGACGCCGCCGCCGCCGGCCGACGTCGCCATACGTATTCAGCCCGATATAACAAACATTTCTATTCATTCTTTTGAATATCTCCTCTTCCTCCCCCCAATTTCGATAATATCACATTTTCTCCTAAATCGACACTAGTCCTTTTCGACTGACCGTTATTGTCCCGTTCATTCCACGACCGACCATTCAGTGCACAACACGTGACTTCGCTAGCTGCTGCAACACGTATTTTGACTTGTTAAGTTAATAATAAATTTGACTCGCAGTTAATAACGCCAAAGTAAGTGTAATATATCGGAATATTCTACACAGGCTTTTTAAAATATTTATATAAATTCTGTTCGCTATAAGCTATATATATTTTAGATTCTAAGTTAAATGAGGAATGTATTTTTATTAGTTTTACCTTGATGTATGTCTTTTCTTTCAAAAGACGGCAGCATTAACTGTATGCCGATTTTCGACAAAATTGATTTTTTTTGACATTCCTACAAAATATTTAATCGCATTTTTTTTATATACATTGAAAATTAAAAATTTTTTTTTTCGGTTTGGATTTTTTTATACTATTTCATTAGAATTTTGAGAATTTTCTTAGTTTTATTTTTTCGTAAAATGTCAGTAAAAAATGTTAGTTGATTTTCAAATTTTGAAATTTAACACAATATTCCTCGTATATTTACTTGTGTAAGAAAAATATTTTTAAAAATTTCTTTACACAATTTTTATAAATATGCGTTTAAATTTGACATTTTAGTAAAAATAAAAAAAAATCACGAAGGCTGCATACTTTCCGAGGTTAGTTAATCTAATAAATGATATACATTTTAATGTCAATACTTCCTACTTGAATATGATGTATAATGTAGTATGGAAATTTTTTTTCCAACGAATTAAAAATTTTTTTTCTATACATGCGTATAATAATTTTACAGAGTATATATAGGTATATTTAAAACTATATTTTTACAGAAGAGTTATATTAACATTTTCTAGAAATGGTACAAATTTGAAAATATTTTAACAATATTTATGCTATTTATAAGTATTTTAATATTAGATAAAACGAATCGGTATAATGATTTCAAATTTATAAGACGAATACAGCAGTATAGTTAATTTGGAACTCGCCCTACTGTGGAGAATCGCCCACCCAAGGAATTTCGCCTTATTTTTGAATTGTGTTTCTTTTGAACGTATAAAGTAGTCGAAAACACATTTTGAAGTGCGCATTTCGTTTCTTTTCAATAATTGCCTGCCGAGTCCCTTTCATGTTGTTATTGAGCCAGGTCATGTGTGCGGTTATAACACTACGTATTGAGATTTCCAAAAACCATTCGTTTTCATTGTTATTGCCTGCTCTCGGTCAAAATAACAGGTAAACGGTTGGTTCTCCTCCCATCATCGTCTTTCACATTCATTTCATGCAGGCAACAACCGATATGTAGAAATATTTAACTGCTAGTCGGATCTTTATATTAATATACTGTTTTGTTCACGTGGTGGTCCTGTATTTTTTTTTCATGTCTCTCATCGTACAAACGAAAACCTATGATACTCGAATTATTGAGAATATTTTTGAGAGAAAAAATACGCGAGAATGGGAAAACTTTTTTCGCGCATTCACAAACAGCAGTTTCTTATCTCTTATCACACATGTTTAAATGTGCCTATTTAAATTGTAATTAATGTGTGTATATCAGTGGCGTAGCGTGTGCGTATGCTGTGTATGCACAGCATACACTTCACAAATTGAAAAAATAATTTTTTTTTATATTAATAATGTAATATTTTTATAAAAAATGTTTGATTCTATTAATTTAATATTTTGTATATTTTCTTCTAAGTTCATTAGGATTGATTAATCCGCAACATTACGGCCTCGTCGCGGTCGCGCTATTGTCCGCTATATTTATATCTAATGGCTAGTACCTATCATGTAACATGTTCATTATGTACGCAGTATGCACGTTGTCGATTGCATACGGGTACAGACATTCAGCGACAGCTATTTATATTTCTTATCGATAATATCAATCACAAAACATACAATGCTCGCGGTCGTGTTTTCGTCACTCGTGTATGCAGGTTCAGTATTGCATACGCTATCGCATAGAGCCGTCTATCGTATATTTTGCTGGCTATAATGCTATATTAAAGAATTATTATTTTTCATCAAGAAATTCCCAAGAACAAAATCGTCTTTCATCATTATCTATGTTGTCAATTGAAAAAAGATTATTGGTAGAGTTGAAAAAAAAATCTACGTTTCATGATGAAGTAATAAAAGCTTTCCTTACTAAAAATAGAAGAATTGATTTAATATATAAGTAATTTTGTAGTTAACAAGTTTATTATTTTTAAAAAGTTATTTATTTTTTTGTTTATTAAATATAATATTGTGATATGTACTAAGGTAATATATATTCAAAATTACGTAAAACTTTGTATGTTTCAAGTTATATTTTAAAGTAAGTATAGGGGGGTGTGGGGGGCATAGCCCCCCGTGATTTTATTAACTTACAACTTCAAAGCATACACTAAGCTGAAACGCACGCTACGCCACTGGTGTATATAGGCGCGATAAATATACATACTCAAATCAAAACGCGGTCACTCGACAGTTTACACTAACCAAAAGAACTGTGCTCGCAAAAAAAAAAAAAATGAACGAGTGAGTTGTATCGTGTATAAACAATACCCCTTTACCATTTTCGTTAAGTTCTAGTATGCCGCCACAATCGACGGTTTATACGCGTGTTCTGGTACCGAGGCGCAGTTTCAACTCGCGAACCGCACGCGAGTTCACCTTTTATCTACTATAGCCGTATACTGCGTAAAGGTGTGATTCCTATGGACGCGTCTGTAGACGCACCGCGGCGCGGCGCTATTCAAATATCACCCACGTTGCACTATATAATACACTATTATAGTTTACTTGTTGATAGATGGAACCGATTCCTACGACCGTCACACGCGGCTGTGTGTGCATATACAATATATTACGTGCATATCGTATATTATATTATACATATTGTTTAGTACATATAATACATTTTTTCATATTTGGAAATTTTATACTTGGACTAGTTGTAATATCGTACTCAGTGGCGTATTTTGTATGCTTTTTAGGGGGGTGTCCAGTTAATATAGGTAATAGGTATATACTTATTTGTTAATTGGTTGCAATATTTCTCTGTTTTACGTCTACTACCACTAAGTTCATAATATATTCATCAAATATTGTAATGAAACATTTTTTATTTATTTAATTAAAAGTAGTAAATAGTAAGTTAATAAAAATAAATGCAAATAATAATAATTTTTAAAATAGAAAATAATAAATACACTTAAGAGTATTATATAAATTAATATTTAAATAATAATTTCAAGACGCCTTTTTTTAAGCTCAATTCCTTCATAACATCATCAGTAGTAATTTGTTCATTTCTGTGAATCATCGATAACATGGCCAAACCATTTAATCTCTTCTAAAATAAAATTTGGTAGCGGTGTAGTATGCTATCTACGCACTGAATGTTATCTACACATTGCTATTTACGTATAAATTAGTGTCGTATGCTATCTACGCACTAAATGTTATCTTGACATTGCTATTTACGTATTATTATTATATAAAAAATCTTACTTCGTTTTAAACCAGAGCACTTCATAAATAAATGAAGATTGTCAATGAATGTTCTTAATTAAAGTTGAAAAGTAATTTTCATATCAATAAAAAATGTTTCAAACGTATTTGCTGTGTTTATGGAGCGCCACCATTCTTCTTTAAGATTCCTTTCCAGCAAATTAGTGGCACCAGCGATTTTATACCATATTTCACCTTTATATGTCGCCAATAACATTCCATAGTTTGAGTTTCAGCTCCTGTTTGTGGATACTACACCGCTACCCGATAAATAGTATTTGTAGATAGCATACGATACTAGTATTCAGTGCGTAGATAGCATACACCGCTACCTAAAATGGTTTAATTATTATATATATAATATATATATATATGGTTTATATTAGTTTTAAATAAATAAAATAAATTATTAATAAATTATATTTACTTGAGATATCGTGTTTCGTAAGTAAGTCTTTATTCTTTTTAAATTTAAAAAGGTTCTCTCATTCGATGATGAAGAAACTGGTAATGTTGCAAAGATTTGTAGCAATTTAAAAACATTTGGATATATTTCTTGATTGCATAGTATTATTGCTTCCATTGCGTTTTTTGGTAAATTACAAGTCTCAACATTTTTTAAACGTCTTTGCCATAGATTATATTCTGATAATAAAATAGAATCTTGACATTCACTTAAATCAAGTCGTGTAAGTTTTTGCCAAATTCTAAAATGTCGTTTTATTTTGTTCAAAATATATTAGCGATTTAAAATCTAAAATTGTATTTTTGTGGTCGATGAATCTTTTAATTCAATCTCTATTCTCTTTACTTTATATCTGAAATAATTATAATACAAAAATTGTATTTTCTAGGTCATAATAGTTTTATAATTAAAAATGCATAATGGATGATTATTCTAAGTCTAACGCTCATGTGAATATGTGATCCTAGTATTAATACTTAAATATAATAATAATAAAGCAACGAGAAAAAATGACTTAAAAATATTACGATTCTATATAATTTAGATAAAGAACATTATATAATATGCCTATTATTAGTTTAAAAAATACTTAATTATAATGTTTTAATTTTAAATTTTAATGAATATTAATTTACGAATTATGTGCACTTGTGAAAAAAAAAATATTATAAATAATATAGATACTCACCAATGACAATAATATGATAATATTACTATTACACTGTATATTTTATCTGCCTTGTTTCTTCGACGACGAATAAATGAAAAATGATTCAAATTCAATTGATAAATAATAATATGTTTTAAAATAAATGTACATGGACATTTAAAATCCAACGTATTAATATATATTAAAACAAAACATCATTGTAATATATTTATATCTAAATATACACAAATTTCCGCTGGAAAAAACAAGTAACACAGACGCATGAAGGCACGGGCCACGGAGCCGCAAGATAAAAATATAAATTGCATGTATACTGTAATAGAATAATAATAACATAATATCATTTAAACATATTAATATACATTAGTACTTATATAGTAATCATCATCGGTCACAATAATTTAATAATTATTACTATATATTTTGTTTGTTACATTCGATATCAGTGGTGCTATAAGAATAACAGTTTTATAAATAATTAAAACTATAATAGGATAATAAGTACATTATTTAAAACTAAATTAATTTTTTTCCTAATTAGTTTAGGACTTTATATAATATTAAAATAGTTCATAACGAATCACATATTTTTATTTGTCAAATTCCTTTTAAAATTTATCAAAATTGAAGATTGAATTTTTTTTTTGGTTTGGGGGGTGTCCAGACACCGTGGACACCCCCCCCCCCCCAAAAATACGCCACTGATTCGTACTATATACTTGTCCATGATTGCAACTCGTATCGCATTTATTTATTTATTGATTATGATTTTATGTAATTGCAGTTTAATATTTAACGTTTATTAAAGGCACGATTTAAGATTCCCAAATTATTGTTATTGGTTAATAATTAATATAATGATTAGTGATTACTGATTAGTATTAATGCCCAATAAAATTTCCTGGTTGATGGAAAACACAAAATATCTTCAGTGTAATAATGCACATTTTCTAGAGCTTTTTTTTGTATATTCCTAAATTTTACTGATAAAAGATTTTATGCATATTTTACGATTATAAAGTCATAGTTTTGTCTTCTCAAGACTTATTTTGTTATTTTGAAATTACGAATACACTTACGTTAATATTTTTAGGAGGAATTTCTGTTTTTCACTTTTAAAATTGTAAAATAAATTAATCTAAATTTAGTAATTTGAAAATTGTAATTTATCAATAATTATATGAATCATCTTTTTAACAATATTCCAAACATTTTTTTGGCAGTAGGTACCTAATATAAAATCAAAATCAAATAACTATAATTATTTTGTATAAAATATAATGAATTTATTGTTATACTATGATACGAGTATGTTGCTTATAAAAATCAGGTAAGAGTAAGGAGCTAACCAAGCTAGGAATAACCAATAAAAACTAAATTAATCACCAGTAAAGACAAGGTGTAAATAAAGAAACATTTAAAAACATAATGTAAAGTATCAAATTTATTGTTGAAAATATAAAATAAAAAATAATTAAATTAAATTAAACTAAACTATTTACTTATAAAAGTATATATTTACTATATATATTTACTTATTTTACTTATAAAATATTTATATGTAAGTATTACTTCCGCATAGTTTAAAAATGTTTAAAACCTATACACAAATACACAATTAAATTATAATATAAATTATATATATTTCAATGTAATAAAAATATTATAAGACCATTAACTCCAATCCATTGTTGAAAATTAAAAATAAAAAGTAATTAAATTAAATAAGAAGTATTTTTACTATAAACTCTTAAATATAAATACATTTAGTTATTATTATTACTTTACTGGATAGTTTAAAATATAAAATCCAATACATTTTTTTAAATTTCTAATTAAAAAGATCGGTTAATGGTCTGTGGTCCGTTATTATAGTAAATTTTTGTCCATATAGGTATGGTCGAAAATATTTAACAGTCCAAACTATTGCTAATAACTCTTTTTGAATCACACTGTAATTTATCTCGGCTTTGCCTAAAGTACGACTTGCGTACGCTATGGATTGATCTTTGCCTACTTCTCCTTGTGAAAGGACGGCACCTATGGCATATTGACTTGCGTTTGTCATTAAATTTATATTTCCTTTTTCCAAATCTGGGTAAATTAATAGTGGAGGGTTCATTAATACATTTTTTAATTCTTGAAACGAGTCCTCACACTTATCGGTCCATACGAATTTCGTGTCTTTCTTTAACAACCCCGTTAACGGTATTGCAATTTTCGCGAATTGGTCAACAAAACGTCTGTAGTAATTTAGCAATCCTAAAAATGACTTGAGTGTCCTTTGCATTTAATGGTCTCGGATATTCTTTAATACATTTAAGCTTATCTGGATCAGGTGTTACGCCTGCTTCGTTAATTACATGTCCTAAATATAATACCTCTTTACGTAAGAAAACGCATTTATTTGGTTGTAATTTGAGATTGTGGGTTCGAAGTCTATCGAATACCTGTCCTAATTTATTTTCATGGTCTCTTAGACTAGAACCGTGAACTAAGATATTGATATTTTCAATATAAGATAAGTTCAAATTAATTGTTATTATTCAATCACTCACCTTTTTTTTTAAAAATTTATTTTTTATTTTTCAAGGTCTTGATACCATAAAATGTAAAACGTCAACCGGCTACTTGATTTGTAAATCATCATTTTCTAGTAATATCTATGCTGAGAATACTGTATTATTATTTCCAACCACCCTACCTACCCTCACAAAAATTTCACGGAACACCTATTTTCGTGATGACTGTGTGAGAATGAGATTAATAAAATTGTTAGTAGTCACATTATATTACTACTAATTATAATTAATAAGTTATTACAATTGTTCAAAATCTGTTATGAAGTATGTTATGTATTGAGTAAATCGTTTAAATTTTAATACTTACTAAATATCCTGCAGTAACCGCTTTTAATGGTAAGTGATACAATTGCACGTAATCGACGTAACTGTTTAAGGCTTAATTCATAATGCTAAAAATAAACTGGTCGTCACTCGTCGGTCGAATATCTATACAGTCTTGGACGAAAACAACAAAACTACCCTTTCAGTACGATAAAGTTAAAATAAATAACGTATTACTTGTTTTAATTTTAAATGTATAAAATGTAATTTGTCCGTGCACTTTCAAACTCATAAATCTTTCCAGCCGCATGTGTACGACGATGGTGGTGTACATAGTTTCATACAATATTTACACGTGTGGTATACGTACTATAGTAGTTAGTGTGATAAGGATAACATTTCAACGATTTCGTACTTTCTATTATTTTATCATTTTACCTTCACGAATCGTTTTGAATATAAATCAATTTCTATTGTCACACACGATTATTGTCCTAGGTGTTAAATAATTATTTCCATTTCAATTTTTTATAAAAATAACTTTGATGATTTCTTTGATGCCTCGTCTCAAAGCTCTTAACGCAAGTTCGCGATTAATATCATTTTTTCGTTTATCAACGCACTTTTTGGCGTTTCACACGGACGACATATCATGTGATATATCTACGATTGTATTACAACTCTTCATTTTCCATTTTAATAAAAATTATTGAAAATTTGAAAAATGTAAACTAGATACCACGTCAATTCGAACGAAAATGTATAGGTATTTAATTGGCGACCACCTAAGTCCTAAAGTTTCACAATTTAATGGTCAAAATGAATTTGGTCGCTCGCTATAGACACATAGAGCAATACACATAGACAGAGATACACAGTAAATAGTGAATTCTCGCATATAAACACTACCGTAAAATGAGGTAACTTTGATAATGTGGGGTAACTTTGATAATTTGTATTTTTTATCAAAACATCTGTATAAACAGTTGATAACGAATATAAATTGTCGTTTTTAGTATTTTGTCGTGTAGTGCAAAAGGTCAACTGTTAAAATGTAGTTTTAGATAAGACATTGTTATCAATATTTCTTTGTAATCAGTTGCCATTTAACGTGTTTGTGAAAACGAATTTTACTAGAAAAAAATAAAGATCTGCGCAAAGTAAGTACATTCATAAGGACCATAACTATACATACATTAATAACTTGTTAATTACATATACATTCAAATACGTTATTGTGTAGGTATTAAGTTTTATTTCGAAATGTATGTGTAATACAATTTGTTTTAATGTGTGGTAATTTTGATACTTATTTTTTTTTCTTTTTATAAGTGGTTCGCAACCCAAGCCGGCCATATAAAAATTATAACGACAATAAGCTGGAAGAAGCATTAACAAAAATAGCTGATGGTGAAATTTTGAGAATTTGTGATTATTATAATAAAATTGTTAGATACATTATAATTATTATAATTATAATTAAATTGTTTTTGTTAATTTAATAAAAAATAAAATAAAATAAGTCTGATAGTAATGACAAGACTGAAAAAGAATTTGTGATTATTATAATAAAATTGTTATAATTATAATTAAATTGTTTTTGTTAATATAGTAAAAAATAAAATAAAATAAGTCTGATAGTAATGACAAGACTGAAAAAGAATTTGTGATTATTATAATAAAATTGTTTTTATTATAATTATAATTAAATTTTTTTTGTTAATATAAAAAAAAATAAAATAAAATAAGTCTGATAGTAATGAAAAGACTGAAAAAGAATATTGTGTATGGTGTGATAATTATGTATGGTTATCATTATTAAATTGTTATTATTATTAATAAATTGGTATTGTTATAATTATGATTTTTATTCTAATTCATTGTATTTAAATAAATATAGTAAAAATATTGAAGTTGATTTATATTTAATTTGTATTGTCTAATGAACTTCTATAAATGTTACCCCACTTATGTAATATCAAAATATCTCAAAAAATAAAAATCAGAAAAACATTTTTGGGGCATCATTGATAGTTTTACTATCATACTATATAATTTAATGTAAAAAAATAGTGGGTATCAAAGTTACCCCACATGGTGGGAAACATTGATAGTTACATTAAATAATTAAAATGTATGTGAAAAAGTTATTAAAAATATTTTTTTTTTTAGTTCAAACAAGGAAATTATATAATTTAACTTAATAAATTATTAAATTTAAGGTTTATTCTTTTTGATATCAGATAAACAAAGCATGATTAAAAAAAACTGAAGAAAATTATCAAGGTTACCCCATTTAACTGTTCTTACAAATTTAAATTCTGAAATACTTTATAGACTATAGTGCATGTTTATATAATATCATTAATACAGAAAAAATCTTGTGTTCGACCCCTATTAGACTGTAATATAAGATTTTAAAATGGCAATTTTGTGTATGGATGTGCTACTAAAGTTTTCAACCATTGTTTCAAATGCTAAGTTATTGGAATTAACTACAAAAACCTCAGAGCATACCGCTATGTTGGGATGTTAATGTATATGCAATACTAACTGAATTACATGGCCTTGCACGGGAGATATTTTACTATATACGTTAGAGCAATTTATAATTTGATGTAAAAAAAAATGTTGGTTAAAAAGCACCCAATTGTAATATCTTATATATATTCTAATGAAATTTATTTTTGCATTCTATATTATGTTGGATAAACCTCAATTGATAATTATTAAAATCAATATACATATTAAACATAATAAAATATATATATATATATATATCCAGCCTAGACTGCAAGATTGTTTCAGCTCTTATAAATTAGATTTTCCTTAGTCATTTCTTATTGCACATATAGACAGTAAATATAATAAGTATATTTCCTCAACATATTAAACAAATCGGCTTGATAGTTTTGACTTTACGCAGATCAGTGAATGAGTAGTATTTAAATTTTATAGGTTTAGATTATATTAACATTTATTTAAAGAACTGATATAGGTACTCATATCAATTTATCTATCCATTTAATTTACAATTTTCAATCCTAATTTTTTAAAACCTTGCACATTTGCTGAAATTCCATTACATTTAACACTCCATATTTTAATTCCTTATTTGTGCAATTTTTTTTAAATCAGAGGACAGAAGAATATTCAATATAATACTATTTATTTTGTAAACAAAAATTAAAGCTACTTTTAATATTTTGTTAAAGATACTAGTGTACAAACCAATACTTAATTAGCTAAATATCTAAAGCTGAGTCGTCTGAATTACCAAAATAAAAATGTTCAGAATATTTTCTTTTATTAGGTTCCCTAACCAGTTCGTTTTCTAATTGATTTAAAGTCATGTGTTATGTTCTTCTAGTATAGATGTAACTTCATCCGAGGTTGGAACATTCTTTTTGATACTAACAAGTAGGCTTTTAATAGTTTTCATTTAGTAGGTATATAATGATTATGGTATTATATTATAGTATGTCATTGACGTTAGTAAACCTAATTTTCCCTTCAAGTGAATACAATTAAAATATGTTAAGTACAAGAGGTTTTTTTTAGAATGTCTACTTATAAAGCTATGCTATGATATGCTATTAAGCTATTAGGCTATAGTATATGTGTTATATATATATATATATATATATAATAGGTTCTGGATAAGGTCTAGGCTTTTTTTAAAGTTATTATTTATTTTTTATTATTGTATTATTATCTCATTTATTTTAGATATATTACTCTTAAGAAAAAAAAAAATTTGATTATATATTTTTTTTAATACCTATCTTGTACAAGTTCATGATGGTAATATTATTGCAGAAAGCAACAAAAGACTACTGCACAGTATAACAAAATTCTTGAGTACATACTCATTCAGTTAGGTACTATAATAAGGAACAAAATTGTTGCTACTGGTTTTTACAGTCAAAAAATATTATGGGCCAAGTATTATTGATAAGGCAATAAAAGGGTGTTTTACTAAATAATATCATTTTTATTTTATTATTAATTGTTTTTAAGAAATAGATTATTGAATTTATTGAATTTCAGTTATAAATAATCGAAAATATTGTTTTTATTTGAAATTATATAAAACATTTAAGCGTAAATATAAGTTGAATTGATATTACTCTAGACCAGCGTTTCCCAACCTGTATACCACACGTCTACTATATGTGTTACCAATTTACTATACAACGTATTATAATTACGTCCTACGATGTCAACAAACTTAAAACAAAATTACCATTCAACATTCAAATGACCAAATTTAATATTTAATATACTTAATTATACTTTTTGAAAATTTTTCATTGAAATTCTGAGAATGAAAATTTAAAATTATTTAAATTGGTGTATGGGTCATTGTATTGTTCTAGCACAATTCCATTCGGAAATTGTGAAAATTATTAATATTTACTTGGATTTTAAATGGGTAGTTCCCGTTAAATCTTGGAAATTTTGAATTTCACATGCTTGTTTTCAACCCCGATAAATCTCCTCACGTGGTCACACTGGTCGTAACAAGTCAAGATTTTTTGTTATAGTTTGCTACTCTTTACTCTTTAGTTTTTCTCCATTTCCCCGAGGCTGTCACTGTGCTCCCTATGACGAAAATTCTGCGGACGCTTTTTTAATGCCGTCTACGCTCCACCTCTCGTTCCGTGGTTAAGATAACTGAAATCATCTCCTGACTTCGTGAGAGTTCAATACCATCAATTCGGTTTCGGATTTGCGTCAAATTGTTGAGTGTCATCTTCAACATTTTGGTTTTTGAGATACAAATCATAATCTTTAGCGTGTACCGGGTTATATAACAGACATTCCGTTAGTGTTCGTATTTTTGAGTTATGATTTTGTCGCGAAATGCTTTATTGTGTGTTAAACAACGATTCAGTCATTGCTTTTACTTTCAATCCGCTCAAATTATTGCTATTAGCACATATATCAAATGATTAGAGTGCATACACGGCTTACATTGTTGTGTCTAATGTATTAAACATTTATGAAAGTAAAATTCACTTCAATGGTGTAGGGACTTATACTTGTAAAGTAATAATGAAGAACTAAGTTCTTAGTAGAAATGCATATTAGACGTAACACCTGAACAATTGTAATTTAATAAACTTACTTGATGATAATGACTAATGTATGAAATTTTTAACTTTCAAATGTGACTCTTAATGCACTTATTATTCGCATTTCATTTTTTAAATATTTTATTATGGTTACTTATCTCCAGATATATTTGTATTGATAGTTTACACTTGTTATAGTCAAATTGTAAATGGCATAAGTAAGAAGTGATAGCTAATTTTTTTCTTTATTATTTTAATGTTATTAATAAATTTAGAACATTAAATAGTTTTTTTTTGTTAAGATTTATGGTTGGGTATTATGTAGAATTGTAGACTATGCTTTAAATAGTAAAATGTTCTGTATTTATGTTTCTTTGTAGCCAACGTTATATAAGTTTTTTAAGTTTCTTCTCAAATTCATAAATATATATAGAGACACCGTTCTAAAATATTTTTTTGTCTTGGAAAGTTTTTACTGTATATGTGTTGAAATGTCCCATTATCTATATAGCTACAGGAGTAAATGAAGTAATTCATTAAAATACTTAGTTATTACGTTGTATCTATTTGCAGTATGATGTTTTAATGAATGCGGCTCAATCATTTAGTTCATCATAAATTCTATGTTTTTGAATTAACAAATTTATCCTTCAATTAATCAATTACCTAATAAAATTTTATATTCTATATATTTATATTATTTATCAAGTTATCAAGCGTTTTTACAGTTTTGAAATATCATTTATACTTATTTATTAATAATTGTATGTAATTTTTGTTCCTAAAAGTATGCTGTCAATACATTTTACTGTAATATTATTAAAACTATTAATTTAATATTATTACTGTAATATTATTAAAACTATTAATTTAATTTTAAAAATACTTCAATGGTGATATTAATACATAATATATATTTATGTATTGTATATATTACCATTAGAAAATGTAGTCAGTAATTGCTATTTAGTGTTATGTCCTACCCTAAACTTGAATTAATGTAGTATATAGCGTCAATCAATTAAAATAAATAAATAAAAAAATGATTGTTATCCTTTTGTTGATATGTATACAAATTTGATGTATTATGTTGTTTAATTATAGCTTTCAAGTGTAATCAATAATAAACACTAAGTAATTTTAATTATTTTCAGAAATATGTCTGGTATTGCACTGACTCGATTATTTGAAGAGCGGAAAGCATGGAGAAAAAATCACCCATTTGTAAGTACTGTTATATAATTACTAAATATTAATTATATCAATAATTAGATTTACTGTTTGTATTATAAACACTAAAATCACTGTTAAAATTTCCACGGATTGATGTAGTATTATTTTTTCAACTAAATCCATGTATTTAACTGTATATTTCAAACCCATTACAGTTTCCAGTTAACATATCATAGATTTATCAAAAAATGGGAATATTATATCAATTCATGAAAACTTTAATATATTTTAAACAAAGATATTTTGAAATTAATTTTACCAAATTATAAACATATTTCATGAAAAAATATTGCTTTTGAAATATATTTGTTCCAAAAAATAATTTTAAAATTTATTGTTTTAGGGTTTTGTAGCTAAGCCAGCAAAAAACCCAGATGGCACATTAAATTTAATGATTTGGGAGTGCTATATACCAGGAAAGAAGGGTGTAAGTGTTATTTAAATTAAGTACTTTATTTTCAAAAGCTGTTGCATAAAATCTTTGGTATTTATGGTTACATTTCTATTATATCTATATCAACCTATTAACTCGTCACTTGTGTGTTTCCTTAAGATAATTGTTAAATATAGCACGAGCTGTGATTTTGATATAGTTGTTTAATATACCAGCTGTTAAAATAATTTATTAGTTTGATCTTCAAAAATTTCAGTTTTGGAAACTGCTTCATTGCAAATTATGTAATATAAAATTATCTGTATCTATGTAGCCCTAAGGTTCTATGAAGAACTATTCGTGAAAGACAAATAATCTAATCTAACCCTAATATTCCAGAATTTAGAATTTGCATTTTTACAGATTAGCAGTTAAATTATGGTGAAATTATTTATTATACAGAGTGTCCCACTGGAATTAACACAGAGCATTACCTCCCTTATTAAAAGAAAGCAGAAATTAAAAAAATAAATTTTCATTTTATAATTTTTGTGTCATTCAAAAATGGTTCAACTTTCAGTTTTAGATTCATGATTTTTAATAATTTCTTTTTATTTAACAAGGAAATAGAGTACTATTTACACAATTTTAAATATTAATGACATTATCAGGAAACCTCGTTGGAAAAATGTCGAGGTTATATTAACTTGCATTATATCTTTTTAAACTAAAAAAATATTATAAATCATGATTCCATTGAAAACTGAAAGTTGAACTGTTGAAATTTTCAGAAAAATAAGTCCTATAAAATGGCTATATTTGAAATTCACAAAAATAATAAAATAAAAAGTCAATTTTTTAACTTCTTTAATAATATACTTATAGTTACTAAACTATTTTCAACAAAATTGCCTTCGCCCAAGGATGCTCATAAAAAAAATAGAATTTGATCATATCTTTTAACAAAGGATATATCTCTATGTGTAAATCCTGGAGGGACACCCTGTATATTTTAATTACTATTAGAAACCTTAACATATGTTATGTAAACTAGTACAGTTTGTAATATCAACATTTTTGAATATTTAATATCTGTGTTTATATTTAAATGCTGTTCAGCTACTGAATGTTGCTGCCATTTCATAATATTTTTTAATATTTACCTTTCAATTTAAATATTTTGTCTTAAAAAATTCTAAAATTATGTTCTATGTTGAATTTAAACATTTAATGTACTTATTGAAATTGAAATAATCACTTCAAATTAATTTAAATGAAAATTCATTTTAATAGACCGCTTGGGAAGGTGGTATGTACTTTTTACGTATGATGTTCAAGGACGATTATCCATCCAGTCCACCTAAGTGCAGGTTCGAGCCTCCATTATTTCACCCCAATGTATTCACATCTGGTATGTACTATAGATTAAGTTATTATTTTAATTGACATTTCTACTATAATTTAAGATTCTAAGCTTAGTGAAGAATGTTTAATTTTAAAATTTTTCTATTTCTGTTATACCATTTTCAGATAGCAAATCTATTCCAACATTTTATCTAGCTTTATAAAATAATAATTGGCCACAGATTATTTCAAATAATCATTTTCAATTTTTTTATTAGTTTTCTAGTCATCAGCTGTTTTGCTTTCTGGACAGAACAACCTCCCAAAGATAAGGAACTGACAATGCTCCCCATCCATACACATTTTCATGGAAGGTCAATGGCCTTAATTGCCAGGCCATCATTAAAAAATAGATCAATTTTAAAAAACTTAGTTTACTCTCATGATTTTTACTAATTTTTTTCTATTTTTCAAATAATTTTAAAACAGTATTATAGTATTACATAACACGCCCTTATTTCTGTTGAAAATATATTAATAATCATGAGGTTAATATAAATAAAAAAAATCCTAGGTTTCCGGATTTATTGCCCACAAATTGTAGGATTAAATATGCACTTAAAATATCCGAAATATGCTACTGAATATTTTTCTCATATTAAAATTAAAAAATTTGATTTTTATTACATTTTAAATGTAGACAGTTTTTTGACAACAATAACACTATAATTATAAGGTAATTAATCGATTTAATTTTCAATGTGACCAAAAAAAATTATGTTCACCTTTATCATAAATTTGCTTCACATTAACTTACTAAAGAATATGCAAGTGCTAGTAATAACTAATAGGCCGTTATCATATATTTTAAATTAGGATTGGTGTATTTCAACACTAGCTTTTGATTAAAATTGTTTTTAAAATGTGATGATATATCCATAAAGCTTTTATATAATATATAACTAACATAAAAATGGTTTTACACTCAAAAGCAGTATATTACTTCTGATTTGTAACTAGGTAACGTTTGTTTATCACTATTGGATGAAGATAAAGATTGGCGTCCTGCTCTTACTATTAAACAAATATTACTTGGTATTCAAGATTTACTAAATGAACCAAACATACAAGATCCCGCACAAGCCGAAGCATACACTATTTACTGGTAATTACATTTAATTTTTATATTTTTTTAAAAATATTACTAGTAATCATTATTTTGAAATAAAGACTTTTGAATAATTTATTTTATTACCATTAGTCTTAAAATAATTTTTAACATTTTATCTTTTAAAAATTAAACCTTTTTTCCATATGTATATGTGTAATAAGTTAAAGAAAAAAAAAGACAACAATAATAATAGTATAGTCTTAAAGTTGTATAAAATTGTTTAAATTAATTAATTAATTTGTCTCAATTTCCTGCATTAATAATATCATGTCATAATGTAATATAGTATGCGGTCTACCCAGTGCCGTAAAAACATAGGTGCAGGTGGTGCAGAGCACTGGGGCCCACTGAGTCGAAGGGCCCATAGTGGATGGCCGTCAATTTTTTTTTTAATTTGATTGAACTTCATTTTATTATTATCATTATTATCATTATTCTTATTATTATAGTATATTGAATAGATTATATAAAATTGTGATCCTGTGTTCCTACTACGTTGAAGCTCTACACAGAATTGTTTCAACGAGAAAATTATCCATAGGTTCTTTAAAATTCAATACATCCACAAATACTATCCTTTTAAGGAGTAAAAAATTTCCATGCCGTGAACGACTACTTTTTTACTTATCTCAAGAAAGAGGGGCCCATATACATTTGTTTGCACCTGGGTCTTCGACTCTCTAGTTACGGCACTGGGTCTACCGGTGTTTTCAGAATATAGTATGTAGCTTACCATACATTTTACTAGTGTACAATAATGACAGGCAATGCCACATTATATTTCCTTAAAAGTTAATTAATCTATTGTAAAGAATAGAAAAAATTATAAAAACAAGTTTTAGATCTGAGTTTTAATATATTATATATCGCTACACCAAAAACTTCTACCATTTATTTCCAGCTATACCGTGTACTTCATGTTCTTACAAATTCATCTCCCATACTTATCATTTGTATATTAGGAATTTTTGTTTTTTTACCCAAACAGTGGTTGATTCAATACTATTTATGATGAAATAAAAATATTTATTAACACATTATTGAACGTGTATGCCGCGCAATAAGTGGCATACTAAAAGTTAAAACCTTGAGGAAAATTCTGTGATAGGAAGTCAAAAATCAACTAGTAAAGATAAAGTGTAAGCCGAAGATGTGTACCCATAAGCCCATGTATAAATTATAGTTGGCTTTGCAACTGCTTGTAGACCGTATACTATATGACAGCTGTAATAATTATATACACTATTCACCATATTATGGGGAGTTCCTGTTAGATGAACTCAAAAAAATGAACTTCCTAATACTTACATGTTTTAATTTATCCCTTTTGTATGTTTACAGCCGAAACCGCGTTCAATATGATAGACGTGTAAGAGCACAAGCTAGAGCAAGGTCCAGAGCTGAATAAGTGTATGATTAGTGGTGAGAAGATGATGAATTTATTTTTTCCCTTTTTACAATATCAACAATTCTCAATTGTTTATTCATTTTCATTTCATTACATTTCATTGAAAGAGTGTTTGATTTATTATATGAAATACTTTATGATATTTGTAATTTGACAAAGCTGTAATGAATTTCTTTTTCAAAATAAAATCTGTATCTTATCACCAATGGAAAAATATTATAAAAATTAAATTAAATTAAACCTTATTATAATTAGTATAATATACCTACATAATTTATATATATATGTATGTTATACATGTGTACATATATTTTTATATGCCCTCCTTGATACCAAAATCCTAGGTACACTACTGATCATTGCCTTTATCTATTCTTAAAATTGAACCGGCAACAATAAATATTAGTTCATGGTATCAGAAACATTGGAATGTTATTACGAGTAGTTCAACATGTAGTTCTACTATACAGTTCTACATACAGTTCAACTGTATCTTCTATTTGTTCTGTAGAATTTTGGTGGGAACTGCTCCTTTAAATAATCCACAGCACATGAAATAGATTAATGTTGAATTGAGTTTAAAATTAATTTAAGAACTTATAAAAATTATATTAATTAACTTCAGCTAAAAATGATCAATGCAGTTAGGCCCGGAAAAAAAAACCTTTTTATTGTTCTATTTTATATTCAATTTATTTGTGCTACATTTTTTTTTTCAAAAATCAGTATTTATTATTTTTTAAATAGGTATAAGCTTAAAAATAACATTTATTTCTTATTTTCTTACATGTAACTTTAATTTCCTAGAGTGTTTTTTACTGAATTCTTCAATAACTTCCTCTGGAGTAATTTCAGTATCTCTATGAATATTAAGTAGCATAAGTCCATTTAATCTATCTTCTCCTATTGTTGATCTTAGATAAGTTTTGTTCGTCGAAATGAGGAAAATGTTCTTTCTGCAGTGCAAGTGGTAACTGGTAAACGCAAATAATTTCAAGCAATTCCTTTATATTCAGATTAAATGTAAATGCATGGGTTAACGCTTCTATAGCAGTTTTCGGTTTATCTGATTGGGATTTCTAAAATTGATTCCACAAAGTAACCTCACCTCTAACTTCTTCAATTGAGTCAATTGGATCATCAACATAAAATTTGGCCGATTCAATCATTTTTTCGATATCTGTATTTTCGTGTAAAAAAAAATGGTATTAAATATTGTAAATACTTAATCGTTTCATGACTGTGACCTATAAATCTATTTTTCATTTCTGATATTAAATAATCCGAAAATGGTAAGTATAAGGTCAAACGAAAATATTCTTTAGGGTCATTGGTCAATATATTTTCACGGATCCTTTATTCGAAAACGCTCGGGGTTTTTTAACTTCTATCTTATGCATATCGGCTGTTTATTTCAAAATTGAAAATAATAATATAGCAATTATTAACAGCGAATGCCGAATAGCGATCTATTAATAATAATAATCGGTGATTTCCATCATGGCGCGTCGTCGTTAGGTTTACAACGTATACGACGAGAGCAACTATATTTTAATTATACTAACAGTACGAGATGACGACGCGGGACGGCGAAAAGCACCGATATTATTAAAATAATTCTTTTTTTGAAAAATAACACAAATGATATAGGTGATTTATAATTTAAATTTATTTTGTTGGTAGCTCAAATGACAGGGGGTGCCCGAGCACCCATAGCCGCCCCCTCCCCCTGAATCCGCGCCTGAGTAATATTAACTGAGATTGAACACACACCTAACACACTCACACCACCACATAGCTCACTAGTAATTGCGCGGCAACCCCAACCATTGCTAGATGAGCTATACACAACACTACACAGCACAATAACACAAAATTGGTAGGTCGGTGGAACCGACCGCACGCATTGGTCGGTGCCCGAGAACAGTACAATAATATTTTGCACACTCGGCCCAAACAATATGGATAAACCATTTTTAGCCGCTACACCACGTAACATTGTTTAATAATTATTTATAAAGTATAAAATATTAAATATAAAAATAAAAATTCACTATTTTTTCGTTGTACAAAAAAAAATTCATAATAAAATATTGTGACTTGTTCTTTAGATGGCATAGTAGATGAAAACACTATTGTTGAAATTAAGTGTCCTATTTCAGTGAAGGACTATACTAATTTTCAAGATGCTATTAATGACAAAAAAGTGAGAATAGTTGATACTATGCAATTTTAATACCGGTATTTATAATTAGTTATTATAATCATTCATAAATTACAATATTTTTAGATATCTTACTGTACATTAAATGAAAATAAACTTATATTAAAAAAAAAAACAAGTTATTATTACTACCAAATCCAGGGCCAGTTACATATTTGCAAAAAAAATATATGCATTTTTGTAATATATACCAAACATTGGACAAGCATTCAACATATTGAATATGACAACAAATTTTGGTACTCGATGATGTCAACTAAATTACAGGAGTAATTAACAAGTATATTGTATATAATTGGATTATAAAATTATTTTATCCGCACTCCAAGACGGTTCATAAAACGATAAAATGCATTCCCGGCTGCCGCATGTAGATTATTTTTGGACTGTTTTGTCTATCGCGCGATAATTTGTGTGCAAACGCCGTGTGCTTGCGCCGCGTGAAAATACTTAACAACGCATTCTATCGGTCGTTGTATGCGTTCCACTTTCAGTGTTGCGCCCTCTTAAGTCTCTAACTTCTGTTATCATTTAACGTAAAATTGTAATTTATTTATCGCATCTTATACGCCAAAATGTATTTTATCTTTCATCTCTAGGTATAGATAGCGAAAGCTAGGAGTACGTTATTGTAATAATATAATATACACAATTATACTAATGTAAAAAAAAAAAAAAACTTGAAACCAATGGACCTACCATTATTTTCGAAAAAAATTATTTGAGTGAAAGAGGTCGAGTGGACAAGTTTATATTATAATATGGTGTTATCAAAATTTCAGGTTGAAATACCTACACGATTTCGTCAACATTTAATTTTATAAAAATTGTTTGCGACTTTCCGATGAACACTTTTTAATTGTCTACAAAGAAAATCTTAAGAAAAATCTTGTATCTATAAAAAATAAAACGGTAAGTTCTCGAATTTGTCTGAAATTTTTTGCAATTTTTTTTTCAATTATCCTGAAAGCTCTTGAGACATTTTTTGGGACTCATATCATGTGATTTATGGGTAGTTATGAGTTATGAGTCATGGCTAATGACCATGTTTCTATATACCTTCATTATTAATTTTTCTTTATTGTTAGATATACAATAAAATAATATAGTAAATATAGTTATACTGTATGTTTGAATAATGCACTCATCACACATGACTAATTAAAAACAATTAATTATTTATATGTAACACTCATAAATTAAATAATTTTAAAATATTAAGTTTTTGGTTTTAAATGTTTGAAATATTTTATAGTTCTACAAGATAGGTATACCTACTCCTCAGTATAAATGTTTAATTAATATTGTTTTTCCGGCGATTTCTTGGGATCCACATTAAATCCACTCATCGTCTTTTTTATTTTAACCCGTGTGTATTCTGTAGTCTGATCGTCAACACACGTCTTCAGAAAACAGTAATTAATGAGACAATCTATTTTTTTATAGTTTCCAAAATCTGGAACTATGTGTCTAGACTCCAGATTATAGATAATAATATTTTATTTTAAAATATAAATGCTTGGGAGTCTCTAGCTAGTATAATCAGAGCCGTGCTGTTAAGATTTGGCGCCCAGGGCAAAATTAAAAATATTCGCCCCCTATTTTATTTATCATTAATCATATTGCATTTCATTCCTATTAAATTAAATTTTTTTTTTACAACGTATTTTGAACATTGATTTGACAAAAAACTAAAGCTAATTGTAATAGTAATTATTAAACAAAATAGTTAGGTATAATTTATTATTTTATACCGTAATAATTAATTAAAAATGATACATATCACAAATTATATTATATATACATATTATATTTACAAGTTTAAAACTTAATTTTCCTGGACTTTATTGAAGCAAAATCTTCAATGACGTCTTCAAAATCAATGTTTTTCGTTATTTCATGCTCAATTGATAATATTGCTGAATTGGTTAATCTGTCTTGCGACATAGTTGACCGTAAATACGTCTTAGTTAATTTCAGTTTACTAAAAGAGCGTTCCCCGGAAGCGACGGTAACAGGCATGGTAAGAAACAATCTATATGCAGTCATTAAGTTTGGACAAGTTGAATAAAGTTCATATTTTTTAATTGCGTTTAAAATATTTAAAGCAGATGCGTTTAAGTCTGGTAAAATTGCTTTTATTTGATATTTAAGAAATTCGATTTCGCTAATTATTTCCTGGTCAATATCTTCGTTGTATTTAACGCGCAGTCGATTTTGACATAAAGAATACGATAATTTATAATAAAGCCAAATCCTTAATACAAGAATAAAACTAAAACGTTACGGTTGACTTATTGTTATTACTCGAACATAATCAGAAATTTGTTTAGAAAAAATTTGTAATGGTCCAAAATAATTGTAAAACAATAATCTTTCTCATATATTTTATTTATTATAAAAAAAAATTTTGGCGCCCCTTTAAGCCATGCGCCCGGGGCATATGCCCCCTAGGCCCCCCCCCCACGGCACGGCTCTGAGTATAATAAATTATATCCTGCACGGACAACAAATTGGAAACATAAAAATCAACAAAAGTTAATTTTTAGGTATGTTAAGTACAAAATTTGTATATCTAAAGATCAAAAGAAGACTTTACGTTTACGACGAATTCAAACCAGTTTTCAAAATCCTTATCGCATCAATAGATTGATCGGTACGTTGGAAATAGAAAACGTTTAAGTCCCGATGTTGCGCGTGTGATAGAAAGAAAAATAAAATAATGGCTTGCTGTCCCTTAACTAGAAAAACAATATTATGTTTATATTTATATAAATTAGTTATTAAAAATAGTTATTCTTGTATGTTTTAATAGCCCTGCAAGACTGTTTTAATTTAATTTTTTTTACAAATACATGATTTAGGGAAATGAGTTTGAAATATTTGACCACCAACTTACAATGGATTAGGAACAACGAATTCCCAATTTTCTTTACATTTCTAGAGAAAAAGTTTTCGCAATTTGTATACTTAGTAATTTTAAATGATATCCGGAAAATACTGCGGGCAAAAATGAAAAGAAAAACTCCTAAGTCTGGTAATATAAAGGTATAGGACTCTTTAATATAAATATAACGATAATATATGAATGTTTCGAGTCGCTACGATCAATAATTATAGCAGAACAAGACCATGGATTTTTATCTGTGATCAATATCCAATTTTTGTCCAGTTTTGTCCGATAAAAAAAGGATTTTCAACTACAGACTGTCACATGCTCGAAGATATGTTGAAAGTGCATTTGGCATATTATCAAATAAATGGAAAATATTCCATAAACCAATCAATGCAAATTTAGATTTATGCATACTTCTAGTAAAAACTTGTTGTGTTCTGCACAATTTCGTACGATCCAGGGATGGATTTAACATTCAAGAGACAATGAGTGTAGAAGGATTCATTGAAATCGAACAAGACACATCAGAACCTACTCCGAGAGCTACTAATCAGTCAATCAATGCAAGAAACAATTTGGCAGATTATTTTGTTACAGATATCGGCAGTGTGCCTTGGCAAACAAATTATATGTAAATTGTACGTATTGTCTTTATATTTTCTATTGTACAATTAAATAATGTATTAAAATATTTCTAAAAAATTAAATAAATCAAATATTAAAAATAAAGAACAAATTACATAAAAGTACTTACATTTATCATTTTTTTCCCGTTCATCCTTTTCATCGAATCCTTCACAAGACACTCTACAAATTTCAATCCACGCTCCTCTTTTTTTAATTCGATCGTGGTAATTATTGTCAGCTATGTTCCATATTTCGGGATGAAGTTTAACTTCACCGATAAACAGTTCCATGTCTACCTCATCAATATTAAATTGAATGGTTTTTGTTGCCATTTTTGTGATTTTTGTTACATGTGTATCACACGATTGATGACAAAGTACTGTTTGCCGGAGTTGCGGTTGATAACGCGTGTCCGGCGAACTTTCGGCGTGGCGGGAACGTACGGTAAAAACTGCACGCACGGGGACGTACGTCGCCGCAACGTCGTGTGCACCGTTTCATGCTAATATTAGTATTTCTAAACGCACGTTAAAAATACGCAAGTGTGCATCTAGCCTTAATAAATATTAAAACTAATAATAACTTTTTATGTATAGGCATAAATATATTAACATTGATGATATTATGTAAAACAAATAATCAAATTTTAAATATCTATAGATACTTATAAATTTAAATTCTGAAATACTTTATAGACTATAGTGCATGTTTATATAATATCATTAATACAGAAAAAATCTTCTTGTGTTCGACCCCTATTAGACTGTAATATAAGATTTTAAAATGGCAATTTTGTGTTTGGATGTGCTACTAAAGTTTTCAATCATTGTTTCAAATGCTAAGTTATTGGAATTAACTACAAAAACTTCAGAGCATACCGCTATGTTGGGATGTTAATGTATATGCAATACTAACTGAATTACTTGGCCTTGCACGGGAGATATTTTACTATGTACGTTAGAGCAATTTATAATTTGATGTAAAAAAAAATGTTGGTTAAAAAAGCACCCAATTGTAATATCTTATATATATTCTAATGAAATTTATTTTTGCATTCTATATTATTATTTTGGATATACCTCAATTGATAATTATTAAAATCAATATACATATTAAACATAATAAAATATATATATATATATATATATCCAGCCTAGACTGCAAGACTGTTTCAGCTCTTATAAATTAGATTTTCCTTAGTAATTTCTTATTGCACATATAGACAGTAAATATAATAAGTATATTTCCTCAACATTTTAAACAAATCGGCTTGATAGTTTTGACATTACGCAGATCAGTGAATGAGTAGTATTTAAATTTTATAGGTTTAGATTATATTAACATTTATTTAACCCGTCATCGGTATCGCTATATACTGTTACATGATTGGGATCGTGTTAGCGTTACGCTAACATTATCGTTTTTTCGGTTCTGTGAATTATTTATTGAACTCGGAATAGTAAAACAAAGATAAAAATATTTGTCTAGTTTTATCCTACAATAAGTATATTGTTTAATAGCAAAATTAATAATATTTATTTATTAATAGCAAATTTCACTCAAATTTTTTATATATAAATAAAAAAACTTAATTGTTGGTAGAAAAAAAAAGATTATATAAAAATTAAATAAATCACTTTTTTGTAACAAAATCTATTAAAATAAAAACAATTTTAAAAATTATAACTCATCGTTCGAATTTCCCGAGTCTTCTCGGAAAAAAAATAGTTTGATCGGTGCTTTCATCACTATCACTTTCCACATTTACAATACAAAAGTCAGAATCGGCATCGGTATTATCGGAATCAAATAACGCGTATCATCCTTAACCTCACTTAACCACTCACACACTTTTTCACAATTTTTGTCCATTATTTAAAAGTATAAAAAAAATAATAAAATTCAAAAAATTATAACACGGTAAGTACCGTGCGAGCGCGACGCTAACATAATCGTTACTGCGTACTTTTACCAATCATAATATCCACATAAATATGTTTTTGTATTACTTTTGTTGTTATTTTAGTTTATTATTATTTAGACAAGAGGTATATGGAGTTTCAAAACAATCTATTTATATTTGAATGAGTGGTTCCTAAAATAAGATTAATGTTAGCGAAACGCCAACACCGATACCGATGACGGGTTAAAGAACTGATATAGGTACTGTACAAAATACGCTTATCGCCACACACGGCAGTGACAATAAGGTATAGGCGATAGTGAACCATTTTCGTTTTTCTAGAACATTCTATCGGCTATACCTCCACTCCCCGCACCAACATCATTTTATCGCGTTGGACACCGGCCGGTGGTGCGATACCGGTATTGAGTTTATCGCTAGCGGTTCACCCGGTCGCACAGGCAGGCGCGTAATCGCCGTGATCGCCGGCCGTTGTAAGTTGCCGCCTTCGTGTCGACGCGATCTTCGTTTGTGCGCCTTTGTAATTATTGTCGCGCCGTACACCGCGGGAAAAAACGGTATAATTACGTCGGTTCGCGGCCGTCCCCAGCGCGTGTACCGCCTACGAAAGTTCGGGTGTGTTTAGCTGTTGTGCGCGAGTGCCGCCGTCTTGCGTGTCGGCCGTGTCATCGCGCCGCTGCCATTGTTCTGGCGATTCGTCGCGCCATCGTGTGTGCAGATACGCGTGTGTGGGCGCGAAGTGCGTTTTTGTTGTTGTTCGGTGTGCCAGCGTCCGTGGTGTCGCGGTGGGAGGACTAACCCCGTAAGACGCCCCTGGTTTCCCGTCAAGTTCCGGTCAGTCCGGATTGCCGTCGTCGTCCGTGGATCGGACTTCGGGTCGAGTGTGGCAGCACTGCCGGATGGGATAGCCATATCACTTATCAACAGCTGTTGTCGTGGGCCGGTGATATGATCATTATTATTATTATTATTATTATGATTGTAATTTGTATGTATTATTGAATTGTTGTAATTAGTACGTAGCGATAGTGGGCGCCCGATTATATATTATATTTCTGTGTTATTGTATTACATTTATTCGCTTTCACTAATAGTACGGTGGTGCTTTAGTGCCGGTAATTATACATACACATTGTGTTTTTTTTTTTATATTACATATTTCTGTTTAATATATAATCAGTGGTCATCCTCCTCATATCGGGTAATAAAGGAACCTCCACAGAGTACGCAGACGGGAGCTAACCGCCCAGTAAGAAGAGGTGGTCTGCGTCCGATAAATATATACCCTCCTTTTACATTGGTAGCTGAGCGTGGTTGTGGTTTCTTTATTTATTGCAGTGATATTAGAGCGATTAGGATCTATGGGCCCGTCCTAATTCAATTTGGTTGATACTAGATAGTCAGCGCATACATAGTATTTATTATTTATATGTAATATATTTGGTATTGCGTATACGGCTCGTCATATTCAGTTATTCATATATATTATTTTGTTGAATTTTGAAGATTGAGTATTGTGTATTACTTTGCGTGGAGCATATTGTTTTTATTAGTCAATTGCATTTTCGTTATTTAATACTTATTTTCACGCAAACCCGTCACCATTATGTCGGGCGAGGAACAAGCGCAGGCCAATTGGCTGAAATGACGATGTGAAATCAGACGCATTACTTATGTGAATAGAATACGCGTAGTTCACAATCTGGCTGTCCGTAGTGCAGATGACGCCGCTCCAGTGCCGCAGCTATTAGTTTTAGTTGAAACACTTGATCAGCTGCTGTCATCATTTAATACTGAAGATGAGGCGTTATTAGATCAATTATTAGAAATGGAGCTAGATGCTGAATATCCTGAGAAGGAGCATGCCGAGATGTTCGAGCTAGCTTCATTCGCGCAAGCGACCGCCAATCGATTGATGCAATATTGTCCAACTCAACCAAGTTTGTCTGTACACAGTGGCGCACAGGTGTCGTTGAATAATGCTGATGCAAATGCGCCACAGTCAGACGAACCTGTTATCAATGACATTGGGGCCGTAGGTGGTAGTCCAGGTGGCATATTACCATTCTGCACACGAAATAAAACCCATGATTAAATCCTGCCTTCTGATTGGTTAACACATTTGGACGGAAAATTTAAATAAGGATATGATATGATACGATAATGATATGCATTTATTTTAAGCAGATATTAACTGACATTATATTGGTTTATTACAATAGTCTTATATAATATAACGTTAATTATTTAATGTATTAATTATGCATTCATTTGGTGTAGGTACACATATTTAATACAAGTTCTAATATAACATCTTTTAAAAATATTATATCATATATTAAGTCTATATATCACAATTATAAATGAACATAATCATAATTTAAACACTGCTGAAGCACTGAGATACTTAAGTGCAAACAACCACCTTAGAATGAAGTTTGAAGAATATTTCACAGATGGTATGACCATAACAGAAGCAATTTGGTGAGTTGTTTTTTAATTATTATGAAAAAGTACTAAAATTAAAGTTGTAAGGTATGTTTTGTTGATTCATCTTGTAATAATAGGTATTGTTTATAAATGATAATAAAAGCTCTTTATTTTTAATTTTTAATTACTTACACTTCCAATTTACCATTTACCTATAAAACTATTTTAATATTTAAAATATTTAAAATGTGCTTATATTTTTAACAATTCGGTTTTGGCTTATTTACTTTACAGGTATCATGAAAGTGTTTTAACTATATCTGATTGTCCTGTTGAAGTTTTTGCTAATGCTGGAATTAATCCAACATACAGAACGATACAACATTGGCATGACCAATGGAGGGTGTTAAATCTAGGACCACGTACTGGAGAAGGAGTTATCAAGGTATCAATATTACAATTTATAAAATAAAATAGGTAGGTATCCACTGTTTAGATACATAAACAATACTTTCTTTTGCTCTGATATTTAAAATGTTTTTAAAAAATTCTAATACATTTATAATAATAATTACCAATATTTTCAATATTTAAAATGGAAATAACATTAGTTTAAATTTTACTTTAAATGGTAAATTACATTGACATATTTTATGGTTAATTTAATCCTTATTTAAAATTTAAATGTATACATAACATTTTAATAATTAATCAAAAAATGTATATATTTATTTTCTTACATAGATACCTAGGTATTTATATTTAATAAAAAGTAATCAATACAATACAAGATAATCAAATTTGTTAAGGCACAATATTATTGTAATATATGTCTTTTATTATAAATTACCTGATGGTAAACGCTTGCTACCTCTTGTTATCCCTGGTCTACGCCTAGGTATTGTCACAGAACCAGCAGTTGCCAAAAATGTATTAAATTGCCCTTCTGTTTTTACTTTATCCAATCTATTTTTAAATTTAAGTAAATTTTCAAGAGTAGATTGGCTGAACTGTTTTACATTGTTAGTCAATAGAGTTTTTATATCTTCCAATACTGTATAACTATCCTGTGTATTTGCTACCAGACTGTCTTCATTGGGCACTGCTGTACTTTTGAATACATTTTTTTTTGTTATATTATAGTTATTTTCAGGTATATTATTTACGTCTGGTCCTTGTGTTTCTGATATAGGCAAGTGTATTGGATGAGTTTCGAGTTGCTGGTGTAATGCCTCTTTGGGTATAAGCCCTTCATAAAATGTCTTACTAGGCGCTTTGTCGCCCAATACTAATTTTGATATTTCAAATATATCCTCTACAGTTATAGGTAGAAAATTAACCCCAACACATTTATAATATACATAAATTATTCCTTGGTGTTTACAAAATCTACCGTACATGCCATCCTTACAAGAGCAAATTCCTATACTTGGCTCAACACAGTACATTAGTTGTTGATCATTTTGACTAGGAACATAGTAATGCTCATTTTCTACAGTAATTTTATCTTTTGTTACATAATTACTTTTCTTGATTATGCTTTCAAAATATAAGTGAGCTGTAGCTTTTCTGACATTGGAAAACTCAAGAAATTTTTTTTTATAATATTCTTCTAATTTTGTGCAACAAAAATCTATTAGTGAAATTACATTATATGCTTTTACTCGGCATAACACATTTTCTTTAAAGATCCTAACAGATACCTCACTATAATTATTTGTATGATGGCCTCTAGTTGTCCCTCCAAGCTAAGCACCAACGCTCTTTATGCTCCCAGTGATGTACAATTACATATTTCTGCCATTTTGGATACATGCTACCTGCATCAAGGGTAGAGTTAAATGCATTCTGAGCTTCTTCAGTAGTATTAGAATATAACATCTTTCTAAATGCTTGCATCATTAATGTCCGATGTTCTTTCTTTATGCTATTTTTGCTATCCCATAACCATCTCCAAACTGCTTGCATGACGTGAAAAATACATAAAAAAGAAGTTGAATTTGGCCATACTGTCATTAAAGCATTTATTTCGGCATCAGAGTTATCAGTTAAAAATACAGAAGGATAGCCTTGTCCTCCAAATGCATTTTTTACATTATTCTTAATTAGACTGAATCCACTTTTATATGCTTTTTCACTCTGACCATGTGTAATTATCACACCTAAAGGAGCAGCGCCAGCTGCACATGGTGTCAATAAAAAAGTTACACAATGGTTCTGTGGATCACATGAACTTGTTGAGTCAACAAATACTATTTTTATTGATAGAGGTAAGTCATGGGCTCGTTTCATGATTGGTGTTAATATTAGCACAGCAAATGGTTCAGACTGTAAGAATATTGAAACTTCATTTTCAGCATATGTTTCTTTTTTTTCTTCTAATTTCTAGATAAATATTTTGAGTGACTATTAGTTGAGTTATAATGAATAGGCCTAAGTTATGTTTAAAAGTTAAAACCCAGTCACAAATTTGAAATTTATAACGCTATAACATTTGAACCACTTGTTTCATCAATTTTACATAGCTTTTATTATCAACAATACATTATTATTTTTTAAAACAATACCTATTATTACAAGATGAATCAACAAAACATACCTTACAACTTTAATTCTAGTACTTTTTCATAAGTAATAATTAAAAAACAACTTACCAAATTGCTTCTGTTATGGTCATACCATCTGTGAAATATTCTTCAAACTTCATTCTAAGGTGGTTGTTTGCACTTAAGTATCTCAGTGCTTCAGCAGTGTTTAAATTATGATTATGTTCATTTATAATTGTGATTACAGCTAACAGTCCATCCTGAAATATATTTAACAATGCACTTAAATGGTACCATAAATTAATTATAAGTGCCAATAATTAAAATATATAAGTACATTTTATTATAAGTAGTAATAAATGAATAGCAAAACCTTATTATAAATATTATAATAGGTAAAAATAAATATTTAACAAATAGAACACATAGGTTAACTGGGCGAACATTGAATTATAGGAAGGTCTAGAAAAAAAGACTTGTTCTTACTTTAACAAATGGGTCTGTTTTCCTCGTGGAAACAGTATCAACTTTAACGACAATTTTAATTGTGGCTTTACAGTATGTGTTTTTTGATTGACCTCTTTTGTTGTTTTCTCTATCAACTTAGTGGTAAGAGCTGTGATGACACACATATTGTTTTCTAAGATACGTAATAATAATAACATAAATCATACATTTAGGAAATCATTTTTACACTTGCAACTGATTTCAATTAAAAAAAAGTTAATAAGGTGACTAACCTGCATTGAGTGTATTTACCATTAGGGACTGATGTTCTAACATTCCACTTGGTACAAGTTTTAAAAGAAAATTCTTCTATCCAATTAGCCATAGTCAATAAATCATTTACATTTGACCGTATTGTTGTAATATCATCATTAATTACAGTTATAATGTTTTTAAATGACGAAGGAAGATTATCAGAAGTTAATTTAAGAATCATCATTTAATTTTAAGAAATGTAGGATTAAAATAAAATAATGAACCAGGACTAATAGACTAAAAACACTTAAATACTCTATTTTGTAACAAAATATATGTTTTAATTACATATCATTTAATATAGTTATCATATTATCATATAATAAGCATAATTTGTTCTAAAAATAACTACCCATTCTATTTCCAGACTTAATATATGATATAATATTTTTAAAAGATGTTATATTAGAACTTGTATTAAATATGTGTACCTACACCAAATGAATGCATAATTAATACATTAAATAATTAACGTAATATTATATAAGACTATTGTAATAAATCAATATAATGTCAGTTAATATCTGCTTAAAATATATGCATATCATTATCGTATCATATCATATCCTTATTTAAATTTTCCCACCAAATGTGTTAACCAATCAGAAGGCAGGATTTAATCATGGGTTTTATTTTGTGTGCAGAATGGTAATATGCGTCCAGGTGGCGTCCAGTCCAATAATACTAGTTCCCTAAGATCTAACGGCGTTCAAGTTGTCAAGCCTCCCCGCCTACTGGAAATCCCCTTTGCCCACATTCCATGGCGATATTTGTAAATGGATTTCATTTCGTGATGGATTTGTGGCAATGGTGGACAACCGATCAACATTATCTGATATCGAAAAGTTTTATTAGCTATTCTATGATATGCTATTAAGCTATAAGGCTAGTGTAATTGTGTTATGTATATATATATAATAGGTTCTGGATAAGGTCTAGGCTTTAAGTTATTATTTATTTTTTATTATTGTATTGTTATCTCATTTATTTTAGATATATTACTCTTAAGAAAAAAAAGAATTTGATTATATATATTTTTTAATACCTATCTTGTACAAGTTCATGCTGGTAATATTATTGCAGAAAGCAACAAAAGACTACTGCACAGTATAACAAATTTCTTGAGTACATACTCATTCAGTTAGGTACTATAATGAGGAACAAAATTGTTGCTACTCGTTTTTACAGTCGAAAAATATTATGGGCCAAGTATTATTGATAAGGCAATAAAAGGGTGTTTTACTAAATAATATTTTTATTTTATTATTAATTGTTTTTAAGAAATAGATTATTGAATTTATTGAATTTCAGTTATAAATAATCGAAAATATTGTTTTTATTTGAAATTATATAAAACATTTAAGCGTAAATATAAGTTGAATTGATATAACTCTAGACCAGCGTTTCCCAACCTGTATACCACACGTCTACTATATGTGTTACCAATTTACTATACAACGTATTATAATTACGTCCTAGGATGTCAACAAACTTAAAACAAAATTACCATTCAACATTCAAATGACCAAATTTAATATTTAATATACTTAATTATACTTTTTGAAAATTTTTCATTGAAATTCTGAGAATGAAAATTTAAAATTTTTTAAATTGGTGTATGGGTCATTGTATTGTTCTAGCGCAGTGTTTCCCAACCTATGGGGCGCACCCCACTAGGGGGGCGTGTAAACATTTCTAGGGAGGCGTAAGCAGTCATTACAAAATACAGTTTTTATTTATTCAATTATTTTTATTTTAAAATGTAGGGAAATTATGAAAAATTAATAACGACCGGTTATTGAGTATTGATAAAGAAACATAAATATAATCAATAAAGATATTGATAAAGTATTGATAAACAAACATTGAGCCAAACATAAAAAAATTGTCTAAAGAAAAGTGTTGCCAGCCTACACATTAATAAATCGTAAATTGCATTATATTATATTACTTACTATCTTACTATGATTTATATTTAATAATTATTATCATCAATAAAATTGAATTCATCTCGGATATTTTATAATTCCTTTGTAAAGTACGCAAAAAAGTGATATATTTTTCATGTTATAGAAGTGGGGGGGGGGCCGCGAGAGTTTCGAAAATCTACAAAGGGGGCGTGGAATAAAAAAGGTTGGGAACCACTGTTCTAGCGCAATTCCATTCGGAAATTGTGAAAATTAATAATATTTACTTGGATTTTAAATGGGTAGTTCCCGTTAAATCTTGGAAATTTTGAATTTCACATGCTTGTTTTCAACCCCGATAAATCTCCTCACGTGGTCACACTGGTCGTAACAAGTCAAGATTTTTTGTTATCGTTTGCTACTCTTTACTCTTTAGTTTTTCTCCATCTCCCCGAGGCTGTCGATGTGCTCCCTATGACGAAAATTCTGCGGACGCTTTTTTAATGCCGTCTACGCTCCACCTCTCGTTCCGTGGTTAAGATAACTGAAATCATCTCCTGACTTCGTGAGAGTTCAATACCATCAATTCGGTTTCGGATTTGCGTCAAATTGTTGAGTGTCATCTTCAACATTTTGGTTTTTGAGATACAAATCATAATCTTTAGTGTGTACCGGGTTATATAACAGACATTCCGTAAGTGTTCGTATTTTTGAGTTATGATTTTGTCGCGAAATGCTTTATTGTGTTTTAAACAACGATTCAGTCATTGCTTTTACTTTCAAACCGCTCAAATTATTGCTATTAGCACATATATCAAATAATTAGAGTGCACTACTCGGCTTACATTGTTGTGTCTAATGTATTAAACATTTATGAAAGTAAAATTCACTTCAATGGTGTAGGGACCTATACTTGTAAAGTAATAATAAAGAACTAAGTTCTTAGTAGAAATGCGTATTAGACGTAACACCTGAACAATGGTAATTTAATAAACTTACTTGATGATAATGACTAATGTATGAAATTTTTAACTTTCAAATGTGACTCTTAATGCACTTATTATTCGCATTTCATTTTTTAAATATTTTATTATGGTTACTTATCTCCAGATATATTTGTATTGATAGTTTACACTTGTTATAGTCAAATTGTAAATGGCATAAGTAAGAAGTGATAGCTAAATTTTTTCTTTATTATTTTAATGTTATTAATTAATTTAGAACCTTAAATAGTTTTTTTTTGTTAAGATTTATGGTTGGGTATTATGTAGAATTGTAGACTATGCTTTAAATAGTAAAATGTTCTGTATTTATGTTTCTTTGTAGCCAACGTTATATAAGTTTTTTAAGTTTCTTCTCAAATTCATAAATATATATAGAGACACCGTTCTAAAACATTATTTTGTCTTGGAAAGTTTTTACTGTATATGTGTTGAAATGTCCCATTATCTATATAGCTACAGAAGTAAATGAAGTAATTCATTAAAATACTTAGTTATTACGTTGTATCTATTTGCAGTATGATGTTTTAATGAATGCGGCTCAATCATTTAGTTCATCATAAATTCTATGTTTTTGAATTAACAAATTTATCCTTCAATTAATCAATTACCTAATAAAATTTTATATTCTATATATTTATATTATTTATCAAGTTATCAAGCGTTTTTACAGTTTTGAAATATCATTTATACTTATTTATTAATAATTGTATGTAATTTTTGTTCCTAAAAGTATGCTGTCAATACATTTTACTGTAATATTATTAAAACTATTAATTTAATATTATTACTGTAATATTATTAAAACTATTAATTTAATTTTAAAAATACTTCAATGGTGATATTAATACATAATATATATTTATGTATTGTATATATTACCATTAGAAAATGTAGTCAGTAATTGCTATTTAGTGTTATGTCCTACCCTAAACTTGAATTAATGTAGTATATAGCGTCAATCAATTAAAATAAATAAATAAAAAAATGATTGTTATCCTTTTGTTGATATGTATACAAATTTGATGTATTATGTTGTTTAATTATAGCTTTCAAGTGTAATCAATAATAAACACTAAGTAATTTTAATTATTTTTAGAAATATGTCTGGTATTGCACTGACTCGATTATTTGAAGAGCGGAAAGCATGGAGAAAAAATCACCCATTTGTAAGTACTGTTATATAATTACTAAATATTAATTATATCAATAATTAGATTTACTGTTTGTATTATAAACACTAAAATCACTGTTAAAATTTCCACGGATTGATGTAGTATTATTTTTTCAACTAAATCCATGTATTTAACTGTATATTTCAAACCCATTACAGTTTCCAGTTAACATATCATAGATTTATCAAAAAATGGGAATATTATATCAATTCATGAAAACTTTAATATATTTTAAACAAAGATATTTTGAAATTAATTTTACCAAATTATAAACATATTTCATGAAAAAATATTGCTTTTGAAATATATTTGTTCCAAAAAATAATTTTAAAATTTATTGTTTTAGGGTTTTGTAGCTAAGCCAGCAAAAAACCCAGATGGCACATTAAATTTAATGATTTGGGAGTGCTATATACCAGGAAAGAAGGGTGTAAGTGTTATTTAAATTAAGTACTTTATTTTCAAAAGCTGTTGCATAAAATCTTTGGTATTTATGGTTACATTTCTATTATATCTATATCAACCTATTAACTCGTCACTTGTGTGTTTCCTTAAGATAATTGTTAAATATAGCACGAGCTGTGATTTTGATATAGTTGTTTAATATACCAGCTGTTAAAATAATTTATTAGTTTGATCTTCAAAAATTTCAGTTTTGGAAACTGCTTCATTGCAAATTATGTAATATAAAATTATCTGTATCTATGTAGCCCTAAGGTTCTATGAAGAACTATTCGTGAAAGACAAATAATCTAATCTAACCCTAATATTCCAGAATTTAGAATTTGCATTTTTACAGATTAGCAGTTAAATTATGGTGAAATTATTTATTATACAGAGTGTCCCACTGGAATTAACACAGAGCATTACCTCCCTTATTAAAAGAAAGCAGAAATTAAAAAAATAAATTTTCATTTTATAATTTTTGTGTCATTCAAAAATGGTTCAACTTTCAGTTTTAGATTCATGATTTTTAATAATTTCTTTTTATTTAACAAGGAAATAGAGTACTATTTACACAATTTTAAATATTAATGACATTATCAGGAAACCTCGTTGGAAAAATGTCGAGGTTATATTAACTTGCATTATATCTTTTTAAACTAAAAAAATATTATAAATCATGATTCCATTGAAAACTGAAAGTTGAACTGTTGAAATTTTCAGAAAAATAAGTCCTATAAAATGGCTATATTTGAAATTCACAAAAATAATAAAATAAAAAGTCAATTTTTTAACTTCTTTAATAATATACTTATAGTTACTAAACTATTTTCAACAAAATTGCCTTCGCCCAAGGATGCTCATAAAAAAAATAGAATTTGATCATATCTTTTAACAAAGGATATATCTCTATGTGTAAATCCTGGAGGGACACCCTGTATATTTTAATTACTATTAGAAACCTTAACATATGTTATGTAAACTAGTACAGTTTGTAATATCAACATTTTTGAATATTTAATATCTGTGTTTATATTTAAATGCTGTTCAGCTACTGAATGTTGCTGCCATTTCATAATATTTTTTAATATTTACCTTTCAATTTAAATATTTTGTCTTAAAAAATTCTAAAATTATGTTCTATGTTGAATTTAAACATTTAATGTACTTATTGAAATTGAAATAATCACTTCAAATTAATTTAAATGAAAATTCATTTTAATAGACCGCTTGGGAAGGTGGTATGTACTTTTTACGTATGATGTTCAAGGACGATTATCCATCCAGTCCACCTAAGTGCAGGTTCGAGCCTCCATTATTTCACCCCAATGTATTCACATCTGGTATGTACTATAGATTAAGTTATTATTTTAATTGACATTTCTACTATAATTTAAGATTCTAAGCTTAGTGAAGAATGTTTAATTTTAAAATTTTTCTATTTCTGTTATACCATTTTCAGATAGCAAATCTATTCCAACATTTTATCTAGCTTTATAAAATAATAATTGGCCACAGATTATTTCAAATAATCATTTTCAATTTTTTTATTAGTTTTCTAGTCATCAGCTGTTTTGCTTTCTGGACAGAACAACCTCCCAAAGATAAGGAACTGACAATGCTCCCCATCCATACACATTTTCATGGAAGGTCAATGGCCTTAATTGCCAGGCCATCATTAAAAAATAGATCAATTTTAAAAAACTTAGTTTACTCTCATGATTTTTACTAATTTTTTTCTATTTTTCAAATAATTTTAAAACAGTATTATAGTATTACATAACACGCCCTTATTTCTGTTGAAAATATATTAATAATCATGAGGTTAATATAAATAAAAAAAATCCTAGGTTTCCGGATTTATTGCCCACAAATTGTAGGATTAAATATGCACTTAAAATATCCGAAATATGCTACTGAATATTTTTCTCATATTAAAATTAAAAAATTTGATTTTTATTACATTTTAAATGTAGACAGTTTTTTGACAACAATAACACTATAATTATAAGGTAATTAATCGATTTAATTTTCAATGTGACCAAAAAAAATTATGTTCACCTTTATCATAAATTTGCTTCACATTAACTTACTAAAGAATATGCAAGTGCTAGTAATAACTAATAGGCCGTTATCATATATTTTAAATTAGGATTGGTGTATTTCAACACTAGCTTTTGATTAAAATTGTTTTTAAAATGTGATGATATATCCATAAAGCTTTTATATAATATATAACTAACATAAAAATGGTTTTACACTCAAAAGCAGTATATTACTTCTGATTTGTAACTAGGTAACGTTTGTTTATCACTATTGGATGAAGATAAAGATTGGCGTCCTGCTCTTACTATTAAACAAATATTACTTGGTATTCAAGATTTACTAAATGAACCAAACATACAAGATCCCGCACAAGCCGAAGCATACACTATTTACTGGTAATTACATTTAATTTTTATATTTTTTTAAAAATATTACTAGTAATCATTATTTTGAAATAAAGACTTTTGAATAATTTATTTTATTACCATTAGTCTTAAAATAATTTTTAACATTTTATCTTTTAAAAATTAAACCTTTTTTCCATATGTATATGTGTAATAAGTTAAAGAAAAAAAAAGACAACAATAATAATAGTATAGTCTTAAAGTTGTATAAAATTGTTTAAATTAATTAATTAATTTGTCTCAATTTCCTGCATTAATAATATCATGTCATAATGTAATATAGTATGCGGTCTACCCAGTGCCGTAAAAACATAGGTGCAGGTGGTGCAGAGCACTGGGGCCCACTGAGTCGAAGGGCCCATAGTGGATGGCCGTCAATTTTTTTTTTAATTTGATTGAACTTCATTTTATTATTATCATTATTATCATTATTCTTATTATTATAGTATATTGAATAGATTATATAAAATTGTGATCCTGTGTTCCTACTACGTTGAAGCTCTACACAGAATTGTTTCAACGAGAAAATTATCCATAGGTTCTTTAAAATTCAATACATCCACAAATACTATCCTTTTAAGGAGTAAAAAATTTCCATGCCGTGAACGACTACTTTTTTACTTATCTCAAGAAAGAGGGGCCCATATACATTTGTTTGCACCTGGGTCTTCGACTCTCTAGTTACGGCACTGGGTCTACCGGTGTTTTCAGAATATAGTATGTAGCTTACCATACATTTTACTAGTGTACAATAATGACAGGCAATGCCACATTATATTTCCTTAAAAGTTAATTAATCTATTGTAAAGAATAGAAAAAATTATAAAAACAAGTTTTAGATCTGAGTTTTAATATATTATATATCGCTACACCAAAAACTTCTACCATTTATTTCCAGCTATACCGTGTACTTCATGTTCTTACAAATTCATCTCCCATACTTATCATTTGTATATTAGGAATTTTTGTTTTTTTACCCAAACAGTGGTTGATTCAATACTATTTATGATGAAATAAAAATATTTATTAACACATTATTGAACGTGTATGCCGCGCAATAAGTGGCATACTAAAAGTTAAAACCTTGAGGAAAATTCTGTGATAGGAAGTCAAAAATCAACTAGTAAAGATAAAGTGTAAGCCGAAGATGTGTACCCATAAGCCCATGTATAAATTATAGTTGGCTTTGCAACTGCTTGTAGACCGTATACTATATGACAGCTGTAATAATTATATACACTATTCACCATATTATGGGGAGTTCCTGTTAGATGAACTCAAAAAAATGAACTTCCTAATACTTACATGTTTTAATTTATCCCTTTTGTATGTTTACAGCCGAAACCGCGTTCAATATGATAGACGTGTAAGAGCACAAGCTAGAGCAAGGTCCAGAGCTGAATAAGTGTATGATTAGTAGTGAGAAGATGATGAATTTATTTTTTCCCTTTTTACAATATCAACAATTCTCAATTGTTTATTCATTTTCATTTCATTACATTTCATTGAAAGAGTGTTTGATTTATTATATGAAATACTTTATGATATTTGTAATTTGACAAAGCTGTAATGAATTTCTTTTTCAAAATAAAATCTGTATCTTATCACCAATGGAAAAATATTATAAAAATTAAATTAAATTAAACCTTATTATAATTAGTATAATATACCTACATAATTTATATATATATGTATGTTATACATGTGTACATATATTTTTATATGCCCTCCTTGATACCAAAATCCTAGGTACACTACTGATCATTGCCTTTATCTATTCTTAAAATTGAACCGGCAACAATAAATATTAGTTCATGGTATCAGAAACATTGGAATGTTATTACGAGTAGTTCAACATGTAGTTCTACTATACAGTTCTACATACAGTTCAACTGTATCTTCTATTTGTTCTGTAGAATTTTGGTGGGAACTGCTCCTTTAAATAATCCACAGCACATGAAATAGATTAATGTTGAATTGAGTTTAAAATTAATTTAAGAACTTATAAAAATTATATTAATTAACTTCAGCTAAAAATGATCAATGCAGTTAGGCCCGGAAAAAAAAACCTTTTTATTGTTCTATTTTATATTCAATTTATTTGTGCTACATTTTTTTTTTCAAAAATCAGTATTTATTATTTTTTAAATAGGTATAAGCTTAAAAATAACATTTATTTCTTATTTTCTTACATGTAACTTTAATTTCCTAGAGTGTTTTTTACTGAATTCTTCAATAACTTCCTCTGGAGTAATTTCAGTATCTCTATGAATATTAAGTAGCATAAGTCCATTTAATCTATCTTCTCCTATTGTTGATCTTAGATAAGTTTTGTTCGTCGAAATGAGGAAAATGTTCTTTCTGCAGTGCAAGTGGTAACTGGTAAACGCAAATAATTTCAAGCAATTCCTTTATATTCAGATTAAATGTAAATGCATGGGTTAACGCTTCTATAGCAGTTTTCGGTTTATCTGATTGGGATTTCTAAAATTGATTCCACAAAGTAACCTCACCTCTAACTTCTTCAATACGGTGTACCGAGACAATAACAACGCTTTGATTACTTTTGCAGACACAAACATTACTTCAACTTCATTCATTCATTCGTTGAACGGACAGTATATGACGTATTAGTGCAATGTTCCATAGATAATGAATAGCCTACATAGAAATATTGTACGGTGTACGCGAACATCGCGAACCGTCGTCGTCGTCGTCATCGATTCGGAAACGCAAATAAATATTGTAGTCAAAATGATAATGAATATCACCGACAGTCGACGATACATATCGAGCACAGAATAGACAATTATTATTATTATTATTATTATTCTCCCGACGAATAATGTAACAGCGGTGATGGTGCCGAGACGCGTACAGCGATTAGCCCCCTTTAAACGTAAGCGATTTCGGGCGCGCTTGGAATGGACGCGCAAAGAACGCGTGATAAAAACGTACGTTAAAAGAAGTGTTAAAATAAGTGTCTGCCGACTTTGAACGTGTTTAAACCTGTACGTATTTATCGTGCGTTCCAAAATGTTATCGATTATAATAATTGGCCTTTAGACGACACATGCCTGCAGTACGTGCTTAGAACTTGCACCGACCGGTTTAGAAAATACGTATTAAACATGGAATTATACTTGATAAGCAAGGAGCAGATATCCGTGTACTGAACTTGAGATCTTCATATGGTCTACCTATAGCCAAGAACCGTAAGGTGGCTACTAAGCGTTCTTCCGGGCTAATACTGGCACGCATAACAGTGTCTTGTTTTTGAATAATAGGGCCCACAATTTTCAACAAGAAGTCAAAATCTCCACCGTCCATTCGGAGATAATTTTTAAAATCGTCTGGATCGTCCTGGCGGAGCTCACGTATTAGTACGATTTCACTGGATTTATCCCTATTTAATTTTCAGGTTTTAACCCACTTTGACCGTTTTTTTCTATTAGATAAATTTAAACATAATATACCCATAGACGCAATGGCAATTTTTTGTTTTTTTTTTTAATTCAAACATAATTAAAAAAAGTTTTTACTAACGAACTTCACAACGGTGCGCTTCGATCACTACTAATAGATACAGGAACTCACGCTAAAACTGTGTGAAATACACACACGCCAGGTGCCATTCCAATCGCGCGCGAAAATGCAGAGTTTTGACCTTTATACGTACGCGCTTGGATTGAACGCGAAACAGAAAGGTAAAGCGCGCGCGATTAGCGTGTGGTATAATTTTTAACTCAGTTTTGGCGTGCCACGCGCAAAGAATGTTATTAAAACCGCGTCCACTCCAGGCGCGCCCAAAAGAATCTACGTGTAAAGGGGCCTATTGTCGCACGACGACGACCATAATCGTTATTACCGCACGAATCGACGGCTTTATCGTTTGGTTTTTTTTTCTCCATACGACGATGATTTAGTCGCGCGTCGTTGTCGACACAATCGCGGCAATAAATGAAGTAACCGCGTGTCGGGGGTGAAAAAACAACGGACGGCGGACGAACGATATAACGATATCGGTGAATGGTTTTTTTTTTTTTTTAATTTAAATTGAAACGATTCCGAGCGAAGGAGCTCGGGTGCGCGGATCACCGTGTGTATTTCCAAAGACGGAACATAGCACGCAGCAGAACCAAGTTTCTTAATGATGTTGTGAGCTAAGCTTTTAATCGAACATTTCAAGCGCCTACGATCGGTACGATTTGAAAGTACCATTAAAATGTTGCGAACATTTTGAAACGTCTGTATTGAACGCTATATAAGTACTCAGCAGAGTTTTCGACGAAATTCGTTGAAATATAGGTACCCGACGTCGGCAACGTTTGATTAAAATTAAAATTAAATTTTTATTATTTAACGCTTAAATAAACATTTTTTGTTTTATTACCTACGGAGAAAATCTCAAGAAAATAATGTTTTATAGAAAACGAAGTGAAAGTAATGAACTATACTGAAATCGGCGAGTCACATGCAATTGTGTGCGCTTTACATACATATTCACCATTCCTAACCTAGGTCACGGCAACGAACGCTCGTCGAATCACACCGCATTTCGCGAGCGATCCAAGTCGATCTCGGGTGCATCGCGACGCGGTTTTCGTTCCGAGAGCGCACGGCACGGCGTCTCGTCGCGAAATCACGAGCAGAGCTTTAAAGTTGAAATAATAATGAGATAAAAAAAAATAAAATAAAACACCCGAAACGGTGAAAACGTGGTTTTGTCGAGTGGAATTGGACAAAATCCTATAGTCGCGGACGCAGACGCGCGGGCTCATACTTACGTGCATTGATGACCGGTGGGCAGGTGGCGAAAAACAGAAATGACGTTGGACGCACGGAGACGAGTTCGTAAAAGCGAAAACGGCTGTAGGGGGGGGGGGGAAACAAATGTCTCGGCGGAGAGGTGGAACAACGGTACGAGGTTGGCGATTCCAAAGACGTTGTGCAAATATCGCGTCGTGGTGTTACGTCTTGCGGTTTCGAGACTGATTATGCTAATACAGCCGCGATCGTCGGTACGGCGGGACGGAGACTATAAGGCCCATTTCACACAGAAATATGCATTAATCACATGCATTAATATTAATGGCTGTATCGAACCGGGGACCGCTATAGATGCGTGCGCGTGTGTTTCGAGTGATTCGATGACAAAAAAAAAAAAAACACCATCGGCTCGGATAAATCGTTTTTTGTAAAAATAAAAATATACACCACTGTGTATGCAATCAGTACAAAAGTGGAAAAACCTTGCAATTCTCTAGGGATGGTTCGCGCGCGTATTGTATATATTTAGCGGGCGAATCACAAGAACATTTAAATCTCTCGAGTGTACTAAAATAGAAAAAAAAAAGTTAGACTCCTTCCTCCGGTGAAAAATTAACACAATATGTAAACGAAATATTTGCAATTTTCAGAAGAAAAAAAAACGAAAAACAATTGAAGTTTTCAATGTATAATGTAAGAATGATGTAGTTACGGATAGGGGTGCAAGTGTTCGCAAGAATAAAATATTAATTCACCATAATGTTTTAGCATTGTTCTTTATAATTTTTATTATAGCTAATGTTTTATTATTATTTATTTATAATCTGTTTGAAATAATGGTTGGTGAAGTGTTGTTGAAGCGTATTGTCGTATATTCGTTAAATCGTTATTTTATGGTTTCCTTCTCAAACGTTACATAATACATTAAATAAATACATTAATAATTGGCAATCTCTAAATTATAATTTATATATTGTACACTATATATTGCACGAGTCGCACATATAAATTCGAATAATAATAAATCTACAGTTACAAACATACCGTCAAAAGTACAATTCTATTTATAATCCTAGAAAATATCGAAATGGTCGTGAAATTATCCAAAAGGTATCCACTGTTTAGATACATAAACAATACTTTCTTTTGCTCTGATATTTAAAATGTTTTTAAAAAATTCTAATACATTTATAATAATAATTACCAATATTTTCAATATTTAAAATGGAAATAACATTAGTTTAAATTTTACTTTAAATGGTAAATTACATTGACATATTTTATGGTTAATTTAATCCTTATTTAAAATTTAAATGTATACATAACATTTTAATAATTAATCAAAAAATGTATATATTTATTTTCTTACATAGATACCTAGGTATTTATATTTAATAAAAAGTAATCAATACAATACAAGATAATCAAATTTGTTAAGGCACAATATTATTGTAATATATGTCTTTTATTATAAATTACCTGATGGTAAACGCTTGCTACCTCTTGTTATCCCTGGTCTACGCCTAGGTATTGTCACAGAACCAGCAGTTGCCAAAAATGTATTAAATTGCCCTTCTGTTTTTACTTTATCCAATCTATTTTTAAATTTAAGTAAATTTTCAAGAGTAGATTGGCTGAACTGTTTTACATTGTTAGTCAATAGAGTTTTTATATCTTCCAATACTGTATAACTATCCTGTGTATTTGCTACCAGACTGTCTTCATTGGGCACTGCTGTACTTTTGAATACATTTTTTTTTGTTATATTATAGTTATTTTCAGGTATATTATTTACGTCTGGTCCTTGTGTTTCTGATATAGGCAAGTGTATTGGATGAGTTTCGAGTTGCTGGTGTAATGCCTCTTTGGGTATAAGCCCTTCATAAAATGTCTTACTAGGCGCTTTGTCGCCCAATACTAATTTTGATATTTCAAATATATCCTCTACAGTTATAGGTAGAAAATTAACCCCAACACATTTATAATATACATAAATTATTCCTTGGTGTTTACAAAATCTACCGTACATGCCATCCTTACAAGAGCAAATTCCTATACTTGGCTCAACACAGTACATTAGTTGTTGATCATTTTGACTAGGAACATAGTAATGCTCATTTTCTACAGTAATTTTATCTTTTGTTACATAATTACTTTTCTTGATTATGCTTTCAAAATATAAGTGAGCTGTAGCTTTTCTGACATTGGAAAACTCAAGAAATTTTTTTTTATAATATTCTTCTAATTTTGTGCAACAAAAATCTATTAGTGAAATTACATTATATGCTTTTACTCGGCATAACACATTTTCTTTAAAGATCCTAACAGATACCTCACTATAATTATTTGTATGATGGCCTCTAGTTGTCCCTCCAAGCTAAGCACCAACGCTCTTTATGCTCCCAGTGATGTACAATTACATATTTCTGCCATTTTGGATACATGCTACCTGCATCAAGGGTAGAGTTAAATGCATTCTGAGCTTCTTCAGTAGTATTAGAATATAACATCTTTCTAAATGCTTGCATCATTAATGTCCGATGTTCTTTCTTTATGCTATTTTTGCTATCCCATAACCATCTCCAAACTGCTTGCATGACGTGAAAAATACATAAAAAAGAAGTTGAATTTGGCCATACTGTCATTAAAGCATTTATTTCGGCATCAGAGTTATCAGTTAAAAATACAGAAGGATAGCCTTGTCCTCCAAATGCATTTTTTACATTATTCTTAATTAGACTGAATCCACTTTTATATGCTTTTTCACTCTGACCATGTGTAATTATCACACCTAAAGGAGCAGCGCCAGCTGCACATGGTGTCAATAAAAAAGTTACACAATGGTTCTGTGGATCACATGAACTTGTTGAGTCAACAAATACTATTTTTATTGATAGAGGTAAGTCATGGGCTCGTTTCATGATTGGTGTTAATATTAGCACAGCAAATGGTTCAGACTGTAAGAATATTGAAACTTCACTTTCAGCATATGTTTCTTTTTTTTCTTCTAATTTCTAGATAAATATTTTGAGTGACTATTAGTTGAGTTATAATGAATAGGCCTAAGTTATGTTTAAAAGTTAAAACCCAGTCACAAATTTGAAATTTATAACGCTATAACATTTGAACCACTTGTTTCATCAATTTTACATAGCTTTTATTATCAACAATACATTATTATTTTTTAAAACAATACCTATTATTACAAGATGAATCAACAAAACATACCTTACAACTTTAATTCTAGTACTTTTTCATAAGTAATAATTAAAAAACAACTCACCAAATTGCTTCTGTTATGGTCATACCATCTGTGAAATATTCTTCAAACTTCATTCTAAGGTGGTTGTTTGCACTTAAGTATCTCAGTGCTTCAGCAGTGTTTAAATTATGATTATGTTCATTTATAATTGTGATTACAGCTAACAGTCCATCCTGAAATATATTTAACAATGCACTTAAATGGTACCATAAATTAATTATAAGTGCCAATAATTAAAATATATAAGTACATTTTATTATAAGTAGTAATAAATGAATAGCAAAACCTTATTATAAATATTATAATAGGTAAAAATAAATATTTAACAAATAGAACACATAGGTTAACTGGGCGAACATTGAATTATAGGAAGGTCTAGAAAAAAAGACTTGTTCTTACTTTAACAAATGGGTCTGTTTTCCTCGTGGAAACAGTATCAACTTTAACGACAATTTTAATTGTGGCTTTACAGTATGTGTTTTTTGATTGACCTCTTTTGTTGTTTTCTCTATCAACTTAGTGGTAAGAGCTGTGATGACACACATATTGTTTTCTAAGATACGTAATAATAATAACATAAATCATACATTTAGGAAATCATTTTTACACTTGCAACTGATTTCAATTAAAAAAAAGTTAATAAGGTGACTAACCTGCATTGAGTGTATTTACCATTAGGGACTGATGTTCTAACATTCCACTTGGTACAAGTTTTAAAAGAAAATTCTTCTATCCAATTAGCCATAGTCAATAAATCATTTACATTTGACCGTATTGTTGTAATATCATCATTAATTACAGTTATAATGTTTTTAAATGACGAAGGAAGATTATCAGAAGTTAATTTAAGAATCATCATTTAATTTTAAGAAATGTAGGATTAAAATAAAATAATGAACCAGGACTAATAGACTAAAAACACTTAAATACTCTATTTTGTAACAAAATATATGTTTTAATTACATATCATTTAATATAGTTATCATATTATCATATAATAAGCATAATTTGTTCTAAAAATAACTACCCATTCTATTTCCAGACTTAATATATGATATAATATTTTTAAAAGATGTTATATTAGAACTTGTATTAAATATGTGTACCTACACCAAATGAATGCATAATTAATACATTAAATAATTAACGTAATATTATATAAGACTATTGTAATAAATCAATATAATGTCAGTTAATATCTGCTTAAAATATATGCATATCATTATCGTATCATATCATATCCTTATTTAAATTTTCCCACCAAATGTGTTAACCAATCAGAAGGCAGGATTTAATCATGGGTTTTATTTTGTGTGCAGAATGGTAATATGCGTCCAGGTGGCGTCCAGTCCAATAATACTAGTTCCCTAAGATCTAACGGCGTTCAAGTTGTCAAGCCTCCCCGCCTACTGGAAATCCCCTTTGCCCACATTCCATGGCGATATTTGTAAATGGATTTCATTTCGTGATGGATTTGTGGCAATGGTGGACAACCGATCAACATTATCTGATATCGAAAAGTTTTATTAGCTATTCTATGATATGCTATTAAGCTATAAGGCTAGTGTAATTGTGTTATGTATATATATATAATAGGTTCTGGATAAGGTCTAGGCTTTAAGTTATTATTTATTTTTTATTATTGTATTGTTATCTCATTTATTTTAGATATATTACTCTTAAGAAAAAAAAGAATTTGATTATATATATTTTTTAATACCTATCTTGTACAAGTTCATGCTGGTAATATTATTGCAGAAAGCAACAAAAGACTACTGCACAGTATAACAAATTTCTTGAGTACATACTCATTCAGTTAGGTACTATAATGAGGAACAAAATTGTTGCTACTCGTTTTTACAGTCGAAAAATATTATGGGCCAAGTATTATTGATAAGGCAATAAAAGGGTGTTTTACTAAATAATATTTTTATTTTATTATTAATTGTTTTTAAGAAATAGATTATTGAATTTATTGAATTTCAGTTATAAATAATCGAAAATATTGTTTTTATTTGAAATTATATAAAACATTTAAGCGTAAATATAAGTTGAATTGATATAACTCTAGACCAGCGTTTCCCAACCTGTATACCACACGTCTACTATATGTGTTACCAATTTACTATACAACGTATTATAATTACGTCCTAGGATGTCAACAAACTTAAAACAAAATTACCATTCAACATTCAAATGACCAAATTTAATATTTAATATACTTAATTATACTTTTTGAAAATTTTTCATTGAAATTCTGAGAATGAAAATTTAAAATTTTTTAAATTGGTGTATGGGTCATTGTATTGTTCTAGCGCAGTGTTTCCCAACCTATGGGGCGCGCCCCCCTAGGGGGGCGTGTAAACATTTCTAGGGAGGCGTAAGCAGTCATTACAAAATACAGTTTTTATTTATTCAATTATTTTTATTTTAAAATGTAGGGAAATTATGAAAAATTAATAACGACCGGTTATTGAGTATTGATAAAGAAACATAAATATAATCAATAAAGATATTGATAAAGTATTGATAAACAAACATTGAGCCAAACATAAAAAAATTGTCTAAAGAAAAGTGTTGCCAGCCTACACATTAATAAATCGTAAATTGCATTATATTATATTACTTACTATCTTACTATGATTTATATTTAATAATTATTATCATCAATAAAATTGAATTCATCTCGGATATTTTATAATTCCTTTGTAAAGTACGCAAAAAAGTGATATATTTTTCATGTTATAGAAGTGGGGGGGGGCCGCGAGAGTTTCGAAAATCTACAAAGGGGGCGTGGAATAAAAAAGGTTGGGAACCACTGTTCTAGCGCAATTCCATTCGGAAATTGTGAAAATTAATAATATTTACTTGGATTTTAAATGGGTAGTTCCCGTTAAATCTTGGAAATTTTGAATTTCACATGCTTGTTTTCAACCCCGATAAATCTCCTCACGTGGTCACACTGGTCGTAACAAGTCAAGATTTTTTGTTATCGTTTGCTACTCTTTACTCTTTAGTTTTTCTCCATCTCCCCGAGGCTGTCGATGTGCTCCCTATGACGAAAATTCTGCGGACGCTTTTTTAATGCCGTCTACGCTCCACCTCTCGTTCCGTGGTTAAGATAACTGAAATCATCTCCTGACTTCGTGAGAGTTCAATACCATCAATTCGGTTTCGGATTTGCGTCAAATTGTTGAGTGTCATCTTCAACATTTTGGTTTTTGAGATACAAATCATAATCTTTAGTGTGTACCGGGTTATATAACAGACATTCCGTAAGTGTTCGTATTTTTGAGTTATGATTTTGTCGCGAAATGCTTTATTGTGTTTTAAACAACGATTCAGTCATTGCTTTTACTTTCAAACCGCTCAAATTATTGCTATTAGCACATATATCAAATAATTAGAGTGCACTACTCGGCTTACATTGTTGTGTCTAATGTATTAAACATTTATGAAAGTAAAATTCACTTCAATGGTGTAGGGACCTATACTTGTAAAGTAATAATAAAGAACTAAGTTCTTAGTAGAAATGCGTATTAGACGTAACACCTGAACAATGGTAATTTAATAAACTTACTTGATGATAATGACTAATGTATGAAATTTTTAACTTTCAAATGTGACTCTTAATGCACTTATTATTCGCATTTCATTTTTTAAATATTTTATTATGGTTACTTATCTCCAGATATATTTGTATTGATAGTTTACACTTGTTATAGTCAAATTGTAAATGGCATAAGTAAGAAGTGATAGCTAAATTTTTTCTTTATTATTTTAATGTTATTAATTAATTTAGAACCTTAAATAGTTTTTTTTTGTTAAGATTTATGGTTGGGTATTATGTAGAATTGTAGACTATGCTTTAAATAGTAAAATGTTCTGTATTTATGTTTCTTTGTAGCCAACGTTATATAAGTTTTTTAAGTTTCTTCTCAAATTCATAAATATATATAGAGACACCGTTCTAAAACATTATTTTGTCTTGGAAAGTTTTTACTGTATATGTGTTGAAATGTCCCATTATCTATATAGCTACAGAAGTAAATGAAGTAATTCATTAAAATACTTAGTTATTACGTTGTATCTATTTGCAGTATGATGTTTTAATGAATGCGGCTCAATCATTTAGTTCATCATAAATTCTATGTTTTTGAATTAACAAATTTATCCTTCAATTAATCAATTACCTAATAAAATTTTATATTCTATATATTTATATTATTTATCAAGTTATCAAGCGTTTTTACAGTTTTGAAATATCATTTATACTTATTTATTAATAATTGTATGTAATTTTTGTTCCTAAAAGTATGCTGTCAATACATTTTACTGTAATATTATTAAAACTATTAATTTAATATTATTACTGTAATATTATTAAAACTATTAATTTAATTTTAAAAATACTTCAATGGTGATATTAATACATAATATATATTTATGTATTGTATATATTACCATTAGAAAATGTAGTCAGTAATTGCTATTTAGTGTTATGTCCTACCCTAAACTTGAATTAATGTAGTATATAGCGTCAATCAATTAAAATAAATAAATAAAAAAATGATTGTTATCCTTTTGTTGATATGTATACAAATTTGATGTATTATGTTGTTTAATTATAGCTTTCAAGTGTAATCAATAATAAACACTAAGTAATTTTAATTATTTTCAGAAATATGTCTGGTATTGCACTGACTCGATTATTTGAAGAGCGGAAAGCATGGAGAAAAAATCACCCATTTGTAAGTACTGTTATATAATTACTAAATATTAATTATATCAATAATTAGATTTACTGTTTGTATTATAAACACTAAAATCACTGTTAAAATTTCCACGGATTGATGTAGTATTATTTTTTCAACTAAATCCATGTATTTAACTGTATATTTCAAACCCATTACAGTTTCCAGTTAACATATCATAGATTTATCAAAAAATGGGAATATTATATCAATTCATGAAAACTTTAATATATTTTAAACAAAGATATTTTGAAATTAATTTTACCAAATTATAAACATATTTCATGAAAAAATATTGCTTTTGAAATATATTTGTTCCAAAAAATAATTTTAAAATTTATTGTTTTAGGGTTTTGTAGCTAAGCCAGCAAAAAACCCAGATGGCACATTAAATTTAATGATTTGGGAGTGCTATATACCAGGAAAGAAGGGTGTAAGTGTTATTTAAATTAAGTACTTTATTTTCAAAAGCTGTTGCATAAAATCTTTGGTATTTATGGTTACATTTCTATTATATCTATATCAACCTATTAACTCGTCACTTGTGTGTTTCCTTAAGATAATTGTTAAATATAGCACGAGCTGTGATTTTGATATAGTTGTTTAATATACCAGCTGTTAAAATAATTTATTAGTTTGATCTTCAAAAATTTCAGTTTTGGAAACTGCTTCATTGCAAATTATGTAATATAAAATTATCTGTATCTATGTAGCCCTAAGGTTCTATGAAGAACTATTCGTGAAAGACAAATAATCTAATCTAACCCTAATATTCCAGAATTTAGAATTTGCATTTTTACAGATTAGCAGTTAAATTATGGTGAAATTATTTATTATACAGAGTGTCCCACTGGAATTAACACAGAGCATTACCTCCCTTATTAAAAGAAAGCAGAAATTAAAAAAATAAATTTTCATTTTATAATTTTTGTGTCATTCAAAAATGGTTCAACTTTCAGTTTTAGATTCATGATTTTTAATAATTTCTTTTTATTTAACAAGGAAATAGAGTACTATTTACACAATTTTAAATATTAATGACATTATCAGGAAACCTCGTTGGAAAAATGTCGAGGTTATATTAACTTGCATTATATCTTTTTAAACTAAAAAAATATTATAAATCATGATTCCATTGAAAACTGAAAGTTGAACTGTTGAAATTTTCAGAAAAATAAGTCCTATAAAATGGCTATATTTGAAATTCACAAAAATAATAAAATAAAAAGTCAATTTTTTAACTTCTTTAATAATATACTTATAGTTACTAAACTATTTTCAACAAAATTGCCTTCGCCCAAGGATGCTCATAAAAAAAATAGAATTTGATCATATCTTTTAACAAAGGATATATCTCTATGTGTAAATCCTGGAGGGACACCCTGTATATTTTAATTACTATTAGAAACCTTAACATATGTTATGTAAACTAGTACAGTTTGTAATATCAACATTTTTGAATATTTAATATCTGTGTTTATATTTAAATGCTGTTCAGCTACTGAATGTTGCTGCCATTTCATAATATTTTTTAATATTTACCTTTCAATTTAAATATTTTGTCTTAAAAAATTCTAAAATTATGTTCTATGTTGAATTTAAACATTTAATGTACTTATTGAAATTGAAATAATCACTTCAAATTAATTTAAATGAAAATTCATTTTAATAGACCGCTTGGGAAGGTGGTATGTACTTTTTACGTATGATGTTCAAGGACGATTATCCATCCAGTCCACCTAAGTGCAGGTTCGAGCCTCCATTATTTCACCCCAATGTATTCACATCTGGTATGTACTATAGATTAAGTTATTATTTTAATTGACATTTCTACTATAATTTAAGATTCTAAGCTTAGTGAAGAATGTTTAATTTTAAAATTTTTCTATTTCTGTTATACCATTTTCAGATAGCAAATCTATTCCAACATTTTATCTAGCTTTATAAAATAATAATTGGCCACAGATTATTTCAAATAATCATTTTCAATTTTTTTATTAGTTTTCTAGTCATCAGCTGTTTTGCTTTCTGGACAGAACAACCTCCCAAAGATAAGGAACTGACAATGCTCCCCATCCATACACATTTTCATGGAAGGTCAATGGCCTTAATTGCCAGGCCATCATTAAAAAATAGATCAATTTTAAAAAACTTAGTTTACTCTCATGATTTTTACTAATTTTTTTCTATTTTTCAAATAATTTTAAAACAGTATTATAGTATTACATAACACGCCCTTATTTCTGTTGAAAATATATTAATAATCATGAGGTTAATATAAATAAAAAAAATCCTAGGTTTCCGGATTTATTGCCCACAAATTGTAGGATTAAATATGCACTTAAAATATCCGAAATATGCTACTGAATATTTTTCTCATATTAAAATTAAAAAATTTGATTTTTATTACATTTTAAATGTAGACAGTTTTTTGACAACAATAACACTATAATTATAAGGTAATTAATCGATTTAATTTTCAATGTGACCAAAAAAAATTATGTTCACCTTTATCATAAATTTGCTTCACATTAACTTACTAAAGAATATGCAAGTGCTAGTAATAACTAATAGGCCGTTATCATATATTTTAAATTAGGATTGGTGTATTTCAACACTAGCTTTTGATTAAAATTGTTTTTAAAATGTGATGATATATCCATAAAGCTTTTATATAATATATAACTAACATAAAAATGGTTTTACACTCAAAAGCAGTATATTACTTCTGATTTGTAACTAGGTAACGTTTGTTTATCACTATTGGATGAAGATAAAGATTGGCGTCCTGCTCTTACTATTAAACAAATATTACTTGGTATTCAAGATTTACTAAATGAACCAAACATACAAGATCCCGCACAAGCCGAAGCATACACTATTTACTGGTAATTACATTTAATTTTTATATTTTTTTAAAAATATTACTAGTAATCATTATTTTGAAATAAAGACTTTTGAATAATTTATTTTATTACCATTAGTCTTAAAATAATTTTTAACATTTTATCTTTTAAAAATTAAACCTTTTTTCCATATGTATATGTGTAATAAGTTAAAGAAAAAAAAAGACAACAATAATAATAGTATAGTCTTAAAGTTGTATAAAATTGTTTAAATTAATTAATTAATTTGTCTCAATTTCCTGCATTAATAATATCATGTCATAATGTAATATAGTATGCGGTCTACCCAGTGCCGTAAAAACATAGGTGCAGGTGGTGCAGAGCACTGGGGCCCACTGAGTCGAAGGGCCCATAGTGGATGGCCGTCAATTTTTTTTTTAATTTGATTGAACTTCATTTTATTATTATCATTATTATCATTATTCTTATTATTATAGTATATTGAATAGATTATATAAAATTGTGATCCTGTGTTCCTACTACGTTGAAGCTCTACACAGAATTGTTTCAACGAGAAAATTATCCATAGGTTCTTTAAAATTCAATACATCCACAAATACTATCCTTTTAAGGAGTAAAAAATTTCCATGCCGTGAACGACTACTTTTTTACTTATCTCAAGAAAGAGGGGCCCATATACATTTGTTTGCACCTGGGTCTTCGACTCTCTAGTTACGGCACTGGGTCTACCGGTGTTTTCAGAATATAGTATGTAGCTTACCATACATTTTACTAGTGTACAATAATGACAGGCAATGCCACATTATATTTCCTTAAAAGTTAATTAATCTATTGTAAAGAATAGAAAAAATTATAAAAACAAGTTTTAGATCTGAGTTTTAATATATTATATATCGCTACACCAAAAACTTCTACCATTTATTTCCAGCTATACCGTGTACTTCATGTTCTTACAAATTCATCTCCCATACTTATCATTTGTATATTAGGAATTTTTGTTTTTTTACCCAAACAGTGGTTGATTCAATACTATTTATGATGAAATAAAAATATTTATTAACACATTATTGAACGTGTATGCCGCGCAATAAGTGGCATACTAAAAGTTAAAACCTTGAGGAAAATTCTGTGATAGGAAGTCAAAAATCAACTAGTAAAGATAAAGTGTAAGCCGAAGATGTGTACCCATAAGCCCATGTATAAATTATAGTTGGCTTTGCAACTGCTTGTAGACCGTATACTATATGACAGCTGTAATAATTATATACACTATTCACCATATTATGGGGAGTTCCTGTTAGATGAACTCAAAAAAATGAACTTCCTAATACTTACATGTTTTAATTTATCCCTTTTGTATGTTTACAGCCGAAACCGCGTTCAATATGATAGACGTGTAAGAGCACAAGCTAGAGCAAGGTCCAGAGCTGAATAAGTGTATGATTAGTGGTGAGAAGATGATGAATTTATTTTTTCCCTTTTTACAATATCAACAATTCTCAATTGTTTATTCATTTTCATTTCATTACATTTCATTGAAAGAGTGTTTGATTTATTATATGAAATACTTTATGATATTTGTAATTTGACAAAGCTGTAATGAATTTCTTTTTCAAAATAAAATCTGTATCTTATCACCAATGGAAAAATATTATAAAAATTAAATTAAATTAAACCTTATTATAATTAGTATAATATACCTACATAATTTATATATATATGTATGTTATACATGTGTACATATATTTTTATATGCCCTCCTTGATACCAAAATCCTAGGTACACTACTGATCATTGCCTTTATCTATTCTTAAAATTGAACCGGCAACAATAAATATTAGTTCATGGTATCAGAAACATTGGAATGTTATTACGAGTAGTTCAACATGTAGTTCTACTATACAGTTCTACATACAGTTCAACTGTATCTTCTATTTGTTCTGTAGAATTTTGGTGGGAACTGCTCCTTTAAATAATCCACAGCACATGAAATAGATTAATGTTGAATTGAGTTTAAAATTAATTTAAGAACTTATAAAAATTATATTAATTAACTTCAGCTAAAAATGATCAATGCAGTTAGGCCCGGAAAAAAAAACCTTTTTATTGTTCTATTTTATATTCAATTTATTTGTGCTACATTTTTTTTTTCAAAAATCAGTATTTATTATTTTTTAAATAGGTATAAGCTTAAAAATAACATTTATTTCTTATTTTCTTACATGTAACTTTAATTTCCTAGAGTGTTTTTTACTGAATTCTTCAATAACTTCCTCTGGAGTAATTTCAGTATCTCTATGAATATTAAGTAGCATAAGTCCATTTAATCTATCTTCTCCTATTGTTGATCTTAGATAAGTTTTGTTCGTCGAAATGAGGAAAATGTTCTTTCTGCAGTGCAAGTGGTAACTGGTAAACGCAAATAATTTCAAGCAATTCCTTTATATTCAGATTAAATGTAAATGCATGGGTTAACGCTTCTATAGCAGTTTTCGGTTTATCTGATTGGGATTTCTAAAATTGATTCCACAAAGTAACCTCACCTCTAACTTCTTCAATACGGTGTACCGAGACAATAACAACGCTTTGATTACTTTTGCAGACACAAACATTACTTCAACTTCATTCATTCATTCGTTGAACGGACAGTATATGACGTATTAGTGCAATGTTCCATAGATAATGAATAGCCTACATAGAAATATTGTACGGTGTACGCGAACATCGCGAACCGTCGTCGTCGTCGTCATCGATTCGGAAACGCAAATAAATATTGTAGTCAAAATGATAATGAATATCACCGACAGTCGACGATACATATCGAGCACAGAATAGACAATTATTATTATTATTATTATTATTCTCCCGACGAATAATGTAACAGCGGTGATGGTGCCGAGACGCGTACAGCGATTAGCCCCCTTTAAACGTAAGCGATTTCGGGCGCGCTTGGAATGGACGCGCAAAGAACGCGTGATAAAAACGTACGTTAAAAGAAGTGTTAAAATAAGTGTCTGCCGACTTTGAACGTGTTTAAACCTGTACGTATTTATCGTGCGTTCCAAAATGTTATCGATTATAATAATTGGCCTTTAGACGACACATGCCTGCAGTACGTGCTTAGAACTTGCACCGACCGGTTTAGAAAATACGTATTAAACATGGAATTATACTTGATAAGCAAGGAGCAGATATCCGTGTACTGAACTTGAGATCTTCATATGGTCTACCTATAGCCAAGAACCGTAAGGTGGCTACTAAGCGTTCTTCCGGGCTAATACTGGCACGCATAACAGTGTCTTGTTTTTGAATAATAGGGCCCACAATTTTCAACAAGAAGTCAAAATCTCCACCGTCCATTCGGAGATAATTTTTAAAATCGTCTGGATCGTCCTGGCGGAGCTCACGTATTAGTACGATTTCACTGGATTTATCCCTATTTAATTTTCAGGTTTTAACCCACTTTGACCGTTTTTTTCTATTAGATAAATTTAAACATAATATACCCATAGACGCAATGGCAATTTTTTGTTTTTTTTTTTAATTCAAACATAATTAAAAAAAGTTTTTACTAACGAACTTCACAACGGTGCGCTTCGATCACTACTAATAGATACAGGAACTCACGCTAAAACTGTGTGAAATACACACACGCCAGGTGCCATTCCAATCGCGCGCGAAAATGCAGAGTTTTGACCTTTATACGTACGCGCTTGGATTGAACGCGAAACAGAAAGGTAAAGCGCGCGCGATTAGCGTGTGGTATAATTTTTAACTCAGTTTTGGCGTGCCACGCGCAAAGAATGTTATTAAAACCGCGTCCACTCCAGGCGCGCCCAAAAGAATCTACGTGTAAAGGGGCCTATTGTCGCACGACGACGACCATAATCGTTATTACCGCACGAATCGACGGCTTTATCGTTTGGTTTTTTTTTCTCCATACGACGATGATTTAGTCGCGCGTCGTTGTCGACACAATCGCGGCAATAAATGAAGTAACCGCGTGTCGGGGGTGAAAAAACAACGGACGGCGGACGAACGATATAACGATATCGGTGAATGGTTTTTTTTTTTTTTTAATTTAAATTGAAACGATTCCGAGCGAAGGAGCTCGGGTGCGCGGATCACCGTGTGTATTTCCAAAGACGGAACATAGCACGCAGCAGAACCAAGTTTCTTAATGATGTTGTGAGCTAAGCTTTTAATCGAACATTTCAAGCGCCTACGATCGGTACGATTTGAAAGTACCATTAAAATGTTGCGAACATTTTGAAACGTCTGTATTGAACGCTATATAAGTACTCAGCAGAGTTTTCGACGAAATTCGTTGAAATATAGGTACCCGACGTCGGCAACGTTTGATTAAAATTAAAATTAAATTTTTATTATTTAACGCTTAAATAAACATTTTTTGTTTTATTACCTACGGAGAAAATCTCAAGAAAATAATGTTTTATAGAAAACGAAGTGAAAGTAATGAACTATACTGAAATCGGCGAGTCACATGCAATTGTGTGCGCTTTACATACATATTCACCATTCCTAACCTAGGTCACGGCAACGAACGCTCGTCGAATCACACCGCATTTCGCGAGCGATCCAAGTCGATCTCGGGTGCATCGCGACGCGGTTTTCGTTCCGAGAGCGCACGGCACGGCGTCTCGTCGCGAAATCACGAGCAGAGCTTTAAAGTTGAAATAATAATGAGATAAAAAAAAATAAAATAAAACACCCGAAACGGTGAAAACGTGGTTTTGTCGAGTGGAATTGGACAAAATCCTATAGTCGCGGACGCAGACGCGCGGGCTCATACTTACGTGCATTGATGACCGGTGGGCAGGTGGCGAAAAACAGAAATGACGTTGGACGCACGGAGACGAGTTCGTAAAAGCGAAAACGGCTGTAGGGGGGGGGGGGAAACAAATGTCTCGGCGGAGAGGTGGAACAACGGTACGAGGTTGGCGATTCCAAAGACGTTGTGCAAATATCGCGTCGTGGTGTTACGTCTTGCGGTTTCGAGACTGATTATGCTAATACAGCCGCGATCGTCGGTACGGCGGGACGGAGACTATAAGGCCCATTTCACACAGCAATATGCATTAATCACATGCATTAATATTAATGGCTGTATCGAACCGGGGACCGCTATAGATGCGTGCGCGTGTGTTTCGAGTGATTCGATGACAAAAAAAAAAAAAACACCATCGGCTCGGATAAATCGTTTTTTGTAAAAATAAAAATATACACCACTGTGTATGCAATCAGTACAAAAGTGGAAAAACTTTTCAATTCTCTAGGGATGGTTCGCGCGCGTATTGTATATATTTAGCGGGCGAATCACAAGAACATTTAAATCTCTCGAGTGTACTAAAATAGAAAAAAAAAAGTTAGACTCCATCCTCCGGTGAAAAATTAACACAATATGTAAACGAAATATTTGCAATTTTCAAAAGAAAAAAAAACGAAAAACAATTGAAGTTTTCAATGTATAATGTAAGAATGATGTAGTTACGGATAGGGGTGCAAGTGTTCGCAAGAATAAAATATTAATTCACCATAATGTTTTAGCATTGTTCTTTATAATTTTTATTATAGCTAATGTTTTATTATTATTTATTTATAATCTGTTTGAAATAATGGTTGGTGAAGTGTTGTTGAAGCGTATTGTCGTATATTCGTTAAATCGTTATTTTATGGTTTCCTTCTCAAACGTTACATAATACATTAAATAAATACATTAATAATTGGCAATCTCTAAATTATAATTTATATATTGTACACTATATATTGCACGAGTCGCACATATAAATTCGAATAATAATAAATCTACAGTTACAAACATACCGTCAAAAGTACAATTCTATTTATAATCCTAGAAAATATCGAAATGGTCGTGAAATTGAAAAATCGTGAGCTAGAAGTAACGTATTTGAACACAATATAATATTCAATGTGCAAGAAATAATATCATATGTATAACAGGTATGGCGTATGCAACCCAAAATATTTATAGTTTGTACTTGAATAAATCCCCTTGAAATTTGAATATTTGAATACAAATATTGAAACATGGCTAGGTGGTTGGGCGCGGGTATTATAAAAGTTATATTACGTTTAATACCGTGCTCTCGAGGAGAAGAGTTCAGAGTATCAATATTATTAAATAAACAATAACTTAAATTAACTTATAAGTTCAAGCTAACTATCAAATGTTGATAATTATCTTACAATAAATTATTCACAGTTTATTAGTTTATTATATGTAATATAATATGTACTAATATTTACGTTTACATTCATATAAATTTTATTTAAATTCATATAAAATTCATATAAAAAAAAATAAAATACAATGACGATTAAAATTAAAATTTTTTGGAAATTTAATATCATATTAATATACCTATTACAAACTCGTCATTCTACGACGCGTAATATAATATTGTGTTACAGTCGTCTGTTGAAAATCGGTAAAATATTAATTTTACATCGAAATTAGTATATAGTTGTGAAAAAAAAAGATAAGTTAAAATAATCAATTTCAGTAGCAATATTAGTGATAATATATACTTTCCAATTTAATTTAATTTATACTCCACGGGTGAGGATATATAAAGAAATAGGTATTATATATATTTAATCCCAATAGTGACAGCAAGCAATTTCTGAATTCCCTGGCAGGCCAAAGGAGGCTCCGGTGGGAATTTCTTAGGATCACGCTGTCTAAACCTCAGTTCATGAAGTAGTTTTTTGATCCGAGAAACAAACTATAAACTACATAATGTATTTTTTCATTTTTTTTTATATATATATATTCAGGGACCCAATCACATTCTAAAATGTTTTGCTGATGTTTTCTAAGAATATTTGAAATATTTTGTTTACAAAATATTGTATTTCATTATACATAACCGTGGGCCACGAATTTAAAATCCCTTGTATAATAAAACATTTTTGGAATTTTGAGTGATTATTTTAATTTCCTGCGCTAATTTTTATCGTCAATAAATTCTTTTAAAAATTTAACATATTATCATACAGAATATTTTTTGGTAAATTTTGAGTTGCTAAAATCAAACATTCAACCTGTACTTTTAAGTACTTTAGGTTTATACGATCATAATATATGTACATATTTTTTAAATTATTGTTTTATTCATGAATAATCGAATTATTTAATATAATAATAACCGATAAAAATAGGATACGTTTAGTATATGCATGATTATAGAGAAGTTCAAATTCTATAGAATCTATCCAAAACAGTGATACTTATAAATAATAAATAGTGTTCACTATAGATTGTACACTACTTTGGATAAGCTGGAATGTTGTTGTATTTGGATACCTACATACTTGAAAACGGTTGTTCGTGGAGTTTAAAAAAAATTATTTCAAACAAAGCCTTTTTTTAAATATATAATGAACATTTTTTTACGAATATTTTTATAAATAGAAAAAAATTATTTACTGGAGAAAAACGTTGTTAAGACATAAGTAAATGAGTTTATCGCCTTGCTTAGAGTCAGGATTACTAACCAACTTATAACACAGTATTCTTTTATGAAAATTAATAAAAATCTTATAATTTTAAACTAACATGAATGACATATAGCATTTTCGCAAATTAATGGCTGTATTAAACTAATTTTATGAACCAATCTGAACATTTTCATCTTAATTAATATTATGTGCTTAAATTGCTCGAATTTCACGCTGCATTCGACCCTTGGGCAAAACCGTGTATATATGGATATTGTATATACATAATGATCAATGAACTATTATGGGACAATCACTTGATTTAATCTTCAGTAAGAAACCTTGGAGAGGTTGTGATTATGTGATTATGAAGACATAAGTCTTCAAAATATAAATTTGATTTATCGAACAGAATCAGAAACTACTTAATTGATTATACGGTTCATGTATTCGTAATTGTTTACCTAACTATTTACAAAACGATTTTTTTGATTTGTGTTAAATTACACAGGAAATTGCCAATTGGTACTTAACGCTCAAGTGAAATTTTAAAAGATTAAAACACAAACAATTTGTGACATCAATAAATCGGTACTATTGAATAGATAACACAATACACATCGGACACACCCATATAAATACATTTATATTATATACACATGTAAAAACATTTATTTATCAAACGAAAATCATTTCAAATGATCAAAACTTTTATATGGGACTGTTGGTCACAATTTCATGTATAAATTGATAATATCAGTTAGTTGCTCAAGACTTCTACATTATTATTTCATAAATCAAATGTTTTTTTCTGTGAAACTCGATGTTTTTAATTTAAATATTTTAATTTATGTATTCAGACTGCCGTTATAAATGTATTTATAATTTACCGTATACTTAGAGTTTTTATTTAAAACGATTAATACAGTGTATGAAAGCAATAATGTGTTTATCAGGGCAACGCTTCTATTTAAATTCAAACACTTTTCTGTGTTGCTTTTAAAATAATTAAATGTGCAGTAGGAAATTTTGAAAAGTTTAATGTCAGAAAATGGGCAGTTATAGTAACTATGACTATTGACTATAGATAAATTATTTACCACATACTTGTAAACATTTCACTAAAATATGAATATTTTACTTTCAGTCTCACCTAAGACTCCAAATGTTGAGAGAGTATAATGGTTTTTGGTCTGGAGTGGTTTTAAACGACTTTAACTTGTCGTGAAAAAAAAATTAATTTATATTTAATAAATAAAATTTATTTATGTATATTTTTACTGTATAGCATTAAAACAAATTGTTGTGTTACTTTATTAATGTTAAATTTGTATGGGGTAATAAACTTGCATCTAATTGTGCAATGCAATAAATAACAAAAAAAAAATGTTTTTTTACAGCAGTATGTAAATGTATAATTTAATGGCATGTATCATTGAATATAATTTCTTATCGCAGTGATCTGTTTTTAAAATTTGAAATCATGTTTCAGTTAATTAATTTACATAATATCATTTAATTTACATTTATTTTGATAGAGAGACAATTTGAATAGTTGTTAAAATGTTTATCATAAAATATTATCCTCTAAGTTTCTTGCGCGTTTGCGATAAACGTGCGTGATAACCACCGCGGTTATCAATGCAATAAAAATAAAAAATAAATTTTCAAATGTATTTAATTGAAATTAAAAGCAAAACGTTTCGATTTCAATGACGAATTAACTTTACAAGTATCGTTAAACTGTTTCCGATACAGTACAAGTCAAGAGTGATTTTATTCCGAAGTGTTTACGAAAAAAACATAACAACGACAGTTATATCTGCGTTGATGAAGTTCATAGGTGTTGTGAATAACATGTTGATGTTTGGTAAATCAAATTCACGTGCGTCGTATTGTCATTGACATGTCGTCGCCATTGTACGAGATACTACTGAGTCGAAACGCCCGAAACGTACTCGATAAAGCCGGTTGTAACGTTACTTTTCACGGCCCATCAGAAAGGATCGCCACTCTGCGCCAGATGTACAGATAGCCAGATGCTATCTGGTATTCTACCAATGGCGCACGGGAGACAGCGAGAATATTACGTTTATATAATTATATTTATTAGATTCTGAGCAGGGTCACACATAGCATCTTACCAATGATGTCTGTTATATACAAAGATTATGTTAAATCGGGGTAAACGTAAATCTAGCAATAATAACAAAAATCATTACAACACGGCACTCGCAGTACCATCACACACTCCTTAAAACAATAATAAAATACATTTTATTTTTAAAATTCGAATTTTTAAATTACTTAAATGTGTTAAATATATTATTTATAATTTATATCGTACATTTTATTAATTCAAATGTTAGTTTGATTAAATGAATAAACTTGTATGTTGCTACGTCGGGAATTCAATTTATTCATTTGGTTGTGGAAATTTAAGTGAATTCAAAGGGGTTATAAGGCGCAAATTTAACGACTTCGTAACATGAAAGCTTAATATTATAAATATTGATAGGTATGAAAGTTTTCTTATAAATGGTACGCGAATAAATCAAACTTACAGAAAATATTATACGCAGTGTAGAAATATTTAGTTATAATGGGCGTTTTAACAATAATATATTTTAAATCTGGGTCATTCATGGTGGGCGACCAATCGGTTTTCATACAACCAGCTTTGGTTAAGCCACTCCTTCGGGTACTAGTCCTTGAACATGTGACCGTCTGAAATTGAGCGAACAGCACTGTCGCATTTATAATAGCACGTTAAGATAAAAATTAAAAAATGCATATAGGTTATAATTAAAATACAATATTTAATAAATTCCATGCTTGCAAAAAAGCTTTCGATTGTTCAAAAACAAAATACAACATACAATTTACGACAAACGCTGTGCAGTAAGAGTACAATATATTAATGTAGTTTCTTTGATATTTCCAAAAAAAATTCAAATATACGTATAACGTGTGGAAATTTCCTATTTAACCAAATAACACAATTATTTCATTGTGGAAAATTAATTTTTTCTCCAAACAATATCGATGACACCTATTATAATTTATCATTGCAATAATAATAAATAGTTGTCACACAGACAAAACGCAATAGCTATTATTATTATTATTATAATTATTATTATTATTATATTATACCTTTAGGCAAGGGCGTATTTGAGGGAGGCGATAGGTCGATCGCCCTATAAGATTTAACAATTGTGGTGTGCGGTATTTTGAGTCTCGAGTTTTCGACGTACTCGGCGCGGCGGTGCCGTTCGATTCCATACGATTACGTTTTATGTGATAATAACAGTGTCAAAGGTATTAGCTATTTCTGGTTTTTCTATGAAATTCAGTTCGGGTATCGGGTGTCTTCATGGTGGATTTATAAATCTTCTTCGGATGTTTTGTTAATGATATACAATTGATAGTTATCAGTCGACAGTTATCCGCTACCACGCATATTGTTCCTATTAAACATCGTTGATCGTTTTAAACGAGTTTTACCTATGACGGTAGTCGGTTTAGAATTGATTTTTTTAGAACTGGATCAAATGCAAATTATAGACAGGTTTGAAAAGTGTAAAAGGTATACATATTTCATATCATAAACTTTAGTCAATGTTTGTCTTTTATAAAGAAAATGTGTTAAAATAATTGTAATCAACGTTTGACTACTGTGTAAAATCAGAAATGCGTATTATTAAAAATTATTTATATGGTTATAGTGATTGTGTTTTACCCTTTATTTTTATTTTCCCTAGCAATTAATTAATTAGCAGCTACACAACGTAAATAAATAAAAATTATTGTTATTTTTTTAATACAAAAGTGCATAAACACAGACGATTTTCCGTTATCCTCTAGGTTATGGTCCGGGGACTCCCCTGATCGTGGGCCACAGTATAATATCAACGAAAACACCTAACCAGGGACCCAAAACTACTATATAGGGGCGCGCCCAAACACCCTAAACCGACGACCGTACCTTCCGGGTACTCTTACAAACAGTCGGCACGGGCCGCACTCTACGTATAATAATATAAGTATTGTATACAAAATATATATGTAGGACTTAAACTGACGGCGCACGTCCGCCCTGTAGTACCTACAGTTGTACATATCGCAAGGCTAAAAAAGTGTCCTTTTTCCTTTGAAAAGTTCTTCCTGAAACGCCTTATACCGGTTTAATTAAAATAATGACTCACCTCTCTTCCAGCGACGGTACGTGCTATGCACCTTGCACCTACACACAATCGGGCGGCTGAAAAACGGGAGAGAATAACAACTTATTCTTTAATACATTTAGGATATAGAAGAAACACGGATTGATTATAAAACATATGCGGTTAAAAAGTATCGAAATATTTAAATTTTGCCTGACACTATATGTCCTTATACATCACATACGTTACACCAGCGGTTCCCAAACTGTGCACCGCGGTGCCCTAGGGGCACCGTGATCACTTTATAAGGGCACCGCGATCTACCAAATAGTTTAAAATGTATAGATTTTTTTCGTTATTATTTTCGTAAAAACTTTATAGCAAATAATGTAATATTTTCTATTGTATATTCGTTTATATTTTTATTTGTTTCAAGGCTAACTTGGGGCCGCTAAAAGGGCACCGCGGAAAAAAAAGTTTGGGAACCGCTGCGTTACACTAAGCGTGTGATCCGGCCCGTTGGTGTACACATTATTATAACTACGTCATACCAATTAATATATTCCCACATTAGAAATCGGACGATTCTCGCGGGCCATCAAAATCCCGTAGTGGGTTCATATCAACCATATTAATATATTATATATAATCATAGTAATGCCTATATCGGCTGAAACTGTATTTTATTTCTTAATAAAAAATAATAAAAATAAATATCTGAATGTAAATTTATTTTTACTATTTCTCTACCCTTTTTTATCGCCCAAACATAATTTTCCCGGAACGCCCTATATACGCTGTTAATATATATATATATTATAAAATACTTGAAATTTTTTGGACATGATCATATTTTGTACACACTACAGTACTACACACTACTGAGAAATCCTTAAAATATAAATAATTTTAATTTTAATGAATTCTAGACCAAGCCACAAATCAGATATTATTATAACGTATATTATCGATGTCTGGTACTCAATAGTGCATTGTTGAGAGATTCGAGTTCAGATTAGTGATTTTAAATGCTTCGAATGGTAACCCACGAATAAATTATAAGTACGTATTATTTTTGATAAAGCTGAGCTTAATTCGGTGAGTGCTTTCACATGTGTATTTAATTTATCTTAAAGTATTGGTTTGCTAACTAAATAATTGTAGGTAAACATTAGCACTATTGAATATAATTTTATACTAGCTAATTTCAAGATAAATACGAGGCATATTATAGTTATATACTTGATGGCATAACTCTGTTATGCTTACTAGCTTACTATTTACTAAAATAAGTTATCACTGAATGTAACAACATTACTTAATATATTAACTTATAAACAAATAAGTAGTGGAAAAAAAATAACCTTATGAAGAAATGTTTATGAAAGAAAATGACATAATCCAAATTAAGGAACACATCATTACTTTATAAAAAGTATAATAACAATTAATATATGTTTTTAGTGTATATTTAACAAGATCTAACTATAGTTAAGAACTTATTAGCCTTGTAAATAAACAAATGATGAATAACAAACCGTGTGCCTCTGTGCCCACACGTAAAATAAAATGTCATCCGAGATTCTGGTATATTTCTGCATTGTATCATCATTATACATGGAATATTAAAGTTAGAACATTATTTTTTGTTATTGACTAAACAGTTTTTTGAATTTAATATACCAATTAAATTGGTGTGGGTAGTTGGTTAATAAATAATTTTGACACCACTTGAGGACTAAAATGTAAGATTTAAATTTGTGAGGATGGGTAAAATAAATCTGAAAAATTTAAATACAGCTCGGTAAAAGGATCTGACAAAACTGAATAAAATATATTACCCACTCTATGATGTAATAAATGATCTCATTCGGAGGAAAATTTGAGCGATTTTTACTGTTTGATTTTTCGCTTTACACAACACTGCATTGTGAGCCAGTGAGTTTGACATTCGTGTATGCGGCTTAGCGTCAACAAAGTTGTATGTTATACTAATGTTATACTGCAGAATGTTTGAATGTTATACTTTTAGGACACTGTCTGATGTGTAGACAGTCTATAATAGGATCACTCATTGTAGTTACACGCATAATACAGAATACAGTTGACCGTGTATTGAAAACTTTGTTGGTCCAAATGCAAAAGCACACAATCAACGGATCGAAAACTTATGGAGACTGTATATTTACATTTTGTAAACATTTCAATATCAACACTTATGACCTGCAAATTTAGTATAATAAGCTATACAAGTAGCTCTTTTAAGCGAACCAAAAAATGAAAAAATCGAGGAATTCCAAAATTGCACTTAAAAATTATAATTTATATTGAGTGAAGTTTGGAATAAGCAAATACTTACAAGATTAATACAAAACAAATGTATAATATCACAATGTTTATTGTAATTTTTAATTAATTTCCTTTTTTCGAGTACTTTCGACCACCTCCGTTTTAGGATGTATATATCAGTAGCGTATCAGGGAATTTTTTTTTTGTTTTTACATTGTAAAATTACTCATATTTAATTTTTAATTAAAAAATAATTTCATTTTAATTTTAAAACCATAAACTAAACAATTTATATTATTTGAGATTTCTTAGATAATTAATATACTCGTATTTAATTTTTAATTAAAAAATAATTTCATTTTAATTTTAAAACCACAAACTAAACAATTTATATTATTTGAGATTTCTTAGATAATTATTTAAGATTTCCTGAAATTTCGGGTAAGGAGCTTAATAAATATTTTATAAAAATGTTAAGTATTATATTATGTTACGAGTATATGTGTTTGACCAAGTCTTTTTTTTTTGTTACACGATTATAATATGGCATTCTTTTAGGCGATTCCACTAATGGTGAACATTCATGTACAATATACAATGTCCATATGGGATATACATATGCATTTTGATGACCGTTTAGTATTGAAACGAACGATAAGAACCCACACTCAGACACAAATGACAGTAATGATTCACAAAATAAAAATGTGGAATTCGGCAATTGTTCGGTCACATTTTATAGACGTGTACGTTAAGACACATGCTGCAGGTCGAATGTGTTGTAAATTTATATATATCTGTATACACTATACATATATATATATATCTGTATACATATATATATATATAATATATATGTATATATTTACTGAGTGAATTCCGTTTATTGTGGCCACCGGCTGATATGGGCAGATGTCTAATATGGGCATAATACATCCTGATTCTCGTGAATACGCAGAATACGTTAATAATGTTTAAAAACACCGCTAAGTCAAACTCGATTATTTTTATGCATGCATTTGTTCATCCACGTTTGGGCATTTTTTTTATTAAATCTTTACATTAACTAAATTATAGACCACGAAGGCTCGAAAATGATTTTTCCATGAGTGAATAAAAATCCAGATTTTTTACAGAGTTAAGACGCTTCTGCAAGGTACTTTACAATGTCAAACTGTTGAACAATATTATGTGTTCCGAAGTCAACGATCGCAAAACTGAATTATATTCATGAAAAAATAATGAAAACAAAATAAAAACGTGTATGCGACGTGTGTGGGCATTTGACAAACCCGATAGACCCATTCACGAGAAAAGATCGGTGCCGTATGCGTTCTTCTGGTAACAATGCAGTTCGTTACTTATGATACCGCGAAATAGGTAAAAATACCACCAACCGGAAAAGAGACGATATTATATTGCTTATTGAATAGGGATTGCATTATGTATAAGGCAAAGCACTTTGAAATGACTTCGTAAGCCTTTGGAAATAACAACATGATTCAAAATGGGTTATAGATGACTCAACATAGGCCAATACCGATCCTTGTCGTTAAAAACTTGTTATAATAAACCCGTACATTAAAATACCATTACACACCAAGGCCCTAATACGTCCTGATTGTTTTTTTAGCTTAGTGCTATGATTTTATATAATTGGAAAAGAGTATAATGACGTATGTATAAAAACATACTTTTTTTGCTTAATTTTTTTTATTATTATTAAATAACGGAAAAAATCGGGGACATGGTAAACTTTAAATTACGAAACAAATACGAACATTAAACACAAAATGTTGACATAATCATGGCTCAGATTTCGATGCATTTTCGGGAACGCTTGACATGATCTCTTCCAAGATAGAAATGTGTAGATTCTAAAACAACACAAGGTAATCTGGTTTTTGAAATAAAATGATTCACACATTTTTCGTAAGCAATTTTAGTAAAACCATATTATGTGTCGTAAGGGAAAGTATTTAGAGTATTTAGGTCGGTTATGCATTTTTTGAATGGACATATTATTATGGCATTTTAATCCGAGCTCTACTCATGATATAATCGGAGGAAAAATAAAATGACAATATATTGTTTGCAGAACTGATGATAGTGATCACGTTTAATTGATAGTTCGTATAACCCTCGTGGCGAAACGAGATCGACCGGGTGCGGAAGAATGTCAATAACAATAACAGTATACAGAGTGATATTAGTTTTAGACGAATCACATGTTTTTCGTGTTTCGCGTGTTGCTCCCGTCGCGGACAGTAAATATCATCTTTCCGCGTCGAGTTGCAGCTCATTCAGCCGACAGCTGTTGTACGCGTACTTCAGACACTCGGCGAACCCGCCGCTGTGGGCCGTCTCACCCCGTCCCACAGACACCCGTTTTTGTGTACGTACCTCTGGCACTCCAAATGCAACTCTCAAAATATTATTATCTTTATTTGCATATATTCTACGATGGTTATATCTTACCCTTTGTCTCTCACAGTCTCACCCAGTTTAAAGAAATACACACAAACACGTAAACTTTATTTTGCAATTACAATAACATATATTATGTGTAAGATTTTTCTGCTGATCTGCTTGACAATACCTTTACAACGACATTTATTTTTTCCTACTATATAATTATACAGATACATGATACATATATTATGATATATTAATATCTATACTTTTATGGAATGAATAGTTTTATAAAAAAAATATTTTTTCTGCAATCGATTAAGAAATGAAAATATAAATTTGACTGTAAGTGTTTAATGTGGGGCCCACTCCTATTTAACCATACTAGGACAAAAACAATAATATATATATAAATATCTTTTGAGATATATTATGTATAACCATTAGGTTATCTCAATGCGTCACCCAGTATTGACAGAGTAATCGTTACCAAAAAAAAAAACAGTGCAAATACATTTATATGTGGATACATATATATTATACAACAATTTCATACATATATGGATATATGCACATCCGATAACCGTTCAATAGTGTATTAAAATAAATATGCATTCTTACATTTTCCCCAGGGCAAAAGCGAAGGTGAAGGAGTAAATGTATATGCAAACGGCAAAGTGGTTTTGATGAAGACCTTTGGTGTGCAGGCGAAATAATGGATATTGTACGGTCGCACAAACACGTGAAAAGAACGCAGCCCTCTGACAAATCCGTCAGTAGGGCCATACGTAAACTGCGCCAAAATGACCTTTTTTTTGTAAACTGCGCCCGAATTTTTATCTTAGTTGAAAAGGTATAGTGTAAACTGCGCCCGAAATGTTATCTATGTTAAAAAGATATAATGTAAACTGCGCCCGACTTATTAACTTATTAAATTTTTACTTATCAAAGTCTCTATGTTTGACGATTGTGTACTTTTTCAAGTATATCACAGACATTTTATTTTCGTCAAGAAATACCATCACGTTATCGAATATCTATATTGCAGTAATACGACAATTGATGGTTATCACTACTTCCGACGGCGATTTTAAACTGCTAGTACCGAACCTATTCTAGTATCGTATTCATTTTAATCAGTAAAGTCACAATGGCCGAACAATTCATGTCGCAGCGCGAAAAATGTTTGAAAATTATTTCTAATTTTAAGTTTCGTAAAATTAATCGGCCTCTAAGTTTGGGTGAGGTTAAGTGGCGATGTACGGCCAAAACTTGTAGAGCATTTTTAAAAACGATAGGCGATGACGACAGAATCACTGAACAAAGTTTAAACCATAACCACGAATCATTAAGTGATCAAAACCTTCAAAAACAATTCGTGACTGGTATCGTAAAACGCAATGCACTAAACCTAGTAAAATATTTTGTAATGGTATTAAAAATATACCAACGGAACAGTTACAAGTAAGTGATGTACGTAATATTAAAAGAAACATATATAATGCTAGAAGAAAGATATTGCCTCCATTCCCTAAATCAATTGAAGAAATTAAATTACTTCTTGATGAACGCGGTGTTCAAACAAATAGAGACGAATTATTTTTATTAATAATCAACAAGGAGTTGAAATATATTGTTTTCAGTTGCATTTCTAATTTAAAAGCTCTTGCACTATCAAAATGGTTGTACATGGATGGTACATTTTCATACTGCCCTAAATACTTCACACAAATGTTTACAATACATGGTTTTATCAACGGCTATTACATACCACTCGCCATATGTTTACTCTCCGATAAAAGTACAATATCACAGTGGCGTACATTCAAATTTGATCTGGGGGGGGTTTAAAAAAAATAACCGACACTAAAACCTTCCCTTTAAAACTACCTATTTTCCTAACAATCAATTATGTATAAATTATTCCTATCATATTTTGATAGGAAAATTGTAATTAATATCAGGGACCCAAATTATGCTCAACATTTCTTCTGTTTCACTTGGCTTTAACAATTTATTTGTGTAATGTGCAATGTCAAAAATATTATAACTGAAAGATGTACGATTAATATCTGTAGTCGAAGGTGTGAACTGAGTGGAAGGTGTGAACTAGGTGTATCAGATACAGATACAGTAAGTTGATGGTAATGAGGAACTAGAGGAACTTATAACTGTTTGAGTTGCATTCAATGAATTTGACAATGAATTCATTATTGAAGGTGGTTTTGAAAAAAATGATTGTATTTTCGATTGTTTTTTTTCAGGCATGATTACTATTTATTTTAACTTCAAAACCTAAAATATATCGAAATCGAATTATAATGATAATGATGTGATAATAATAATTGTGATTATAATAAAAATAATATCTGTTTGAAAGACAACTAAAATATATAATACTTATTTATTATTATTTATTACTTATTAGTTATTACTTATTAGGTAACTTATATACTTAAAAATACAATATATACTATATGTGTATGCATATTAACTTAACTGAGTTAAAAAAAAAATCATTAACTCGATCAGCCTTGTGTATTTATAATTCATTTTAATATTTTAAACGTTTAATGTAAATGTTTAATTTAAATTCAAATTAATCTTAACTAAATACTGGTTTATGGAGTTCAAAGAATGGTTGTTGACATAAACTTCTCCAACGGCACAAGCCAGAATAGAACAAAATGAACGAAATTATAATTCATAATTAAATATTTTAACATGTTCATTTACGATAGTGCTATAAAAATAGAATCCATTTCACCGTATTATTGTCGCTCACGAGAAATTCAACGATTATAACGTAATCGATTTTACCTCCGTTGTCTGATCGAGTCGGTCTAGATAATGAAAATATTAATATGCAATTAACTGACTATGTACGATCAAGTGCCTATTTTGATTGATATACGGCAACCATAATTTCGTTATGAAATCTTTTTTCGTTGTTGGTAAAGTATAGTGTTTACTCAATAGTCATATTGTTTGTCCGGGTTCGTGTATACACGGATGATAATTAATAAGAAATTCATCAATAATATCACATTTTTTTTTTTTGGTCCTGGGGGGGGTTTGAACACGAAACCCCCCCCCCGTATGTACGCCACTGCAATATCATATACTGATTGCTTAAAATCTATTTGTGAATATAGTTTCCAAATAATATTATATCACCATCCGATGTTGTAATAGATTTCAAAAAAGCTATTCATTTAGCATGTAATACTGTTTGGCCTCAGATAAAGATACACGGATGTCGCTTTCATTTAGCACAGTCTTGGAATAGAAGTATCCAACAAAATGGTTTAAGTAATGACTATAAAGATAAAAATAGTGATATTAGAAGGTGGTTAGTGCATTGTTACGGTTTACCATTTCTAAGTCCAGAAAGTGTATCTGAGTATTTTGTCAATTATTTAATGAAATCAAAGCCTGACGACGAAAGAGTGACACGATTTGCGGATTATTTGGTAGACGTATATATAAGTGAAGAAGCTCAGTATCCACCTGAAGTATGGGCTCAAGCATCAGCAGAGCCAACTTTAACCACAAATGCATGCGAGTCTTTTCATTCTCACTTTAATTCCAGCTTTTATTCAACTCATCCAAATATTTTCAGCTTAAGCTGCCTCCCCCTCCCCACCACCCACTGGATACGCCACTGATATATATAAGACCTTTAACGTGCAGGCGAAACAATAGATCTCGTACGGTCACACAAACATGTGAAATGAACGCAGCTCTCTGACTAACCCCTCAGTAGTTGCAAAGAGAAAAAAGGGACGGGAGCATTGCTGTAGTAGGGCACGGCGTACACATAAATTGATATTTGGCTTGGAGGGGATTATTCGAATACATGAAACGTAGATCGGCACACTCACGCACTAACGCACATTAACATACGAAACACATACATTCACACGCGAACGCACGCATACACACACTTTAACACAATACACATTCAATCCTATACGTCCTTGTACATTATTTGTATTATTTGTTCCTTTCCTTGATAGGATAAAGTAATGTAAATTATTTAACTATTCTGAGCACCAATTGTCCGTGCGTACAATATTTATATCATATTATTATACGTATATGTCGTATGTACTGCTTACATTCGAAAACATAATATTGTTAATAATATGGTTTAATTGATAGTTCGGTAATAACCTTCGTCGCAGAACGATATCGACCGGGTTCGGATGTGAACAACATTAACAGTATACCGAGTGATATTAGGTTTAGACGAATCGCAGTGTTCTTCGCGTTTCGCGTGTTGCTCCCGCCGCGGACGGTAAATATAATCGCGATCATCTGTCCGCGTCGTGTTGCAGCTCGTTCAGCCGACAGCCATTGTCGTACGCGTACTTCAGACACTCGACGAACCCGCCGCTGTGCGCCGCCTCGAGCGTGTCCCCGTCCCACGGGCACCCGTTCTCGTGCGCGTACCGCAGGCACTCCAGGTGCCCGCGGCCCGCCGCCCGGCAGCACGTGGTCTCGTCCCACGGGCACCCGTTCTCGCGCGCGTACCGCAGGCACTCCAGGTGCCCGTTGCCCGCCGCGTACCGGCACGCGCGCTTGTCCCACGGGCACCGGTTCTCGCGCGCGTACCGCAGGCAGCCGAGGTGCCCGGACTTGGCCGCCTCGGAGCACGTGAGCTCGTCCCACGGGCACCCGTTCTCGTGCGCGTACCGCAGGCACTCCAGGTGCCCCGCGCCCGCGGCCGCGAAGCACACCACCGCGCCCCTGGGGCACCCGATCTCGAACGCGTACCGCAGGCACCCGACGTCGCCCGCCATCGCCGCCTTGATGCACAGGTTCTCGGCCGCGGCGTCCCCGTACGCCTGCGCGTTCTTCAAGCACTCCACGTGCCCGTTCTGTATGGCCAGCACGCAAATGGTGCTGTAATCGATTTGCGTCCTCGCGGCCCCGTCGTCCCCGCCTCCGTCGCCCCTCGACCGCTCCCTCGTCCTGTCCAGCAGCGCGTAACAGCAGTTTCTGCTGTCGATCACGGGCACGCCGTAATCGTAGTACCGCCGTCTCTCGTCCCGGTCCGTGTGCATGTACGCCAGTTTGGCCAGTGAGAACATGTCGATTTCGTTTCGCTCCTTTTCAAAAGTATGCAAAAAAAAAAAAAAAAACCATTGTGCCCAAGACACGTTTGACAATACACGCGGCGCAACTCATATCGGTACATATGAACCTAATGACGGCAATTGTTTCATCCGTCATGAATGCGATCGAGATTTGGATGCTAGTATAAAGAGGGATCGTAAGTTCCTGCACACGAGTGTTACTGCAGGTACGTACGTTTATTCACATACGTATGACACGTGTAAATCGCTACACGAATATTGAATGTTGCGTAACGTGTAAGTTCGTACGCGGTAAGAAACGGATGCCCGTATGTTAGCTCCTATGCGGCGGAATAAGTGGTGTGTGTGTAAGTTAAACTTACTTGATATGTTGGTTCCTACGTTCAAATTTTTATCACCAACATCTTCATTGTTTTAAAACTACTGAAATTCTCAAAACTGTTTCAAGCAAATACATACACAAAAATAAGAGCCACAAGTATTGAACACAACCGAAAATCGGTCGAAAATATGCCGAAAAAAAAAATTTTATAATCGATAACATTTTAGACACCAAAAAATACTCAATACGATTATGTTAAATATTTAAGTCACGTAAGATTATACATTTTTTTTTTTTAATTATGAACTATATTATGTACTGTGATTTTTTTTTTATCTTACACATGTATTTTTTTTACTTGCTAGTGCTCGTGTAGGAACTTACATTCGCTCCTAATAAACTTCGAAAAATGCTATAAAAAATAATGAATTTTACCACAAATATGACTTTTACATTTCTTTTTATTATGCGCCTCATATATAGTTCAGAAAAAAAAACTAAACATTTATCACGAAAAAACAACAAAAAAACGTTAAATTTGAAAAATATGACTTGATGTGGTGACGATGGTGTTGACTGAAATTATCTATTAATAATATTATAAACTAGTTAAATTTAAATATATTAAGCCATTTAATGTAAGAATATATGCATTTAAACTAACAAAAAGACCAAAAAATGCTCTAAATAATAAAATGCAAAATTAATTGTCACATGAGACGCGTTATGTAATTGAAAATCATTGTCTAAGATCATTTGAAAAAAAAATGCATCGAATCTGGGACCTAATTATAGTATATTATAATTGAACTTGAATGAAATCGATATCAATGCGTGTATATAGTATATACTAACGGGCAATAGACGCGTATATAATAACATGTATACTTAAAGAAGAAATTCACATCAAACGTAGTAAAATATACGAGTAAATTATATACGTAATATATAATAATAATAATAAAAATATAATAATATAATATAATATATAATATAATAATATAATAATAATAATAATAATAATAATAATAATAATAATAATAATAATAATAATAATAATAATAATAATAATAATCGTATAAATATACGAGTAAATTGTGACATTTTGGTTTCGTTTGGTTCGCGATCGAATGTCTGCCTTTCAGATATTCAGTTTACAGAACACGATTAGTAATTAGTTATTAAATTATTAATTTGTAAAGTCTGTATTTAACTTAATAACTTATAAAAATCAATCGTGTAAACTGTAAATGTATTTATGTAGTCGTTAACGTTTCATTTAGAGAACATACTCAAGTGTTGTTTAAATTCATAACAACATACGAGTACTACGTAGTACTACTATGTACCTATAGTAGAATACATTTATGTTTATTAAAGTACACATTTTTTTACTTCAATTTTAAGGGTTAATAATAAATAATAAAATATATAGTTGAAAAAAATTGTATTTCATTCAACTTCTGCATATAAGTGGTGAACAACTAAGAGTAGTGTTAGAGTAATCATGTGGTTAAGTTCATATTTAAAATGCTACATACATAATCATATACTCAATAAACGATGATACTATAATATGATGTGAATCTTTTTTTTAACTATAAATAAAATCATCGTATTTCCGAGTATGATATTAGATTACAAGAACTATAATAGCATTACCGATTACAGATTAGCGATAAAGTTTAGTAAATGCATTACACACGTTATTGATAGTAAATCGACTATCGTATTTTATAAAAGTACAAATATGAAGTTTCAACTTTGAAAGCAGGTAAACAAGTAAATGGTATGTCAGTAATGCCAGAGTAAAAAATCAGCTGACGATATTATTTAATATAAGTATTTAATACAATTTCCTAGTTTGAAGTAGGAACTCACCTTTACGTTTAAATGTTTAACAAATACCGTAAATGATCTTGACAAACTATTCCAAAGCAACAATACTATATAAGGAAAACCTCAATTTTTTGTCCCATGTGTCTCTGTAAAGTTCTTTCTTCGACTATTCTCAGCATAGAATAATGTTAAACAATTAAACAGCTTTTCTGTATTTTTCAAATTGTCACAACTACAATATTTTTTTTGTTTATTTATTCAGTATATATGGTAACTTAGGATGCATTGATAAGCAGTAATTATAATTACCACTAATAATAATTATTATACATAGTGCAGATATTCGATAAAAAATTATTCACTTTAGAAGTTATAAACATGATTTCTAAAGATTACATTTTATTTCGATAGAAGACAACTTATACGTTTATGTAAAGATTATTTTAGATAAGTACTTAATTAAGTAAAAGCTGCTTTATAATATTATGTTCATTTTTATTATGTTTGGTACAAAATTCGAACCAATACTTTCGGAATTATTCAAATTTCAAATTCTGAATGGAATGTGTAAAATTCGAGTTATCTCGAGAAAGTAGAAATTAACGATTACATGTAATCACAAATTATATCTTACTATTTCGTATTTTAAGAATATTTTCCCTACCATATACTTAAACAAGAATAATTTAGAAACTACATGTTCGAATTTTGATTTTGATACAAGATTGACAGTAAAATGACTAACCTCAATGAAATACTGCTGTGGAAAAAAAGTGTTTCTATTTGAAAAAAAACTTTTTATTGCCACAGAATGCCCGAGGGGACATGAAAAAAAAGTTACAAAAAATATAACTTTTATGCAACCTACCTAATATGAAAATCAAAAAATTGAAATTTATTCAATTTTAGGGTCAAAATATGGTGTGCATATGGTTAAAATATTACCTTGTATAGTGTAATATAATATACTTTACAAATATAAATTATATAAATATATATATATATATATTTTTTGTATCCATAAGTGAATCACTTACAGTAGTACAGTGGGTACACCGAGAACAAATAAATGTAATTAGTAATTACTGATTACATTATACTTATATTACTCACAACAAGACAAGCAATATATAAATTAAGTCAGAAAAATATGTAAGAATACTATTATTATTGACCAGTGAACAAATTGAATCTTAAAAGTGTTCAATATGACCAGCATGGCTAATAATTAACATATAAATGTACCCTATAATGTTTTTTGTAATAATTATCGGCAATCCATTAATCGTTTAGAAACTTTGTCTGAAGATAAAATTGAAAGAATGAAAACAGCAATATAATGTTAAACAATTTTTTTTTATTATTAATATTATCATGATAACTAACTTGTAAAGATTACAAAAAATTATAATATTTTGTAAAGAACTTTCAACTTTTTCAGTTCAAAAAAAAATGTAGTGTGTACTTAGAATAATTCAAATAATATAATAATAATCTTATGGATTAATTTATTAGAAAATCACACCTCTCCGCTGGAATAATCAAGTAGAATTTTCTGGGAAAGGCCGTTTCTGAGCCCCAGTACGATCATTATTTTCACTCTGGAATTTCAATTCTTGGAGTATATCAAAATTAAATCCGTTGCAATACAAGGATATTAGGCTGTAAATTCGGCAACCCCTTGCAGATGCCATGGCAGCCTTCACACCAAATGAACTGTCGATTTCGAGTGCAAATCTTCGTGGTTGCATGATACAGCTGCGGAACATATCTTAAAAAAATATTCTTCCGTAAGAATGGTGGGATCTTTTAACGCATTTAACCATTGTGTGCAACAGTCTTGTATATCTATTTTTGGTACCTCATAGTCATAACGATCGTAAATATTTTTTTCTCTTTGACTAACCGTCATATAGCACAATTTAGCGAGCGAAAACATTTTCACACTACAAATTCACAAACACAGTTTCCTAAAAACAAATTATGCAAAAATTAACTATAAATCTGAGGATAATTTAAATAATTCAAAAATGTAATAACAATGAAATTATTGTCAGCTTTAAATCTGCAGATACGTAGGTACTATAATCAAATTTGCAAGCAGTCAAATTTTGTTCAATAGTTTTACAATTTGAACTATAGTTATTCATTTTAAATCAATTAACTGCATTTTCAATTCTGAGTGAAATGAGAAATGTTTTATCATAATGTATGTTTTTTTTTTATTTATTTGTGTCCACGTATACGATTTAGAATCTCTTTGATGTATTTAAACATTTTAAACGAGCAACTTTCCTCAATGGTAAGTTTTTTTAGTTGATAGTTTGGGAAAGAAGTAATATTTTAAGAATTGAGAAAAACACTTGTAAAAAGTGCATAAAACTTCAACAACATCGAGAATCGAACACCTTATAATATTTTCGTAACTACACACTATTCACTTATTTATTTTTTATAGGTACAAGATATTTGTTTGTTATGTCAATAAAAAAATGTTGATCAAATTTTAAAATCTAAATACAATTTTCTCCATACATTGTACTTATTTATGTGAAAAAATCTCAAAAACCTGAGATCACAAATTTTTTAATAATCGTTTAAATTTGAAATTATGATAAGAGTCAATAAATATCACGGAATCTGCCTACATTTTGTAAACATTTCAATATCAACACTTATGACCTGCAAATTTAGTTTAATAAGCTATACAAGTAGCTCTTTTAAGCGAACCAAAAACAATTTAATTACAGAAGCACAAATAGGACAATAATAAGAGTCGTATTAACTGCGATGGTACTAAAGAGTGAAGAGTGACTGCGGCACACCGTTCCGCTAAATGGTTTTTAAAATGGTTGTATTTACTAGTGATCTATATGAACTAGGAAATAAAAACTATTTCAACTTTGACAAGGCACCAATTTAATGTATTTTCTGAATTCTGAACAGCTAATATGTAAATAGTTTAAATGTGTTCGCCGCAAAAAAATCTTTGTGTGAAATTGTCAAATACAATCTTTTCCCGGTGATCAAGAGCTTATACAAATGTTATGCAAAAGTAAATGTTTATCAAACAAATGTTGGGGAACACTTTATAATTCTAATCGCTACTATAACTCAAATTGTTTAAATAAATTATTGTACTTGACTTTTAAATTTGAATTAATTAATTTTTCGAATATAAAATCAATAATTTAATACCCAATTACTTAAGAAATTATATTTTTCTGGTTTTATATGATTTGTACGTTTTTTGAAACTAGAATGACCGTGTAGGTGTCAAATTCACGCTTGACTGCAACCAAGTAAGTAGTTGAGTTAATGAAACTTCACGCTTTATACCCACATCATAGTGACTGATGTATACATTGGTCGGATAATATGTGCTTTATACACATTTAAGGCGGAAAATGTATTTATGTATATTGTATACATTATACTGTCCATATGGATAATGTTTATATTACCCGGGTAGTATATAGCCAGAGAGTTGGGCACTTATCAACTGCTGTAATTTAATTACTTAAATAATTTGTTATCAGTATTTGCATGTAATTTTTTGATGTAATTTATCATTTGTTATGAATAATCTAAAACTTGTGTACTTAGTAATTAGAAATTATTGAAATTATTTTTTTTTTTAAATGAAAATATCGTGGAATTCCAAAATTTCACTTAAAAATTATAATTTATATTGAGTGAAGTTTTGAATAAGCAATTACTTACAAGATTAATACAAAACAAATGTATAATATCACAATGTATATTGTAATTTTTAATTAATTTCCTTTTTTCGAGTACTTTCGACTACCTCCGTTTTAGGATGTATATATCAGTAGCGTATCAGGGAATTTTTTTTTTGTTTTTACATTGTAAAATTACTCATATTTAATTTTTAATTAAAAAATAATTTAATTTTAATTTTAAAACCACAAACTAAACAATTTATATTATTTGAGATTTCTTAGATAATTATTTAAGATTTCCTGAAATTTCGGGTAAGGAGCTTAAGCTCCCTCCCCCCTCCCCACCACCCACTGGATACGCCACTGATATATATTATATATTTGTGGAACTTTAACATGAATAATATTCGTCAAATAATCAATTTAAGAATACATTCTGTGGCATACATATAAACGTTGATTGTAATCAATCGAGAATAATTGAATTTGAACTATTACCTTATATGGCTTCGGATATTTATATTTGCTGCTATATGGTTGTTGAATGAATGTTGTCTGTGACTATTGTACTTGATTATCACTTGAATAACCTACTTATGGATTGATATTGATCGATATTTAACTTGAAAAAAAAAGTAAAAACCGATAATAAAATACGAATAAACTTCGATCGCAAACTTACTTGCCATTTTTCCCACTAATTTTACCCTGACTTTCTATCTATATTATAATATAACTGTTAATTTGTATTTTATTTTATTTTATTTTATTTTTTTCAATTTATTGTTTTTTATTTATGTTATACTTTTGCTTCATTATATAAAATATTTGTTTGGCTCTTTTGACGGCCCCGAAAATTTTCAAAATTTCCGATTCGGCCCTCCAAAAATATTAATTGGTGACCCCTGTTATACGATATACATTTGTGAGGCATCATTTTCAAAAATTTATTTTTAACAAAATTAACAGACTCTCACCTGTATATGAATAAGCTGTTCCTTCTTGAGTTCCCAATTTCAAAATAACTGGTTAAGGAAAATAAATGCAATTTTTACATTAAATTACTTGGTATTTTATTATTATTACTACTCGATACAATTATTATTTACCTAACATTGTAATTTTTTAATATAAATTATTTATTATAGCTAGATACATTTTTTTTCCATATACTGCCATTTTAAAAGTATAAAGATTTGACAAATATTTTTTTCACTGGACCTCATTTATTTATTATTTTAATCTTTAGGACTCCAATAGAAATTACTTGCCGACCCCTGTTGTATAGTCACTTCCACTAATGGACACGGATCATTATTTTGGGAGACCACTCCTATAAAGGCGGATTTCTTTGGAAAAATCAGATAAAAGCAAGACGGTAGAACAACATACCTCGACGATATCGCTGATAATGGCCGTGTCATAAAATATCACGTTTGACGTTTTAATGTTTCCGTAGTATAGTATGCATATACGGTATATAATATTATATAGACCTAGGCATCAAATACTATTAATTATAAATTGGTAATTTTCCACATACGACAACAAATGTATGCTTGGTAAATTTCGAAACGATAAAACAATTTTAATATCTAAGACTATAGGCATAAAAACTAATACATACTTTATTTTAGACGTTTAGTAAGTAATTTTAAGCAGAAAAAATTGTTAATATTCACTATATAGGAAAATAATGCACAAAAAGGAAAAAGATACCATAATAATGGGTCTTCTCTGGTGACTCGATCGAAAAAATCAATTGTACTCTAACAACAAGCGTATATTATACTATTTATTTGTGTTTTTGTGCTGTGCATGTAGAAATGATCGGAGTATACGACATATACAATGTAGCATGTATATACAAATATGATATTATCATGTGTGTGTTTGTCCAGTAACCAGTCGACATATACCTTACAGTGTCCCAGAGACCCAAGACACAACCATATATATATACCAAACCTAAACCTTAAGGACATACAATTTAAGAAAGATAAATATAACGGAAAATGCGTTTTAAGGCCATATAGCCAGCGGGAAGAATAGAGAGGCCACATGTGCGGTGGCCGTGTATAATATACGGATTAGTTTTTTAATCTCTTGGCCGTCACTGTTTTTTTCCCCGGTCGAAACGTGTGTATATACCTACTATGTGTCTACATCAGTGGTTATCAAAAATATTCGGATCCCCGGCTCTTCTGATTTTTAAAACAAATTAACGGCTCCATTAAGAATCGGGATGATAGTAAAAAAAATTAATAAACAATATTTGACGACCCTTCCGTCCGGAATCAAGTTTTCTACCACGCAGTTCGAAAACTTTTCAAAAATAATTATTTCTATTATTATCACAGAAAAAAATACATGTCCATCACATCCACTTTACATGTACGTGAAAGAATAATTACATCGATACATTGCGATTTTAATTTTGGTTTCTTCTGCGTACGCGGCTCCCTCGACGGTAACGCGCTGCAGGTCGAAGCCCACTAGTCTGTATAGTAAAAACTTAAGACCTTTTAGGGAAATAGAATACGTGTATTTTACGACAGTGCGTATACAGTGCGATGATATACTAATATGACAACAAGCATGGGGTCCAAGACGTGTAACACGGGTCCCCGTGTCTACGTATATGGTGTGAACGCGACCCTTAGCATGTGCGTAAAAGAGTCTCAACCAGAATGTACGCACCACCCTTGGCGGCGGCCGTGCGTTCGTGAACACTTTCTCCCGACTCTGTGGCATCGTGGTGCACATTCATTTGTTCCCGCTGCGCGCCCGTGGCGGTACAAAAGAACGTAACTTATAGGGAAACGTTTTATTATACATATATTTAAACACGTGAATCTTGCTGAAAATTATTTTGACCCTCTTCGCCTCGTCACAATAAAAAACCTTGGCGATGGGGAGAGGCCGAAGGCGAGATCACGCATTGTATACACGATTTGGTATCGAGAAATTATTTTTTTCATTAGCTCATCTGGTTTTAACATATACAATGTAATAAAATTGTGTTGGGCGAGTATTATTCTTTTTTCGAGTCGAGTCCAATCGTAAACAGCGGAGTTTTTGATGAGGAGCACATGTAATCTCGGGGACACACACACACACACACACACACACACACACACACACACACACACACACACACACACGCATATAATGGATTAATTTAAAATTATCAAATCGTCAATATTGCTCTAACGATAGTCGATAACGCAATAAACTGCAAATCTAACGACTGTACACACACGTATATATATAAATTCATCAATGGTTACTAATTACAACTGATTAAAATAATGTTCTCCGATTATTACGTACTCACGCACTTCGTAAATACCATATACACACGGTTCAATGTAAAACGTTCATGCAATATACGGTCAAAATATAATATTTTAATTTCTAACATTTATAATATTTTTTCGTCTGTATTATATTATGACGTCAAATCTTATAACTTCTAGAACTCTGATAATTAAAAATTTTTTTCGTCTTAGGAAAAAAAAACATTTCTATTCATATTAGCTGTGGTCGAAATCTAAGTCTGTTAAAAAGGGAAAGAAAATATAAGTGTAGTGTAGTAGTAGTACGTTGCGGAGAATATAGCTGGGACCCAACTGGTGTATATAATATTTCAAATATTCATTACTTTTTGTACTTATTTAGTTATAGGAACAATTTCAAATTTAGGTAATCATTATTTATTTATTTTTTGGTCAAGTATGTGTATGATTAATTTGACACAAGAAATACTTTGTAATAATTATTGTAAACTCACCTTCAACATCCATAATTGCATGAATAAAAATTAGTTATTGAAGACACTAAGGTTTATTTTTTCTACGAAACCGAACGAAACGACCGTGCACAATAATACAGGCGACTGCAATCATCATCATTAAAATAACTGATAAATACTATTGTAAATGTAATCTATGTTAGTAATAAAAATTGAACATGATGAATTTAAGTTACACTGTGTATAAATTATTAACCCGGTTCTCTTAAATACTCACCAGAAAATATAATTTGTTAGGTATTATAATGTACTTATGTAATGACGACGGTAGATAGTTTACTAATTTACTATATTCGTTAATTCACCGGTAGACCGCATATTATAATTTATTGGTATACCATATACAATAGCCCGGATTTTCTGGGTATTTGCACATTTGCACTATTGGTTTGTGACGATGAGCAATGTCAGCTATAAACATTAGTATTGCTACGTAGAATAAAATAAACCATATTTTATCTTGTTTTTTAATAATTTTTTTTTAAATGCTTTTTCGGTCTTTTGTTACTTTTAAGTTGACTTCTTTTGTTCTTAATAACAATTTTACAAAATTTGTTCTAGTTCTACGTACTTGAAATATTTGGGATATCGATATTTATTTTTATGTCTTATATTGTGTTTTAAGGTTGTGGATAAATCGGTTTTAAAAATGTTTGCTTTAATGTGCTAAATAATAGTAAGTATACATACTTGTCGTTTCATCGAATTTGTAGAAATAGGAAAATAATTGAGTGTCGGAAAATAAGATAACGTATTGGACAAAAATGTTAGGTTTTAAACCTTCAAACCTCTATCTGTAGTCTCATAAGTTTGTAGGTAAATATCAATAAAACGATTTACGGAAGACATGGTGAAATTCAAATATTCGCGCCCATTTCAGTGGATATCGAAAGTAGTTTCTCAATTTATAAAAATATTTGATCAGATCGCAGACGCCGTTTTTTATTTAAAAATATTAAAAATATAAATTTTATAATTTTATATTATTTTTAGATAATAATTACACCTTAAAGGTGCTTACTGGTTGGTTGAATGTCGATATCAAATTCATTAAATGATTGTCATAAATATGACTAATGAATGCATATAAAAAATAACGAAATTAAAACAAACTTAATACGTTTACTGTTTATTGTATTTCAATTTGTTGGTTTTTAAGAATAATTTATGATTTTTTCTGCCTTTTTTTTAGATTTTTAGTTCCTATATTTTATGTGCTTTTTTACAGTTTTCTAGAGCGATAAAATCCAAATTCTATCCATGATAAGATTCCATACATAAGTAATATTTAATGCTACGTTGCTGTTTCCTCGCAGGGAAAACACGGTTGTACCTTGCACACATGGCGTTTATTATATTGTACTTATGATACTTCTTTAATAGTCCTTAGCTGAACTGGTTCACAACGACACGATTTATTTAATAATGTGTAATAATATGTTATAAAGTGTTGGCCGCACAAAATTTGTTAAAGTGCCGCGTAGTGGGTACCGCTGGTTTAGAGGGTTTAAAACCTTTTTTTTTAGTTTCTTACTATTCTTCAAATATTTACTATGAGAAAAGACAAATTGAGCTAAAAACTAGAAACACTTTATATGATATAAATAAATATCGACCTCCAAAGTATTTTGTAAATTTTTTATTAAAAACAACAAAAATCAACTTAAAAGAAAAAAAACAAAAATAAATCAGTAAAAAATAATAAGTGAAATATCAATTTTAAATGTCATTTGTTTTGCTCTACTCAGCATAAATAAATAAAATAACTGACGTTTTAATAATAATTAGTGACGAAATAGCATCGTTTTGAACGAATAAAAAAAACAAATTACTAAAAATCTGAACTCTATTAAAAACTGTAGGGCATTACTCCGGCTTAGTATAAAAAACAACCAAACCTTGGACTTATTTATTCATTCATACTAACAAATTTTTAAACCAATTAAAATATTTTCACTTGAAAAAATTACCTTTGGCAACTAAGGGCTCCTCCGTGTCACTAATTTCAACGATGTCCTAAAAATTAAATTCATCATTACTGTTATGTATAATTTTCATACATTTAGATCTCATGACAGTTAAAAAAAAAGCCACTATAGACTAAAATATATAAAAATAATCATATTATTATATTAACTATAAAATATTATTGAAAAATGCACAATCGACAGAATAGTGGATTATAAATAATTATCGAGTAATTCAGTAACTTATTTTGATAAATCAATATTAAATATAAGAAAGTATAATTTAATATGGAAAAGATTTTTGTAATAACACAATAGACTGAATTTTATTTATAAAACAACTTACCTTTTCACCGATATTCAGTTCGTGCAGGGCATTTTCCAGTACACTTGATCGGTCTAGAAAACCGAAAATAAAGTTGGGAAAATACAATTGAGTACATATATCTATAATCAATTAAAAACTGTTAGGTATTTTTCAAATATACTATACAATATTCAATTCCTAAAAGTTTTAGAGCAAAACCTTTTGTAATTGTAACGGGAACGAAAGAAATAAGTTTAATAATAAAACCACGGTGAAACTATGTATATAATATATTAAAATATTCATAGACATATCCATAGATAAAGGCATAATACAAGATATATTTATTTATTTATACTTTCAATTTCTAAAGCTAATAAAATATCTTAACTTACCTTCGGTACCGAAGGGCTCCTGCGTGTCAATAATTTCAATAATGTCCTAAAAATTTAATTCATCACTACTGTTATTTATAATTTTCATACATTTAGATCTCATGACAATTAAAAAAAAAGCCACTATAGACCAAAATATATAAAAATACTCATATTGTTATATTAACTATAAAATATTATTGAAAAGTGCACAATCGATAGAATAGTGGATTATAAATAGTTATCGAGTAATTCAGTAACTTATTTTGATAAAGCAGTATTAAATATAAGAAAGTATAATTTAATATGGAAAAAATTTTTGTAATAACACAATAGACTGAATTTTAATTATAAAACAACTTACCACTTCACCGATATTCAGTTCGTGCAGGGCATTTTCCAGTACACTTGATCGGTCTAGAAAACCGAAAAAAAAGTTGGGAAAATACGATTGAGTACATATATCTATAATCAATTAAAAACTGTTATGTATTTTTCAAATATACTATACAATATTCAATTCCTAAAAGTTTTAGAGCAAAACCTTTTGTAATTGTAATGGGAACGAAAGAAATAAGTTTAATAATAAAACCACGGTGAAACTATGTATATAATATATTAAAATATTCATAGACATATCCATAGATAAAGGCATAATACAATATATATTTATTTATTTATACTTTCAATTTCTAAAGCTAATAAAATATTTATATAATTTTATATTTATATTTAATATAAAACTTTCCTTCGGTATCGAAGGGCACCTCTGAGTCCATATTCATGTCAACGAGGGCCTAAAAAATATATTCAACATTTCTGTAATTTAATATTTTAATAATTTTGATCTCAATAAAATATTATATTTACAATAAAACATTATGAATGATTTCGAATAAAATGTGTATAATCTAAATTATAATGGATTTTTAATTGTTATCATGTCATTCTGTATATTATTTGAATAAGCGTTGTAAAATATTCTTTAGCATGATTTAATAAAGTAAACATTTTGGAATAAAACAATTAGACAGAACTTTACTTCTAAATCAACTTCAAACCAATTCACCTCCACTATATTCTTGTAGTGTATTTTACAGTACACTTGATGTGTCTATAAAATTGAAAAAAGAGTTGGTTTCAATATCAATAAGTACACAAATCTATAATTAATTGAAAACTGTAAGGTATTGTTCAGTATACAAAAAATATTAGATTCGTAAAAGTGTTTGATCAAAACTTATTGTAAATCTAACGGGAGCGAGTAAAATAATTTTCATAACAAAATCATAGTGAAAATACATATAAAATATATTATAATATTATATATATATACATCCATAAAACACGTCATAATACAAGGAAAAAATATTTCTTTCATACTCACAGTTTCTGAAGCTATTAAATTAATTAAGAATAAAAAATTACCTTCAGCAATTAAGGGCGCCTCCGAGTCACTACTAATGTCAATGATATCCTTAAAATGAAATTCATTATTACTAGTATTAAGATTTTGATATAATTGGATCTCAATACAATTTTAAGAGTCAATATGGATCAAAATATAAAAAAATATTCATAATATTCTATTAACTATAAAATATTATGAAAGATTTCGAATAAAAAGAGTACAATCTATAAAAGAATGAATTATAAATTGTTTTCAAGTTATTCGGTAAATAATATTGATAAGGTGGTGTTAAATACTAAATATGTAGTATGACTTAAAATGGTAAACAATTTAGGAATAACAGAACTACGCTGAATTATTGTCGAAAACAACTTACCAATTAAATTCTGCTACATTCTTGCAGTGCAATTGGGAGTGCACATGATGTGTCTAGAAAACAGAAAAAAAATTGGTATCAATATCAATAGGTACACAAATCTATAATTTATTTCAAAACCGTAGGGAATTGCTCAAGTGAATTATACAGCATTGGAGTCGGAAAAGATTTAGAGCAAAACTTATTTGTGATTGTAACAAGAACGAATCATATAAGTTTAATAACAAAGCCACATTGAATAAACAAATACAATATATTATATTATAAATATATATATATCCATAGAAGACGTCATAATACAAGAAAACAAATATTTCTTCCATACTTACAGTTTCTGAAGCTATTAAAATAATTAACAATAAAAATTTACCTTGAACAACTAAGGGCGGCTCCGTGTCCAAATACTCCAAAATGATGTCACAATCTAATGTCATTGGTGTCCTAAAAATAGTATTTATTACAACTGGATTTAAAATGTTGATATATTTGTGTCTCAACACAATTTATCAAACCCATATAGACTTCAATAAGTACATAATCTATATACGATAGTTAATTATTTATTGTTACAAGGTTAAGCTGTTCATTATTTCGATAAAGTGGTGTGAAATATATTACTATGTATGCATTTAAATTGAAATTCAATAGACTGATAAATTTAGAATACTGTTTTAGGTTGAACTTAATTTTGTATTTTAAAACCATTTACCATATTGGGTTCAGTTTTAGTATCAAAGCAGATGTTTTCTACAGTTTTGGTCTTATAGCGTGTACGCCGTACACGATTGGCCAAAAATTAAAATATATGAAGAAGAATTTCGATGAAATAGTACACAATCTATATAAGATTTTGATTTATACATTTTTACGAAGGTAAACTGTTCATTATTTCAAATAAGTGGTGTGAAATATATTAGTATTTATCATTCAATATTGAAATCCAATATACTGAGTAATTAAAAATACCGGTGTGAGTTGAACTAAATTATTTATTTTAAGAAAATTTACATTTTTGGATTCTGTTGTAGTCTTACAGCTGATTTTTTCTTCTGTTTTGGTTTTTCGTTGCCTACGCGGTACAATACTGGCCTATAGATTAAAATATAAATAATTTAGTATTTTAAATGAAAATTCAATGAACTGGGTAATTTATAGTACCCTTCTAGATTTAACTTAATTTTGTAACTACTTTCGTTTTTAATGATCTTCCAGCTTTCGGTCCACGCATTGATTTGGTGTCCCGCCTTTATGGCCCAATTCTTTTTGGACCTAAAAAAAAATCTGTATCAGTATCTAATCTACCCATTACTAGTAAGGCACTATTCAGGTTTACAGTAACTGCTCTATTAGTAAGACATTGGGTAAAAATATTTTGTTCAGTGTAAATGGTGTACCACCTACAAAATGTTTGATAGTAAATAAAAGGACAAAGACAAATAAATATATATACATACAATGTATGTTATATTCTTAATGTACGTTACTTATTACTAGGGAGCGGATTTATATGTATTTAAAATTAAAAAATATGTACAAATATATGTATTTATTTTTATCCAAATATGTAATTAAAAATACACGATATGTAAAAAAAAATCAATTTTTAATAAATACTATAAGTTATAGGTACATTATACATTTTTGTTTTGATAAAATGTAAGAAAGATGTAATAAATTATATTTTGAAATAATCTTTAAAATAAATTAATTGTAATGCTTCAATATCTTGGTAGACAAACGCGATCAACAGTAAATATAAATCTAACATTTAATATAGAACGTATAGAAAATGTTTGTCTTCGAACATTTTTTTTAACACCAAATTGTGTTGTTATGATATTTTAGAAAAAATTGAAAATTCTGTACTGTGAAAATTTGACAGAACACAGTTATATATATAGTTGGATAATTTTGTTTGAGTTGAAAAAAAAATTAGACATTACAATTATAAAATAGAGTGTGTCGAACATACGCCCAGTAAAAGTTTTACTTTTTTTGAAACAAAATATTGGGTTAAACCGATATCCGAAAAATGGGCTGCCCTCCCCCCCCTGGGAAAATCATTTTTGCAAAAAATGTATCGGGCTAAAAATTATAAAACCATTGTTACAAATAGTTGCGAATCAGCCGGAAAATGTTGGCACGGGTATGGATTCGGTACAGAAATTTGGGCGGGCTTATACGTAAAGTTGGTCCCCAAATACGAAAAATTTAAATGTGGTGAGACTATAAGAATTGAAAATGATGAAACCATTGTTGCAAATTGGTTGCTAGTTATTGCAGGTGCATGTTTGGTATTGTTACGACAGCATGAAGGGGGCCAACTTCAGGCTCGTCGTGTATTGTACGGATATATTATATTCAGATGTGTATTATACAGAAACGAGACGCCGTGCAGCGGTGGATGGAGAGGGAGCGTCCGTGGGATTGGCCGGTTGCTGCAGTGGTGTCGACGATGGTCGGTTGCGGGGAGCGTGTGCAGGATATGGCAACGTCGGTGACCGTCACAATAGAACATGTTTGTGTTGTCCGTGTTGGGGCGCGGTATTGCGCGGTACGGTGCGTCGACGGAGGGCGGCCGGGTCGTCGAGAGTACGGCGGCAGATGGACCGGTGGGCAAGGGGATGGTGTGGGGTACTTGTCGTGTTAGCCTGCAGGTGGTGCAGAGCGTTCCTTTATTCTGCCGGTATGCATCGAGATCAATATGGCCATACTTCCCCACCCACGATGCGACACGACTCAGAAAGAACATCGCGTGACAATCGTTATTTTTATGCGAAACGCTGGTTACTAAATCTGGCGTGATACAATGTGACGGCCGTGACACGATACGAACGAAAAACATGTCCGTAGTTGTAATGCGTTCCCAGCTTGACGCACTCCGTTAATCCGTTTTCGTAAATCTCCTAAACGTATTTTTGCTATTTCGAATACACCGAATACATCGAATACACAATGCACATGGTTATCAACAAATGTATTAGTTTTTTTTTTTTTCTCAATTTAGGCCACGGTGTATATATAATGGTTCATGTCATGACATCACGCTCGTCCGAGACTGTCGTAACAATGGAATGGTTTATTTTCATTTTAATGTACGATATCACGATATATTATGATAACAATTATCTTGGTAGACAAACGCGATCAACAGTAAATATAAATCTAACATTTAATATAGAACGTATAGAAAATTTCTGTCTTCAAACATTTTTTTTAACACCAAATTGTGTTGTAATGATATTTTGGAAAAATTGATATTTATTACATTTAAATACAAATATTATATACAAATTAAAATATCAACGAAAAGTTTGTTCGTCATTGGATTAGCATCAAAAGCGTGTATAATACGTATAATTTTTCAATTTATTATATCACAATTACGTAACTTTATAAAATTGGGATATCGAAGTCATTAAAAAAATGTTCGAAAAAATTTAAAAAATGTTTAAAGTATATTGCCTTTTTTTAATCATCGTTAAGGATAGTTCGAATACTGCACTCAGAAAAAACTTTAATCAAATTTCGTACTAGAACACTAACTATAGTGACTGTATTTCCAATCAAGCAACATATATTATTATACTGTATACACATCGATAAATGGTGCAATAGTCAAAGTATTCTTGCATTACATCGACACATAACATGTCCATAAAGGTACACAGTGCATTATAATTATTTACATTATGAATTTTTTAAAGAATATAAATCATTTTTTTCCATGTATATCGCATTTTTTTTGCATATTTAAACATTTTTCGTGCATATTTTTTAATTTTTTTATAAATTATGCAACTTCTACATCTTTCGAGCAACACCAATAACCATATTAATTTGATTATTATAATTACAATAATTAAATTAAAAAATCAATTCCTTAACCACGATACCATCAGGGCACATTGATTATGCATATAATAATATTATGTAAATTACACACGCACCATGATAATATTTAACGGGAAAATATCCAATAGTGGCATTTATGGCCGATCTCTCGCGGTCAAATGATTTGATATTTTCTCGCTATCTGATTACGATTTGTGATTTATTTTATTTAATAATATAATACATAATAATTTTAGTACAACATAATTATTGAATAATTATAATATATGTTATGGTTATTTAAATAAACTCATTTTTAAATTATTTATTTATATTTTATTAACCACCACGTGAGCGCGCGCATGAGTTCTTATTGTGTTTGCTTACGTAGGACGCCGTGTTACACAAGAAGGAGGTGTGACGCTGCCGAGCGGGAAAACGCATGGTCGCCAAAAGCCGTAATCATGGGATGGCGGAGGGGTGAATACATGCATTCTGTACTGTGAAAAATTGACAGAACACAGTTATATATCTATAGTTAGATAATTTTGATTGAGTTCAAAATAAACATTACAATTATAAAATAGGGTGTGTCGAACATAGGCCCAGTAAAAGTTATACTTTTTTTGTAACAAAATATTGGGTTAAACCGATATCCGAAAAATCGGCTGCCCCCCACCCCTGGGAAAATCATTTTTGCAAAAAATGTATTGGGCTAAAAATTATAAAACCATTGTTACAAATAGTTGCGAATCAGCCGGAAAATGTTGGCATGGGTTTGAATTCGGTACAGAGATTTGGGCGGGCTTATACGTAAAGTTGGTCCCCAAATACGAAAAATGTAAATGCGGTGAGACTATAAGAATTGAAAATGATGAAACCATTGTTGCAAATTGGTTGCTAGTTATTGCAGGTGCATGTTTGGTATTGTTACGACAGCATGAAGGGGGCCAACTTCAGGCACGTCGTATATTGTACGGATATATTATATTCAGATGTGTATTATACAGAAACGAGACGCCGGGCAGCGGTGGATGGAGAGGGAGCGTCCGTTGGATTGGCCGGTTGCGGCAGTGGTGTCGACGATGATCAGTTGCGGGGAGCGTGTGCAGGATATGGCAACGTCGGTGACCGTCACAATAGAACATGTTTGCATTGTCGGCGGCGCGGCGTGGTATTGTGCGGTGCGGTGCGGTGACGGAGGGCAGCTGGGTCGTTGAGAGAACGGCGGCAGATGGATCGGTGGGCAAGGGGATGGTGTGGGGTACTTGTCGTGTTAGCCTGCAGGTGGTGCAGAGCGTTCCTTTATTCTGCCGGTATGCATCGAGATCAATATGGCCATACTTCCCCACCCACGATGCGACACGACACAGAAAGAACATCGCGTGACAATCTTTATTGTTATGCGAAAGGTGGGTTACTATATCTGGCGGGATACAATGTGACGACCGTGACGCGATACGAACGAAAAACACGTCCGTAGTCACGGTGAGGCAGGTCGGTGCTATAATATAATGTATATAAACTGTACTGAGAACAGGATGTACGACGAAAAGAGTAGAAGACCGCATCAACACTAGTGTTTGTGTATATAACATGTATATAACGTAAACGGGTCCAAGACATTCCTAACAATGATTAAATCTAGGGATTATCGCTGCGGGTACATAAATCATTCATCATGGGACTACATTTATTTCATTATACGTAGCTATTATGCTTTTTTTGATAAAAGATGCATTTTATTTTGAGTTTAGGGATTCGATTTCGTGTCCTTTATAATAAAATAGTCGCCGACAACCACTTTCAACCCGGCATGTTCAATTTTCGAGCGGTCAACGGCGTATATTACAAATTGAAAATAGACGTATATATACACGAAGCGGGCGGACCGCCGACGGCCGCGGATAAACCATTCAAATTTCGTCATTAGCAATCCGCTCCGTGTGTAATCATGTGGCGGAAGCGGTCGAGGATGTTTCCGCGAAAAAAAAACCCGAACCACGTGCACGGTAGATTAATAAATTCAAAAAAGATTCATATATACATTTATAAAATTTAGGTTTATTTTTATAATTTTTACAATAATATAATAAGCTTAATATTCAATTATTCTCAATGGATGTTACAAGAAATTAATTTTACAAATATACTATACTTTATCACCAATAATCAATCAATCTTATTAGTTTAAACATGCATCGATAATTGTATAATTAATACCATTTATAACTATCAAATCTAATAATCGTATAACAATATCACAATTTTTAAACACACGATAATTGCATTAAAATAATCATTATAATAAATAATAATAATATCTAACAACCTCATTTGAGGGACTGCGGGCTCAAAACATCAGCCGTGGACTTAAATTAGCAATTACCAATAATATCAATGTGTAAAACATATAGAGTAAACAATAGCGGCGCCGAAATGAAAGAAAAATAATTAACAAATAAAACATATTATCGCAGTACAGTAGAACCTCATTAATCCGGACTAATTGGGGCTCTAGGTTGTCCGAATTAATGAAAGTCCAGATTAAGCAAAATAACCAAAAATCGTAAATTATAAACTTATAAAAATTTTATATGTATATGGATTATATGTATAATTAGATAACTTTAATAACAATTTGTATTGATAAATATGTTATCGCAATAACCCGCATTTATGGGAAATTTGTAGAACTCGTTTTCATGTTTATTTTAATCTACGGGGAAAACTAACGTAATTTCTTATTTACGTATTATAAACGGCTGTCCGGATTAAGCGAAGTCCGGACTAATGAGGTCCGGATTAATGAGGTTCTACTGTACTTAGTGGCTGGTTCATTCGTTTAGTCGTCCGTTTGTGACTCATGGGAAAGGTTACAGGCTACTATTTATTGTTTTTTTTTCTGTATATACATTCGTCCATGGTGGTTTGACGATGGATCACTGACGACAATAAAGCTAATGAGAGCTCGGGAAAATTTGACACACACACGCATATAATGGATTAATTTAAAATTATCAAATCGTCAATATTGCTCTAACGATAGTCGATAACGCAATAGACTGCAAATCTAACGACTGTACACACACGTATATATATAAATTCAACAATGGCTACTAAATACAACTGAAAATAATGTTCTTCGATTATTACGTACTCACGCACTTCGTAAATACCGTGTACACACGGTTCAATGTAAAACGTTCATGCGGTATACCGTATACGGTTAAAATATAATATTTTAATTTCTAACATTTATAATATTTTTTCGTCTGTATTATATTACGACATCAAATCTTATAAATTCTAGAATTCTGATAGTTAAACAATTTTTTCGTCTTAGGAAAAAAAAACATTTCTATTTATATAAGCTGTGGTCCAAATCTAAGTCTGTTAAAAAGGGAAAGAAAATATAAGTGTAGTGTAGTAGTAGTACTTTGCGGAGAATATAGCTGGGACCCAACTGTAGTATAATAATATTTCAAATATTTATTACTTTTTGACAACAGTGCCACGCAACATGTTGCGGTAGTCCACTTATTGGTTCCGAAAAAAACCTTCTGCTAGAATTATTTTAATAATGAAATTTCAAATAAATTATGCCGCTGCGGATCCGGCAGGAACATGTGGTCTGACATTAAAAATTATATTTTTCAATGATCACTGTATAATCTGTAAAATAATTAACTGACCGACAGTACACATGGTGCCTTTGAAATGTCAACATGTGCATTGTGCATTAAACAGTCTTGGGTCAAATAAAATATATAATAATATTGTGTATATACTATGTACAACATGTGTGTATAATAGTTATAACTTATAACCTTGTCCTGTTGGTGGTAAAAGATAGTACAATCCCAACAAAAACACTTCGTCGAACGACGTGTAAACAATTTCCAAGTCAAAAATAACGTTGTCATTTAAGCTTTAAGCACTATAAAGATGTGACACCAAGAATAAATGCTCAATAAATGAAATTTAAAATACATTTATTCTATTTCAATAAATGAATTACTTGTCCTTTCTAATAATCATACTAGTACATAATTATTACTTTATAAATATTTATTGTTAATATAAATTCTCGCCAAGTAAATAAATTATTGAGATAGAATTAATGTATATTACATTTTTTTTAAACAATTTTTAACAATTTTTTCACGAGACTCGAAGTATTTTTGTTCGGATATCTGTAGTTTTTACAACACGAGCAGATTTACTACGTATATTTTAAGTATTATTTGTATACGTAAAATCTGAAGTATTTTAGTTTTCTCAAACGGTATCTATTACTTATAGCTTAATATTTCAAAAGACAATATTTTATTTAAATATTTATTACATTATTGTTAGTTATAATTTGGTTTTTGTTTCATAATAACATTCAACTATTTTTTTTTTTTTTGCATTATTGTGATATTAGTATAACACGTGCTGTAATATTACGAAGGCCCACGTTCAAAGTTTCGACCCGTTTAAATTTGATCAGAAACTCAGATTAATGGGCGCGATAACGTGATTTCCCGTATAATTATAAATAAAATATCATGAGTGACCTGTTACTAACAAATCACTTGTCATATCACGCGTCATATCACGTGTCAGGTTACTTTGGTGAGCGTCAGGCCTTCGGCAAATTAGAACGCAAACGAGAACACGAGCCACGACCGTTGGAGATACGTAAAAAAAGTGTTTCAAAGTGTTCCAAAAAAAGTGTTCCAAAATCATGTGCGCGCGTATGATGACGTATAGCCGGGCGGCGTTGCTTCGCAGAAATGTACAAAATTTGCACGGCCGTGACCAAGTCGAGTGTTATCGTGTATTCGCGTCACGAGACTTGATTCGCGCGAACGTTCAAGAGTGTGCACGCCTCGAGACGCAGCGGACGACGCCCAACGATCGAGCCTGCACATGCAAAATGGTCGAGTGCGCAACGCATATGGAATTGGCGCGATGCACAACAAACGAGTTGGATACAAGAAGCACGATGTTATGTTGGTTGCATTACTTCACGATGATATTATCATATTGACCAGGACAAGGATGTTGTGTATTTGAACACTTTTAATGGAATACCTACGCACAAATAGTGGTTAGGAACCGCATATACACGTAAAAGCACTTTCTTTGCGCCTCACTTTTATACGTCTAATTGACGCTGTGTCCTACGTAAACGCGACGAACGCGAAACCTATAAAAATAGATGGAAATGTCCAACGTACGCGATAAATTGAATGAATTGATTCGTTCGCATTCGTCGCACGGCTTGAAAATCAAATCGTTTTGTTTTTGGTCGCGCGTTTAAGCGAATAGACGTCAAAATAACGTTCTATTTATTTTTCATTTATATACTTCATGTCTTCATTATATTATTAATGTTATTCATTTATAAGATACGAATAGATAAACAGGTAATATAAATTTTTAAATTATAATATATAGTAGTTAAACTATAATATTATAATATATTTATATATAAAACAAGTCTATCCTTATAAATAATTGAATTTAAATCTGATCTTTTTTTTAAATATTTTTTATATAGTAAATATTTTACTTCAGTACTATCCAATATTAACAATTTTTTTTGTAAACTAAAAAACATTTTTAGTTGACTTTGTTTTTAAAAGAGTAGAACATTAAAAAACAACGTAAAATATACCGCAAAACCTTTGCACAACTCACTTCGACATACACTGGCATGTAAAAAAAATAAAAAATTATCTGAATATGGTCAGCCGCAAATTCGCGTTCGATTTTTGTTCAAAATTCAACATTTTTATAAACAGTAATTTTAGAAAAAAATAACCAAACGACTGCCTGCGTTCGTCGCGTTTACGTAGGACACAGCGTTAATACAGTGAAACCTCTACGTAACGGACGGTAAGGGAACCGTCAATGTATTGTGTTGTTTTTGTTTTTGTGAACATTGTCGATCGTGTGTGGACAATGTTTTAAAAATAACCAACAGTCAAAAATACCTATAATATAATATTTCGTAAGTAGATAATATTAATAATATTAATAGTGTGATAGTGCGATTTAGGCATTTGGTACTAATTGGTTTGTTGTGTAGTTCAGTTCAATTATATATTTTCCAATTATAATTTTCATATTTTCATACTTGAGTATAATATTTATAATAGTTTATAATTCATATTTCAATATTATAATATTATCATATTATAATAATTACAATGAATACGGAAAAAAAATGGAATGTAGATGACACATGCAAGCTTATAGAAGAATGAAATTTCGAAACAAACTTGATTGGTATGGACAAGAGAAAACAAAAACAAAACACAAACAAAATGTTTGAATTTTGTTTATTTTTTGTTTAATTTTTACTGAACTCAGTATGGACACATGTTTTGTTTGTGTTTTATTTTTTCTAAACTAAGAAAAATTGGGTTTGTGTTCTGTTTGTGTGTCGTTTCTGTGTGGACCCGGCAATAGCGATTATAGCAACCGATAATGACGGTCGACGAGCGTACGCAAAGTTAAAAATGAAATACCCGAAATTGTTATCTACTATTTACTTTAACGTATTGACGACGCTGCTGGTCGTCCAATACCGTACATAAGATCGCAGCTCAAATGTACCCGCACGCACACGATTTCCGTGCCTTCGCTTACAATGTACGTATTTATAATTAATAATTTAATTTAATTCTAATTTATAGAATTATTGCTCGGACGACGCTGCCGGTCGTCCAAACATTGCTCGTGTGTGCATGCATACCCGCATGAGCTCCTGGTATCTGAGGGAAATAACTTAAATGTTTGCACACAACAATGTATTAAATAATTTTTACTATTTAAAAATTTGTTTTTTTAATAAGAAATATTTTTTAAAAATGTAGAATTAAGAATATACAATTAATTTTATAAAAAAAATTTTTAGTTCATGTTCGACTAAACGTTATTTGATTCCAACGACATGATTTTAAAAAATGTGTGTAAGCACTTGAGTGACAATAAAAATTAAATAATTATTATTAAAGTTTACATTTTAAATACAATATACGAAAAACGACATACACTGTATACGTTCACCACACAACTGAATATCCGGAGCGCAGATTTATCGCATACAAACTTGTTGTGCGTGTCAACGTCCATACTGAGCACAACGTGAGCACTCATGCTCGGTCTATGCGTGCTCTAGTGTGGACGCGGCTTTATAAGCGGCGACTACTGTATTACGATTGTAAAATCTTCGTTTTTTTTTAAAATAAAGTGCAAAGATTTTGAGAGTCGAACTCTGGGTACCGAATCAAAGGGAAAGCGTTGTTACCATTGCGCCAATGAGTAGAATAGCATTGTAGGTATTTAACGGTTATCATAGAATGTAGAGAGGTACTTGATACCGTCATGTCCGTGTATTAATTAATTCATCTGCATTATAATTATTCTGTACTCATTCAAATTAACTAATCTTTGATTTTGTGCACATGTTGATTGCGTATCAGATGTAGTAGCACATATTATAACACTACAGAAGGAGCATGTAAACACGTAAAAATAAAGTTCTCACTCTAAAAGTTTCTTACATAAAATACAATGTAAAGCGGTGTCCGGCGATACGTAGTTATCCGCGTCGTATATTTTATATAATATTATCCGCGATATTACGCGCCGTGTACACACAGGGTTGTATAAAATGAGACGAAAAAGAATCTGTGCTTGGCTGCTGGCGCGCGGACAGATGCTGAAGAGAGGAGAGTCGCAGCTGTTACGCGCGCGCACCGCACCATGCCGCGTCATCGGTCGGACGCGGACGTTTAACGAAATAAGTCTAATAAATAATAACCATGGTTGGGAATATTGCGCGAATCTTACCGGTTGCGCAGTACAAACATAAAATAATGAAAACCAAAAAAAAATTAAAAAAATAAACAACGAGGTTGCTGCATGTCTACGAGGACGATTCGGACGAGACAAAAAAAAAGGTAATTATAATTTTTTTATACACAAGTATTGACCATCTCGGTAACATTATTCACAGGACAAGAGAAAAGATAGATCAAATATTTAAATTTATTGGACACGGAACAGGACGTTTAACGAAATACGTCCCCCCCCAACCAAGCGCGCGCGATACAGTTCTCACTTTAAAATTAAAAATCGACACGGCCCCTCGGTAGTGTAGGTACATTACGTACACCACTATCGCGGACCGCTCCCGCCCGCTCTCTACCCAGCCACAAACCGGGCATAGGGCGACGACAACACCGATTCCGGCGAGTCCCCACCTACCTCGGAATCCGGGCCGCGGAGGGTATGGTCAACTGATCCGCCGCGTACGTGCTTCGCTGTACGAGCGGGTACGAATAAAGTAAAATGATTATCCCGGGGGGTCTCCCGGGGTCCCCCGTGCATGATGCTTGTACTTTGTAACTGTGAATTTCGTTTACCATATGTCGCATCACTGTGACGCATTCTCAATTTCTGTAAATAAATTTCGTTTGCCGATCATTTCAAAAAATATTTCGTTAGAAAACTGACGCTGAAGATAATTTATTCATTTCATAAAGGACATCTGGTTATAATTAAAGTAACTCTTTTATCTTCGAAGTCTTCAACTTCGAGTTGCAGATAAATCCCAATAGTATCATTTTTTAGACAAAAAATACATCAAATTTGAGGTTTTAGATTTTCTGTATAATTTTTCAGTTACGAAGGGAAAATTCTATTTTATACAGTATATTCACCCAGCAAGCCATTTATAATTTTTTTTAGAAAATCAGTAGTGAGGTGATTAAATGGTTTCAAAATCAAGACTTAAGTTGAAATGTGTTACTTTTTATCGAAATAACAATAAAAAATGAGTTACCGTCAGAAAGTTTTACACCGTAACGTACCGTAAGTCGGAAATAGAAAAAATTTAAACAAAATATATAATTTCAATAATATTATAAAACATTTTTAATAATATTGATCTTTTCAAAAGAATATGATTCTAACAAAATCATTTTTTTTTTCGAAAAATTATATTTCATAAAATAGATTTTTATCTATAAAATATTAGTAATTAATAGATACGTTCGAACCGATTTGTATAGAATGTAATATAAAACGTAGATTTCGAATATCATTTACATTTAAAACTCAAAGATATTAATTGTTTGTTGCAAAAACTAATCCTAATCTAACTGATAATAATTCATTGAGAAATCATTGGGCATGCGTGACTTCTCAAATTCAATGTTAAATAAATATAGATAGTTAATTGTTCAAGACCTATACAGCCAATAGCCATTCCTTCAGTTTATATCTATTGAAATGTTAAATATGTTGACATTTTTTATCTTTTTTTCAAATATCGAACATTCATATGAATAATGGATTATTCCAAAGCATCGCGATGTGTGTAAATACAACAAAGAAGCATAATAGAAAAATGTTAATATATAAATATTTATTCAAAAATAATCTACGTGATTACAGAATGATGTGATATAGTTCAAAGTATAGAAATAATAATATTGTCCGAAAAAATGACTCATATTGATATACTATACTACTATAGGTCAAAATGCACATGCGAGCATCTAGTCATAACAAATAATAAAGGGACTATGGAGTTATACGGAGGTGTTCAAAGTTATTAAAAAAATTATGTATACGCCCATACAAATAATCCAAATAGTCAAATATGTCTTACATATAGTATAATAGTAAATACATAAAACTTCTTGTCTAATCTCTGACGCAGTTTGGTCGCGTCATACGGGTACCGCGACTCGTGGGTACACTTCTTTAACTGATTATATAATATTAATTTTTATTTTAATTTTCTATTAGAAAGCGATTTTAATAATTTCTATTATTATTTATTATTATAATTAATACAACTCAATGTGTCAACAAGAGTCGCTGGATAAGCCCGAATGCGTTAAATTATGAACCTTATGATAAACGTATTACAATATAACAATACTGTTAAATTTGTATTAAATGAAAAAATCGAACTACTTAAGATTTTCATCGTAATTGAATATGTAATTTTCGTCATTCCTTTAAAAATTTTAAAACATTACATTCGATCGCAACATAACGATACAAAGTAAACGCAGTTTAATAAAATTAATTGGGAACTGATGAATTTGTACGTACCTATTTATCTGTGCTACGCTTCTACAGATAATATTGTACAATAAATGGTTCATACTAAATTTAATACAATCGCATAATATTATAAAAGTACATGTTATGATACAACGATTTGTTTTACGATTAAGACAACCGGACTGAGTACCTATTGCTAAATATGAACGCCGGGCATCATTATTATATTATTTTATATTAGACTAGGCTAAAATAGTAAAAGGTCGTATCTTTAGCAATACTTACCGCGACTTTGTATAGTATAGTTATTCTGTGGCATATTTACTTAGCTTTTATTTGGACTTACGACAGTTTAGCTTATAAGGGCAGTAAAATATACGTATTAATTTGTATTTTGTTTTATATATTTATAACTATTATTATTCACAGTAATAAAGCGCCAGTTGCATTGGAATTTGATCGGTTTTTCATAATATTAATTATTATTTTTGATATTTTTTGGTCATTCGGGATATTATATTTACATGTATCATGGAATATAGCTTGTTCCCTTGTTTTCTTTTCTAAAATAATTTGTAAGAATTGAAACGCGTCGATGGTATCCGGTATTCCACCAATGGCGCACGGGGGATAGCGAGAATATTACGTTTATATAATTATATTTATTAGATTCTGAGCAGGGTTACACATAGCGTCTTACAAATTATGTCTGTTATATACAAAGATTATGTTAAATCGGGGTAAACGTAAATCTAGCAATAATAACAAAAATCATTACAACACGGCACTCCCAGTACCATCACCCACTCCTTAAAACAATAATAAAATACATTTTATTTTTAAAAGTCGAATTTTTAGATTACTTAAATGTGTTAAATATATTATTTATAATTTAAATCGTACATTTAATTATTTCAAATGTTGGTTTGATATAATGAATAAACTTGTATGTTGCTACGTCGGGAATTCAATTTATTCATTTTGTTGTGAAAATTTAAGTGCAATCAAAGTGGTTATAAGGCGCATATTTAACGACTTCGTAACATGAAAGCTTAATATGATAAATATTGATAGGTATGAAAGTTTTCTTATAAAAGGTACGCGAATAAATCAAACTTACAGAAAATATTATACGCAGTGTAGAAATATTTAGTTATAAGGGGCGTTTTAACAATAATACATTTTAAATTTGGATCATTCATGGTGGGCGACCAATCGGTTTTCATACAACCAGCTTTGGTTAAGCCACTCCTTCGGGTACTAGTCCTTGAACATGTGACCGTCTGAAATTGAGCGAACAGCACTGTCGCATTTATAATAGCACGTAAAGATAAAAATTAAAAAATGCATATAGGTTATAATCAAAATACAATATTCAATAAATTCCATGCTTGCAAAAAAGCTTTCGATTGTTCAAAAACAAAATACAACATACAATTTACGACAAACGCAGTGCAGTATGAGTACAATAAATTAATGTAGTTTCTTTGATATTTCCAAAAAATATTCAAATATACGTATAACGTGTGGACATTTTCTATTTAACTAAATAACACAATTATTTCGTTGTGGAAAATTAATTTTTTCTCCAAACAATATCGATGACACCTGTCATAATTTATCATTGCAATAACAATAAATTGTTGTCGCATAGACAAAACGCAATAGCTATTATTATTATTATTATTATTATTATTATTATTATATTATACTTGTAGGCAAGGGCGTATTTGAGGGAGGCGATGAGTCGATCGCCCCCTTGGATTTAACAACTGTGGTGAGCGGTATTTTGGTCTCGAGTTTTCGACGTACTCGGCGGTGCCGTTCGATTCCATATGATAGCGTTTTATGTGATAATAACAGTGTCAAAGGTATCAGCTATTTCTGGTTTAGTTAGAACTGGATCAAATGCAAATAATAGACAGGTTTGCAAAGTGTAAAAGGTATACATATTTCATATCATAAACTTTAGTCAATGTTGGTCTTTTATAAAGAAAATGTGTTAAAATAATTATAATCAACGTTTGACTGCTGTATAAAATCAGAAATGCATATTATTAAAAAATATTTATATGGTTATAGTGATTGTGTTTTACCCTTTATTTTTATTTTCCCTAGCAATTAATTAATTAGCAGCTACACAACGTAAATTAATAAAAATTATTGTTATTTTTTTAATACAAAAGTGCATAAACACAGACGATTTTCCGTTATCCTCTAGGACCACTTGTGGGCCGCGAGCAACGTGGTACTGGGCCGCGAGCCATAGGTATAATATTAAATATTATATATTATAAGTTTATGAAAACGTAAATAGGTATGCTATGGGTGGGCCTCAAATATTTTTTTACAAAATTAGTGGTCCGTGAAACTAAAAAGGTTGGGAACTGCTGCTCTAGGTTATGGTCCGGGGACGCCCCTGATCGTGGGCCACAGTATAATATCAACGAATTCACCTAACCAGGGACCCAAAACTACTATATAGGGGCCCCCAAACACCCTAAACCGACGACCGTACCTTCCGGGTAGTCTTACAAACAGTTGGCACGGGCCGCACTCTACGTATAATAATATAAGTATTGTATACAAAATATATATGTAGGACTTAAACTGACGGCGCACGTCCGCCCTGTAGTACCTACAGTTGTACATATCGCAAGGCTAAAAAAGTGTCCTTTTTCCTTTGAAAAGTTCCTCCTGAAACGCCTTATACCGGTTTAATTAAAATAATGGCTCACGTTGATAATAGCTTATAAGTAAAATAAAATGTATCTAAATAACATTTTTTTTTTTATCTTGAAATTTTGAAAAAATAAAAATAAATCCAACCTTTATTGATTTTTTTTTAGTCATATTCATAGATAGGCCCATAATTAGAATAGCAAATTGATTTTCCAAAATTAACATACTATACCTATAACTGTATATGTATTAATAGCAGGTGTACATTATATATTATAAATCATACGTATAAATATACGTACCATATAAATTATACTATAGTTACTTATAATACACTCTGTATCGTAAATTCTATTACAAAAAAAGACAGTATTTTATTTAAACACTCGTATCAATCGTAAGTCGATGTATACTGACCGATGGCTGTCATAAAAAATATAGGGTCCATACCAATACGGGGTTCTTCTATGATTTACGATCGATAAATATTTTTTTGTTGGACTGTTCTGTTTTCCTTAGGTCTTAACCCATCGGCATCCAAAATAATGTACGGCGTCTTTAAAACGACCGTGATGTATACGCGAACGTTCGGAATAGAATATAATATCATAACAGCATTGGCATCCGTTTGTCACGCCTAAACGTAGATATATTATACATTATTTCCGTGTCAGAACGACTACACACGCATTAAAATAAACCGTATTCTATTCATTCCACCAAAATTAGATATTTTATATACATCCACCGCGATAATATTCCGATATCGTTTGTAAAGGAATATCGTGTAGGTACCAGGAATACCCCTGTAGAGTATCCTATCCACGGTATATAATATATTGCTTATTGCACCTATATATGTATATATGATACACATTTATTGCACCTATGTATATATGATACACCGGTTTAATTGTATATATATATATAAATATATATATACAGTAAAACCTCTCTATAACGGACTCTCTATTAAACGGAATTCTCCTTATAACGGAAAATGTCAATAGTTCCAGTGCAAATAATATATAAAATTGACCTCTCTAAGACGGAACCTCCACTAAACAGAAACGGACAATTTTCGTAATAAAATTAGGAAAAATACTCTCTGTTAAACGGAAAATAAAATTATTTAAAGAAAAATTACAGGTTTTCCTGAAAAATCATTTGACAGTATCGCTTCACGATTGTTATATTAGTTTGTTAATTACATACCTTCTAATGAGCGTGTAGAAAATATTAGATAACCTATGTACGTAATTTTGTAAATATGAACACATTCGTCTTTTTAAGTAAAATATATTTTTTTAATTCTTAGTTTTAGTTCTTTAGTGTTATACACAGAACTTTTAAATATTAAATCATACATTATAATCTTACTGTATACATTTAAGTCGTAGTAGAAGTACATATTTGCATAAAATATGATTTTTTAACACATACATACATACAGTCTTGAAACTTAATTTTTTTTTCTACCTCTTTATGACGGAAAACTCTTTATAACGGAAAAATGTTTGGTCCCAAACGATTCCGTTATAGAGAGGTTTTACTGTATACTATGTACAGTACACAAACGGCATATAAATTATAATGAAACCAAAAAGGAAGTTAAGTAATCTTACCTTGATGCGTGCAAAAGAATCACATGTTATATATGTTCTTTTCATCACTAGTACATCGTGAACACGTGAAATGTGAATACATCGACATTATTTGTATGAACCATAAAATATATAAATGTAAATTATAAAATAATATTTGTTTTTTTTAAATGTAAGTTAAAATGTATAATTTATTAATCATTTTCAATGTACAGTATAATTTTTACCAAATAGTTGAGCGTTCTAGTGAATATTTCAGACGCTCTTTAAGAGTTCTGGGAGTTATGAGGTTTATGTACCCCTGTGATCATCCACTTCCATATACACTTAAGGCATTGCACTTATATATAATTGTGTGAAATAGATGAAAAAAACGACATAAAGTGTAAGACCGAATGCCAAAAACAACATGAATCAATCTAGGTATGAATACAATTGATTGATTAAAAAACAATTATTTGTTAATTTGTCTTTTTTAAAAGTATCCATGGGATAGTCCTCATCCTTCCACTTAAATGGGAAGTCGCTGGACACAGGCTTTGGAGTGGCCGCGGCCGGGTTGGAAGCTCTGGAAGCACAAGCGTCTACATAAAAAACAAAAAAATTGAGTCATCAATGTCGGTATTCACAATGAATATAAAGCTTATAATAACATATTAAATTATTTAGATTCCACTTCACACTACGGAACATTATGATATGCACATAATGAGTGATTTAATTTGACTAGCATGTTATAATTGTATCGGCGTGTTATAAGTGATTCGTTTTTTTTAAGGTGTAATTATTTAAAAAAAAAAATGTTACCCAGGTTTAATTGAAATCGATTGTATACGTAAAAAAAAATTATATTATATAATATTGTCTGCGCCACTAACTCAAACATAAAATAGTAATATATTGTTTTACAAGAAATAATTATGAAAGAGGATTTTCATGGTTAACTGCCTATTTTGAACCACCTCAGACACTCGACACACACTCAAAGTTATATTTATCGTATGTCGATCCTATATTTGTACGAATTATGTAACATTTTCTTACAAACATGTACATAAACACGACAATATGGGTACATTTTATATATTTATGTTTTGAATATTATTTTTCTACATTTATTGTATAAAGTATAACAGCTATAGAGTCATATACACATCGATATTATTATTTGTAAGATATTTTTTATTAGTTTAAGTCATACACCAACACAATTACACATCAATACACACACCACCACCATCGCCACTTCCACGTAGCTCGATAGATTTATGTAGCAATTCCAACCACTCTAATTGAGCTATCCACACACACACACATACACACACACACACACACACACACACACACACACACACACACACACACACACACACATGAACACAATGTAGTCGGTCGGTGGTGAAACGATTCTTTGTGTGAGCACAAAGTAGCAGGTAAACGGTGTACGCATAATATTGCTTTGCAGTATCGACCTCAACTTATAAAATACAAAAAATATATACACATTTCTCGAGGAAAATCAAAATGTTAAACACGTTTTATTTAATTTATGGTATAATCTTGGAGTAAATCTAAACCGACGAAACACCAATGACACGCAGATACAATGTGTAAATCAAATTAAAACCTATTTTAGAATTATTTGATTTACCTCCGTAATCAGTAACAATTAATTATAATTACATATTTTCAAGATGATAGATGTGAGTCATCACGGCATATATAAAAAAAATTATGATTGCAATAAAAACCAACGATTATAAATTGAAAGTGTTTAATTATTAGATACCCAATATCTCACAAGTTATTTATTAATAATTAAGACACGGCAACGGCGTTACAAAGATCGCTTTAATTGCTTTCTTACAAAGACCATTCCCCCGCCTCCCACTACGCATAACTTAGTATTTCCGTAAAAAATAATCAATTATATTATAATATAAGTACTTTACAAAATATTATTAAGACCTATATTTTTAGAACTGAAATCTTGAAAAATATTTTAGCTTAAAATTAACACTTTTTTTGAATTTTTTCCAGTTATAAAATAGCAAAAATAAATTCTAAAGAAAAAAAAACAAATTATGTACTACTTATAATTAATAATAATTATATGCTTACCAGCCATATGATTGAATCCAAATATTAAAATTGCGACTGCAGCGAGCAGCATCCAAATAAATGTTCCCTTCATCATATTCTTCTTTGATTTTCGAATGAAAGAGCAAAAAATTTTAATGCACAGGCAAGAAAAAGTGTAAAGACACTGATGGTCGCGCACGCACAATTCGGTCTTTTATAACGGAATCTTCGGCTGTGGTGGAGGAATGGTCGAGTTTCCACCACCAGTTCGGTCAAAGAGTCACCAATAACACGAAACTACCAGTGAAAAACTGCGTACGCACACATGCACACGCATGTAAACTCGAGTCCGATATACACCATATACAATTATAACTATAATAGAAACATGGACATTCAGATATTTACCTATTGATATTAAATGGTGTGCCCACAAAAGAAGAGAATTAAAGTTTTGTGTACTATAGGAGAGTGCGTCCGTCGGGCGGGACCCGTTTCGCCCAAAAAATGACCGTACCCGTTTCGCCCGGGTACCCGTTTTGCCCAAATTTTGTTTTTAATATGATTCCCGTTTCGCCCAGAGTAGTTTAGACCAATTTAAAATTAAGTTGGCAATAGTTCAGTCAAATATTATATTTTAGGGAACGTTATAAAACCTATAGTAATAATCCAGTCGTTATAGAATTGAAATCGATTCTGTTTTAGCATCATCACCGTAGCTTATCTTATCTAATTTAAAAAGGTACCTAACCCATAGACCTTATACTAGTAGTATTAAGCGTATAGCGTACTGCGTAGTGCGTATATGCAACGTCGACGTGTAAACATATCACGAATTTTACTAAAATGGCTGTGTTTTTAAAAAGTAAAAGAGACAAAGATATGGTAATGTTTAATAATTATAAATACAATTTCGGTTCAAATAACGTAAATACATGTGAGGTTCGTTGGCGTGGTGTAAAACGTTCGTGTTCTGTCACGTTATATACTTTTGGTTCTAAAGTTGTAAATGAAGAAAATATTTTATTATCTGATCAAGATCGACACACTCACATAACATGCAATGATTCAGATATAAACCGACAAATGGTGAGTACAGCACGAGCTTTTTCAGCTCCGCCCTTTCGTTTACCAGACATGACACAACAGTAATGTTACAACTTACTACTATTATAGTCTTATAATAATGTAGGTATTGAGCAATGAGCACGTCGCACGTCGAAAAATATTAAGATGTGCGAGTGCAACTCCAATTGTCCAATTACGTAATTTCTAATCGCTATTTAATATCGTCTATCATTAATGTTGTAGCGGGCCAGCATCGTCATGGCATATTAGTGACTAGTGTACGATATTACGATAACGTTAAAAACCCAGTTTATTTTTAGATTTGTTGACCATAAATGATAATAATATTTTCGATTAAAAATCATGGCTATTTCTTTTTATAGTAGACAGGTCTATTAGTTTTATACTGATAAATTCTATAATCATAAAATATTCATATCTATATTTGACCAAAAAAAAAAAAATATTATTTGTGGAAATATAATTTGACCGAGGCCCATTATTTAATATTTGCCGGCCCCGGTAGCCCCAAATAAAGTCCAGGGGCAGCATATGCTGCCTCTGCTGCCCCCGTGCGCACGCCTATGACTGTACTACAGGAGAGTGCGTCCGTCACATCCCTGGCGTCACCATAGGATTTCTTTTCATTTATACGTATATTGTACATACCTACACGCGGTTCTTCAATGATTTATGATCGTAAAATATTTTCTTTTGTACTGTTCTGTTTTCTTTCGGTCTTGACCCATCAGCCTCCAAAATAATGTACATCGTATTTAAAACGATCGTGATAAATACGCGAACGTCCGGGATAGAATATAATATCATAATAGCAGTGGCGTCTGTTTGTCGCACCGAAATGTAGATACATATATAATAAATTATTTCCGTGTCAGAACGACGTTTTCAGAACGACTACACACGCAGTGAAATCAACCGTATTCTATTCATTCCATCCAAAAATTCGATATGGGTCTTGAAGTTCGTCGGAAACATCCGCCGCCATAATAATCCGATATTGTTTGCAAAGGAATATCGTGTAGGTACCTGACCACCCACACATTAGTGCGCTGAATAATACTAAATAAATTTATATATTCTCGGTCAGAGTTGAAAACATGGCAAAACAATATACGTATAAATGAAAAGAAATCCATAAGGTGAGGCCAGGGATGTGACGGACGCACTCTCCTGTAGTACACAAACCTTTAATTCTCTTCTCTTGTGGGCACGCCAATTAATATTGATAGGTAAATATCTAAATGGCCATGATTAACTTATAGTTATACTTGTATATGGTGTACATCGTACGTGACGTGATATATTTGAATGTCCAAGGATTTCGAAAAATGTTTCCAAATAATAATATCCAACTATATGCGCATTTATTTTCAAAAGAATATATTCAAAAAATAATTAACTTTAGTATATAGATTATGTACTTATTGAAGTCTATATAGGTTTGATAAATTGTGTTGAGACACAAATATATCAACATTTTAAATACCAGTAGTGATAAATTCAATTTTTAGGACACCAATGACATCAGTTTGGAGTATTTGGACACGGAGCCGCCCTTAGTTGTTCAAGGTAAATTTTCATTGTTAATTATTTTAATAGCTCCAGAAACAGTGAGTATGAAAGAAATATTTGTTTTCTTGTATTATGACGTCTTCTATGGATGTATATATTTATATTATAATATATTGTATTTGTTTATTCAATGTGGCTTTGTTATTAAACTTATATGATTCGTTCTTGTTACAAACACAAATAAGTTTTGCTCTAAATCTTTTCCTACTCCAATGCTGTATAATTCACCTGAGCAATTCCCTACGGGTTTGAAATAAATTATAGATTTGTGTATTTATTGATATTGATACCAATTTTTTTTCTGTTTTCTAGACACATCATTTGCACTCCAAATTGCACTGCAAAAATGTAGCAGTATTGAATTGGTAAGTTGTTTTCGACAATAATTCAGCTTAGTTCTGTTATTTCTAAATTGTTTACCATTTAAAGTCATACTACATATTTAGTATTTAACACCACCTTATCAATATTATTTACCGAATAACTTGAAACAATTTATAATTCATTCTTTTATAGATTGAACTCTTTTTATTCGAAAACTTTCATAATATTTTATAGTTAATAGAATAATATGAATATTTTTTTATATTTTGATCCATATTGACTCTTAAAATTGTATTGAGATCCAATTATATCAAAATCTTAATACTAGTAGTAATGAATTTCATTTTTAGGATATCATTGACATTAGTAGTGACTCGGAGGCGCCCTTAATTGCTGAAGGTAATTTTTTATTCTTAATTAATTTAATAGCTTCAGAAACTGTGAGTATGAAAGAAATATTTTTTCCTTGTATTATGACGTTTTTTATGGCTGTATATATATAATATTATAATACATTTTATATGTATTATCACCATGATTTTGTTATGAAAATTATTTTACTCGCTCCCGTTAGATTTACAAATAAGTTTTGCTCAAACACTTTTACGAATCTAATATTAATATATTTTATTAGCTTTAGAAATTGAAAGTATAAATAAATAAATATATCTTGTATTATGCCTGTATCTATGGATATGTCTATGAATATTTTAATATATTTTATACATAGTTTCACCGTGGTTTTATTATTTAACTTATTTCTTTCGTTCCCGTTACAATTACAAAAGTGTTTGCTCTAAAACTTTTAGGAATTGAATATTGTATAGTATATTTGAAAAATAGCAGTAAAATATATGTATTAATTTGTATTTTGTTTTATATATTTATCAGTTATAACTATTATTATTCACAGTAACAAAGCGCCAGTTGCATCGGAATTCAGAGTTGATCGACTTTTCATAATATTAATTATTATTTTTGATATTTTTTGGTCATTCAGGATATTATATTGACATGTATCATGTAATATAGCTTGTTCCCTTGTTTTCTTTTCTAATATAATTTGTAAGAATTGAAACGCGTCGATGATATCCGGTATTCCACCAATGGACAATGGACAGCGAGAATATTACGTTTATATAATTATATTTATTAGATAGAGCAGGGTCAAACATAGCGTCTTACAAATGATGTCTGTTATATACAAAGATTATGTTAAATCGGGGTAAACGTAAATATAGCAATAATAACAAAACTCAATACACCACAACACTCGCAGTACCATCACACACTCCTTAAAACAATAATAAAATACATTTTATTTTTAAAAGTCGAATTTATAAATTACTTAAATGTGTTAAATATATTATTTATAATTTATATCGTACATTTTATTATTTCAAATGTTAGTTTGATTAAATTAATAAACTTGTATGTTGCTACGTCAGGAATTCAATTTATTCATTTGGTTGTGAAAATTTAAGTGCAATCAAAGTGGTTATAAGGCGCATATTTAACGACTTCGTAACATGAAAGCTTAATATGATAAATATTGATTGGTATGAAAGTTTTCTTATAAATGGTACGCGAATAAATCAAACTTACAAAAAATATTATACGCAGTGTAGAAATATTTAGTTATAATGGGCGTTTTAACAATAATACATTTTAAATCTGGGTCATTCATGGTGGGCGACCAATCGGTTTTCATACAACCAGCTTTGGTTAAGCCACTACTTCGGGTACTAGTCCTTGGACATGTGACCGTCTGAAATTGAGCGAACAGCACTGTCGCATTTATAATAGCACGTTAAGATAAAAATTAAAAAATGCATATAGGTTATAATCAAAATACAATATTCAATAAATTCCATGCTTGCAAAAAAGCTTTCGATTGTTCAATAACAAAATACAACATACAATTTACGACAAACGCAGTGCAGTATGAGTACAATAAATTAATGTAGTTTCTTTGATATTTCTAAAAAAATATTCAAATATACGTATTACGTGTGGAAATTTTCTATTTAATTAAATAACACTATTATTTCATTGTGGAAAATTAATTTTTTCTCCAAACAATATCGATGACACCTGTCATAATTTATCATTGCAATAACAATAGATTGTTGTCGCATAGACAAAACGCAATAGCTATTATTATTATTATTATTATTATTATTATATTATACTTGTAGGCAATGGCGTATTTGAGGGAGGCGATGAGTCGATCGCCCCCTTGGATTTAACAACTGTGGTGAGCGGTATTTTGAGTCTCGAGTTTTCGACGTACTCGGCGGTGCCGTTCGATTCCATATGATTGCGTTTTATGTGATAATAACAGTGTCAAAGGTATCAGCTATTTCTGGTTTAGTTAGAACTGGATCAAATGCAAATAATAGACAGGTTTGCAAAGTGTAAAAGGTATACATATTTCATATCATAAACTTTAGTCAATTTTGGTCTTTTATAAAGAAAATGCGTTAAAATAATTATAATCAACGTTTGACTGCTGTGTAAAATCAGAAATGCTTATTATTAAAAAATATTTATATGGATATAGTGATTGTGTTTTACCCTTTATTTTTATTTTCCCTAGCAATTCAATCATCATTAATTAATTAGCAGCTACACTACGTAAATAAATAAAAATTATTGTTATTTTTTTGATACAAAAGTGCATAAACACAGACGAATATCCGTTATCCTCCCTCCCTTTAGTTTATGGTCCGGGGACGCCCCTGATCGTGGGCCATAATATAATACAACGAATTCACCTAACCAGGGACCTAAAACTACTATATAGGGGCGCGCCCATACACCCTAAACCGACGACCGTACCTTCCGGGTACTCTTACAGACAGTCGGCACGGACCACACTCTACGTATAATAATATTAGTATTCTATACAAAATATATATGTAGGACTTAAACTGACGGCGCACGTCCGCCCTGTAGTACCTACAGTTGTACATATCGCAGCGCTAAAAAAGTGTCCTTTTTCCTTTGAAAAGTTCCTCCTGAAACGCCTGATACCGGTTTAATTAAAATAATGGCTTACGTTGATAATAGCTTATAAGTAAAATAAAATGTATCTAAATAACATTTTTTTTTTGATAATTATCATCGCGAATAATTATATATTATATATATTTCTGAATAGTTATTTTTGACGGCGATTTATCCAACAACGAGGACGCGTGTAAAGTGTATATAGTCGTATATATAGGTACGCGCGTTGCGATTTTCTTTTAAACAAAATATTTTAATATCATAGAATTACAAATGCTACACGCGTACTAAGCAGTCGGTAACATTAATGTATTACGTATAACAAAAAATGTTGTTTAATAATCTGTTCTCTGCAGCAAATTCACTATTCAGTCGTCGATAAGTTATACATAGACTACACTACAAGTATACTATATATAGATTATTGTACGAACCTACATTTTTTTACTGAACATTTTGAAGTTAATGGTAATTAGGCATTTACTACATATTCACACTTTGATTTGTCACCTTCTTATCGCTAACACTGCAGCAGTTTTATTAACCGATATGACTATTTACCCGGTGACCTGTGCCAATTTTTGTCTACGTGATTACATCCGCACACGGTCATTTTAATAAATTTTGACATTTTTACTTCGATAATTTTTTGGTAACATATTTATTTAATTATTGTACATAAATGTAAGCATAACTGTTTACGCGAACATTGCATAAGTCAACATTTGTTGCGTATACATATATCGTAACGAGAGCATTAATGTAACATTATGTGAACTTTATGAAATTCGTCGACCGCATTTTCAAGGTACCATTTGCGTGTGCCATAACTTCGCGACGCGAAAACCACACTTTCACGTCGACGACCCGTGGTCGTACATCTCTATTACGTACGTATATTATCAAAAATTCGTTCGCGTCACCATATACGCATTGTGACAGTTTGGTTTTGATGGAGAACGCTGTCATCTTCAATTTAACTTCGTCGTTGTTATTTTCCGTATTGCGACGATTTGATGATTGTTGATGTATAATATTTATGTGTCTTCATAAGGTATACTATATATATTATACGAATTATTGTATTATTTCGCATACTAACCTAATGTTTAAGTATGGATGTATTTATTATTATGAATTTAACTTAATTAGTGGAAATATAATTTATTATTATTTTCCCTAATATTTATCTGGTACATATAATCTAACTCGCGTACAACGGTGCTTAGTTCATAAACTATATATACATTATACATAGATAGGTCTAGTCTCTAGTGCGTTAAACAACATTATATATCAATAAAAGTGAGCTCGTTATTGGATTTGCGTTTCAAGTTTAAAAAATACGTACGGTTTTAAAATATATTATTTTCTTTATTCTACAAATTGCTCTCATTCATGAACATTTAACCAATTTAAATTTAAATTTTTTTTTTTTAAATATCATTTTTACACAACTTCACAATGTGGTTATCTTGAAATTTTCAATAAAATAAAAATAAATCCAACCTTTATTGATTTTTTTTTTAGTCATTCATAGATAGGCCCATAATTAGAATAGCAATAGATTTTCCAAAATTAACATACTATACCTATAACTGTATATGAATTAATATCAGGTGTACATTATATATTATAAATCATACGTATAAATATACGTACCATATACTATAGTTACTTATAATACACTCTGTATCGTAAATTCTATTACAAAAAAAGACAGTATTTTATTTAAAAACTCTGTATTTATTTCTTTTATTTTCTAAATCACTATTTAATATTTTTCTAAAACACAGATTTTCTAAAAGTTTCATTTTCTAAAATATAGATTTTCTAAATCTTGTCATTCTAAAACTCAGCATTCTAAAACTTGATTTTCGAAAACATGCACCCAAATCCGCGGCCACACCCTTATTATAGACTATAATATTATAATCATTATTCATTACCGTACTTTGATTTTTAAAAAAAAAAAAATGATAACAAAAGAAAATGCACATTAAAGCTACATCGTAATTAATAAGAAAATAACAAATTATTGCCCTCTCTTACAGCGACGGTACGTGCTATGCACCTACACACAATCGGGCGGCTGAAAAACGGGAGAGAATAACAACTTATTCTTTAATACATTTAGGATATAGAAGAAACACGGATTGATTATAAAACATATGCGGTTAAAAAGTATCGAAATATTGAAATTTTGCCTGACACTATATGTCCTTAGACATCACATACGTTACACCAGCGGTTCCCAAACTGTGCACCGCGGTGCCCTAGGGGCACCGTGATCACTTTATAAGGGCACCGCGATCTACCAAATAGTTTAAAATGTATAGATTTTTTTCGTTATTATTTTCGTAAAAACTTTATAGCAAATAATGTAATATTTTCTATTGTATATTCGTTTATATTTTTATTTGTTTCAAGGCTAACTTGGGGCCGCTAAAAGGGCACCGCGGAAAAAAAAGTTTGGGAACCGCTGCGTTACACTAAGCGTGTGATCCGGCCCGTTGGTGTACACATTATTATAACTACGTCATACCAATTAATATATTCCCACATTAGAAATCGGACGATTCTCGCGGGCCATCAAAATCCCGTAGTGGGTTCATATCAACCATATTAATATATTATATATAATCATAGTAATGCCTATATCGGCTGAAACTGTATTTTATTTCTTAATAAAAAATAATAAAAATAAATATCTGAATGTATTTTTAAAACTGAAACTAATGAGAATAATATCATTAAATTTGATTAACACGTGAAACGATGATGAATGAAAATCAATTATAGACAGTTTTTAACGACAAAATTTATCAGTATTTTCCTTGCTTGTCTGCGGACGGCATCCGTTTGTACGTATATTGTTCGGAATCAATGAGATCATCATTAATTATAGAATAATACCGATTTATTTCAATATTAAATAAGTAAATCTTATGTATTTATTTATATTTTCCTATGATCTTATAGAATATTATATCGAATTATATAGAATGTCTTAACTTATTTTACTAGACATTATTATGGATACAAGGGTGTATGACAATGTAATTATTACCAAAATATGTGCTATTTAATTAAAGTATACGTTGTTAGATTATAAATATGCATCGATAAAAACATATAAAATTGGTATTATTTTAATTACAATGATTAATTCATACAAATTTACAGTCAGAAAACAAACACCTTAATCTATAGGTAATAATGTATGCATTTACACATGAATCGGTTCCTTAGTTATAAGTTATAACTAAAAAATGTCCAATTCCTTGAAAAAAAAAGTATTGCGATGCAAGACGCAAATGTATACTCGAAATATTTATATACAAACATTATTTAATACGGCTTCGAAACCTATACATCCGTCGTAATTCCCTCTATAAATACAAGACAAGCTTCTTTGTAATTCATTGAAATTGGATATGCATCTCTAGATATGCTACCCAACAATAAATGAACCCGATCTAACTAGATTAATTCCATATTTAAATTAGAAAACTGGCACTAATATGATCTTTAACCTATGACATAAAGTGTGTCATTATTTTTATTTGTACACATTAAGATTGATAACAAGATACAATACACATAACATAATAGTACGTCTCGGTGTTTCACAATACTATCATAAGTATTAAATAACTACTATAACTTTAATATATTTCTCGGGTTCTCCATATTATCTCGTTTCATTGCCTTTGTTTCTGTTTTAATGTCATTTTTCTCTTTTATTACTCTTTTCTTTGTTATATTAGTTTTCAATATATAGTATTTATTCATATGTACTGTATTTTCTATATATAGTATTTATTCATATGTATTATTTTTTATTATTTTTTATTATTCAATTTATATCGATTTTATACAAGGCATACAGCAATGCAGTTATATATAATATTCCTCTACTGTAAAACATTTACATATGTTGTATATTGTTTATGTATTCAGTACTTCTTTAAAAAAATGTCTCCTACCTCCAGGATGAAGAACATTCTACACATCTTGTTGCGCGTTTTTTTATCAGTTTTTTACTCTGATTCTAATGAAAAATATAATTTAAGTATATACCGTCAATCAATCCTCTAGCGATCCATCTATACACAGTGATTTTTTAGACGTGCTCACCTCCTTTATTGGGCGTATTATAATGCTTTAATTTGAAATTCTTTTCAATATTCAAGTTACCATAAAAACTATGTTTTCCACAATTTTTTTTTTCATGCCACCTTAAATAAGTCCTGCGGAGATCTAAACTTTTGTTTTAAAAATTGGAACGTGATATTTTATATTATTCAATTAATTTTTCTGGAATTTTTGATGTAACGTTGTCAAATTCCGGACAAATACTAACTCGGAGTTATTCAAATTTAAAATTGCGTATATAAAGTGTGAAATTCGCGTGATCTCGAATTAGTAGCAATTAGCGATAACAATTGGATATGAATGTTTGATATTATAATGCCATTTTCCTTAGTACTTAAATTAGAATAATTCATAAGCTACTGCCATACAGGCCATATCCATGTCGATGGACCCTCGGCGGGCCGGATTATATACTTTTGCGGCCCGAAGTTGGACCGTGGGCCGTACTTTGCCCATCACTGGTTGAAACAATGAAAATATTTGATTTAAATAAATATAAATAAAATATTCACTCTAATTGACGTCTATGAATATAATATGAAAATATACATATTCATTCTATATTATATAAAGATTCATTATATAGGTGTAATGGACACTATGGAAGGAATAGAAGAAGTTTTAAAGGTTGAAGATCTTGCATTTTTTAAATACGCTCCAATAAAATCAGTGCCCGGAACGAAGTTTTTCATGTTACAAAATTGTACTTTTGGATAACAGGCGCAGCTTTAATTTTGATCAAATTAAAAAAAAACTATTGTTTCAAAGTGGAACGCATATATTGTAAATTAGTATATGTATAGTTAAAAAAAAAAAATAAAATGCTTATAAATATAATTAATTTTTAATTTGTAATGCTAAATAAATTTTATTCTGCATATTTTTGGTTTTTTTTATCAGATAATATCCATATTTTATGATTTTTCGTCTATGTATTAAATTATATTATTTATTAAATATCCGAGCCCTATATAAAAGTAATTCTATCTGCACGATAATCGTACGAAAATGGCGTAGTAGGTATAACCCGCTTCGACGAATGACCGTGCATTGTGCACCGGTGAAACGTAGTTGGCCAGATACACCAGTTTTTTTTATTTTTAATGCCCACAACAGAATCCTACGACTGACGCCCTTGAAGAGATGTTTCACGGACCAATTAATAGCACTTTGCAACGTTTAGCATTTGAAGCATTCGTGCATTTTTTGGATTCAAGAATCCATATCTTTGAAAAGAACAAGGATTTCGACAATTAACTGCTTATAACTGCTGCAGGGGACCACTCAATAGTTATAAAACGCTCATGGTAGGGATAAAATTCCTTAAATATGTACGCGTCAATGAAAAGTAAAAATGTGCCCGCAGCGACTCGTTTCACCACAATGAAAATATACATATACCAGATTTTATGTGAAGGAATTAATAATTATATCCTAATATGGAAGATGAAACATTGACTTGTTTATTAATATACAGATTTCAGTTGTTCATTATAATAATATAACTGCGTCGAAAACCATGACATTTACGATGTTTAGATTTTTAAGTGGGTAAACACAGTAGAAAAACAACTAGTGTATATAATAGCTGTGTACAATGGTTTAGTAATAAGTACCCCCCAATTTCCGTCTCGTGGTTTCAGCTTCATATTTAATTACATGTTTTATGTATTTTAAATAAAATATAAATCTTCGTTTACCATACCGGACACATCTGGATGGTTTTAAAATAAATTAACGTTGCTGACCTTCACGTTTGGGGACATTAAAAAAGAAAAAAAGGTAAAGGAAGTTTTCACACAAAGTGTATTAGACAATATGCGTATTAGAGTACTATAATAATAATGATTTATACTAGGCCACCCCCATATTTTGCCGAGGAAGTGCCGTTGATATCTGCCAAGCGTTTATGTTTATTACAGATTCAGATATCATGCGTGTAAAAATGCTGTACTCCGAAAAATCTTACTATAATATGCATAAGAAACAGGGGAGAGCATACATTGTCAAAAAAAGAGGCCGCTGGTATTTACGCACACCCAAAATCATTGGCTTATGCAACATAAATATAGGTATGGGAGTTTGCGCACATCTACGCGAGTATCTATTCAATCTTGAACGAAAACAATAAATCTAGCCTTTCGGTACGGTAGGGTAAAAATAAATAACGAATAACTTGATTATATTTTTAAATGTATAAAAAATAATATGTCTGTGCACCGTTTTTACGACGCTGATAGTGAACAAGTTTAATATTATATATACACGTGTAGTGTACCTATTAACTGCTAATAGTCTGTGGGCTAATATTCCAACGATTTCGTATTTCATATTATTTAATCATTTAACCGCCACGAATCGTTTTAAATGTAAAGCAATTTCTATTGTCATGTGCGATTAATGGCCTACGAGTTAATTATTTCCATTTCAATTATTTATAAAAAAATCTTTTACGATTTCTATTCATTGAATGAGTTTCAAAGCTTTTACCGCAAGTTCACGTTCAATATTATTTTTTCCTTATGTCGACGCAATTTTTGGCGTTTCACATAGACGTGGTTTCAGGTTAAATATCTACAATTGTATTACAACACTTAATTTTCTAATTTAATCAAACATTGTTGAAAAATGTAAATTAGGCACCACGTTAATTCAGACAAAAATGTATGGGTAAATAAATGGCAATCATCTAGAGTTTCATGATTTCATGGTCAAGATTAATTTAGTTTCTCGCTATAGACACTTAGGGCCAAACAAATAAACAGATACAAGGTGAATAGTGAATTCTTGTGAATACACACAATATATTTGATTACCTTTGTAGTATTTTAAGTACTATAAAACTAATCCAATATTGTTGCCTACATAAAAACGAAAAAAAAATAAAAAAAAAATATCTAAATATAAAATATTCTTCTTTGTAATTAACCCAAGTATATCCCATCATAATCCTAGCCAGTGAGCGTATGTTCGGAACGTGACAATCTATATTACATAATTCCAGCTGCAAGATAATGACAAGAAAATTGCGTGGTACGTATAATAACCCGCTCGACGAATGATCGTGTGTTGTGCACCGGCGGTTAGTGGCCAGATACACCAGTTTCTTTTATTTTTAATGCCCACAACAGAATCGTACAACTAACGCACGTGATGAGAATGTTTCACTGACCACGCATTGCAACGTTTAGCAATCGTAGCATTTGTGCAATTTTTTGGATTTCAAGATGTCCATTGAAAAGAACAAGGATTTTGTCGGTTAATGATACTCGTAAGTAATAATTTCCACGCAGCGACCTGTCTCATACTGTCTCATCACTATGAAAAAATACATGTGCAGGAATTTCTGTGAAGGATTAATAAATATAATATCCTAATATAAAACGTAAAACATTTACTTATTTATTTATTTTTTTTTTAGTTCATCACAAATAAATATGTAATTTCGGTCAATCTAAAGTCTAAACTCTTAAGGCTGTAGTATGAACACAGTCTCAGTTAAAAAAAAATTAAGTCATTTATACTTCATTATTTTGATTTAAAAAGTTTTATTTTTTTCTCTACCTTAAACCGTTCCCAATTAAAAATATATTTTATTATGCTCATCAATCGGTTTCTACTTATAACATTTGTTCAAGAAAAATACTTGTTTCTTTATTGTCTAGCGGGATCGACTATCTTTGGCAACTGCACTCACCTCTGCCCGGTACTATACAATAAGTAAGATATATAACCCCTGTAAAGTATCCTATACAAGGTATACAATATATTGCTTATTGCACTTATATATGTATACATGATACACATTTATTGCACCTATGTATGATAACCGGTTTAGTTATATATATATTATATATACCTATATAGTATGCATAGTACACAAACAGCATAAAAACTATAATGAAACCATAAAGTTAAGTGATATTACCTTATAGGCGTGTAAATGTATCACAGGTTATATAAGTTTGAATAAAAAAAAAGGCCCGATACAATAATTTTTATCGAGGCGAGTCGAAAAAATAATTTCAATGGCAAGACTAATGTCATAAAGTATAAATTGTTCTTTTCATTAACACGTGAAATATGAATACATCGACATTGTTTGTATGAATAATAAATAATATAAATGTTAATTATAAAATAATATTTGTTTTTTTTTAAATGATTATTTAAATGTATCATTAATTAATCATTTTAAACGTACACTATAATTTTTACCAAATAGTTGAACGTTCTAGTGAATATTTCAGACGCTCTTTAAGAGTTCTGGGAGTTATGAGGTTTATGTACCCCTGTGATCATCCACTTCCATATACAGTTAAAGCATTGCACTTATATATATTTGTGTGAAATAGATGAAAAAAACGACATAAAGTGTAAGACCGAATGCCAAAAACAACATGAATCAATCAAGGTATGAATACAATTTATTGATTAAACAACAATTATTTGTTTATTAGTCTTTTTTAAAAGTATCCATGGGGTAGTCCTCATCCTTCCACTTAAACGGGAAGTCGCTGGACACAGGCTTTGGAGTGGCCGCGGCCGGGTTGGAAGATCTGGAAGCACAAGCGTCTACATAAAAAACAAAAAAATTGAGTCATCAATGTCGGTATTCACAATGAATATAAAGCTAATAATAACATATTAAATTATTTAGATTCCACTTCACACTACGGAACATTATGATATGCACATAATGAGTGATTTAATTTGACTAGCATGTTATAATTGTATCGGCGTGTTATAAGTGATTAGTTTTTTTTAAGGTGTAATAATTTTAAAAAAAAATGTTACCCAGGTTTAATTGAAATCGATTGCATACGTAAAAAAAATATTATATTATATTATATTGTCCGCGCCACTAACTCAAACATAAAATAGTAATATATTATAATATAAGAAATAATAATTAAAGATGATTTCATGGTTATCTGCCTATTTTGAACCACCTCAGACACTCGACACACACTCAATGTTATACTCATCGTTTGTCGATCCTATATTTGTACGAAATATGTAACACAAAAACCAATACGTGCTTGTATATAATTAATTACCCTCGAACGTTAGCTCTTCCTCTATATACCCTCTGCATATCCTTCTCTACAGGAATCGACTATAGGATGCTGCGTTTATATATTCGAATATATAATTGTATTGTTATAACCTTACATGTGTGCAATTTACAGTTGAGTATAGGTGACACTTGGCATGATTGTATGTAAATTATATATTATATAAAATATACAAAATTAAATAATTATTAGATAATTTGAAATGTAATTTAAACGATTTTCTGTAAAGTTTTACTTTTAGACAATACCAAAAGGATATCTACTTCAAATATGTTTATTTTGTTAATCTTAAAACCAAAGGTTAAATTAAAACCAATTTTCTTACAAACATGTATATAAACACAACAATATGGGTACATTTTATATATTTATTTTTTGAATATTATTTATCTACCTTTATTGTATAAAGTATAACAGCTACAGAGTCACCATACACATTGATACTATTATTTGTAAGTTACTTTTCATTAGTTTAAGTCATACACCAACACAATCACACATCAATACACACACCACCACCATCGCCACTTCCACGTAGCTCGACAGATTTATGTAGCAATTCCAACCACTCTAACTGAGCTATCCACAAACAAACACACACAGTACACACACACACACGCACGCACACAGACACACACACACACACACACACACACACACAAACACACATAAACACATTGTAGTCGGTCAGTGGTGAAACGATGCTTTGTGTGAGCAAAAAGTAGCAGGTAACCGGTGTACGCATAATATTGCTTTGCGGTATCAACCCCAACTTATAAAATACAAAAAATATATACACATTTCTAGAGGAAAATAAAAATGTTAAACACGTTTTATTTAATTTATGGTATAATATTGGAGAAAATCTAAACCGACGAAACACCAATATTCTTTCGTCGTGATCGTAATATGGTCAAAACAGGGTTTCTATGCAAGAAGATATTTGAAAAATCTACGGGGACGGAACATTCCAAGTGTAAAATAATATATAAAAAAAATCAACAAATTATTATAATACAGTTATAATAATAAAATAAGAATAAGTACTGGACGAGTTCGGTTGTTCGTAGGACCGTTCAGGAGACACGTCGATCACGCACGTACAGGTACATCGAACCGCGTTTATAAACGCCCGGGTCGTTACTTGTAACATTAGGCAGAAATTATTTTATTTATAATATTCATATAGGATAGCGGACAATAGTCCGACCCTAAACAATCGTTATATTTGTACTGTCCGATTGTTAAATAATGATGCCGTCTGAATCGTCGATCACGATGAAATTAATATTGCGTATAAGTATAGTGACTGATTATATAGTAAAATGTATTTTCAATCTGTTTACTTTTTAAAATACCTTATACGTCTACATTACAGTTGTCTTGTAGTCGTAATATTTAAGAATAAACTAAGATAATACCTTAGACAAGTAATGTCTTGGTCATTGGGTTTGGTAAAATAATACATTTAATATGAAAATTATATACATTTGTACTGAACCGAATCTATACTAAGAATATTTTCACATTTTAAGGAAGAATTATAATATTACGACGCGTCACATTAATGTACAACTTAAATAAAACTCAATAAAGTACATTATATATACAATAAAGAGATCTTTTTATAGCTTGGTCTATTCACAAATTTGCGTAAAGGATTCTGTCAATATTTCAATCATTTTGCCTTTTATTTGGTCTTAGTTTATTATAAAATAATTACATATCGAATGTTATACTGGGTAAACTTAAACTTTTTAAAACCAAATAGAATATTTCTAAAATATTATCTGTAAATGGATAAAACATTAAGTTCTAAATAAAATTAATTATTGTTTTAATACATTGGTTTTAATAATAATAACATTCATATAAATTGTTCAATTTTAAATAGAAAATATACTCTTGAAATATACAGTTTATCCCGACACACTACTAAACTTTTCCCTGGTGACTGACCATATGTGTACTTAATATTATCTCCATCGTATATATTACTTGTTACAATTATACAATGTTTAGGCTTATTACCGGCTCAGGGACTAGACGACTTGTTGAATAATAAACTTAATATTAAAATATTAAAAAGCTAACAAACATGAAATATTATATGCTGAGGCCTATTTATTTCCAATATTTTAAATATTTTTAATAATATAACCAAGTAAAATCATTATTTTCAACAAAATGTGATTATATCCTATATTATGTGAAAACATACCCACAAATAGCACCAAAAAACCCTAAATTTAGCAAAATAGCAATAAAGACCGTATATATGCAAAAAAAAGCTAAATAAAATTTCGTTAAGAATAATTTAAATTAGGTATCACACCATAGAACGCGTAATAATATTGCATGTCATTATAACCACGTTCATGTATTTTGCCTTAATATACAAGTATATTGTATACCTATCTACATACGCGTAAACTTTACATTGAATTAGCACTACCAATTTGCATATAACTAATTAGATTCTACTATTTTGAAAAATATTCGAGGATATCTACTCGTATATTCGTATTATAGTGCAATTTCGATTTATACAAACGATGCTTTAAAATATCAGAGTTTATACGCAGATTATACTTGCAAACGTCATAAATATGAAGTACACAGTAGTTATTCGTTATACGCAGTTGCGTTATTTAAGCCTAATGTGAGGGGTCGTAAAATAATAAATATAGTTACCCATAGGATACACGGACTAAAACATTGTGGAAACAATTATTTTAATAAAAACTTATTATTATTATCTGTCAATATAAAATATAATGAATTATAAATGATTGTCTTTACATAATATATTTGTATATAATATTTTTCTACATATTATTATTCAAAACTATGCATTTTAAGTTCTTATCACTAAAGTAATGGTAATGTAATGTACCCAAAATAAAATTTTGATAATTTAAATAAAATTTAAATAAAAGATAATTTTGCGTTTCGCGCGGAACAACAAAATAGTATGACGACGTATAATATTCATGAACCGTAATAATTCAATAATATGAAGAATGTGCACCTATACGCGCAATGCAATTCAATGTGATTATAAAAAGCGGTTTGAATGAAATAGTAATTACTTAATTTTACACACTACAAATGTCTCTATTTACGTTAATAGTGGTTTTAAACATATTTTCAACCATCCATTAAAACGAAACTTGTTATGCGAAAATCACGTACATCAGAAAACCTTTTATATTTTATATTTTCGCCATGTGAAAATAATAATATACTCAAATCGCAGAAAAACCAACGTTCACAGATTTCCGTTACCTGCAGACGTGCACAGTTGGTTGGGGGAGAAACGAGGGTTGTAGATAAATAATATGGTCCCAGGAGGCGTATGATTGGATTGCAATGCGATAACTGAATAGGCGGTATTCAGAACTCTTCGGGCACAATAAAATATATAATATTATTTTATATACATCGGTCGGTGTCTCGGGGGCTACACTTTGTCCCAAAAATCTCATAATAAGCTCCAAACCATTATATGTTATGTAGACCCATCACACCGTCGCCATGAAAAATATGTATACAGTAAAACTTATTTTTTCATTTTTATAACTGTTTGTAACACCCGGACACCACTAAGGAATCTTCGAACAAAACGATTTCTCGGAACACAAAAACCAATACGTGCTTGTATATAATTAATTACCCTCGAACGTTAGCTCTTCCTCTATATACCCTCTGCATATCCTTCTCTACAGGAATCGACTATAGGATGCTGCGTTTATATATTCGAATATATAATTGTATTGTTATAACCTTACATGTGTGCAATTTACAGTTGAGTATAGGTGACACTTGGCATGATTGTATGTAAATTATATATTATATAAAATATACAAAATTAAATAATTATTAGATAATTTGAAATGTAATTTAAACGATTTTCTGTAAAGTTTTACTTTTAGACAATACCAAAAGGATATCTACTTCAAATATGTTTATTTTGTTAATCTTAAAACCAAAGGTTAAATTAAAACCAATTTTCTTACAAACATGTATATTAACACAACAATATGGGTACATTTTATATATTTATTTTTTGAATATTATTTATCTACCTTTATTGTATAAAGTATAACAGCTACAGAGTCACCATACACATTGATACTATTATTTGTAAGTTACTTTTCATTAGTTTAAGTCATACACCAACACAATCACACATCAATACACACACCACCACCATCGCCACTTCCACGTAGCTCGACAGATTTATGTAGCAATTCCAACCACTCTAACTGAGCTATCCACAAACAAACACACACAGTACACACACACACACGCACGCACACAGACACACACACACACACACACACACACACAAACACACATAAACACATTGTAGTCGGTCGGTGGAGAAACGATGCTTTGTGTGAGCTAAAAGTAGCAGGTAACCGGTGTACGCATAATATTGCTTTGCGGTATCAACCCCAACTTATAAAATACAAAAAATATATACACATTTCTCGAGGAAAATAAAAATGTTAAGGGGGCTGCAGCACTACATTTTTTCCATACATTTAGACCAATAAGAGAAAGAAAATTAAACATACTTCCAGTAGCTCGATTTCAATTTTGAAAACGGAATTCGATTTGCTTTCCTCTTTTCTAAGTTTACTCGGAAGTGGATTTTTATATATTTAATTTCGTCCCTATCTACAACTAAGTTAAGTATAAGTTTATTTTGAGAAAAATGTAAACTTATTATGCATTATATTATACTAACTAAAAATAAAATCATAAATCTACTTCCGAGCAAACCTAGAAAATAGACTAACGAATATAATCTTTTCAAAATCAATATAAGTCGATCAAAACAAGCTGAATTTTCATTTCTCTTTTGGTACTGTTTGCATAAAATTGCTGTCCTAGAGCAGGAGCAAAAGTAATTACTTCGTGTTTATTGACTTGTGCATGCGCGTATGGGCGTTAGAACATTTCTAAGAATCTTAGTAGCCATAGCCACAGTAGTACCCTCATTCCGAACGATTATAAATCAATTAGAGCTAATGACTACGGAAATGAAATAATAATACTACAAAACAAAACTATTTACACTATTTACTATACACCAAATGCCGCCACGACGCCAATATTACTTTTTGGTTGATTCCAACTATAGGTACTAACTAGTAACCACATTTGGTATTCTATAGCCGCCAAGTGCCAAGTGGTTATCGATTCCAGTAATATCCAGATTTATTTAATTTATTTATGTTCAAATGAGTGAGTGCAGGTGTAAAAAGTTTTGATCAAAGTTGTCTACGCGGCGGAAAAAACCTCACAATATAAAAAAATGAAAAAAATCGGTTATCAATGAGGTCCCTTCACATGACGTCATTAAACATACATAAATAGATCAACTAAAAATTTATCTGCCGGACCCGATGAAGAATATGGAAATGTAATGAATGATCACGACCCATTGTTGAATTTATCGAATACAGAGTACTCTCAATTAGAAACCACTTTTTTAAATATAATATATTGGAATATCTGTTAAAAGAATTAATAAAAGACAAATTCAAATAAAATATTGGTTAACACAAATTGTTGGGTCTTGTTTAATTCTATATCTATTGTCTCAATATTTATTATATAGTTTGTTTTTATTTATGATATAACTTTAGTTATAGTACCTACTATATTATATTTTTTTTTTTTATTAAATTTAAGTCCGCGGCAGCTATGGCCATTGGACTGATATGGGTTGCATATTATATTATTGAATCGTGAAAACGAATGATACCATACGAGGCCGTGCAAATTAATATAATCATATTATAAATAAAATGTTCATTTTGATTATTATCGTAGTTCCGAGAATTCGTATTTTAGTCGATTAGCGATGGCGCGATAAACACGATAATGGATTACACACACTAATGTTCGTTTATTACTCACACATTGACACAACCCAAATATCAATGCTATATGAAATGTCTAAATATTACTCCTTAAAACATGCTACGCTCCAGCCCCCTTAAACACGTTTTATTTAATTGATGGTATAATATTGGAGTTAATCTAAACCGACGAAACACCAATGACACGCAGACAATACGCAGATTTACAATGTGTAAAGCAAATTAAAACTGATTTATGAATTATTTGTTTAACATCCGTAATCAGTAACAATTAATTATAATTACATATTTTCAAGATTAAAGATGTGAGTCATCACGGCATATATAAAAAAAAATATTATTGCAATAAAAACCAACGATTATAAATTGTTAGTGTTTAATTATTAGATACCCAATATCTAACAAGTCATTTATTATTAATTAAGACCCGACAACGGCATACAAAGATCGCTTTAAATCGCTTTCATACAAAGACCACTCCCCCGCCTCCCACTACGCATAATTTAAAAAATTAACAATTATAATATAATATAAGTACTCTACAAAATATTATTAAGAACTATATTTTTAGAACTGAAAAATGTTTTAGCATAAAATGAACATTTATTTTAATTTTTTATTAAGATTTTTAATTTTTTCCAGTTATAAAATTGCAAAAATATATTCTAAACAAGAAAAACAATTTATGTACTACTTATAATTAATAATAATTATATGCTTACCAGCCATATGATGGAATCCGAATATAAAGATTGCGACTGCGGCGAGCAGCATCCAAATAACAGTTCCCTTCATCTTATTTCTTCTTTGATTTCGAATAAATGAGCAAAAAATGTTAATACACGGGCAAGAAAAAGTGTAATACACACTGATGTTCGCACAATTTGGTCTTTTATAACCGAATCTTCGGCTGTGGTGTTCGATTGGTCGAGTTTCCACCACCAGTTTGGCCAAATAGGCACCAATAACACGAACCTACCTGCGAAATACTGCGTACACACACGCACGTCGCACATACATGTAAACTCACGTAGAAGGACGTATAAACGAACAATCCCGGCCACACACGATGTAGTTTGTATTATTATTTGAAATGGTTTTTTCGAAATCCTTGGATACTCAAATTAATCACGTCGAGTCCGATATACACCCTATACAATAAATTTTAACTATAATAGAATCATGGACATTTAGATATTTACATTTCGATATTAAATGTCGTGCCCACAAAAGAAGATAATGAAAAGGTTCGTATATTATAGGAGAGTACGTCTGTCACATCCCTGGTGTCACCATAGGGATTTCTTTTCATTTATACGTATATTGTACATACCTTTACGCGGTTCTTCGATGATTTATGACCGTAAAATATTTTTTTTGTACTGTTCTGTTTTCTTTCGGTCTTGACCCATTAGCCTCCAAAATAATGTACATCGTCTTTAAAACGACCGTGATAAATACGCGAACGTCCGGGATAGAATATAATATCATAATAGCAGTGGCGTCCGTTTGTCGCACCGATATGTAGATACATATATTATAAATTATTTCCATGTCAGAACGACGTTTTCAGAACGACTACACACGCAGTAAAATCAACCGTATTCTATTCATTCCATCCAAAAATTCGATATGGGTCTTGAAGTTCGTCGGAAACATCCGCCGCCATAATAATCCGATATTGTTTGTAAAGGAATATCGTGTAGGTACCTGACCACCCACACATTAGTGCGCTGAATAATACTGACTAAATTTATATATTCTCGGTTAGAGTTGAAAACATGGAAGAACAATATACGTTATAAATGAAAAGAAATCCATAAGGTGACATCAGGGATAAGACGGACGCACTCTCCTGTAGTACACAAACCTTTATTTCTCTTCTCTTGTGGGCACGCCATTTAATATTGATAGGTAAATATCTAAATGTCCATGATTAACTTATAGTTATACTTGTATATGGTATACATCGTACGTAACGTAATATATTTGAATATCCAAGGATTTCGAAAAATGTTTCCAAATAATAATAGCCAAATATATGCGCATTTAATTTCAAAAGAATATATTCAAAAAATTTAAAATGCACATTATGTCAATGGCTTATGAGAATTAACAAAAAAATACAAATCGAATGATGTGAAAAAAGGAAATACAGCAAAAATAATATCAATTTCGATTTATTAGTATAGGGAAATCATTATCATATAAAATATATAATTATAAAATATATGGATGGTGTGCAATTGAAAGAGGACAAATTATATGTACGAGTAGGTGCACGATATATGTATATTAAGTTTTCAACAGTTTTCATTAATACTTGAAAGAAAATTCAAACTTGAAATATGTTTATTGTTTTTAAGAACAACGAGCGTTAAGGTCTAGCGTCTAACTACTATGATAATGTTTCAAAAAAAATATGAAAAAGCATTAAATGTCTCTTGTATTAATTATCTCACAACTTAATCAGTTAAGATTTGTTCAAGGACCCCAGCATAGGCTGTTAAAGGCAGTTTAATACTTATAAGTTATAAATTTATTTATTTCATATATGATACACATTACATTATAATCATATGTATACGCCGCTGTCCTGGACCCCGATGTACGGGTATGTATAATGTATATGTCCCTACAGCGGGTGTGACCGGGATTGTTCGTTTACACGTCCTTCTACGTGAGTTTACATGCGTGTGCGTGTGTGCGTACGCAGTATTTCGCCATAATAATCCGATATTGTTTGTAAAGGAATATCGTGTAGGTACCTGACCACCCACACTTTAGTGCGCTGAATAATACTGACTAAATTTATATATTTTCGGTCAGAGTTGAAAACATGGAAGAACAATATACGTTATAAATGAAAAGAAATCCATAAGGTGACATCAGGGATAAGACGGACGCACTCTCCTGTAGTACACAAACCTTTAATTCCCTTCTTTTGTGGGCACGCAATTAAATATCGATAGGTAAATATCTAAATGTCCATGATTAACTTATAGTTATACTTGTATATGGTGGACATCGTACGTGACGTGATATATTTGAATATCTAAGGATTTCGAAAAATGTTTCCAAATAATAATATCTCTCTATATGCGCATTTAATTTCAAAAGAATATATTCAAAAAGTTATAACGCATATTGTGTCAATGGCTTATGAGCATAAACCGAGAAATACAAATCGAATTATGCAAAAAAAGGAAATACAGCAACAATAATATTATTTTCGATTAATAACTATAGGAAAATCAGTATCAAAATAAATGGATGGTGTGCAATTGATGGGGACAAATTATATGTACACTATATACGTATATTGATTGTTCAAGAGTTTTCTTTTATACTTGAAAGAAAATTCAAACTTGAAATATGTTTATTGTTTTTAAAAACAACGAGATTTAAGGTTTATTTAGCGTCGAACTACTATGATAACGTTTCGAAAAAAAAATATCATAAAATGTCTCTTGTATTAATTATCTCACAACTTAATCAATTTGTTCAAGGACTCCAGCATAGGCTGTTAAAGGCAGTTTAATACTTATAAGTTATAAATTTATTTATTTCATATATGATACACATTACATTATAATCATATGTATACGCCGCCGTCCTGGACCCCGATGTACGGGTATGTATAATGTATATGTCCCTACAGCGGGTGTGACCGGGATTGTTCGTTTACACGTCCTTCTACGTGAGTTTACATGTATGTGAGACGTGCGTGTGTGTACGCAGTATTTCGCAGGTAGGTTCGTGTTATTGGTGCCTGTTTGGCCAAACTGGTGGTGGAAACTCGACCATTCGAACACCACAGCCGAATATTCGGTTATAAAAGACCAAATTGTGCGAACATCAGTGTGTATTACACTTTTTCTTGCCTGTGTATTGTAATGAATCAAAAGTAAGGGGTAATTGTAATAGCGGGGGTGTACTGATGCCACGGGGGAGTCCCTATAATTGATGCACTACCTTATAGTAAACATATAAGCCCCGATGGTGTGACTTAGATTTTACTATGGAATTTAGAGCTGGGGTGGATTCATATATATATATATATATATATATATATATATATATATAAGATGTGGAGAAGTTAATGATGAAATGTGTTCATTACTTACTCCAAATCTTATTAACCTAATTATGTGTATGTATGTTATTTGTATTGATGCGTAATGCATACAATAACATATAAGAACATTTATGCTCACCTGAGTACCTGTAGCAAGTACGTTTGTCTTGAGGTCCTCGTATATCTAGGAGACGAGATTCCGCAGAATGAATAAACACACACAATTAACTTAAATTTAGGTATGTTTGAGATGAAATAAAAAAAAACACTATTTTTTTACTTGTAAAAATAGCTTAGCAATCGCACTCGTCGAGTCTTACAACTTTGGAAATAAAAGTGATTAGTCGGAGCCTATGTCCTGTTTGAGACTGGCTGGTTGTCAGGTCACATATGCTCTTTTATAAAAATGCTCTCTGGAGTGTGACTGCTATTGCCCTTTTTTATTAACACATTGAGAAAATAGATATTATAAAATATGATAGGACTTAAATGTTAGATATAATTAAGTTACATAAAATATAACGATATAGCCCATCATGATATTAACATTAACCAATAGTAATTATTAATAATGATGGACTGTCAAAATGTGGCGGTTAATTTTATTTGTGATCATTTTTGATTATAATAATTATGGTTAGCGGCTTATTTTTAATATAAATGTGCTTCATGTCTACTGATAAATATGTGTATCTTAATTACTATGTGTGATTATTAGACTAAAACTACTGCTAAGTAATATTCTTATTCTAATTACAGATTACAGTTAATGTTTGTCAATCAATCTAATAGTTTTATTACATTTTAGATTTTATAAAATTAATGTATATTCGTATGACAGATAATTGTGCCTATTATTACAGTATTAACATTTTTTGCTCATTTATTCGAAATCAAAGTAGAAATAAGATGAAGGGAACTGTTATTTGGATGCTGCTCGCCGCAGTCGCAATCTTTATATTCGGATTCCATCATATGGCTGGTAAGCATATAATTATTATTAATTATAAGTAGTACATAAATTGTTTTTCTTGTTTAGAATATATTTTTGCAATTTTATAACTGGAAAAAATTAAAAATCTTAATAAAAAATTAAAATAAATGTTCATTTTATGCTAAAACATTTTTCAGTTCTAAAAATATAGTTCTTAATAATATTTTGTAGAGTACTTATATTATATTATAATTGTTAATTTTTTAAATTATGCGTAGTGGGAGGCGGGGGAGTGGTCTTTGTATGAAAGCGATTTAAAGCGATCTTTGTATGCCGTTGTCGGGTCTTAATTAATAATAAATGACTTGTTAGATATTGGGTATCTAATAATTAAACACTAACAATTTATAATCGTTGGTTTTTATTGCAATAATATTTTTTTTTATATATGCCGTGATGACTCACATCTTTAATCTTGAAAATATGTAATTATAATTAATTGTTACTGATTACGGATGTTAAACAAATAATTCATAAATCAGTTTTAATTTGCTTTACACATTGTATATCTGCGTATTATCTGCGTGTCATTGGTGTTTCGTCGGTTTAGATTTTCTCCAATATTATACCATCAATAAAACGTGTTTAACATTTTTATTTTCCTCTAGAAATGTGTATATATTTTTTGTATTTTATAAGTTGGGGTTGATACCGCAAAGCAATATTATGCGTACACCGGTTACCTGCTACTTTTTGCTCACACAAAGCATCGTTTCACCACTGACCGACTACAATGTGTTTATGTGTGTTTGTGTGTGTGTGTGTGTGTGTCTGTGTGTGTGTGTGTGTGTGTGTGTGTGTGTGTGTGTGTGTGTGTGTGCGCGCGTGTGTGTGTGTACTGTGTGTGTTTGTTTGTGTGTATGTGTGGATTGCTCAGATAGAGTGGTTGGAATTGCTACATAAATCTGTCGAGCTACGTGGAAGTGGCGATGGTGGTGGTGTGTGTATTGATGTGTAATTGTGTTTGTGTATGACTTAAACTAATGAAAAGTAACTTACAAATAATAGTATCGATGTGTATGGTGACTCTGTAGCTGTTATACTTTATACAATAAAGGTAGATAAATAATATTCAAAAAATAAATATATAAAATGTACCCATATTGTTGTGTTTATATACATGTTTGTAAGAAAATTGGTTTTAATTTAACCTTTGGTTTTAAGATTAACAAAATAAACATATTTGAAGTAGATATCCTTTTGGTATTGTCTAAAAGTAAAACTTTACAAAAAATCGTTTAAATTACATTTCATATTATCTAATAATTATTTAATTTTGTATATTTTATATAATATATAATTTACATACAACCATGCCAAGTGTCACCTATACTCAACTGTAAATTGCACACATGTAAGGTTATAACAATACAATTATATATTCGAATATATAAACGCAGCATCCTATAGTCGATTCCTGCAGAGAAGGATATGCAGAGGGTATATAGAGGAAGAGCTAACGTTCGAGGGTAATTAATTATATACAAGCACGTATTGGTTTTTGTGTTCCGAGAAATCGTTTTGTTCGAAGATTCCTTAGTGGTGCGGTGGTGTCCGGGTGTTACAAACAGTTATAAAAATGAAAAAATAAGTTTTACTGTATACATATTTTTCATGGCGACGGTGTGATGGGTCTACATAACATATAATGGTTTGGAGCTTATTATGAGATTTTTGGGACAAAGTGTAGCCCCCGAGACACCGACCGATGTATATAAAATAATATTATATATTTTATTGTGCCCGAAGAGTTCTGAATACCGCCTATTCAGTTATCGCATTGCAATCCAATCATACGCCTCCTGGGACCATATTATTTATCTACAACCCTCGTTTCTCCCCCAACCAACTGTGCACGTCTGCAGGTAACGGAAATCTGTGAACGTTGGTTTTTCTGCGATTTGAGTATATTATTATTTTCACATGGCGAAAATATAAAATATAAAAGGTTTTCTGATGTACGTGATTTTCGCATAACAAGTTTCGTTTTAATGGATGGTTGAAAATATGTTTAAAACCACTATTAACGTAAATAGAGACATTTGTAGTGTGTAAAATTAAGTAATTACTATTTCATTCAAACCGCTTTTTATAATCACATTGAATTGCATTGCGCGTATAGGTGCACATTCTTCATATTATTGAATTATTACGGTTCATGAATATTATACGTCGTCATACTATTTTGTTGTTCCGCGCGAAACGCAAAATTATCTTTTATTTAAATTTTATTTAAATTATCAAAATTTTATTTTGGGTACATTACATTACCATTACTTTAGTGATAAGAACTTAAAATGCATAGTTTTGAATAATAATATGTAGAAAAATATTATATACAAATATATTATGTAAAGACAATCATTTATAATTCATTATATTTTATATTGACAGATAATAATAATAAGTTTTTATTAAAATAATTGTTTCCACAATGTTTTAGTCCGTGTATCCTATGGGTAACTATATTTATTATTTTACGACCCCTCACATTAGGCTTAAATAACGCAACTGCGTATAACGAATAACTACTGTGTACTTCATATTTATGACGTTTGCAAGTATAATCTGCGTATAAACTCTGATATTTTAAAGCATCGTTTGTATAAATCGAAATTGCACTATAATACGAATATACGAGTAGATATCCTCGAATATTTTTCAAAATAGTAGAATCTAATTAGTTATATGCAAATTGGTAGTGCTAATTCAATGTAAAGTTTACGCGTATGTAGATAGGTATACAATATACTTGTATATTAAGGCAAAATACATGAACGTGGTTATAATGACATGCAATATTATTACGCGTTCTATGGTGTGATACCTAATTTAAATTATTCTTAACGAAATTTTATTTAGCTTTTTTTTGCATATATACGGTCTTTATTGCTATTTTGCTAAATTTAGGGTTTTTTGGTGCTATTTGTGGGTATGTTTTCACATAATATAGGATATAATCACATTTTGTTGAAAATAATGATTTTACTTGGTTATATTATTAAAAATATTTAAAATATTGGAAATAAATAGGCCTCAGCATATAATATTTCATGTTTGTTAGCTTTTTAATATTTTAATATTAAGTTTATTATTCAACAAGTCGTCTAGTCCCTGAGCCGGTAATAAGCCTAAACATTGTATAATTGTAACAAGTAATATATACGATGGAGATAATATTAAGTACACATATGGTCAGTCACCAGGGAAAAGTTTAGTAGTGTGTCGGGATAAACTGTATATTTTCTATTTAAAATTGAACAATTTATATGAATGTTATTATTATTAAAACCAATGTATTTAAACAATAATTCATTTTATTTAGAACTTAATGTTTTATCCATTTACAGATAATATTTTAGAAATATTCTATTTGGTTTTAAAAAGTTTAAGTTTACCCAGTTAATTCGATATGCAATTATTTTATAATAAACTAAGACCAAATAAAAGGCAAAATGATTGAAATATTGACAGCATCCTTTACGCAAATTTGTGAATAGACCAAGCTATAAAAAGAGCTCTTTATTGTATATATAATGTACTTTATTGAGTTTTATTTAAGTTGTATATGAATATGACGCGTCGTAATATTATAATTCTTCCTTAAAATATGAAAATATTCTTAGTATAGATTCGGTTCAGTACAAATGTATATAATTTTCATATTAAAAGTAATATTTTACCAAACCCAATGACCAAGACATTACTTGTCTAAGGTATTATCTTAGTTTATTCTTAAATATTACGACTACAAGACAACTGTAATGTAGACGTATAAGGTAATTTAAAAAGTAAACAGATTGAAAATACATTTTACTATATAATCAGTCACTATACTTATACGCAATATTAATTTCATCGTGATCGACGATTCAGACGGCATCATTATTTAACAATCGGACAGTACAAATTTAACGATTGCTTAATAATTAGGCCTTAGGGTCGGACTATTGTCCGCTATCCTATATGAATATTATAAATAAAATAATTTCTGCCTAATGTTACAAGTAACGACTCGGGCGATTATAAACGCGGTTCGATGTACCTGTACGTGCGTGATCGACGTGTCTCCTGAACGGTCCTACAAACAACCGAACTCGTCCAGTATTTATTCTTATTTTATTATTATAACTGTATTATAATAATTTGTTGATTTTTTTTATATATTATTTTACACTTGGAATGTTCCGTCCCCGTAGATTTTTTAAATATCTTCTTGCATAGAAACCCTGTTTTGACCATATTACGATCACGACGAAAGAAAAAATCACCCAAATGGGTTAAACTGTTTTCAAGTGAAGGGGCAACATACATATAAGGCAATTAATTTTATATATAAAGATAAATATATACACCATAGGACACTATAGAACACCATAAAGTTGGAATTTAAAAAATAGTTATAAAAAACATTGGTTTACTTAAACATAAAAAAAAATCCAAATTTTAATATTTTCATTGTCAAAAGGGGGGTGAGCATGGTAAAAAAAATAACTCTGAGTATATATATGTATTATACTCCGATAAAATAAAAGTATTGTGAAATTTGTGCCAATTCCCATTTCAAACCACACCACACACCGCAACTTTTTGGCTTCCCGGCAGGCGGCAGCAGATCGAAACCAGGTCACTCTCGTGACAGGCGGGGATACTTACCACTATACTACTGACGATTGAATAAACAATAACACATATATTCGGCGATTGTAAACTGCGCCCAAAATACAGGTAAACACAAAATCACACATGTAAACTGCGCCCAAGTTTTTATCAAGAGTAAAAAGGTGACATGTAAACTGCGCCCGGGTAAAATTACAGGTAAAATACTTAATTCGTTACAGCCATATAATTTGAATAATTAAAAATAAAATATAATTTAAAAAATTAAAATAATTATAAATATTACAAATAATAACATATGGTGGATACATATTCATCAATTGGAATTTGACTACTATTATATTTATTAATTAAATTTTCTAACTTTTCGCGTTTTTTTTTTGTTTTAGAGTTTTGGAATTTAAACGGTTCATTTATACTATTTAATTTAATGTATACTTCTATTTGAATTTCTTTTAACTTTTCTATGAACATGAAAATATTTGGATGAGTTGTATAAAAGCTGGAATTAAAGTGAGAATGAAAAGACTCGCATGCATTTGTGGTTAAAGTTGGCTCTGCTGATGCTTGAGCCCATACTTCAGGTGGATACTGAGCTTCTTCACTTATATATACGTCTACCAAATAATCCGCAAATCGTGTCACTCTTTCGTCGTCAGGCTTTGATTTCATTAAATAATTGACAAAATACTCAGATACACTTTCTGGACTTAGAAATGGTAAACCGTAACAATGCACTAACCACCTTCTAATATCACTATATTTATCTTTATAGTCATTACTTAAACCATTTTGTTGGATACTTCTATTCCAAGACTGTGCTAAATGAAAGCGACATCCGTGTATCTTTATCCGAAGCCAAACAGTATTACATGCTAAATGAATAGGTTTTTCGAAATCTATTACAACATCGGATGGTGATATAATAATATTATTTTGGAAACTATATTCACAAATAAATTTTAAGCAATCAGTATATGATATTGTACTTTTATCGGAGAGTAAACATATGGCGAGTGGTATGTTATAGCCGTTGATAAAACCATGTATTGTAAACATTTGTGTGAAGTATTTAGGGCAGTATGAAAATGTACCATCCATGTACAACCATTTTGATAGTGCAAGAGCTTTTAAATTAGAAATGCAACAAAAAACAATATATTTCAACTCCTTGTTGTTTATTAATAAAAATAATTCATCTCTATTTGTTTGAACACCGCGTTCATCAAGAAGTAATTTAATTTCTTCAATTGATTTAGGGAATGGAGGCAATATCTTTCTTCTAGCATTATATATGTTTCTTTTAATATTACGTACATCACTTACTTGTAACTGTTCCGTTGATATATTTTTAATACCATAACAAAATATTTTACTAGGTTTAGTGCATATATCTTCAGTCGCCTTGGGTTTTACGATACCAGTCACGAATTGTTTTTGAAGGTTTTGATCACTTAATGATTCGTGGTTATGGCTTAAACATTGTCCAGTGATTCTGTCGTCATCACCTATCGTTTTTAAAAATGCTCTACAAGTTTTGACCGTACATCGCCACTTAACCTCATCCAAACGTAGAGGCCGATTAATTTTACGAAACTTAAAATTAGAAATAATTTTCAAACATTTTTCGCGCTGCGACATGAATTGTTCGGCCATCGTGACTTTACTGATTAAAATGAATACGATACTAGAATAGGTTCGGTACTAGCAGTTTAAAATCGCCGTCGGAAGTAGTGATAACCATCAATTGTCGTATTACTGCAATATAGATATTCGATAACGTGATGGTATTTATGACGAAAATAAAATGTCTGTGATATACTTGAAAAAGTACACAATCGTCAAACATAGAGACTTTGATAAGTAAAAATTTAATAAGTTAATAAGTCGGGCGCAGTTTACATTATATCTTTTTAACATAGATAACATTTCGGGCGCAGTTTACACTATACCTTTTCAACTAAGATAAAAATTCGGGCGCAGTTTACAAAAAAAAAGGTCATTTGGGCGCAGTTTACGTATGGCCCATATATTATTTTCCTATAGCATTGATTGAAACTGATACAAATAATTTAATTAAATAATTTTAAGTTTAATGAATTCTAGACCAAGCCTTAAATCAGATATTATTATAACGTATATTATCGATGTCTGGTACTCAATAGTGCATTGTTGAGAGATTCGGGTTCAGATTAGTCATTTTAAATGCTTCGAATGGTAACCCACGAATAAATTATAAGTACGTATTATTTTTGATAAAGCTGAGCTTAATTCGGTGATTGCTTTCACATGTGTATTTAATTTATCTTATAGTATTGGTTTGCTAACTAAATAATTGTAGGTAAACATTAGCACTATTGAATATAATTTTATACTAGCTAATTTCAAGATAAATACGAGTCATATTATAGTTATATACTTGATGGCATAACTCTGTTATGCTTACTATTTACTAAAATAAGTTATCACTGAATGTAACAACATTACTTAATATATTAACTTATAAACAAATAAGTAGTGGAAAAAAAATAACCTTATGAGGAAATGTTTATGAAAGAAAATGACATAATCCAAATTAAGGAACACATTACTTTATAAAAAGTATAATAACAATTAATATATGTTTTCGTTTATTTTATTATATATTAATATATATTTATATCGTTTGGTTACGAACTCGCGTACTTTGGTACTAATTAAATACAGCTCGGTAAAAGGATCTGACAAAACTGAATAAAATATATTACCCACTCTATGATATAATAAATGATCTAATTCGGAGGAAAATTTACTGTTTGATTTTTCGCTTTACACAACACTGCATTGTGAGCCAGCGAGTTTGACATTCGTGTATGCGGTTTAGCGTCAACAAAGTTGTATGTTATACTAATGTTATACTGCAGAATGTTTGAATGTTATACTTTTAGGACACTGTCTGATGTGTAGACAGTGTATAATAGGATCACTCATTGTAGTTACACGCATAATACAGAATACAGTTGACCGTGTATTGAAAACTTTGTTGGTCAAAATGCAATAGCACACACTCAACGGATCGAAAACTTATGGAGACCGTATTACGGAAAAAATAATTAAAAATAAACGTGCAATGAGTCCTGAACTCCTTCCGAGGTATGAAATTGTATAATTTCGAAGTATAATATAAAGTATATATTATATAATACAAAACATATTTCTGGTGTCTCACATGAGATGATGGTTGATGATTTCAAATCTGACCATTATTTAAGTTACCTAGATGTTTTTGGAAATATTTTTTTTTTTTGATAATTTTTCGTATTTTTAAATATACTATAGATGATTGTTTATTAAATACTCACCAGAAAATATAATTTGTAAGGTATTATAGTGTACTTATGTAATGTCGACGGTAGATAGTTTACTTATTTACTATATTCACCGGTAGACCGCATATTATAATTTATAGGTATACCATATACGATAGCCCGGATTTTGTGGGCATTTGCACATTTGCACTATTGGTCTGTGACGATGAGCAATGTCAGCTATAAACATTATTATGGCTACGTAGAATAAAATAAACGATATTTTATCTTGCTTTTTAATCATTTTTTTTTTAAATGCTTTTTCGGTCTTTTGTTACTTTTAAGTTGATTTTTTCTTGTTCTTAAAAACAATTTTACAAAATTTGTTCTAGTTCTACGTACTTGAAATATTTGGGATATTGATATTTATTTTTATGTCGTATATTGTGTTTTAAGGTTGTGGATAAATCGGTATTAAAAATGTTTGCTTTAATGTGCTAAAAAATAGTAAGTATACATACCTGTCGTTTCATCGAATTTGTAGAAATAGGAAAATAATTGATTGTCGGAAAATAAGAAAACGTATTTGACAAAAATGTTGGGTTTTAAACCTTCAAAACTTTATCTGTAGTCTCATAAGGTTGTAGGTAAATATCAATAAAACGATTTACGGAAGACATGGTGAAATTCAAATATTCGCGCCCATTTCAGTGGATATAGAAAAAAGTTTCTCAAATTATAAAAATATTTGATCAGTTCGCAGACGACGTTTTTTATTTAGAAATATTAAAAAAATAAATTTTATAATTTTATATTATTTTTAGATAATAATTACACCTTAAAGGTGCTTACTGGTTGGTTGAATGTCGATATCAAACTTTTAAATATTTATAACATTTTATTTAGTATTTAATTGATAATTAGAATTTAGAATTGCTTAGTGACTTATAACCACTCATTAAATGATTGTCATAAATCGCTAATGAATGCATATAAAAAATAACGAAATTAAAACAAACTTAATACGTTTATTTCAATTTGTTGGTTTTTAAGAATAATTTATGATTTTTTCTGCTTTTTTTTAGATTTTTTAGATTTCTTGCTTTATTTTATGTGCTTTTTTACAGTTTTCTAGAGCGATAAAATCCAAATTCTATCCATGATAAGATACCATACATAAGTAATATTTAACGCTACGTTGCTGTTTCCTCGCAGGGAAAATACGGTTGTACCTTGCACACATGGCGTTTATTATATTGTACTTACGATACTTCTTTAATAGTCCTTAGCTGAACTGGTTCACAACGACACGATTGGTGGATATTTGTCGACTAACCAAGGAATCTTATAAATACAACACGATTATCATCGTTTTCGTAACTTCATTACCTTCCGACATTGTATTTTTAAACCCATAGCTCGGTCAGTATCAATATTAGGCATGTATTATTTGAATACGTAATTAGTGTACTTTGATTGGTTAAACTGATATAAAACTATACTTTTTCCATAGTAGATGATGACAATCAAACATTTTATTTTTTAAATCGGCAATGCACCCGCTAGTTACCATTTGAAAACACGTGAGAAAGTATGTTTCAGGTGGCGGGTCGCCATCGTTTATTGAAAATAATAAATTACAAAAATTAACAACTATAAAACAAATAAAAACAATCTTTTTGTATGGGGCGAGAATTCTCCTCAGAAAACCCCTATGAAAATTTATTTACAGATCAAAAATCAATATAATACACCGATCATCAGAGGTCGGTGTAGGGAAGACGTCAGCCAATCCGCCTCCTCGTCGCTCTCCTTCTCACCCATGGCCCGTCGAGACGGAGATATCCTTAGCTGCACAGTTTCACTCATGACAATCACGCCTAAGATAAATATTGAAAAGTTTTAAAATAAAGACATAATGTTTATGTACAAATTAATGTACTATAATACATAATTACAGTATATAAAGGAAAACTTGGTACAAGTTCTAAGGATTCGGGTTATCTTACCAATATCCAACTATCAACCGGGATTAGATTGACGAAGACGATCTGCCACTCTAGCCGTGTCAATTATGCGTTGCTGCAAAAAACAAAATGGTTTTTCTCTCATATAAAAACTATATTTATATTAATGAAACTATTATACAACTCACCGATTCAATGGTCATCCTTTGATCATTTCTCAGGTGTGGCATATTAACCTCGGTGAACCAGAAGCTAACTGATTGTGCCAGGCAAAGCCCCATTGCGCAAACCCAGGGGCCACAATCAAAATTATTATTTTGTCGGGGGCATAACTGTCGACGAATATTCCAGTCAACAACATCTTTACCATTATTTTGAAGAACTTCATTTAACACATCATATAAGACTCGTGCAGTTCTGAAGCAGTATTTGTCTGTCCACATACTGTCGAACAAAGAAATATGATGCGCCTTCATGTCAACACACACCAGTCTCCAATGATGTTTGTGTATGATCGGGAACATTAAAAGGGTGTGGTGTTGTTTCACCCGTTTAAACCATCTATTTAGGTTATGTCCGTGAGAATCGAATGCAACCATGAATCCGGCTGACATTGGAAATACATGGTTATATGTTTTGCCGATAATGGAAAAATATGTGTCCACTTCAAGATCGTTGTACCAGTGTCGGTCCTGAAACATTAATTAATCGTTTTCTTTTTACATTTTATTTTAATATTAATTCGTTATGTTGAAATAGTGGTGTGTAAGATGTTAAGTGGAATAGGCTTCTTGTAATTACAGAACTAGACTTCACTTAATTTACAAAACAACTTACCACTACAACTCTGTCTTGCGCTTCAGCAATTACATGTATTCTCACAATTGGACTTTCTAAAAAAAACTACACGTTATTATCTAAAGAACATAAATTTATAATGACTAGAGTTCGGATTTTGAAGCTCAATGAAACTAAAGAAAACACCAACAATTCTTAAAAAAAGCGTCATTTTTCAAAACCAATTTAAAATTTAAATAAAAGTATTAAGTTTGTTTTAAAATTATTATTTAATACATGGAAATTTATAACAATAATATTAGTTAAGACCCGGGCTCGTGAGTTCATGCATTTGCATATCAATCTTGCTAAGTCGTATTTAATGCTAGATGACATAGAAATCCATTTCAAGGTACTGTGGTTAAGTATGTGAAATTTTATGTTGCATATTTTTGCATATTTAGAGGTTTTTTAACTATTTAGCATATTTATGCATTTTTCTATTTTATTGCGCATATTTTTACCGAAATTGGATCAAAATGCAATAATTTATATTTTTACACAGTATAAAATATATGGGAGTTTTCGCAACATCAAATTATTAAAAATAAAACGTGTAGAGCAGATAAAGCGAGTACAAACGTACGTATACGAACGTAGCCCGCATTATGATATGAATGGACATTTTTTTGTTATTCCAAAATTTAGTATTTACTTATTTTTTAATCTACATATTTTTGATTTATTATTTTAGATTTAGATATTTTTAAATTTATAGTTGCATATAAATGCATATTTCTGAACTTTTAAAGGCATATTTCAATTCATATTTTCCCAGCTTTTAGTGCATAAGTGCATACTTATTTAGGCATTTTTTAGAGCATGAACTCTGCAGAGCAAGCCCTGGTCATGACAAAGGCCACAGTTAAAATTTTAAAATTTTAATCATAAAGAAAATACTAAGATATACTAAAAATGAATAACATGTTGAAAAATGTAATATCTACAGTTTACGGAACAGTAAGTAAAATTTGAACACACAAATATGCTAGAAGATAAGGAATTTTGAAAAGTATATTTTCATAAAATATTTTTCATAAAAAACGTCGTCCGCGAACTGATAAAATATTTTTATAAATTGAGAAACTCCTTCGACATCAACCGAAATCAAGGGCACGAATTTGAAGTGTGTCTTCCGCAAAGCTTTTCATTGGCGTTTCATCTCTTATTGTGGGACTGTAGATATAGTTTAGACTGTTTAGAGCAGCGGTCTCCACTATGATTTTAGAAAGGGCCAAAGAATAACTTTAAAAATTACTTCCGGGCCGCATACAGGTTTAATGGTAATGATTAAAAAATGTATATATTATATATTAAATAATCATAACTTAATAATTTGTAATTGAACAATAAGGATATATAACATTACATACGAATATATATATATAAACACCAAAAACAAAAAATACGTATTTTATTTTCTCTATTTAATTTTGATTTTAGAATGTCAATTTAATTTAAGTGTAGGCCGCACAAAATTTGTTAAAGTGCCGCGTAGTGGGTACCGCTGGTTTAGAGGGTTTAAAACCTTTTTTTTTTAGTTTCTTACTATTCTTCAAATATTTACTATGAGAAAAGACAAATTGAGCCAAAAACTAGAAACACTTTATATGATATAAATAAATATCGACCTCCAAAGTATTTTGTAAAATTTTTATTAAAAACAACAAAAATCAACTTAAAAGAAAAAAAACAAAAATAAATTGGTAAAAAATAATAAGTGAAATATCAATTTTAAATGTCATTTGTTTTGCTCTACTTTATAAAGCTCTTCTTCAACCAATATGGACATACGGTATTGTAATCTGGGGTTCCGCTAAGTACTCAAACAAGAGAACCATACAAGCGTTCCAAAACATCACTCTTCGCATAATCACTGGTGCACCCTGGTTCGTCTCGAACGAGACCATAAACTCTGACCTCAAATTACCATCCATCGACCATACAGCTGCTGTCTACTACAAACGCTTCCACGCCAAACTCCAAGCTATTCCTAATCAACTAATCAATGAATTAGCTTCTCTAACACTTCCAGGTAATCCAACCAGACGTCTGAAAAGGAAATGGTGCCGTGAAATGATAATTTAAGTTTAAAACTTATATATATTAGAGGTGTTACAAATGTGTGACTCCCTCCTCATGTAATTAGTCTTGTTATTTGTCTGTCAATTGTTATTACTTTTACTTATTGTACTTGTATAGATTGTAATTCTTCTAATAAAGCCTAATTTTATTATTAAAAAAAAAAAAAAAATAAAATAACTGACGTTTTAATAATAATTATTGACGAAATAGCATCGTTTTGAACGAATAAAAAAAACAAATTACTAAAAATCTGAACTCTATTAAAAACTGTAGGGCATTACTCCGGCTTAGTATAAAAAGCAACCAAACCTTGGTCTTATTTATTCATTCATACTAACAATTTTTTAAACCAATTAAAATATTTTAACTTGAAAAAATTACCTTTGGCAACTAAGGGCTCCTCCGTGTCACTAATTTCAACGATGTCCTAAAAATTAAATTCATCACTACTATTATTTATAATTTTCATACATTTAGATCTCATTACAATTTACAAAAAAGCCACTATAGACCAAAATATATAAAAATACTCATATTATTATATTAACTATAAAATATTATTGGAAAGTGCACAATCGATAGAATAGTGGATTATAAATAGTTATCAAGTAATTCAGTAACTTATTTTGATAAAGCAGTGTTAAATATAAGAAAGTATAATTTAATATGGAAAAGATTTTTGTAATAACACAATAGACTGAATTTTATTTCTAAAACAACTTACCACTTCACCGATATTCTGTTCGTGCAGGGCATTTTCCAGTACACTTGATCTGTCTAGAAAATAGAAAAAAAAGTTGGGAAAATACAATTGAGTACATAAATCTATAATCAATTAAAAACTGTTAGATATTTTTCAAATATACTATACAATATTCAATTCCTAAAAGTTTTAGAGCAAAACCTTTTGTAATTGTAACGGGAACGAAAGAAATAAGTTTAATAATAAAACCACGGTGAAACTATGGATATAATATATTAAAATATTCATAGATATATCCATAGATGAAGGCATAATACAAGATATATTTATTTATTTATACTTTCAATTTCTAAAGCTAATAAAATATTTTAACTTACCTTCGGTATCGAAGGGCTCCTCTGTGTCCATATTCATGTCAACGAGGGCCTAAAAAATATATTCATCACTACTGTTATTTATAATTTTCATACATTTAGATCTCATTACAATTTAAAAAAAAGCCACTACAGACCAAAATATATAAAAATACTTATATTATTATATTAACTATAAAATATTATTGAAAAGTGCACAATCGATAGAATTGTGGATTATAAATAATTATCAAGTAATTCAGTAACTTATTTTGATAAAGCAGTGTTAAAAAGAAAAGTTATCAAGTGATTCAGTAACTTATTTTGATAAAGCAGTGTTAAAAATAAAGTATAATTTAATATGTGTCGTATGTGCCAAGATAAATATGGATATAGATAAATATATAGATAAATATTCAAAAATAAAGGAAGATGAAATTAAAGAATTAAAAACAAAATTAGAAAACCGAGATAAATATTATAATAATGAATTGAACAATTAAGTAAAGAAATTAAAGATATAAGTATTCAAAATAAAAAAACCGTTAATTTTAGAGAAGATAGAGGACGAAATTACGAGAGGGAAAATTACTATAATGAAAATCCAGATTACAGAAATAGATCATATTCTAGAGAGAAAATAATCAATATAGAGATTATAGAGATAAGAGCCCTTACCCAGGAAGAACAAACAACAGAAATAGAGAACAAAATCCGGATAGATACTACAGCAGTAACAGGGATAGATCTTATTCTAGAGAAAGGGGTTATAATAGTCAGTATGAAAAAAACAATAGAAATAGAAGCCGTGAAAGAGGATATGATAGAGACAGCCGTGACAGTAACCGATATACTAGGAGTATTAGCCGTGATAATACCCGAAATAGCAGATGTAACAGCCGTGAGAGAACACCGGAGCGATACAGGAAAAATCGCTATGACAGAGAAACAGAAAGAGTTACCTGTTTTATGTGTTATAATAAAGGGCATTGCACTGATAAATGTACTATTTAAAAAAAAACGATTAGATTCCGAGTTAGAAAAAAATCGGATAATCTAACTCGGGGATTCAGAGAAGTTATAAAAGATAAATCTGTATGTGATATTATTCAAAAGGAAAATAGAGAATATATAAAATGTATAGGCGAATGGTATAATAATAAAGAGTATAAAAATGGGTACAAAAATGCAACCCCACGAATTTTTCAAGAAATAAAAGGAAATATCAAAAATATTCTAACAGAATTAACAGATAATGAACGGAAGCAAAAAGTACTATCAGTAAAAGTGAAAATAGAAGGAAATTATACATATGCTACGATAGACACGGGCTCAAATATATCATATGTCAGGCCCGTGCGCAAGGGGGGGGGGGGGGTTAAACCCCCCCATGGTCGAAAAAATCGTGTTTTTCATTATTGATCTATCACCAATATGTATTATTTTCTAATCTTATTTGTAATAAATAATAATGAATAGCATAATAGTACAATACTATAATAATTTAATATAGTGTTGTCTTCACGTTTTCTGTTTATCGACTTTCATCATAGTTGCCGTTATCGATAAAATATAATGACAATAAAATTTGTATTTTATAGTATTGTTAAAAAATATTTTTAATATAGATACTTACAAAATTAATAATAAATATAAATATGTTATAATACTGTTTGCTAATTATTTATGTATCTGTGTTATACATTTTTTTTTCAAAACACCCCCCATTCTGAAATCCTGCGCACGGGCCTGACATATGTAGATTGTAGACATTTCTTTAGTTAAAGATGTTTCTCAAATTACACTAAAAAACAGTGAACTATAACAGGGGCAGACCAGTGGCGGTGCGTCAGTGGAAACTTTGAGACTGCGTCTCCCCAATAATTATGACATTGGAAAAAAAATATTTGTTCTAATTTTTTACAATTATTTTCAAGCATTTGTATAATATATGTGTAAAAAATATACTGTTGTCAACTATATTTACTATACATATATTATATGTGTGTATATTATGTCCATCGTGGTGTGAATACGTATGATTCAATGAAAATACGTTCTGAGCTATTTTCGGATTTAGCGATAACGACGGACGACGCCATCGCAACACGGCTGAGACGGTCGAACGACAGTCTCAATTCTAATAAATAAATTCTAATAGATAGGAGGTAAAAAAAAGTTTGGGGGGTATCCCATCGATAATGGTTACTGTACGGAGTCCGGGAGACTAGTCTCTTCAACGTGCGACACATTCGTTGCGTATACACATGACGTGTAGTGCGTCATCTTATAGATTAGATCTTGTATCTTTTTTGATCCAATATTATATAATAATGGAGTCAAAACATTGTACATTAGATGAATTATTAGACAATGATTTTCATTAATATACGTATGATGAAAAATATAAATTAAAAAACAAAAAACCTACTCCATATTTATCGATTGAATATAAAGACGGAAAATTTACACGTAAATTTCAAAGTGGTTGGTACGATAAATTTACGTGGCTTAGTGGTTGTAATAAACGCGATCAAACTTTTTTGTTTCATTCGTGTATTTTTTCGAGGTGAAAAATAATGGAGTTTTGCTGGAATATCAACTATAAAAAATATAATTAGAAAAGCAGAAAAACATGCTATTTTGAAAACACACTTGAAAAATCGAGAACAATTTTATCTTTCGGGAAAAATTCGTATTGAACATGCCATTTCAGAAAGTCGGCGACTAGCAGCGCCAAAACATAATGAATTAATGAACAAGTTGGTTTTAACTAAAGTTTGAATTGAATTTCTATATACCTAATATACCTGATATATATATATATATATATATATATATATATATATAAAAACCTATCATAATATAGTATACAATAAACTATGAATAATCAATTTTTCAGTACCTAGCTTAAATTAAAAACTTAGAATGAAGTAGAATTATTTGCTATCAAAAATTTAATAATAACCAATAGTTACACGAAAATTAAGTCTCCCCGTAAATTGTGTTCACGCACCGCTACTGGGGCGGACAATACTGAACTAGAACAGTTGGGAAAAATAGATTTAATAATTGAATTAAATAACAATGAATATTTTATTAATGCTTACGTAATTAAAGGACTTAATTGCAAACTACTATTAGGAAACGATTTTAACATTAAAAACAACTTAATCATTGATTTTAAAAACAAGAACATACAATTTAATAACAATACTATAGCAATGGACAAAACATGGTATGACTACAATAAAAATAATAATAAGAACAACATGGGAACGGAAGTAAACTTAGCAAGCATAAATATTAATACCAGCTTTATAGGAGAAAATGTGTCCGGTGACAATATAACTATTTCGCCGAAATGTAAAATTAATAAAAAAAATATTCACTTCAACACAAATTGGCAAAATTCAAATTATGTAATAGAACCCATTGAAAGAATATATAAAAACAAATACCTGTTATTAGAATCAACCTCAATCAACAATGATGACGGAATAACATTTTATAATTTTTCTAACACGTATAGTAATATACCGAAGGGCATGAAATTAGCGAATATTATTAATGCAGACTCAGAAAAAAAAATTAGACGAACGACCAGATATAAAAACAATAGGGATATCCACACTAAGACATACAGACAGTGATTACTTAAACGGAGTTACTGATAAACAAGGAACATCATAAAAATTTCACATGAATTAAGCAATGACCGACGACAAAAGGCCCTAAAACTAATAAATAATTATAAACATCTATTTACATCAGACCCTCTTGATATTGATTGCGCTAATGTCGCACCTTGTAAAATAAAATTTAAATCGGAGAAACCAATATTCCAACCACCATTTAGAGTCTCGCTGTCACAAAGAAACAAATTAAAAATATTAATTGATCAAATTATAAGGGCAGACATAATAGAACCGAGCAGGAGCAATTATGCGGCACCAGTTTTTTTAATTCCAAAAAAAGAAAAAGGCGAGTATAGATTTTTAGTGGATTATAGAAAACTTAATAATGAAACTATAGCCGACAAACACCCGATTCCACGATCACAAGATCTATTTCGAAGTTAAGAAGGCGCTAAATATTATTCGACTTTAGATATGGCTTAAGGTTACTTCCAAATACCTATTAAACAAGAAGACCAAGATAAAACAGGGTTTACTACAGATTTTGGACTTTTTAACTTTAAAATAATTCCGCAAGGATTTAAAAAATTAGCCCCGATTTTTCAAAGGATTGTTAACAATATATTTAGTAATTACCTATATAGAACTATGATTGCATACCTTGATAGTTGATGACATATGTTGTTTTGGTAATAATTTCGAAGAAGCATTATCTAAATTAATCAAAAAGACTGGTCACTTTATTACAAAATGATAATTTTTGATTATAACACAAGCCCAAGTTCGAGATTAAAAGTAAGACATTTTTATTTTATAAAAATATTTTCTTTACTTTTTATTTACTATTTTATTTACTTCACGGTATAGAAGCAAACCAACCCTTAGATAATAAGCTAACTACAGAAGATGAATCATTCAACTTTACAAAGGCCCTGAAACAACTACAAAAGATTAGAGAATCTATACCCAAAATTGTTGAAAAAGAACAGGCTGTCCAGAAAAAATATATGATGAAAAACATAAAAATATCGAATTTATTCCGGGACAAAAGGTTCTAATAAAATTTGACTTCCACGAACAAAACCAATCAAAAAAATTAGCGAATGAGCAGAGGTCCTTTCACGATTATTGAAAAATTGACAGACGTAAACTACAAAGTATAATTAGTTCTAAAAGGAAAAAAAACTATTGATGTCATACATGTGCACAGATTAAAACCCTTTTATGAAAAAGAGAAAAACAAAAATATAAAATAAATAAAACAAAATTAATAAAAACCTTTTAACCTCCAAGAAATGAATAAAAAATATATATATATTTAATTAGTATACGAATGTGTGAATAATATAATTTTGGTTATAGTTGTTTTTTTAAAATACTCACTTTTCAACGCTTACGCAAATTGTATTCTAATACTCTATAATATTTTATTTTATTATATCTACTCGTATATCAAAACTTTTTATTTATTTTTGTCAATCAATTTTAAATTTTGTATTTTGTATTTTGTATTTGTATTTTGTATTTTATTTTTATTTTTGTATTTTATATTTCATATTTTGTATTGTATAATCATAATGTTTATTTTATTATGATTATACCTTGTATATAATTTAAGTTTAATATCTACACCGTTGTAATGCACCTATACCTACCCAGAATAACATTAATCATAAAACAATATAATAAATATTAATATTTATTTATATCAATAGTAGCACAAACAATGCCTACGCGTATACTCGTTAACCTGTTTGACCCATACACGTGCAGTATTCTTTTTGCTTACTAAGAGACTCTAAAATTATAATAAAGACTAACAATGCACACTTTTATATTAATATGCACCCTTTGCATATTAATTATTAATACATGTAACCTTTTGACTAGATATTAAGACAATAACAAGTTAGAAGCAGGGTATATAACGATAGAATTATGTATACTAAATTAGACTAGTACTAGAGGTGTAAGAACAACTACGTGTTATACACTGTCGGACCTCCGGTCCTTTATTTCATTTAATAAAGTATTTGTCAAGTTAATTTTACAAAGTTTATAATATTTCTTTTCACACCTTTAAAATCACTCTACTCAACGTCCGTCCTCGGAGATAGAATTATTCTATCTCTCTGTAAGTGCTACGGCTATCCAAGGCATTACACCGTCAAACCTTATTTGACGAGATTGTATGATTATTGACTATGTTCTTTTATTTAATTGCCTTAAAATATGAGGGCATATTTTTTTTTGTTACACCGAGGATTGTTGTATGTGCCAACTAGGCCAAAATTTAATAATTATAAAAATTAGTAGGATTAACCAGTGAAGCAAATGAGCTGAGGTAGCATATTGTAAATTAATATTTAAGACAGCCGGTCGGACGAGACCGGGGCAGTGTGTGTGTGTTGTTTGAAGCACGTATGTGTAGAGACTACGACGCCACGCTTAATTTTTGTTTTAATTAAAATTGGCCATTTGGTGTGAATTATTGTTTTATTTTGAAAACCCATCAACTCTTAGTAATTGAACTGATATCTATTAGCTTTGATTACTAAAGAGAAGATAGAGCGACACCCACGAAAGTGCGGTATACGACATATGGAAAAGATTTTTGTAATAACACAATAGACTGAATTTCATTTATAAAACAACTTACCACTTCACCGATATTCAGTTCGTGCGGGGCGTTTTCCAGTACACTTGATCTGTCTAGAAAACAGAAAAAAAAGTTGGGAAAATACAATTGAGTACATAAATCTATAATCAATTAAAAACTGTTAAGTATTTCTCAAATATACTATACAATATTCAATTCCTAAAAGTTTTAGAGCAAAACCTTTTGTAATTGTAACGGGAACGAAAGAAATAAGTTTAATAATAAAACCGCGGTGAAACTATGTATATAATATATTAAAATATTCATAGACATAGATAAATGCATAATACAAGATATATTTATTTATTTATACTTTCAATTTCTAAAACGTATAAAATATTTTAACTTACCTTCGGTATCGAGGGGCTCCTCTGTGTCCATATTCATGTCAACGAGGGCCTAAAAAATATATTCAACATTTCTGTAATTTAATATTTTGATAATTTTGTATGTCAATAAAATATTATATTAACAATAAAATATTATGAATGATTTCGAATAAAATATGTATAATGTAAATTATAATGGATTTTTTATTGTTATCATGTCATTCTGTATATTATTTGAATAAGCGTTGTAAAATATTCTTTAGCATAATTTAATATATTAACATTTTGGAATAAAACAAATAGACAGAACTTTACTTCTAAATCAACTTACCAATTCACCCCCACTATATTCTTGCAGTGTATTTTGCAGTACACTTGATGTGTCTATAAAATTGAAAAAATAGTTGGTATCAATATCAATAAGTACACAAATCTATAATTAATTGAAAACTGTAAGGTATTGTTCAGTATACAAAAAATATTAGATTCGTAAAAGTGTTTGAGCAAAACTTATTTGTAAATCTAGCGGGTGCAAGTCAAATAATTTTCATAACAAAATCATAGTGAAAATACATATAAAATATATATATATCCATAAAAAACGTCATAATACAAGGAAAAAAATATTTCTTTCATACTCACAGTTTCTGAAGCTATTAAATTAATTAAGAATAAAAAATTACCTTCAGCAATTAAGGGCGCCTCCGAGTCACTACTAATGTCAATGATATCCTAAAAATGAAATTCATTATAACTAGTATTAAGATTTTGATATAATTGGATCTCAATACAATTTTAAGAGTCAATATGGATCAAAATATAAAAAAATATTCATATTATTCTATTTACTATAAATTCTTATGAAAGATTTCGAATAAAAAGTGTACAATCTATAAAAAAATGAATTATAAATTGTTTTCAAGTTATTCGGTAAATAATATTGATAAGGTGGTGTTAAATACTAAATATGTAGTATGACTTAAAATGGTAAACAATTTAGGAATAACAGAACTAAGCTGAATTATTGTCTAAAACAACTTACCAATTCAGTTCTGCTACATTCTCGCAGTACAATTTGGAGTGCACTTGATGTGTCTAGAAAACAGAAAAAAAAGTTGGGAAAATACAATTGAGTACATAAATCTATAAACAATTAAAAACTGTTAGGTATTTTTCAAATATACTATACAATATTCAATTCCTAAAAGTTTTAGAGCAAAACCTTTTGTAATTGTAACGGGAACGAAAGAAATAAGTTTAATAATAAAACCGCGGTGAAACTATGTATATAATATATTAAAATATTCATATACATAGATAAATTATTAATACAAGATATATTTATTTATTTATACTTTCAATTTCTAAAACTTATAAAATATTTTAACTTACCTTCGGTATCGAGGGGCTCCTCTGTGTCCATATTCATGTCAACGAGGGCCTAAAAAATATATTCAATATTTCTGTAATTTAATATTTTGATAATTTTGTATGTCAATAAAATATTATATTTACAATAAAATATTATGAATGATTTCGAATAAAATATGTATAATGAAAATTATAATGGATTTTTTATTGTTATCATGTCATTCTGTATATTATTTGAATAAGCGTTGTAAAATATTCTTTAGCATGATTTAATATATTAACATTTTGGAATAAAACAAATAGACAGAACTTTACTTCTAAATCAACTTACCAATACACCCCCACTATATTCTTGCAGTGTATTTTGCAGTACACTTGATGTGTCTATAAAATTGAAAAAATAGTTGGTATCAATATCAATAAGTACACAAATCTATAATTAATTGAAAACTGTAAGGTATTGTTCAGTATACAAAAAATATTAGATTCGTAAAAGTGTTTGAGCAAAACTTATTTGTAAATCTAGCTGGTGCAAGTCAAATAATTTTCATAACAAAATCATAGTGAAAATACATATAAAATATATATATCCATAAAAAACGTCATAATACAAGGAAAAAAATATTTCTTTCATACTCACAGTTTCTGAAGCTATTAAATTAATTAAGAATAAAAAATTACCTTCAGCAATTAAGGGCGCCTCCGAGTCACTACTAATGTCAATGATATCCTAAAAATGAAATTCATTATAACTAGTATTAAGATTTTGATATAATTGGATCTCAATACAATTTTAAGAGTCAATATGGATCAAAATATAAAAAAATATTCATATTATTCTATTAACTATAAAATCTTATGAAAGATTTCGAATAAAAAGTGTACAATCTATAAAAAAATGAATTATAAATTGTTTTCAAGTTATTCGGTAAATAATATTGATAAGGTGGTGTTAAATACTAAATATGTAGTATGACTTAAAATGGTAAACAATTTAGGAATAACAGAACTAAGCTGAATTATTGTCTAAAACAACTTACCAATTCAATTCTGCTACATTCTCGCAGTGCAATTTGGAGTGCACTTGATGTGTCTAGAAAACAGAAAAAAAAGTTGGGAAAATACAATTGAGTACATAAATCTATAATCAATTAAAAACTGTTAAGTATTTCTCAAATATACTATACAATATTCAATTCCTAAAAGTTTTAGAGCAAAACCTTTTGTAATTGTAACGGGAACGAAAGAAATAAGTTTAATAATAAAACCGCGGTGAAACTATGTATATAATATATTAAAATATTCATAGACATAGATAAATGCATAATACAAGATATATTTATTTATTTATACTTTCAATTTCTAAAACTTATAAAATATTTTAACTTACCTTCGGTATCGAGGGGCTCCTCTGTGTCCATATTCATGTCAACGAGGGCCTAAAAAATATATTCAATATTTCTGTAATTTAATATTTTGATAATTTTGTATGTCAATAAAATATTATATTTACAATAAAATATTATGAATGATTTCGAATAAAATATGTATAATGTAAATTATAATGGATTTTTTATTGTTATCATGTCATTCTGTATATTATTTGAATAAGCGTTGTAAAATATTCTTTAGCATGATTTAATATATTAACATTTTGGAATAAAACAAATAGACAGAACTTTACTTCTAAATCAACTTACCGATTCACCCCCACTATATTCTTGTATTGTATTTTGCAGTACAATTGATGTGCCTATAAAATTGAAAAAATAGTTGGTATCAATATCAATAAGTACACAAATCTATAATTAATTGAAAACTGTAAGGTATTGTTCAGTATACAAAAAATATTAGATTCGTAAAAGTGTTTGAGCAAAACTTATTTGTAAATCTAGCGGGAGCAAGTCAAATAATTTTCATAACAAAATCATAGTGAAAATACATATAAAATATATATATCCATAAAAAACATCATAATACAAGGAAAAAAATATTTCTTTCATACTCACAGTTTCTGAAGCTATTAAATTAATTAAGAATAAAAAATTACCTTCAGCAATTAAGGGCGCCTCCGAGTCACTCTTAATGTCAATGATATCCTAAAAATGAAATTCATTATAACTAGTATAAGGATTTTGATATAATTGGATCTCAATACAATTTTAAGAGTCAATATGGATCAAAATATAAAAAAATATTCATATTATTCTATTTACTATAAAATCTTATGAAAGATTTCGAATAAAAAGTGTACAATCTATAAAAAAATGAATTATAAATTGTTTTCAAGATATTCGGTAAATAATATTGATAATGTGATGTTAAATACTAAATATGTAGTATGACTTAAAATGGTAAACAATTTAGGAATAACAGAACTAAGCTGAATTATTGTCTAAAACAACTTACCAATTCACCCCCACTATATTCTTGCAGTGTATTTTGCAGTACACTTGATGTGTCTATAAAATTGAAAAAAGAGTTGGTATCAATATCAATAAGTACACAAATCTATAATTAATTAAAAACTGTAAGGTATTGTTCAGTATACAAAAAATATTAGATTCGTAAAAGTGTTTGAGCAAAACTTATTTGTAAATCTAGCGGGAGCAAGTCAAATAATTTTCATAACAAAATCATAGTGAAAATACATATAAAATATATATATCCATAAAAAACGTCATAATACAAGGAATAAAATATTTCTTTCATACTCACAGTTTCTGAAGCTATTAAATTAATTTAGAATAAAAAATTACCTTCAGCAATTAAGGACACCTCCGAGTCACTATTAATGTCAATGTTATCCTAAAAAAGAAATTCATTATTACTAGTATTAAGATTTTGATATAATTGGATCTCAATACAATTTTAAGAGTCAATATGGATCAAAATATAAAAAAATATTCATATTATTCTATTAACTATAAATTCTTATGAAAGATTTCGAATAAAAAGTGTACAATCTATAAAAGAATGAATTATAAATTGTTTTCAAGTTATTCGGTAAATAATATTAATAAGGTGGTGTTAAATACTAAATATGTAGTATGACTTAAAATGGTAAACAATTTAGGAATAACAGAACTAAGCTGAATTATTGTCTAAAACAACTTACCAATTCAATTCTGCTACATTCTCGCAGTGCAATTTGGAGTGCATTTGATATGTCTGGATAACAGAAAAAAAAGTTGGGAAAATACAATTGAGTACATAAATCTATAATCAATTAAAAACTGTTAAGTATTTCTCAAATATACTATACAATATTCAATTCCTAAAAGTTTTAGAGCAAAATCTTTTGTAATTGTAACGGGAACGAAAGAAATAAGTTTAATAATAAAACCGCGGTGAAACTATGTATATAATATATTAAAATATTCATATACATAGATAAATTATTAATACAAGATATATTTATTTATTTATACTTTCAATTTCTAAAACTTATAAAATATTTTAACTTACCTTCGGTATCGAGGGGCTCCTCTGTGTCCATATTCATGTCAACGAGGGCCTAAAAAATATATTCAATATTTCTGTAATTTAATATTTTGATAATTTTGTATGTCAATAAAATATTATATTTACAATAAAATATTATGAATGATTTCGAATAAAATATGTATAATGTAAATTATAATGGATTTTTTATTGTTATCATGTCATTCTGTATATTATTTGAATAAGCGTTGTAAAATATTCTTTAGCATGATTTAATATATTAACATTTTGGAATAAAACAAATAGACAGAACTTTACTTCTAAATCAACTTACCGATTCACCCCCACTATATTCTTGTATTGTATTTTGCAGTACACTTGATGTGTCTATAAAATTGAAAAAAGAGTTGGTTTCAATATCAATAAGTACACAAATCTATAATTAATTGAAAACTGTAAGGTATTGATCAGTATACAAAAAATATTAGATTCGTAAAAGTGTTTGATCAAAACTGATTGTAAATCTAACGGGAGCGAGTAAAATAATTTTCATAACAAAATCATAGTGAAAATACATATAAAATATATATATCCATAAAAAACGTCATAATACAAGGAAAAAATATTTCTTTCATACACACAGTTTCTGAAGCTATTAAATTACTTAAGAATAAAAAATTACCTTCAGCAATTAAGGGCACCTCCGATTCACTATTAATGTCAATGATATCCTAAAAAAGAAATTCATTATTACTAGTATTAAGATTTTGATATAATTGGATCTCAATACAATTTTAAGAGTCAATATGGATCAAAATATAAAAAAATATTCATATTATTCTATTAACTATAAATTCTTATGAAAGATTTCGAATAAAAAGTGTACAATCTATAAAAGAATGAATTATAAATTGTTTTCAAGTTATTCGGTAAATAATATTAATAAGGTGGTGTTAAATACTAAATATGTAGTATGACTTAAAATGGTAAACAATTTAGGAATAACAGAACTAAGCTGAATTATTGTCTAAAACAACTTACCAATTCAATTCTGCAACATTCTCGCAGTGCAATTTGGAGTGCACTTGATGTGTCTAGAAAACAGAAAAAAAAATTGGTATCAATATCAATAAGTACACAAATCTATAATTAATTGAAAACTGTAAGGTATTGTTAAGTATACAAAAAATATTAGATTCGTAAAAGTGTTTGAGCAAAACTTATTTGTAAATCTAGCGGGAGCAAGTCAAATAATTTTCATAAAAAAATCATAGTGAAAATACATATAAAATATATATAATATATATCCATAAAAAACGTCATGATACAAGGAAAAAAATATTTCTTTCATACTCACAGTTTCTGAAGCTATTAAATTAATTAAGAATAAAAAATTACCTTCAGCAATTGAGGGCACCTCCGAGTCACTCTTAATGTCAATGATATCCTAAAAATGAAATTCATTATAACTAGTATAAGGATTTTGATATAATTGGATCTCAATACAATTTAAAGAGTCAATATGGATCTAAATATAAAAAAATATTCATATTATTCTATTAACTATAAAATCTTATGAAAGATTTCGAATAAAAAGTGTACAATCTATAAAAAAATGAATTATAAATTGTTTTCAAGTTATTCGGTAAATAATATTGATAAGGTGGTGTTAAATACTAAATATGTAGTATGACTTAAAATGGTAAACAATTTAGGAATAACAGAACTAAGCTGAATTATTGTCTAAAACAACTTACCAATTCAATTCTGCTACATTCTCGCAGTGCAATTTGGAGTGCACTTGATTTGTCTAGATAACAGAAAAAAAAGTTGGGAAAATACAATTGAGTACATAAATCTATAATCAATTAAAAACTGTTAGGTATTTTTCAAATATACTATACAATATTCAATTCCTAAAAGTTTTAGAGCAAAACCTTTTGCATTGGAACGGTAACGAAAGAAATAAGTTTAATAATAAAACCGCGGTGAAACTATGTATATAATATTTTAAAATATTCATATACATAGATAAATTATTAATACAAGATATATTTATTTATTTATACTTTCAATTTCTAAAACTTATAAAATATTTTAACTTACCTTCGGTATCGAGGGGCTTCTCTGTGTCCATATTCATGTCAACGAGGGCCTAAAAAATATATTCAATATTTCTGTAATTTAATATTTTGATAATTTTGTATGTCAATAAAATATTATATTTACAATAAAATATTATGAATGATTTCGAATAAAATATGTATAATGTAAATTATAATGGATTTTTTATTGTTATCATGTCATTCTGTATATTATTTGAATAAGCGTTGTAAAATATTCTTTAGCATGATTTAATATATTAACATTTTGGAATAAAACAAATAGACAGAACTTTACTTCTAAATCAACTTACCGATTCACCCCCACTATATTCTTGTATTGTATTTTGCAGTACACTTGATGTGTCTATAAAATTGAAAAAAGAGTTGGTTTCAATATCAATAAGTACACAAATCTAAAATTAATTGAAAACTGTAAGGTATTGATCAGTATACAAAAAATATTAGATTCGTAAAAGAGTTTGATCAAAACTTATTGTAAATCTAACGGGAGCGAGTAAAATAATTTTCATAACAAAATCATAGTGAAAATACATATAAAATATATTATAATATTATATATTTATACATCCATAAAAAACGTCATAAAACAAGGAAAAAAATATTTCTTTCATACTCACCGTTTCTGAAACTTTTAAATTAATTAAGAATAAAAAATTACCTTCAGCAATTAAGGGCACCTCCGAGTCACTATTATTGTCAATGATATCCTAAAAATGAAATTCATTATTACTAGTATTAAGATTTTGATATAATTGGATCTCAATACAATTTTAAGAGTCAATATGGATCAAAATATAAAAAAATATTCATATTATTCTATTAACTATAAAATCTTATGAAAGATTTCGAATAAAAAGTGTACAATCTATAAAAAAATTAATTATAAATTGTTTTCAAGTTATTCGGTAAATAATATTGATAAGGTGGTGTTAAATACTAAATATGTAGTATGTCTTAAAATGGTAAACAATTTAGGAATAACAGAACTAAGCTGAATTATTCTCTAAAATAACTTACCAATTCAATTCTGCTACATTCTCGCAGTGCAGTTTGGAGTGCACTTGATGTGTCTAGAAAACAGAAAAAAAAATTGGTATCAATATCAATAAGTACACAAATCTATAATTAATTGAAAACTGTAAGGTATTGTTAAGTATACATAAAATATTAGATTCGTAAAAGTGTCTGAGCAAAACTTATTTGTAAATCTAGCGGGAGCAAGTCAAATAATTTTCATATAAAAAATCATAGTGAAAATACATATAAAATATATATATCCATAAAAAACGTCATAATACAAGGAATAAAATATTTCTTTCATACTCACAGTTTCTGAAGCTATTAAATTAATTTAGAATAAAAAATTACCTTCAGCAATTAAGGGCACCTCCGAGTCACTATTATTGTCAATGATATCCTAAAAATGAAATTCATTATTACTAGTATTAAGATTTTGATATAATTGGATCTCAATACAATTTTAAGAGTCAATATGGATCAAAATATAAAAAAATATTCATATTATTCTATTAACTATAAAATCTTATGTAAGATTTCGAATAAAAAGTGTACAATCTATAAAAGAATGAATTATAAATTGTTTTCAAGATATTCGGTAAATAATATTGATAAGGTGGTGTTTAATACTAAATATATAGTATGACTTAAAATGGTAAACAATTTAGGAATAACAGAACTAAGCTGAATTATTGTCTATAACAACTTACCAATTCAATTCTGCTACATTCTCGCAGTGCAATTTGGAGTGCACTTGATGTGTCTAGAAAACAGAAAAAAAATTGGTATCAATATCAATATGTACACAAATCTATAATTTATGTCAAAACCATAGGGAATTGCTCAGGTGGATTATACAGCATTGGAGTCGGAAATGATTTAGAGCAAAACTTTTTTGTGATTGTATCAAGAACGAATCATTTAAGTTTAATAACAAAGCCACATTGAATAAACAAATACAATATATTATAATATAAATATATACATCCATAGAAGACATCATAATACAATAAAACAAATATTTCTTTCATACTCACAGTTTCTGAAGCTATTAAAATAATTAATAATAAAAATTTACCTTGAACAACTAAGGGCGCCTCCGTGTCCAATCTGATGTCACTGGTGTCCTAAAAATAGAATTTATTAATACTGGTATTTAAAATGTTGATATATTTGTGTCTCAACACAATTTATCAAACCCATATAGACTTCAATAAGTACACAAACTATATACGATAGTTAATTATTTATTGATACAAGGTTAAGCTGTTCATTATTTCGATAAAGTGGTGTGAAATATATTAGTATGTATGCATTTAAGTTTAAATTCAATAGACTGATAAATTTAGAATACTGTTTTAGGTTGAACTTAATTTTGTATTTTAAAACCATTTACCATATTGGGTTCAGTTTTAGTATCAAAGCAGATGTTTTCTACAGTTTTGGTCTTATAGCGTGTACGCCGTACACGATTGGCCAAAAATTAAAATATATGAAGAAGAATTTCGATGAAATAGTACACAATCTATATAAGATTTTGATTTATACATTTTTACGAAGGTAAACTGTTCATTATTTCAAATAAATGGTGTGAAATATATTAGTATTTATCATTCAATATTGAAATCCAATATACTGAGTAATTAAAAATACCGCTGTGAGTTGAACTAAATTATTTATTTTAAGAAAATTTACCTTTTTGGATTCTGTTGTAGTCTCAGTCTCACAGCTGATTTTTTCTTCAGTTTTAGTCTTTTGTTGCCTACGCGGTACAATATTGGCCTATAGATTAAAATATAATTAATTTAGTATTTTAAATGGAAAGTCAATGGATTGGGTGATTTATAGTACCCTTCTAGATTTAACTTCATTTTGTAACTACTTACGTTTTTAATGATCTTCCAGCTTTCGGTCCACGCATTGATTTGGTGTACCGCCTTTATGGCCGCAATTCTTTTTGGACCTAAAAAAAAATCTGTATCAGTATCTATTCTACCCATTATTTGTAAGGCACTATTCAGGTTTACAGTACCTACTCTATTCGTAAGACTTTGAGTAAAAATATTTTGTTCAGTATAAATGGTGTACCACTTACAAAATGTTTGATAGTAAATAAAAGTACAAAGACAAATAAATATATATACATACAATGTATGTTATATTCTTAATGTACGTTACTTATTTCTAAGGTGCGGATTTATATGTATTTAAAACTAAAAAATATGTACAAATATATGTATTTATTTTTATCCAAATATGTAATTAAAAATACACGATATGTAAAAAAATAAAATCAATTTTTAATAAATACTTTAAGTTATAGGTACATTATACATTTTTGTTTTGATAAAATGTAAGAAAGATGTAATAAATTATATTTTGAAATAATCTTTAAAATAAATTAATTGTAATGCTTCAATATCTTGGTAGACAAACGCGATCAACAGTAAATATAAATCTAACATTTAATATAGAACGTATAGAAAATGTTTGTCTTCGAACATTTTTTTTAACACCAAATTGTGTTGTTATGATATTTTAGAAAAAATTGAAATTTATTCAGTTTGAAACGAATGAGAATTATTCGTAATTTAAAAAATACTGCACATTTTATAATACTGTTGAATATAAGCTCGGCGCATTATGCTCACAATAATACAAACTTGTTATATAATAAATTAATTATAATATAATTGTAATGTATTTAATGTACACAATCGCCCGGCCCGATCACCACATTTTACAGCAATGAATTGTTATTTTTGTCGGGCTACCAAAAAGAAAAATTGAACACCTTCAAACACCTTAAAATTTTAAATAATTTTGTGAGGCCATAATTTCTAATATGCGTGCGTGAGATATTACATACTATGACCACTAACTTTTGTTACAAAGAGCCTAGACTCATAAAATTCAATCGTTTTTAACAGTAGTTCAAGCATGACACTTTGAAATAAATATTACAAATATTACATACAAATTAAAATAACAAAGAAAAGTTTGTTCGTCATTGGATAAGAATCAAAAGCGTGTATAATACGTATAATTTTTCAATTTTTTATATCACGATTACGTAACTTTATAAAATTGGGATATCGAAATCATTAAAAAAAATGTTCGAAAAAATTAAAAAATTGTTTAAAGTATATTGCCTTTTTTTAATCATCGTTAAGGATAGTTCGAATACTGCACTCAGAAAAAACTTTAATCAAATTTCGTACTAGAACACTAACTATAGTGACTGTATTTCCAATCAAGCAACATATATTATTATACTGTATAAACATCGATAAATGTTGCAATAGTCAAAGTATTCTTGCATTACATCGACACATAACATGTCCATAAAGGTACACAGTGCATTATAATTATTTACATTATGAATTTTTTAAAGAATATAAATCATTTTTTTCCATGTATATCGCATTTTTTTTGCATATTTAAACATTTTTCGTGCATATTTTTTAATTTTTTTATAAATTTTGCAACTTCTACAACTTTCGAGCAACAGGAATAACCATATTAATAGCTAGGATTAATTAAATTAATTTGGTTATTATAATTACAATAATTAAATTAAAAAATAAATTCCTGAAATTCAATTCAATGAAAAACACACATACGAATACTGATAAATGCACTTAAAAGCAATAATTGCCTACAATATAAAAGTGTAATCAAATTATTTTCAATTCATCATTTAAATGTATACAACATGTTTGATGATTATAATATTTTGTTAATTTACTCGAGGCAATTATTTAACTATATGTGTCACGGGGTTCGATTAATCGTTGCATCGATAGTAATGTTATATCACCTCGCTAATAGTGACGGTCTAAAGGCGATTGACCTGCGGTTAACCACGATACCATCAGGGCACATTGATTATGCATATAATAATATTATGTAAATTACACACGCACCATGATAATATTTAACGGGAAAATATCCAATAGTGGCATTTGTGGCCGATCGCTCGCGGTCAAATGATTTGATATTTCTCGCCGTCTGATTACGATTTGTGATTTATTTTATTTAATAATATAATACATAATAATTTTAGTACAACATAATTATTGAATAATTATAATACATGTTATGGTTATTTAAATAAACTCATTTTTAAATTATTTATTTATATTTTATTAACCACCACGTGAGCGCGCGCATGAGTTCGTATTGTGTTTGCTTACGTAGGACGCCGTGTTACACAAGAAGGAGGTGTGACGCGGCCGAGCGGGAAAACGCACGGTCGCCCAAAGCCGTAATCACGGGAGGGGGGGAGGGGTGAATACATGCATTCTGTACTGTGAAAATTTGACAGAACACAGTTATATATATAGTTGGATAATTTTGTTTGAGTTGAAAAAAAAATTAGACATTACAATTATAAAATAGAGTGTGTCGAACATACGCCCAGTAAAAGTTTTACTTTTTTTGAAACAAAATATTGGGTTAAACCGATATCCGAAAAATGGGCTGCCCTCCCCCCCCTGGGAAAATCATTTTTGCAAAAAATGTATCGGGCTAAAAATTATAAAACCATTGTTACAAATAGTTGCGAATCAGCCGGAAAATGTTGGCACGGGTATGGATTCGGTACAGAAATTTGGGCGGGCTTATACGTAAAGTTGGTCCCCAAATACGAAAAATTTAAATGTGGTGAGACTATAAGAATTGAAAATGATGAAACCATTGTTGCAAATTGGTTGCTAGTTATTGCAGGTGCATGTTTGGTATTGTTACGACAGCATGAAGGGGGCCAACTTCAGGCTCGTCGTGTATTGTACGGATATATTATATTCAGATGTGTATTATACAGAAACGAGACGCCGTGCAGCGGTGGATGGAGAGGGAGCGTCCGTGGGATTGGCCGGTTGCTGCAGTGGTGTCGACGATGGTCGGTTGCGGGGAGCGTGTGCAGGATATGGCAACGTCGGTGACCGTCACAATAGAACATGTTTGTGTTGTCCGTGTTGGGGCGCGGTATTGCGCGGTACGGTGCGTCGACGGAGGGCGGCCGGGTCGTCGAGAGTACGGCGGCAGATGGACCGGTGGGCAAGGGGATGGTGTGGGGTACTTGTCGTGTTAGCCTGCAGGTGGTGCAGAGCGTTCCTTTATTCTGCCGGTATGCATCGAGATCAATATGGCCATACTTCCCCACCCACGATGCGACACGACTCAGAAAGAACATCGCGTGACAATCGTTATTTTTATGCGAAACGCTGGTTACTAAATCTGGCGTGATACAATGTGACGACCGTGACGCGATACGAACGAAAAACATGTCCGTAGTTGTAATGCGTTCCCAGCTTGACGCACTCCGTTAATCCGTTTTCGTAAATCTCCTAAACGTATTTTTGCTTTTTCGAATACACCGAATACATCGAATACACAATGCACATGGTTATCAACAAATGTATTAGTTTTTTTTTTTTTCTCAATTTAGGCCACGGTGTATATATAATGGTTCATGTCATGACATCACGCTCGTCCGAGACTGTCGTAACAATGGAATGGTTTATTTTCATTTTAATGTACGATATCACGATATATTATGAATAACAATTATGATAATCGCAGCGAGTCGGATTCGCGCAGGTACGAACAGCGGAGTCGGTATTATAATGAATATTGCCGATAAGTAGATAACTGTCTAAAGTCCAACTTCGAATTGACGATACGTGCCACTATTATAATACGTATTTCTCCGTATTTTATTACAACAATCATTATTACACTAACAAAATTATATTAACTACACTATAGCATATTATACGTAATGAATAATTTGATGTATTATGTCAGTAAAACAGCTTAATCTAGTGTATCTTCACGGTGGTTGGTAGTTCAATCGCTTAGGACATTATATATTATCCTATGCTCGAAGGACCAATGTTTGGGAGTGGAAGTGGACTGTATGAAAAAATACGATCTTTTAAAAATATTAAACGGTGTACTATTTAGTAAAAATAATAATAATGGTTTGGGGCACACTTGTGCTGGCCAGCTATGGGATAATAAATAATATAATAAAAAACCGTACAGTATATAATAAAACTATAATACACAAGAATAATAAATGACCTGATTTGGTTGCGCTGGTGGTGGTGGAAGTAATACACAAATACTGTGATGACTAGTGGTGCAGTATTGTGGTAAACGGTGGTTGGTAGTAAAATGGTAATAAACAATTAACAAAACCAAAGGTAAAAAAAAGGGTAGAAAAAACTAGAACACAAATCACGACGTGTTCTTACTTTCCCGGTTAGCGAACGACAACTAAAACCGGCCGTCGCTCTGTCTACCGATAATCTCAATCATATGCATATTAGATAATATTGCATAACAATATCGCGTGACACTACGTATCACTCGAACAATTAATCTTTAACTACATTGTTATCGAGAACGACCAGTTACCTATTTTTTCGTAATATGACTTACTGCAATAGATTAAAGAAAAAACTCATAGATAATTTTAATTATATACCAACAATCAAAGTACATTTTATAATATTATATTTAAAATATCAGATTTTTTTGAAAAATATATTTTTTTAAATTCTATAACCCCCCCCCCCCTCCCCCCCTCCTGGTAATGAGATGTGGTCACGGCCCTGAACACGAAAGCAACTATAACTACGGTCCTGTCAGTCGCTTAAATAAAAATTAACATTACATCGACTAAATTTAACAAAAATAAACAATATCCTATCTCTTATTATTACAATAACCGTTTTGAAAATAATTGTATAAAAGTGAACAAAAAAAAAAAAAATGTAAATCATTTTTTTCGTCATAACTTAATAGTATATATGTATATTATAAAAAAACAATATATTAAATGTGCATTCTTACGTTTTGCGCTGCTGATGGTTGATATAACTGAAGATTCCATGATATAGATTTGAGATTCACAGCAAAGACAATGATATTGGCACTGAGAGTGAGTGTTCAACGAGATGTATTAACGATGAATTTAGATAAATCTACGCGACAACGAAACTATGATGAACCTCGAAACGGGATGGTATAAACTGTACTGTATGTACGACGAAAAGAGTAGAAGACCGCATCATTCACACTAGTGTTTGTTCCGTAGGAAAGGGATCGGCCAATGAAAATGCACTCTGAGACCGGGCAGATTCTTGCCACCTCCTGGATTCTTTTAGGTAGGCACAACATGTGTTATATGTATTGTGTATATAACATGTATATAACGTAAACGGGTCCAAGACATTCCTAACAATGATTAAATCTAGGGATTATCGCTGCGAGTACATAAATCATTCATCATTTCACTACATTTATTTCATTATACGTAGCTATTATGCTTTTTTTGATAAAAGATGCATTTTATTTTGAGTTTAGGGATTCGATTTCGTGTCCTTTATAATAAAATAGTCGCGGACAACCACTTTCAACCCGGCATGTTTAATTTTCGAGCGGTCATCCGCGTATATTACAAATAGACAATAGACGTATATATACACGAAGCGGGCGGACCGCCGACGGCCGCGGATAAACCATTCAAATTTCGTCTTTAGCAATCCGCTCCGTGTGTAAGCAAGTGGCGGAAGCCGTCGTGGATGTTTCCGCGAAAAAAAAAACCGGAACAACGCGCACGGTTAATTAATAAATTCAAAAAAAATTCATATACATTTATAAAATATAGGTTTATTTTTATATTATTTACAATAATATAATAAGCTTAATATTCAATTATTCTCAATGGATGTTACAAGAAATTAATTTTACAAATATACTAAAATATTTATTAATTCAGTGATAATATTTTTTCATTTATAATAATATGTAGAAAAATATTAAAATTTTTTATTTAAATAATGCTGCGCGGCACAAATCAATAAAAGGTCCATACGTAAACGGTTTTTGTCGCGCGGCTTTTCTTTCATCTAGACCCGCTCGCCTGCGCGGTCCGAAATTTTCCGCGCACTATCGACAAAAGCCGCAGACAATGAAATTCAGGACGTCATAGCTGTACGTTTTCTTACGTATGTAATATAAGTGTATAAGTGTAAAGTGATAATTTAACAACTAGTGGGTCACGTCAGCTATAAGATTGGGTCGCGATATGTTATATATATATATATATACAGTCAAATTCGCTTATAACGATCTTCTAGAGACCTAGGGAATCGGATCGTTATAACCGAACTTCGTTATATCCGGATCACAAAAAGTAACATAATTTTTTCGAAAAATTGATTTATTAAACACATTTTTTACTGCTTAAATTTATTTAAGATTACATATTTTAACATTCAAGGTATTTATATAAATTTTAATAAATGTACAGATTATAATATACATATAGTATCCGTTACGATTTGTTTGAAAAATAATCTATAATAGTAGTTTGTTTATAATTTATAATAACAGCGTCTTCTTTTATTCGACATTTTTAACTAATATCGGAACGTGTCTAAACGGATAGCTATCAAAACGGCGACTAAACGACTAAGAAACGTATGCTGTATACAATTCGGTCGTACAAGACACATTATCTGTTACAAATAAGATTAAGAATTATCGATTTGGACGAAATAAAATTTACTACACAATATGCATACATATTATTAATCGCTTTAGGTGATTATAAAAACCAATTATCGTTTTAAAATAACATCGCTATATCCGGATTATCGTTATAACCGATATCGTTAAATACGAATAAAAGTACTACACATAACATATAAAACCAACCAAATACATTGCTTGGAATCGTTTTACCCGATTATATACGGCATCGTTATACGCGAATTTGACTGTATGTATATATCTGTTTAAAATTTAAAAAAATTCTCATTCGTCAATAAGACTAACTATTGTGGGCATTCCCAACCCTATTAATATTTACCACCACGTATCTATGTGAAAATGGATTGAATTTGAAAACAAATGGACTTCAAACAGAACACGATTTATGAGCGTAGATAGGGTGTTTTGTATGAAAACGGCCAGGGTTAAATATCACACAGTTTTATATTTCGGAATTATTACATGTAGTTTTTTTGCATCATTACATTTAATAAGAATTAATTATTACCGAAAGATACCTAGACAAATGTAAATTTTTAATTATTCAATTATAAATGCACTTCTACAATGTCAATTGGCATACTACGATATTAACTAATTTTAACCTTATTTTTTCGGTTTTCATGGCTAACGAAGATGACATGGATCGCGAAAAATGTACGGTAATGAAAGTGGGTCGCGAGTCAAAAAGGTTGAAGACCATTGTTGTAGATGACACAATGAATAGATATTATTTCGGAGTTCGGAAATGTATGTGTTGTATATATTCTACCTGTTGTAAATTTAGAAACTATATTATTCTTATACCGTTGTTGGGAGATGAGCGTCGTGTTAAATCGTGCACATCGGCCGCGAACAATTATCACCAATAATCAATCAATCTTATTAGTTTAAACATGCATCGATAATTGTTTAATTAATACCATTCATAACTATCAAATCTAATAATCGTATAACAATATCACAATTTTTAAACACACGATAATTGCATTAAAATAATCATTATAATAATTAATAATAATATCTAATAACCTAATTTGAGGGACTGCGATGTTCAAAACATCGGCCGCGGACTTAAATTAGCAATTACCAATAATATCAATATGTAAAACATATAGTTTAATAGAGTAAACAAGAGCGGCGCCGAAATGAAAGAAAAATAATTAACAAATAAAACATATTATCGCCGTACTTAGTGGCTGGTTCATTCGTTGAGTCATCCGTGTGTGACTCGTGGGAAAGGTCGCGGGCTACTATTTATTGTTTTTTTTTTTTCTGTATATACATTCGTCCATGGTGGTTTGACGATGGATCACGGACGACAATAAAGCCAATAAGAGCTCGGGAAAATTTGACAATCAGTCGATGTCTCGTGTGGTGGTACAATAAAATGTATCGCCGAAAGGCAAAGCGGTGTGTAAAACGGCATTATGGCATTTGACGAGTTCACCAGGGGAATTACTTAGTAACCGTGGGACGTACATTTTACCTATAAGGTACGGTTTCCAAGCTGCGACTGGTCATTGCGTGTGTATGGGTTTCCTACAATACGACTGAATGCTGCGGCTGGCATTTATTTTCAGTTTAATTTAGTCTAGCTCGATATTTCATTGTGCACACGCGTACCTATATTTTTTGTTAATTTGTCGTTACAGATTTATAAAAATGGAACAAGTAATATACGCATATTTCACAAACGTTTTTTACAATCTTCAGCTATAATAATAGATTAAGGCGCGTGTGCTCATGATAAAATATAATATGCGTATAGTTTAATACCTGAACGCGGTTATTTTGAAACGTTACAAATTCCCCGTCGACTATCGAATTGGCTACCAAAGACTAAAAAATTATCTTTTTCAAATTAATGGTTCTCAGTTAAGTATATGGTAATATTATAATCTCAGACACACACACACACACATATAATGGATTAATTTAAAATTATCAAATCGTCAATATTGCTCTAACGATAGTCGATAACGCAATAGACTGCAAATCTAACGACTGTACACACACGTATATATATAAATTCAACAATGGTTACTAATTACAACTGATTAAAATAATGTTCTCCGATTATTACGTACTATGTAAATACCATATACACACGTTCAATGTAAAACGTTCACGCGGTATACGGTTAAAATATAATATTTTAATTTCTAACATTTATAATATTTTTTCGTCTGTACTATATTATGACGTCAAATCTTATAACTTCTAGAATTCTGATAATTAAACATTTTTTTCGTCTTAGGAAAAAAAAACATTTATATTCATATTAGCTGTGGTCGAAATCTAAGTCTGTTAAAAAGGGAAAGAAAATATAAGTGTAGTAGTTGTACTTTGCGGAGAATATAGCTGGGACCCAACTGTTGTATAATAATATTTCAAATATTCATTACTTTTTGTACTTTTTTAGTTATAGGAACAATTTCAAATTTAGGTAATCATTATTTATTTATTTTTTGGTAAAGTATGTGTATGATTAATTTGACACAAAAAATACTTTTGTAATAATTGTAAACTCACATTCAACTTTCATAATTGCATGAATAAAAATTAGTTATTGAAGACACGCTAAGGTTTATTTTTTCTACGAAACCGAACGAAACGACCGTGCACAATAATACAGGCGACTGCAATCATCATCATTAAAATAACTGATAAATACTAGTGTAAATGTAATCTATGTTAGTAATAAAAATTTAACATGATGAATTTAAGTTAAACTGTGTATAAATAATTAACCCGGTTCTCTTCAATAACATTACAGAACAATTTAGGTACCCGAATACCTGATCGATATTTTACAGTTTTACACTAATTCACTAAAACTAATGTATAATTTTTTTTTTTTATTCATTTTGCTTTTATCCAAGACATAATATTATAGACATATATTGCGCTACATTGGTGTTATATTCAAATCATGAAATCGGTTGTAAGAAAATATTTTTTATTACACATTCAAACAAATTAAGAAATTTAGATAATTTTTTTTTTCGTTTGTAACTGTTGGAAAACTAGTTACGAGAGAAAAATAAATCTTAAAAGCTTATTTCGACACGCGTGTAACCGATGTCTTTACAAATAGTTCCTACACATTAATAAAATATTATACATAGGAATAATATTTTTAATTTTGCAAATTTTGCATATTTAGCTCATTTTTCTTAATAAGTATATTACGTATTTTGTTGTACTATTTGTATTGTTCATATTATACAATACAAATAGTATAATATATTATACAATGTTAATATGAATTTTCTAGAAATTGGAAGGCAAATCGATTAAAATTATTATATATTATTTGATAATTTATCAAATTTTAATATAAACGCTCAGCTTTATGAATTTGTCATTACAAAAATGTGCTTTGTCAAAGTTTCAAATTCAAATGCTTAAAAAATTCCAATCAATACACAAAGTTTCATCAATAGAATTCTGCAACAAAGTTTTTAAATGCTCGCAAAAATCATTTATCATTGTCATATAAATATTATTTTGGTAATCATCGTATCTGATATTCCCTAAGCATGTGGTATTGTTTCGACGTCGACAATAAGACGTTTTCCTGCTATCGAACATTTTTTTCAAGATATTTATTCGAAATTAAAATATTTGCGAAGTTAACAAAATAAAGTTCACCGTATTCACACTGCAGCTCCGTAGGTCCCGTGGTCGAACAAAATTTATACATGTGCGTTTCGGGTTAACCCGACAACAGTGCCCTGCAACATGTTGCGGTAGTCCACTTACTGGTTCCGACGAAAACTTTCTGCTTGAATTGTTTTAATAATGAAATTTCAAATAAATTATGCCGCTGCGGATCCGGCAGGAACATGTGACATGTGACATCCGACATTTAAAATTATATTTTTCAATGACCACTGTATAATCTGTAAAATAATTAACTGACCGACAGTACAAGCACATGTGTTGTTCATGGTGCCTTTGAATTTTGAAATTTCAACATGTGCATTGTGCATTAAACAGTCTTGGGTCAAATTATATATATAATAATATTATAATATTGTGTATATACTATGTACAACATGTGTGTATAATAGTTATTACTTATAACCTTGTCCCGTTGGTGGTAAAAGATAATACAATCCCAACAAAAACACTTCGTCGAACGACGTGTAAACAATTTCCAAGTCAAAAATAACGTTGTCATTTATAAGGCTTTAAGCACTATAAAGATATACAAGAATAAATGCTAAATAAATGAAATTTAAAATACATTAATTCTATTTCAATAAATTAATTACTTGTCCGTTCTAATAATCATACTAGGACATAATTATTAATTTATCAATATTTATTGTTAATATAAATTCTCACCAAGTAAATAAATTATTGAGATAGAATCAATGTATATTAAGTTTTTTTTTAAACAATTTTTAACAATTTTTTTCCCGAGACTCGGAGTATTTTTGTTCGGATATCTGTAGTTTTTACAACATGAGCAGATTTAATACGTATATTTTAAGTATTATTTGTATACGTAAAATCTGAAGTATTTTAGTTTTCTCAAACGGTATCTTTTACTTATAGCTTAATATTTCAAAAGACAATATTTTATTTAAATATTTTTTACAATATTGTTAGTTTGAATTTTGTTTTTGTTTCATAATAACATTCAACTATTATTTTTTTTTTTGCATTATTGTGATATTAGTATAACACGTGCTGTAATATTACGAAGGCCCACGTTCAATGTTTCTACCCGTTTCACCCAAATACACGTTTCACCTGACACATTTTTTATCAGTACAAAATAAAGTTGGCAGCAGATATACCTGATGAAATATTATAATATTCTAGTTTCATTTAGCGTAATCTTGACAAGTTTGAGAGAAGGCGAAACTCATTGTTCTCCAACAGTTGTGTCTGTTCACAGATCGCTGTATGCTTACACGCCTATAGTTAATGATTGAAACCCTGCCCTCAGAAATGTAGTTGTCAGCTAAGTAATCGCAATATTTAAATAACCTTTCGCCAGTTATTCATTCTGCCTGCCATTGAATCTGCACTGAAAGTCCGAAACAGTCGAAAATTTGATCGGGGCTCAAAAATAATAATCCAAGTGTACGTTAAACTCATATACCATTGTGTGTGATAAAGGCCAAACTTCATTGACAAAGTTATACATTGATACAGTGGCGCAACCAAGAGGGGTGTTTTGGGTGTCTGGACACCCCCCTTGAACCGTATAATAGAAAATTTATATTTAATTATATTCAATAACCATTGAAAAAAAATGTTCAATATTTTTTAAAATCTAAATCTAGTGTTGTAATTTATAACTGATAAATGTTACTAAGTCTTTTGTCTATAGTTTATCATATTTATCATATTTTATATAGAAATTTATGGTAATGACCTGGAAGATTCATTAACGGTTTTAGCTGAAGTAAAAATTTGGCATCATCAAGTTTTTAAACTACGACTGGAAACCAATTTAAAAATGGTTACTGCAATTGAAGTAATCAGTAATTGCAATAATGCCCTATATCCCAACATTTAGCTACTGACAGTTCTTTTAACGTTACCCGTGACATCTTGTGAAGCCGAGAGGTCATTTTCAACTTTAAAGCGAATAAAAACATACCTCAGAAATTCAACAGCAGATAATAGACTAAATGGTTTGGCAGCATTGCATATTCACCGAGAAATTAAAGTTGATATAGATGCCGTTATAAAAGAATTAGCAAAGAATAAAAGACGATTAGACTTTGTAATTTAAAATTTATAATATTGTTATATGTATAATAATTATTAATTTTGTAAACTTCTTGACAATTACTAAAATTATATGTAACTTTATTCTAAACATACGTGTCACGTACTCACGTGATATAAATTGTTTAGTTAATAAAACGTTGGACGTCAGTAGTGTATTCAGAAATAATTATGGTGGTGGTTTGATTCAAATCGTTTGAATAAAATAATATAATAGGTAAATATTTAATAGTAGTCGTGACGACTGTCACTTGTACATAGTATACTAACAAATTTGGAAATTAATTGGGGAAATACTGTATACGCTACTGGCGGACACCCCCCTTGAAAAAATCCTAGTTGCGCCACTGCATTGATATATATGTATATATATAATATAATATAACTTATAACGTATATTATATTCGAGACGGTGTGGTAAAACTTGTGTTATCTGTGTATATATAGTTGGATTAATATCATACGGAGTGACGTTCAAACAAAAAAATTACATAAAACGAATATAGTTGTGTAGTAATCGTATAAACACTATATTATAATGTTTATAGAATAATATTACAGTTGCAGATACGATGTGTAAGCGGAAACACTTTTTGGAGAATTTCGAGTTCCGCCTCCTTGCGGTGTTCGGCTTGGTCGAAACGAAGCTTGAACATTGTAATGGGTATATTCAGGCCCGGCTCAAGGGGTTGGCGGTACAGGCCCACGCCTAGGGCGGCATTTTTCAGAGGCGGCATTTAACATTTATGTATACTAGATAATTTTTAAAAAGATTCCTAGTACCTACTTATATTAAATCGTGTGTAGTGAAAAATAAAAATCAATAAAAAAATATAAAATTTGGTCAGTATGATACTATGATCGGACAAACATAAATGTGTGTTTACGCTTTTGGTCGACCGTCGACCGTAGGAAGTTGCGGTGTTCTCTTGACGGTTTTTAATCGGTTCTGTGAATCAGTTTTGTCTGGCACCGATAACGTGTTGTGTTGTTTTCAATTTTAACTCTTTCACAAAACGCACTGTTGACGAATATTATTGACTAAAAATAGGCACCAAATACCGACTGACGTTTACAGATAAGTTAATTTTATTTTCATTTGCCTGCCGACTTTCATCAGAATTCAGAAGAACATTTGCCATTATTCAATCGAGAAAGAATTAGCCTATAATAATATAATATGGACATGGAAGAAGTTGTATCATATTTCGCTAACGCAAAAGCAAGAAAAGTCAAGTTCTAATCTAATACGATGTTAATATTTATATTGTATTTTTACTAACTTTTATATTATAAAACAACTATTTTTAAATTGTTTTGTTTATTTAAATTAGTAGGGATTTACTTGTCTATAAATATATCAATTTAATCAATTGTTAACTTTATACAAATAAGTATAATGAACTCAGAATTAAATATATTTTAGTAATGTTTATGTGAAAAAATATTTGATACACTATTTACATGTATAAGGGGCGGTAAAACTTAAGTTTGCCTAGGTGTGTAAAATTACTTGAGCCGCGCCTGGGTATATTATGTTTTACCAACTTAATTTTGTACAGACAAAAAAATGCGTCGGGTGAAACGGGTAGGTATTTGGTCGAAACCCGCGGCCGTCCGAACCGTACATGATAACATTTCGATGATTTCGCGACCGTCGTTCGACAAACGTTAACAACGGCAGAGTACTGCTAACCCGTTGCTTGGAGCGGGGGATCTGGGCGGCGCCGTGTCTTATAATATTTTACGTACGTGAATGTCGAGCACAAAAATATCTTTTTGCCTTGAATATGTTTCACTTTTTTGCTCATATATAAGCCATCGTTCGACCAAAGTTTTTAAAAATTACAATAGGAAAATCTGCATATCATGCCCGATCTATCGGTACCACGAACGAACCGATCTGTTCGTTTATTATTACTGCAGGCCCGACTAAAGAAAATTTGTACCTCTGTACATAATCAACGGGCAAACTGTGGCTCGTGTAATTTACTAAAGGTCCTGAATGCTCGGCTTTTTTTTTTGCTTCTCATCTTCGTCTCGACGTCTCGTGCATGTGGTTTAACATTTAGTGTACATGACACTATCTTTACTAGTCATTATTACAAAAAAAATTGATCTCTGCACCTTGGAAATGTAATAAGTTCGAAAACCAAGTAATAAATCAAAAATAATCAACAATTATAATAACACTTTTTATGTACTGATAAGTTTATAATTTTCTGATTTACAGAAATAATTGGGTGGCGTATGCCGTATGGCGTGTAGTATACTAATAGGCGATAACGACCATATTGGAGCCATTTTAAGTGCATTATAATTTATAACATATCACTTTAGATAAGTATCAATCTACAATATAGTCGTCGCTATCAACTATTATCGGTTTTCGTGAATAACCAAACATACTTCCAAAAGACAACGTGTTTGGTAAAATATTAAAAATATAATTTTGAAAGTAACTATATTTGTAGTTGGTCACGAAACGTTTTACATGTGACACATATTTCAAAATTGTTCCCAATCACTATTTATCTAACAATAATTGGATGTGCGATGTGTCCCTTGAAATTCGGTGTCCAGGGTAGTCGTCCCAGTCGCTTTTTAAATAAGCAACTTCATAAAGTCAGTGTGTTGTGAGAAAGTATTTTTTCATCGCACATTAATTAATCAAATTATCTATGTAGAAAACGTAAATAATTTGTAAGCCTGTATATTACTGGTAAACAGCATGTGTACACACAAACATAATTCAAAAATGTTTATTTTGACAAGTATTTTAATCTTTATGATTTTTAAACAAAAATAGGAGCAAAATAATATCTTACGAATAATATTATTACAGTAAATTTTATAATGTTTATTATAATTGTCGATTATAACACGTTATTATTATTATTTTTTTTTTATTCAAAAAGGTTATTTATATAGTCGCAGTTAGTTATATAGAAAAGTTTTATATACATACATATTTTTTCTTTCGAGACTGGTGCCGATTCTTAAATTCTGAATACTGGGTACCCACCCACAGGGACATGTACAATAATAAGCTTGGCTACACTCGGTATTTTTTTATTTTCAATTTTCAAACAACATTATCGGTGTTGCAATATTATTTCGGTACACATAATGGACCTAAATAGGACAATCCGTAAAAAGGTGCACACAAGTAGGTGGAGCCAGCCAGAAGTATGACTGTTAAAAGTAAATAATGCCATTCCAAAAGAATCTACATCTAATATAAATGCCCTTCATGCATGGTTAAAATGGCTGAAGGTATCTGATAGACAATGTATCTTAATTAATTTGTGTAGTATTCTTAAAAAAATTAGTGTGATTTCAGTAATAAGTTGTACCTTTGAGTCTGTGAAAGATCATTTTCGAAACTAGTAATTGTGCAAAATAAGTTAAAATCAACCATGAAACAACAGTATTTAAGTACAATTATGTTAATTACTATGGAAAAAAAACTAGCATTAAAAATAAATCCTAATAACAAAATTAATGAATTTTAGCAGTCAGTACTACATAAACGGAGCATGACTTAAAAAAGTATTTTCATTTTATGGTTTTATAATGTTACTTTTATTTTGTAAACATATTTTTTTTGTAAATTTAGTTGACTAAATGGATAATTATAAAATTAATAAAATAAATTAATATATTTCATGTGAAAATAAATAACTAAAATATCATTAAAATATTCTTAAAATTGTCCTCAAAAACGTTTTAAACCACAACATATTATTATGTCGGAAATACCACAGAAGATAAAATTTGGCTTCGCCAATGCAAGTACTCGTATACAACAACTACCCCGAGACCACCGCGAAACAGGTGCAACCATTAACCTTCAATGCACATTCCAAAAACTCCGGTTTTTTTCACCCTAATCTTTTTGTTATAGAGGGTCCACTATTTTGTTCATTTTTAGGCAGTGGTTACCATAAATATTTTTTGTGTTCCTTTTAATATTTCTCTTGAAATCAATCGCGCCATCCGACCTGCAGGGTGTGCTACACGATCGTGAGACACACACTATTTATCCTTTATATTTTTTTTTTATGAAATATGAAGCTTTCTGGGAGTCCTGGCTCACACAGCCCCACAGGCATCGGAAATATATTATAGTTATTAGTTTAAAATATTTAGAGTAATTTTGTTTTCATTGTGATTCGTCGGATTTGAATAATCTAATACATTACCGAAAATTTCTACTACTTAAATATATATATATCTACTTCCGTTGTAATGGTATGTTTAACGAGGAGTAGGAAGAAATGTATTATTTTTATTATTTATAAATTGACCAATGTGTAAACGTTTACATACGTGCCGAATTCAGTTCTTGGAACATTGTGTGCCTAGCGACATAATACTAATTTATATTAATATATTCATTAATTATTAATTAAAGCCATTATTAAATCAAGTTTTATTTCAATACGCCAATATAATTACACTCAGAGAAAGAAAACACGCGCTGCAAAAAAAACGTATAAAGCAATATTATACTCAATAATTATCTTTCGTGTCATTTCATTGAATCCATTTTAAAGTACTGTACAATAACCATTGTTTGATGACACGCTGTTGCAAAATCATCGTATCTAATTAATATTATTTTTATTATACTTAGGTAATTATTTTGTAAAATTGTTCTGGTGGGCATGTTCTATTCAGCTCATCAGTTATAATAATTCTTGTCTTAAAATTACTTGACCATTTATAATTTTTTATAATGTTTTTAATCATTCAGCTCAAACATAAAATTCGATAGTAACAATATAACATAAATTCAATCAATCTAATTATTTCTCGGTAAACAGCAAAGCCTACTTGTAAAAAACCTTTCATGCGCAGGGATAATAATGTTAAAGTAAAAACTTGTTATTATTGTTCACAATGCTTTCGAATAATGGACGACCGTGCATTTATATGGTTTAAACACTTAACGCCAAGACACACGTATACACAGTATTACACACAAATGCACACTCCTACAAAGACACACACACGCGCACACACACACTCACACACGACACACGCACACCCAAACACGTAAACTAACGTTATAAATTTATAATGTATACAGTATACCTGACTCTTACGGTCATAAACTGATAGATAGATAACTATAAAATTAATAAAAATAGATCTCTGACTATACACGGATGGGTTCAGCCACGCGCGGTCGTTGTATTTATCCGTTTTTAAACAATTGATAACGATACAATTTTATAATTTCTAATATTCTCTAATTTCTATTTATTTAAATTGTTGTTGCCATTAGTCGCATTTAGATAGAAAACGTGTCTGTGCAAACGATATATTCGACACCATATAATAAAATATCAATATATAAAAATAAATGATCCATATATACATAAATATATCAAAAACGCTTATTTTTCGACTTTTACTCTTGATTAAATTGTAACGTAAAGTGCTTCCATATCGTCCGGCGCATTTTATTGATGTATCACCCTTATTTCTACCACTATATTATCCGACTCAATCAATGTACGAGTATATATATATAACATTTTTGAATCCCATCCTTTTTTTTTGGCTGCGATCTCTGGCGCAGTTGACGCATACCTGTATTCTTTTTAATCCTTTTTAATTTTTTTTTTTTATGACCATGTCTTTTTTAATCCGGTTTAATAGTATACATTTAAATGGGTACCCAAGCGTTTCTAAATCGATTCCGGGTTTCCTCATTGATTGCTTTCATTATACAGAATTGTTTTCTTCGAACTTCCTATAAAGAAATATAAGTTTCCTTTTATTGTATTTAATGAAAAAAAAAACTCAAGACACGTAGATCAAATTTAATAAGGAACGTGGTCGTATCTATACACATTTTACTGAAATGCTATTATTTTGTTTTGAATATTACTCAGGCAATGATTAGTCATCAAGTCTGCGCTTGTATCAGAAAAAAGGACAAAAGGTTATCTACACATTTCAGAAATATTTATATATATATTATTGAATACTTATTATACTGTGTACATTGCTAATTATATATATACTCTTAATATATAGCATATGCATACATTATATACATTATATACATAAACACTGAACCGTACTTATTTGTCTGCTTAGACCAAAATTGATTAATACAGTTACTTCTGGATTATAATGCATTAGATGGATTTTTGAGGCGCGATTGGCTACAACGATAAAATATATGGAATTTTATAACTATAAAACTCATATTTAACTCATAAGGAAAATAATTCAAACCGGGAACGTAGTTTATATGACGTATAATAGATGTATAATATCAAAATACTAACTTTCGACTGACGCTGCAGTAATATGTGGCGTAATCAGAGCCGGACCAAGGGAGCTCAATTTTTTTTCAACTACAAATGCATAAGTTGTATTTATACATGCATTCGATAACAATTAAATGGCAAATCTAAGTCGTAAGTTGGCCGCACTTCCATGTAGACATTCGTCCTTTTTATACAATAATGATGTTGTCAAAAATAAACATGGGTCCTTATTCTCAAATTTGTCAAAACGTGAAAATGGCCTTTCTCGCACCGAGTTACAGATTTATATTAAAATTTATATTTTATTTATTTCAAAGATTCTCATTTATATATGTTTCATTGTTATTTGTAAGATGACCGCTGTCAACAATGTGAACCCCGGCCGTAAAGAACGCATGCTTAATCTTATTTTTTCAATCGTATATTATTCAAAAACATGGGTTGAAAACTGTCAAACGTCTAATGTGTTTTAGAGACGACTGCACACAATGCGCACGATAATAGGTCGTCAATACATGGCTATATGTTGTAACATTATGCACCCCAACAAGAAATGGTAATTGAGTTACTTGATAATTAATTGATAATGTATACAAAAAAAATAACATGTTTTAACCATGAGAGCATTTTTATTTTGTTTAAACTTTACGTAACGATATATGTGATTGTAACTATAACTTATAAATAAAATATTTGGTATTGTAATCCAGCGTGCGTATACTTCTGAATAAAATAACGTATTATGCTTCGATGACCTTATTTGGGTCTTGTGTAAGGTCAGACATGTACTAATCAGTTTAGATTATAATATTTAAGTGTATATACTATATTAATAAAACTCATATAATAGTCGTTTATAGTTCTAGGTATACAGGAATCCTACATACCAACATCATTTTCATGCATTATTGCACTCGAGTATACTGTAGCAACTAGCGTACATTAATTTTAAACCTTATATTTTATCCGTGGATAATGTATTTTAATTTGTAACTAATATAATATAATTATGTACCTACCCTTTTCACCTTGTCTCATGTCGGAACATAATATCCCCCCGGTAGGGTAAACTGGTGCTTATGATGTGTCTATGTATAAAGTATCTATACATACTGCACTCATCTATTACAGCAATAACGAATAAACCGCAATAATACTGCTCTCGTGCGAAGCCAGCGCGGAACAGCTACTTTAATGTATTTAGTAATAGACAATAGTTTTTAATTGCGTAAAGTTATAACATATCAGCAATCATAAATTATTAAGCAGAGATTACCTATATAAACGCTATTATAGAGTCGATAAAAATAATTTACCTAAAATCATAATTACGTTTATTTGAGGGCGCAATTCTAGTTTGTCCGACACATTTTAATTCAATTTAACCATGTTCGACTGGATAAAATAAGGTCTTGTAATAATTTATGTCCTGTATTAGCTATTTCGATTATGAACAAAAATATTATTCGATTAATGGTATCATACGTGGCGCTGAAACGGAAAACGGGTAGATTGAACAGGTATAGCTCGAGGGTTGCAGGTTGTAAGCAATGCGATTGCATGCGAACGCAGAGGTGTTATTTGTTTTTTTGACCGGGTGTATTTTTGCACCCTTATTTCGGATAAAACTCGTTTGTCCACATTTATCATTTAAAGATCGTGTTGCTGCGCCGCCGCGTTAGGCCGGCCGCCTGAATTTCGTCTTCTTACGACGGGGGTGTTTTGTTGGGATTTATTATTTATTATTAATTTACTATCCATTTTTTTGACATTCATTAATATATATACATAATATATTACATATTATACTTTAATAATCTTATTGGGATCTTGTGTAAGGCCAGGCATATAGTAATTAGTTTAGATTATAATATTTAGATGTATGAATTATATTATTAAAACTCACATAATAGTCGTTTATAGTTCTAGGTATACATACGTGTTACTATAAGTATAAATATATACATAGTAAAAAATATAATAAAAAGTATAATTAAAAAATTCTGTTTTTTTTTTGTGATAAATGATTGGCAACAATCTAGTCCATTGCATTATATAACTTACTAATAGCCTACACAACGGTATAACATATTTCATTGTCCATTTCTGATTGCTCGAAAAGATGACGCAATACTGTCATAAAATATTTTGCTTTTTTCGACGATATTACGAACAACTTCCTGCAGATACGTCGTTTTAAAATTTGTGATTATTCCTTGGTCCAGTGGTTTCAGGAGAGTCAAAGTGATGTTGGGACGTAAAATATGAATTTTGATATTTGTAAGACTAGGAAAATTATTATATTGTAATATCATAACAATGGCGTGTACATGGTTCATAAACCGGTGGGCCCCCATGACATTTTCAACATCTGCGTATATACATGTCATAAATTATTGCTGTGTCAGACGACGCTTTCAAAATGCTCATTGAAAGCAACCGTAATAAATCGAAAATTCTACTACGACAAAAACCCGATATCGTCTGTAAAAACACTCTCGACCAACCCAGCACTTCGAGTGCTCATGATAATTTATTTCGACTCTATTGATGTTATCGGACCGAGTCGAATGCACGGGTGGACAATATACGTATAAGTATAAGAATATTATATAGTGACGCCGAGGTGTGCGACGGATGAACCCCTGCTGTCGTAAACCATTTTTTCATCTTCTTCTTTTTCTTCTTTGTGTGTACACGCCGCTTACAGTCGATCGGTATATACAAATGTGTACATAATACTATTATGGCAAATATACGTACGACGTGACTTAATAAAATGTAATTTCCAAGGATTTCGAGAAAAGGTTTTCAAAAGAACGCATAAATAATAAGTTAGTAGGAACATGCATTTATTTGTAAAAAAAATACTCAAAAAGTAACGACGCACATGTGTCAATGATTTCTGAGAAATACGAATCGAATAATGCGATAGACAGAAATATAGCAAAAATAATATTACTATAGAGTTAATAATATTAAACCTTTTATAATTATATGTATAAAACGCAAAATTATATCAACATGCTACACGTTGAAACGTTTTGAACATTTTCTGAAATAAGTCCATGTATACGTTACGTATATCATTTTTAACAATGCACTACTTTATGTTAAAATTAAATACGTAATAATAATGTTAGTACATACATTGTAGCCTGTAATTTTTGAAACTGCCGAAGAGTTGTTATCATTATCGCCGTATTTTAAATATAATATAATCGGTTTTAAAAATTAATGAGTTCAAAAGGCCATATAAACGATAAACACATTCATAAAAGTGATTAATCTGTCTGGTACATGGTGATCCCAATAAAAGGTCAAATTAACATGATTAACATAACATCGGGTTCGGGATTAAATTTTTTGATTACTACAGTAAACGGTCGAGTCTATAAACCAGTGATCACTGTATTTTATAAATATTCCGAAACGTGTACAACGAAACGACGAATGGTGATGGTAGCGAGACGCCGTCATATCGAGCACAGTAATTTGTATTGAGATCTATGTGCATTACATAATAATATAACAAACGCTGCTTCCAGCCGCGTGCTTCCACGTCACCGGGGGTCGGTTCCCGCTCACCACCGTGGACCACCGCCGTATCTGGCCGTACGATGAACATGTGCCGCGGTCACGAAAGCGCGGATCTCCGAAATCCCCAAGGCCCGGGGTCCTTAATATTATTAACATCGATAACGGTCAGGCCCCCCGCGACCGCACCGTCGTCCGCCCGCCGAAGTCGGCCCAGGGCTGGCCGAAGGTTTCTCTCCGTCGTCCGAGACGTATCAACATGTTGCCGCCCCTATTCAATAGTTCTGATGTTGGGGGGGAGGTGGGGGCTTGGGAAAAAAGCGTAAGAATAGAATGCGATGTAAAACATACAAGACATATGGTATTAATTCATAACCGACGTTGTGCACCGGTAAATTCATCAATCGGTTTGCAAACGGGCCGATTTTAAGGGGGTTCAGTATAGGCAATAATATTAGTGCGAGCGCGCTAGCCGTACTAGTGTGTGCGTAGTAAATTTTCATTATTCATCAGTGTTAGTGACGGCTCGGTGGGGGTCGGCGATATGGACTAGATTCCGAGTGTTCGACCACAGAATAATCTCAGATTACGTTGTAAGTGAAATAAATATTATATTCTTGTGTAGTGTGATAAACAGGAAGAAATAAATTCGCAATAATGTTACGACAATTTCGGAGATATCGCCCCGTGTTTGTGCCGGGGAGGCAATTCAAATGTACGCCGGATAGGCAACCGAACGTGCTTAGTGGGCCAATCTGACGGCGACGGCGCGGCGGCGGCGACGACGACAACGACATCAGAAATTTATGCCAAGATTCTTAGTCTAAGAACGCAGAAGGTTGAGCTTAGTTGTAAACGAGTATCGTTGTATCGTGATCTAGCACGGTATCGGGTAACCGGCGGAGTACGATTGCGCGCGTCTAACCTTTTTAGGTATACGATTGCGCGCAGTGCCAGAATAACAAAAGACAACATTTTAATTACTCAAAGGCGTACGATTGCGCGTGAAATTGGGTGCGACGTTGCCAAATGTATTACGTAAATAATAAAAAATACAAAAAGTTAATAATATCATTCAATATACATTGCCTTTCTAACCGATTTTAAATCTTTATGTTCTAATTCAGTACTTACGCTATTCATAAGTTCATTTCTGATTAACTTTATTGGCCGGGTAGATATATTACTTGTAGCTTTTCGCTTGCAACTTTCTCTCAATACTTGTGGATCAATTTTTTGTATCGTATCAACAGGATGGTTATGTTCACTAGCATTTTCTATAATTAAATCATCAATCGTCATCAACACTGTGGACGTACCCTGTTTTTTACAGCACCTCCATCTCACATATCCGTCAGCCCGCTGCCTGATACATCTAAATTTGTGCCCATCCACTAGCAACAAATCATTTCCCCTTTCCGATGTAATACGGCGAATTTCGTTTTCCATTTTTAAAAAATCAATACAAAACTGTGACACAATTCAAACACCGAACACAAATGATAGTTAATTGATATAGTCACATCATGCACGATTATAGTATAGCCTATAGGTATATTCGTACATGTATGGACATTTACAATAAAGATAATATTTTTGATAATATAACCAATTAATTCTTAGTGATGGGAAGTTTGTCTGATATCGGCAAAAATAAGTTATAAATAATCTACTATAATCTACTATGGTATCGTACGGATTTACCATGGACCTATATATTTGGCAACGTTGCTTAAAAGTTAAAATATTATAGCTCGCGCAATCGTACGCTTAAAAAGGTACCGCTGATATGGACCGCGCGCAATCGTATCGCGCCCCGGGTAACGTACCAACGCGACCCGCGCGATTTCGCGCACCCACCCACTGTGATCAAGACGACTTTTCCGTTCATACCACGTTCCCCGTCCATCGATGTATCATGTCTTGTGAATTTTAACGAAGTAACACATTTGCATCGTTATCATTGTCATTGTAACTGTAACTATTGTTGAAATCTTGATTTGTATTTTTTCTTATTTTTTTCGTTAATCTGTCGTTATGGTGAGAAGCACAATTACATTTCATTTATTTTTAGTATTTTGAATCTACTTAAAAATGAGTTGGGTACAGAGATCTGTTATACAGTCGATAGAAGTACTGGTGATGGGTCTCATCGTTTTAGAATGTATCAACTTTTAATGTTGAATGTAAGACTTAATTACAGTTGAAATCGATAACTACAATAAACCATATTGAAAAAATCATTTTGATCAACTCTTAAATCACTCTTTTTGTGAACGGGGGGGAATTGCCTTTACCCTCCCTTGTTTACGATGAAGAATTGATTTCAACGGCGAGGGGCCAGTCGTAATGACGCGTATGGAGATTTCACCGCGTATTAGTGCCGAGGAGGCGATTCAAATGTGCGTCGAAGTAGCGCCGGGTAGGCAACACAACGCGCGCAGTGGGCCATATCATGGCGGCGGCAGCTAGCACCGATCTCGAGATCGGACAACAGAAAGTCCGATGTTGACACCCATCGATGACGCAATGTCTCACTGACACCGGTTGTATAGACACAGAGTGACCAGGATACATTAGGAGAAATAATTCACGAAAAAACAATAAAATAAGATAACTCACGGATGTGGTTGCTAGTAACAATATTCGGGTTTAATCGAGTGGTATACATAAATATGATGATCATCGAAACGGAATTATAAAAGTTGATGTCACACCGACGAATATAATAATAAAAAGGTTCAAATAATTCACAGCTTGGTTATATATAGCCCGATTCACACTGGTACGACACGACACGGCACGACGCGACAAAATATTATATCCATATACAGTAGATTATCGAATTTTTTGTTATCTCGAACTACTTTGAATTCCCCTTGAGACTACTATTACACAGTCTTGCTCTCGATAACTCGATATAAAATTAATCGTTTTTCGTTATTTCGAGTTCACAAATAATGTTTTTATTACGGTTAACGGGTTAAGAGTTAAGACAGGAATTGTGCAGTACATTCAGTATAGCGATTGTGATTTAGCGCGTTGGTAGTCACATTTGTAGTCTTTCGTAGTTCATTTGTTCGTTTGTAGTGAAATGGAAAAGAAGCGTAAATTAAATGTTCTTTCAATTTCGGACAAAGTTTGTTTAATACAGTAAGTTGAAAAAGGTGACCGTAAAAAACGTGAAATCGCTAATGAATTCAATATTCCGCCAAATACATCGTCAATTATTAAACAGAAAGAGAAAATAATAAAGTTCAACTGTGGAAATATGAAAAAATGAGGATGACTCCTTATTTGGACATTGATAAATGTTTGTTGTGGCAGAAAGAAGTAATACTAAGCAAACTTTAATGACAGGTTTTTTTAAAAAAAAAAATTTATTCGGGCATTTCAGTATTTTAAGTATTTAAATTATGTATTTTAAGCATTCGTATTATTTATTATTCATATACATTATACAACATACATATTTTATATTATTTTTCTATTTTTTAATAAAACTCGATATTTCGAACTTTTTTCTGTTCCCCTTGAGATTCGACATAACGAGAATCTACTGTAATTGAATATGGTAATTCACACCAATCCGGCAAGCTCCGTAACGACACCACACGACACGACATGAAAAGACATTCGAGCAAAGAATGTTTTGTCGGTCTGTCGGTCCCTGTCGGAATCAATTTAGTTGAAATATACATATTTTTATGTACTCATAATTATTATTTTATAACTCATGTAAGATTATTTATTAATAATTAAGTATGTAATAATTTGTTGAGAAGTTTCAGAGTGCATTGCGCACAAACTCGTCGAATGCTTGATTTATATACATTAAGATTATATTATATTATTAAACAATAATAATATTATAATTATTATAGACGTAGTACATAGGATACAGTCTTTATATTAGATTCGACTATAAAATATGGTTTATATATATAAATAATGGAATGATAGTATAAATAATATGTTGCTTATATTACTCAAAATAGATACTAATCATAGTATGTACAAAAATAATCCCTTTTTTAAATAAACCAAACAACTACGGATCATATAAACTGATTACTAATAATATTATTTATTTATTGTGATTTGTGTGCATTTGTAGTGTAAACTGTCAAGACGAATGACGTCTGCATCATTTTTTTTATTACAATTTACTATTCAATTACATTTACTTTTATTTTAATACAATTTTTATAACTAAAATATTTATTAAATTTGAAAAATGAATACGGAAATGTTAATTGAATTGGTCAGAGAGCGACTTTGTTTATATGATATAAGTATCTAAAAATACAGCGATCATGCATATAAAGAAACCATTTGGAGAGAAATCGCTGCTATATTAAAACAACCCGGTATGTAAAACACTTTATTACAAACAATCTATAATCCTATTCAGAATGTGGAATATGGCTATTTTTTAGTACTACTTTTAAGTTAAATAAGTGTAGATATCACTTTTTTCAGAATATAAAACAATATAGGTATAATCATAGTTAGGTAACTTTTTCAAAATATTTTTCTAATTATTTTACTTAAAAAAAATCCTTAAGACACGGTATATTATTATATTATAATTTAATTATTAAATATTTTAGATTCTGAGCGGAGTGATGATTTTATTGAATTTCCAATTATGTGTTTTTTTAAATATTTTTTTGTGTCTGTGTACACGATAAGTAGTCGAAATAATGTTTCGATTTTAAACTTCAGTATCTTGTTCGATGGGAAAGTGAATCTTGTTGGTGCATTCGGGATGTAAATTTTTTTCAATTTTTAAAAGTAGAACATTAAATTGGTACTTTGACATTCGAAAATATTTAAAAAAAATTGTCTTCATAGTCTTCCAACTCTTTACACAAAGTTGCATGATCTCCTTCCACTTTTCTTTTTTTTTAAATGTCGTGAACCCATATAGATCGTTTTTTGACTACCGCACGGTCAATATTTTCCTCTTCGTCGGCGTCGAACAATAATATCACTGCCAAATCTTCAAAGTTTAAATTTCGAAACATGTTGGGAACAATTTCCGACCGTTGGACACGAAAATTGGAATCAACTGAGTGCGTGTCTGTCGTTTTTTGTCGGTCGTGTTTGAATTGAACATGATTTTTGTCTGTCGTATCGTGTCGTGTCGTGTCGTACCAGTTTGAATCGCGCTCTACACACAAGAGTTTCGGCGTTGATTTTAATAGCGAACGACATACTTCAATAATCACAGTGGACAATAAAAACATGATAACAAGTTGTCGCTGAAGTAGCAGCCGATGTAAAAAAAAAAAAAACTGCGCGTGTACCGAATACGCGCGGACGAAGTTAATAAACTTCTCTCAGATTCATTCACTGATAGGAAATTAGGTTTGTATTGGAATGAAAAAAAAATACACCTTAAAATTGTATTTTCAATCGAATCAAAGGGTGGGCGGGAATAACGTGCTATGTAACAATTTTTAAATTTTACAGGAACAACTAATAACGAAAAGTGTACTGTACATTTTTTTAGAGTTATTTGGAACGCGCATAGTACGTTGTTACAACGTTACATATTCAACTATTATTTTATTATTTTGTGAACTGTTCATTTATGAATTATACTTAAGCAAAATGATTTCATAAGTGAAGGCTGCGTAACGCACATAGCACGTATTTTTAATTTATTACTATTATTATTAGTAATTTTTTCTTATTCCACTGTCACGATAGATATATTGAGCTTATGATAACTGAAGTACCTTATGTAAATGTTTGTATGGTTGTAATGAATACTACTAAGTACTAGGTTACTTATCGGGTGCCACGGTCGTCCGTAAATACGCAAAAACAAAACATTTTTTTTCCTAGATCGGAATCGAACCCACTATACCGTGATTATAGGTTTTATGAACTGATCATTACGCTATATGCAAAAGGAACGGGACGTGACAGCCGACAGTGTCGACTGATAGTGACGACCGACTATGACGTGTGATAATCTTTTTTTTCGCACGCTCTATAAAGAAGTTTTACTTCAAAAGAAAAAGGATATTCAACTGTGCTTCACCATAGCGTCCGATTAACGACAAAAACAGTCGGCGCGATATCGCACATTTGAGTAATTGCCTCCCCGACTGATATAGCGATATCCCAACAAAAACACTTCGTTGAACTCGGTGTAGAAAATTTCCAAGTAAAAAAAAACTCCAGTTATTATTAAGACATGTTCGTTCTAATAATATACTGGGAAATAATTATTAATGTATGAATATTTACTGTCAAAATATATTCTCGCAAAGTAAATAAATCATTAAGATAGAATTTATTTATTTTAAATTTTATTTACTTAGCATTTATTCTTGATATCACATCTTCATAGTGCTTAAAAATCATCTGTAGATGACTGCAATTTTTTACACGGAGTTCGACGAATTGTTTTTGAAGGGATTATACTTTCTAGTCATGGCGCGAGGTAAGGGAAAAAAAGCGGCGTCACGACCGCGTACAAAATTGTCTCGAAGCAGGAGTTTCCCATTTTAACCATATAAATATCGGTGTTTTTTTTTTTTTTAGAATGTGTTTACTAATCATCTACCAAAACAATTAATGTCTAATAAAATGGAAAACACCAGAATAATTGTGCAGATGAACCTTTTGTAAAAACATCGAAATCTTATACGGTTAAAAATTATGTTATTAGAATAAACGTGCAAAACTTTTTAATGAGATATGATAATGAAATCTGAAATCACGGACGTCGTTTCTCGCGTTGTCTCCGCCGACAGGTCCTTTACTCAATTTCGTGTACACAGTATGCGAGGCTTTGGTGTGGGAGAAAATATTATTATCCACGGTTACGAGTTTGTGGCGCGTTTCATTATTGCTATTTGACGTAAATACTAATTAGTGAGTAATGACTATTCGTTTCACTATTTCGTTATAGTCGACAGCTCGTCACACACTACCGTCTTACCTCAATAAAAGTATAGTATCTATTTGTGTTTGGTATGTTAATTAATGATTTTACATTAGATTAAGATTTTATTTCAATTCCTTGTTTGTTTACTATTATCTCAAAAATGCTCTACCTGTACTAGATTAACCTTCGATGGTGTTGTCTAATAAAATATAATTATTATTGATTTATTTATATATTTAAAAATACTTTATTATTATTTTTTATAATTTTTAGGCTTTGTTTACGTACGTATACACTTTGAAATTTATCAACGAATTGGAAATAATTGATGACGAGTTAACTGATTGTGGGCTGACTCGAATTTTAACTCAAATTAATTTATAATCGAATCATTTTCTCTAAGAGACATTTTAATATATATTTATTGTAAAGTTAAAATAAGTTATTTTAAATTAATGGATAATTTAAAAATTAATATTAATAAATTAACCATTAAATTATATCACGAAGGGTATTTATTGTCCCTCCTTTCTCCTCTGAGCAACCAAAATAATGGCTTTGTTATTATGGTGAAGATGAAAATTATGAATTTAAGAAAAATTAGTTATATTATACCATATCAATTATATCAATAAATGTTGAGTGATTATTCGATATCATTTCTATTATAAACAAAATCCGTTTACTGTTGTGTGTGTACGACAATGCCAATTTAAGATAATTCGTTTAGACTATATTAAATGTATGCCATTTGTGTCTCATTTATTGGTTAATTAACTTCTAACTTTTATTTTTAAAACTTTCTTAAAAAATTTGTTTCTATTAATATATCGACTGTGTGGAAAAATATAAATTAGATCAAACCATAACAATACAATTCGATTTAATGTAGTCGACAGTCTTTATGTGTAAATAATGTGTTTATGATTTAATAATTTATCTATAATATTTTCTATTATATATTTATACATTTTTATTTCAATCGTTTTTATTTCCAATTTCTAGAAAGTGTATATTAAATATTGTACAATTTGTATGAAAAATGTACATAAAATACGCACTTGTAGGGAAAAAGAGATTAATTTGAAAACTATGCAAAATAAAATAGCGCCTTAAACTTCTAACAAATTGGTATATTACTTAGCTATGTTTTGAATTGTTATTGAAAAAAAATGCAAATTCCTATAAGTCCTTAGTACTAGTTATTGTTTATTTTACTTATCATCCTTATTACGTTTTGGTTATGTTTTGTTACAACCGTGATTTAAATTATTTTGACTTTTAAGTATTGTGAAACAGAGTACAATATAATATCAAAGGTTGTCTACAACAGTCCATAATATTGCTTACTATATGGCATTTTTCGATATTTTATACCATTTTGTTAACTGTTCTATTATCTTATCTGGTTTGTACGCAAAATAATACTAATAGCGATGGAATTAATTTTTCTGTGACCATGATAAACTCTCAATGTTTATACATATATAATATGTATCATCTAATCTTAAATAATTTTTAATTTCGTGTGAAGTATAAGGAAGTGCGGGATAAAGATAAAATGTTTAAAATTTATAGGACCAAACTATATTGCTGTAGGTAGTCAATTTACACCAAAATTGACCCAAAATTTAAACAACATGACGTGTAATTTGCACTAACATTTTTCCAATGCGTTTTAATATTATTAGATTTTTAAGGTTTAAAAAAATAATTTGACTATAGAAGCAACTTTATGTTACCTATTGTAACTTTATTTATTTTCTTGTATTTTGTCATTAAATACTCAATGTTTCCGAATCTTGGAAATACGTTTACGAGCTCTTCGTGTTCAGTTTACTCATTTCTGGAACTGAGACGTACAAACATTTTGGTTAAGGGGCCGCTACACAGAAAGTGTTACGTCTACAACGCTCAAGAGCCGTATCGCCGCCGCGGCTTTCGGTCGTAATGATGCCCGTATAATAATCGCGACGGAGCAGCCACAATAATTTTATCTGTAATCGGATATGGTTATTTCACACGGGCAACGTGTAATAACTAATAACGGGCAGTCGAGTTCTAAAATAATCTATATAATAATCAAAAAAATCTAAAATGTTACATAGTGGCATAGTGTACTGTTATTCACGTACTGCCGCGGCGCCGCCATTCGCATGTGACGTGTGATAGGTTTGAATATGATTTCGCGGCTCGCGTAAACTAATCAATAATCATAAATTATACCTCCTGTTTATATATTTATTTACATTAACACTTGCAATTGTACATCACACCCTAAATTATATTACATTTATTACTTAAAATTTTAATAACTGTGACATTATTTTATTGACGACTTATATTTATTCAGTACCTATTCAGACCTTAGAATAATTTCAGATCACCTAATCATCCTAAATCATGATACTGAAGGTGATATTTGAGTAAAATAGAAAAACAAAAAAAGGTATACAGTAAAATATAAAGATTTATTGTACTACTTTATAATATAATAATACAAATTATTCGTATTATTAATTTATTTCTTATACGGGTCATACATTAATTAATGGTTATAATAATAAAAATAATAATAAATTATCGTTGGTAATTAAATTTGTCGATAATAAATCGCTATTTGTTTCAGTTTCACTAACTAGACGTGTTGTATACCTATCGAAAATACGAATATATTATACCTATTTGTATTATGTACCTATCCACTTCATATATTAAATTATACAAAATGCTTATCATTTTTAATATTATTTTATGCATACCTATTATCCCAACGCTTGTTTAAGTTAAGACTTGCTTTCCTCGGTTTATTGCTATCTTTAGACATAAAGCCTCTGTATTTTTTGCCATGTTTCTTATTGCCCATGGTGTTATGACTAATAAAAAGACTACCTATTTTATGAGATCTATATTATGTAAATACTATATTAATAGTAAAAATAACTGTATAATTATATTATCACCATTTTAAAATATAATATTAGGTACTAATAAATAATAATCATATAAAATTGAAAAGCATACGAATAACGATACTGCAAATATGACAATGACAAATAATTGACAACATGTTATCGTTCTACCGTACCTATTTTAGAAAAATACGTAAAAATAAAATTGATGATAAAAGTATCGATTATATTTTCTACCAATGTACAAATTAAAAATAAAAATAATATGTTGTTTGTATCATGTTTTCTACTTTCTCGTAATGTAATAATGTAATCGACAATCGTTATCGAATATTCGAATGATATTTATATATGTTCGCGATAGCGAGTGGCTGAAACGGCTAATTGCTAAATACAATATAGGTAAGCTGTCTAAAAATAATATTTCGTACACGATAACATGATTTCCGACGACCGCGGCCAGGCTCGGCGTAACAGCAGCACATACCACAAAATATATTTTTCAAATTTTCGTTAAAACACATTTCCGTATTTCCTTTTTTTTTAGTCTAAAAATCAGCTTTTGAGTATAACACCCCTGAACAATATTAAAGAGGATAAGTTAAACTGTGCATTGACCGGATGATTTTTAAAAAGAACCGTTTTTTCCGATTTTATAGCTAAACCAAATGTATAAGAAATTAAATATTAAACAATTAGTAGTTAACTTCTCGACCAATATTTCATTAAATCATCCGGTAGATGCACAGTACACATATCAATGATTTCAGTAATGTTCTAAAAATTGAAATCGGACATCGTTAACACCTACAAACTATGGAAGTGCAGAGGGTCTATAATACACGTTACAATATATATGTTGTGGCCCCTTAAAGAATTCGTAGTAAAATGTTGGAAGGTACCGCGTATTTAATAATAATCATAAATAATACACATGTGAAATATATAATATAGAATGAACTAGCATATTTAAAATGAATATGATAGAATGAGAAACGAATTACTTATTTTACTAGTCACTTTATAGTCTATAGTGTACATTTTTATAATGATTTATTGCGTTAATTTATTCAGAACGGTATTGTTATTCGAGTTGAATTCATTTAATTTTAATAATGATTCACATAGTGTTTTTTGGCCTAGTAATTTATTACTTTTAGAGTAACAACTGAGACATTTTGTGTACATAAGTCGAGATATTTGTTCAGTTTAATATAAAAAACGTACAAATCTCTTAGCAAAATATATTGGGCTAGCTTGTCTACCGGGTATAAAAATTGTAGGAATCATTGCAGTTTACCGAGGTTGCGTCTACGGAAGTGTACCACCCTAAAGTGTTTTGAAACAATTGTTATCTACTATTTTAGTTGTCTTGTGGTTTTAAATTAAAATATAGATTATCAATTTATTATATAAGTATTTCATCATGCCAAAGTTTTACAAAAAAACGTTGGCAATGATGGCAATTCATTTGGACGAGGAAGAAGAGAATTGTCACCAAAAACGTAGAACATCATATAGATGAACTTTTTCTATTAAATTTTCATCATCTATGATAAAATAATGAAAAAATAACTAAAATATAATTATTTAAATTAACTTAAATTTGACGGAAACTTTCAGTTGTCACATTCATACTATCCGAACGGACAAGAACGGACCGGTTCCGTCACGTCAAAATATAATTTTCGATAAACGTTGCCGTTCTGTGACGGTGACGTTACGTATTTATGACGGTGTATGTGAACATTGCGATATAAATACATAGTAACATATTTTGACGTGACGTTGCCGGTCTGTGACGTGACGTTGACGTTCCGTATAGTGTGAATCGACCTTTAGACTCAAAATCGTCTGGAACGGTCCGGACGTATCCAAATACATTAAAAAAAAAATCGGTCATAAGACCCAACACTTCGGTTATAAGACTCAAATTTCGTAAAATAAATAGTAGAAAATAAACTTTTTTGTTTATAATTCAGAAATAAATTGGTATTGAAAAATTAAATAATATTCGTGTTGATTATTTCTAGTTTCTGTTGGTACCTTATACTCGTAAGTTATAACGTATAATAATTTTTATCGAAGATTACAGTTCACATTTATTTATTTATCGCAACGATTATCGTTATTATAGTGAGGTATCTGATTATCTGTACAGTTATCATAATTACGGGTACATAAATACACATACGTACACGTTCACACGTGTACACGCAGTTATCATTGCAGTCAACGGTATAATTGTTGTACAATGAACGATCAGTCGCTAAATACATTATATGTATATACATACATCCTTTATAATTTTTATAATACTTTTATATGTAATATTTACCTAATATAATTTTAGTTTTTTTATCAGGATTATTAAATTTATTCAATAATACAGTATGTAATATACAGGGTGTCCCAGGTCTATTTGACTAATGCAATAACTTTTTTTCTATTCAATATTTTTAAGTTTTTTTTTTTGTAATGATTTGTAGAGCCCTGCGCTATAATTTGTATATCTTATACTTTATTTTATTTTTTTACAACAAAAATAAATAATTTAAATTTTGTATTTAATATTTTTCTAATAATCCAAGATAGCTATTTCATAAATAAGTATTTAAAAACCATTTTGGCGTTTAAAACTTTTAATTTGGTTAAGTCGTTAATTTTTAAACAATTTTCAAAGTGTGTTAAAATTCAAATTTATTTCTTGCTAATCACTGTTACTGCTGTAGTCGATTTTCAATTGTTTTCTTCCAAGAAACAATAAATTTGTTATCATTAAAAGGTAGGTCATTACTCATTAGTCTTTACATAATATTATTATACATTATTGTATTTTATCATTATTTAACATGGTCACGTGATGCTTACCATGGATGTTGATACTAAACAATTGATACTAAATTGTAAGAAATAGTAAAATGTAACTCTGTAAATTTAATTTTTCAACTATAAGTTCAGTTTTATTTCTTAACATTAAATAATATAACAAATTAAATATTATGGAACAATATACCTAACTAGTAACTAGTAAGTAGTAACTATGAATAATTTTCAAAGTGTGCGCCATGTTTCATTATACATTTTTCATACCGTTCCAGAATTCCAGTTGTCGTGGATTCCAACATTTCAAAAGTAAGAGAGTTACACACATCAATTATGCGTTGTTTTAAATCATCTAACGACGTTGACTGTTGGGAGTATACTTTGTCCTTTAAGTAACCCCACAAAAAGAAATTGAGTGGTGTTAGATCTGGAGATCGTGGTGGCCAATTTAGTGGACCTCTAGTTCCTATCCATCTCGATTGAAAATTTGTGTTTAAATAATCACGGACTATATTCGAGTTATGTGGTGGAGCACCGTCTTGCTGAATCCACATATTTACTCGGAGATTTAATGGAATATTTTCTAATAACATTGGTAGTGTATTAGTCAAAAAGTCTAAATAACGTTGGCCAGTTAGTGTGCCATGATAGAAATAAGGTCCAATCAAATAACCACTTATTATACCACACCACACATTGGTAGACCTGCGAACTTGTGCATTGGACTCACATGTCCAAAATGGATTTGATTCATTCCAGTAATGAGAATTATGCCGATTGACAATACCATTATTATTAAAACAACTTTCATCGGTCCATAATATTTTTTTCAAAATATTATTGTGGTCATGAAGGCAAATAATTTTTGAAATATATTGAAGCCTTCTATCTGGATCAGAGGGTTTCAATCCTTGTACATAATGCAATTTGTATGGATGGAAATCATTTTTCTTCAATATACGATGTATAGAGCTACGACTGATGTCCATTTCTTTAGCTACCGACCTGACAGATGCATGAGGATCACTGCTGAAAGCTGCCAAGACATTCACTGTATGTTCTTCATCAATAGCATATATTTTTTTTGGTTTGAAACCATTTGGAAAACGACCTAAAAAGACTATTTTTTAATGTATATCTTAATTTAAAATTTGTATAATAATAACTGAATTATACATGTATGTATTAGGTTTTAGGTACATAATTTGTTATATTAATTTTATAGGAAATTTTATTGATATTAAAAAATTTATCTGTATTACGTAATTTTGTTTCTATATTACATAATGTGTTTTTAGATGGCTGTTTCCTTTTACTGGCTTTTACTGTACTTTTTCCTCCACTTTCATAAAAAACTTTTAACATATCACGGTACTCTAAATTACTATAAATAGTAGGCATATTTAAGAAAGATAAAAATAAAAAATATTGAATTTTATATTTCAAAAATCATACATAAACTGGTTCATTTAATACCCATTAACATCACATTTAATTATAAAATATTTATAGATTATTCAAATATGCAATTAAGATCATTAAAATAGTTAAGTTTTAGAATAGGTATGTAAATAATTAATGAAACAATATGTATAAAACCAGTAATTCCCAATTCATATAATATTATAATTGATCATTCGAGGTTTACATTTTGTATGAGCTACAGTGTATTTCATATTAACTAATAAATACTTTCATCATGAGTAGTTATCGTTTGTCTCGCTCCGATTTGGGCTCTACACACTCAAGTGACCAAACAGACATTTTTAAAAAATATAAAAAATATAAAGATATGTGCAGGGATTTGGTTTTAGAAAATGAAGAGTTACAACAGGTAATATATTAAACAATTATTTACAAATTTATCAAAAAAAAATATTGTATGAATAACATATCTCTAAAACAAGTATTAAGCAACTGTAAAAACTACTTTTATACATAGGATGTTACAATTAATTTATAACAGTTTTTAAGTTCAAACAATCACAAAAGTTTGGTTTTACTTTTATCTTATTAATAACTTTTCATTCATGAAATAACTACATATCCAGAAGTTGATCTTGGATCATTGGTAAATCTTTCACGCAAACGGTTTTCTATAAAAAATAAAAAGGATTCATTTATAATTCTGTTTGTAAATTTATAGAGGAAATGATACATAATATTGACGTAGAAATTACTTTTTAATTATATAATATATTAATATATTATATGATCTTATCAATTTATTTACCTTTTATAGTTTACAGTGTTCAAGAGGATTCAGGGGTAGCAGCTGTCGCCCCTCTATTGTGGGACAATCTAAGTCTAACTACTTAAGAGTGATACGATAAAGGTAGAGTCAAAATTGGGCATTAATTTGTAAGGAAACTCTATTTTTCAAAGTGTAACTTATGTTTCTGTTTTAAATGAGATTACAAAATGTTCACCCTGAGGTTTGTATGTGGAGAAGGGGCTTGCAGTGTCACATGAAATAGTTACTAATTCAATTGGGAGTAGGTACCAGTTGCAACTCTCTACCGCTATTAAATTTTCAGTTTTTCAATTTTTAAACAATTTGGAATATTCTAAAGCAATAATTTAGTTGAACAGTTAGAAAATGTTTGTGAAATTTAATTTTTTTAGTAAGCAGAGCAAAAAATGTAAAGAGTACTAGCTTTGCCCATAAAGAATAAAAACATTAATTTTTCTGCAGTGGTTTATCATGTGTTTGTAATCATTATAGACCAAATGAGCTATTAGTTATTATTTATTATTCTTATTAAGGATATTATAAACACAAAATACTTACGAGACAGTAATTCATTTGTCCTTTCCTGAGATGAAATCCAATTAATAAAATAAAATTGGCAGCAGGAGTATGATAAAAGAAATCACCAACAACAACCATTCAGAATCGTAGTTGGGTATGTGACATTTCCACTTCAAACTCCAGTCAGCTTGTGTTGTATTAATCTATATATTTTAAAAATTAAAGGTTAATAGTAGGGTATTCATTGAGTCTTAATTGAATGATGTATTCTTATGCCGTTATCGGTGAAAATAGACTATTTTAATGTATGCCACACCAAAGAACCTTTTGTTAAATGTATAGTAAGATAAGTTAGATAAAACTGTATTGCAATGCTTGTCCATGATTAACCAATAATTTTTTAATAATAGGTGAAAACTAATAACATACATAACAGACACCAGATAAAATATTTCTGGATATTAAGTTAATTGTTGTTAACTACTAGTCAAGTTAATAACTTAATTTAAGATATTATTGGTTTTGTGTTACACATGATAGTCAAAGTGCCAAACTGTTAATTATTTATGTTTAAAAATATTATTCATATTATAAGCTAGGACTTCATTTTAATGATAACAATCAACTGATTTGAGTTTGCAAATTACCAAATAATAACAAATTAATATTACCCTCAGACTTTAAATGTAATTACTAATGTTATTTTTAATTTTTAATGTTGATGGGGTAAAAATATTTTGACTATTAATTTAAACTTACTAAATCAACAATGTCCATGCAGAATTCTTTACTGATTTTATTTGTGTTATAGTAATTAGTTAAGTTCAGATAATCGTCTCGACAGTCAGAACAAAGTGATGAATTGAATGTTGTACCATTCATGTGATTCAGAGCAGTGCCGTTCAAACACACTGTAACGATGAAATAAAATGCGTCAGTTTATAAATGCCGTTCAAGTGTACACATGGTTTATATGTCAAGATGTTATACGAACTTTTGCATGATGCTTTGTCCCACATGTTCAACACGTAATTATAACTTGCATACACAACATGCAACCGATCGATGTTGGTCAAAACTGCTCGACAATCCACTTCACTGTCATTGTGGTGTAACTGTAACGAAGAAGCAGTAATAATTGCACGGCGATATTAGGAATAACACCTGACAATCAAGTCGTCGTGCATCCTACCGTCTGTACTGACCCTTTGAATATTTTCATACTGCAAGAGCACTTGATTGTATTCGTTCACGCAGTGTTCGCACACCGAAATCGGACGGGCATTGGTAATCACGCACAGCGTGAACTTGGACGTTTCGTTGGCGAACAGTTGCAGCAGTTCTTCGCATCCGTCGGGCAGCACGTCTCTGCGATACAAACGGTGATCAATGAGTACACGCGAACACGATCGAAAACCGTGATAGACATTGTTGCAACTCACATGGACAGCGGCGAAATGGAAGACTGAGCGGACACCGTGAGCCCCGGCGAAGCGTTCAGGAAATACGACCAAAGGCATAAGAAACCAACAAACTTGGCCATCGTGGACGCGACTTATGCTGGTGTTCCCTCACGGTGTACCATGTCGGTTGCCACTACGGGTGATCACGTTCACTCTATAGCACTCGCACGTTCCGTAATCGCAGTCACTACATAACAGCTCGCTCGGACGACAGTGACACAGCGTGTGCGTGATAAGCAAAGATAACGATGTCGGGCAACAGATGTGAGATGACTATAAGTGTATGACGATCGACAGGAAAAAGTCATGTGTCAATTGTGTGTTCGATTGAACGAAAAATATAATTTTATGATGCGCAATGTCAATAACTGATAAGATTAATTATGTCGCACCAAGGACCTTTAAGCGGCGTTCCCACAACAGTTAACCACGCTAGTCAACTTTCGTTCGTGACACTCACGAAAGTGTGAATTTATAAAACGTTCACACGGTTGGGTTCGTGACGTTCACGCCTCGCGTTTCAAAAACTGTTCATCTGATTAAACCAAAATACTTTTGGCTTGTATATGTCATCTGTACCTTTTCCAGACCTTGCACTGTCTGATATTTTTTTTAATTGTAAAAAAAACTGTATATCACGACTGAAAATCAAACACGTTTGATCTATCCACGCTTGAGTCGTGTGCCGTTCCTCACGAAAGCAAGTTTAACGACTATGCGTTCTCACAGAAGTGTATTTCAGGAAAGCGTGGTTGACTGTCGTGATTAACGCCTCGTGGGAACGCCCCATTACATAATATATTATTACAACGCCGTAATACCGACTACGTTCATAACCCCATTATAATAATTGTTCAATTACTATTAACTTGTATACGTTTAGGTATACCTACAACTCGTGTTCTGTTGCCCGCTAAAACCCATTGGCGATCGTTACAAAACGTGCTACTCTTCCTACAACCTATCTATCTGTATCTGTAACTATACTTATGTACGTGTATAATATATATTATATTTACAAATATTGCAAATTGCAAAACAATAGTTTTCGACATGCTTAACTTAGCAAACAGCACTTGCAAATATGAAGAGCCGTACGAGGTACGAGTCTCATTTCACAGCAGTTACACTTAAAATATTGCAAGGCTTTATAAATCAAAATCATTATATTCCCATTGATGGCTTTTTGTTATCATCATTTTATTCAAATTATACTTTGTTATGCGCAGTCGTTCAAGAGGAATTACAATTTACAACAACGGGAAGAGGCGAAAATTAAAATATATTTCAAAATTAATTTATGCTCTTAATACGTCCGGTGGTACGGCAATAGTAGGAACACCGATTATTACTACTACCAGACTAAATGGATGTTCAAATTTCAAAGTGGCTTGGTAATGGTTATTGTACTGGAGTTTTATCGATTAGCTCATGTTACTGGGTACGGTTTCAGTCAGTTTGAACCAAAATAAGTATAGGATTATCTATTAAGAGTTAATATATAGAACATCTATCTTAAAAAAAATGTCATACCGCAGAATCAATTCAGTTATTTCAGGTTTTTAACAAAACTCGTTTTCATCATAATTTTCACAATCAATGACCATTTAATAATCATCTGTAATTATAAAAGAATATAAGATTATTTTTTTACATCTATATTAAATATAAATAATAATTTTAGTTTTATTTTAAATCATTACTACCTTTTAATTTTTATGAAATATATACACAGTTGTTAACATTAGATAAAATATATAAATGTACTTTACAATTTTTGTTTAATACGACATATTTATAATGGTTTTGAAAATAATATACAGTAATTTAAATACATAACTATTTATAAAAATGGTTCTTAATTAAAAAGATAATAAATCTGTGAATCAGTGTAAATTGGTGTAAATAATTATACAAAAACCTCATAAATGTTCTTTATTTTACAATGGAAACCAAGATATACACTTATAAATAATTAATAAAATAAAAAAAAAAATTATTATTTAAAAATCATTACAATTTGACTTAATATATTAAATTTATGATTTAGGCCTAACTAACAGTAGTAATTTAATACATCAAATACGTATAGTATCGTATGAAACATTATACAATATAACATTGAATAATATTGTCATTATTATCTCAAAGTATAAAAATTGTTTACGCATCAGTCACACACAAAAAACTTTTCAAACTGTATTTGTAAATTACATACAAAATAGAAACACTAAATTGATCTTTTAAGATCATTAAACTGATCAGCTAAATAAACTTGAGTCGTCCCTGAAAAAGGAATTTTAAGAACTTTAATATTAGCACCAATCATCATGGTTTCTAATAATCTCTGAAGACCTGGAACAGAAAGTATATCAACGTTATCAACGTTATTATATACATTATCAACGTTATCCCCTAGTGAAATAAATTCAATTATATCTAAATTAGCAAGCAAGAAAAGTCCTGGTCACGACCTAGTAACAAACAAAATCCTTAAAAACCTAACTCCCAAAGCGTTATCATACTTAGCCTCCTTATTTAATTCAGCCATGCGTATCGCCACCTTTCCCTCCACATGGAAACACGCAATAATAGTCCCTATCCACAAAACTGGAAAGCCAGCCAACTCTCCCTCAAGCTACAGGCCTATCAGCCTCCTACCAACACTATCCAAAGTATACGAAAGGATCCTGCTGAAAAGGATAAAACCCTACCTACACATAATCCCCAAACATCAGTTTGGCTTCAAAACACAACATTCTACTTGCCACCAGTTACAACGCATATCAGAAATAATAGTACACGGGTTTGAAAACAAACAATTCACAACAGCAGTCTTCCTTGATCTAACACAGGCCTTCGACAAGGTCTGGCATAAAGGACTAGAAAAAAAGCTAAAAGCACTAGATCTCCCAGCGTACCTATTTAAAACCATCACATCATTCATATCAGACAGAACCTTCCAAGTTAGAGTAGACACAGACCTATCAGCAAAACACAAAATAAAATCTGGTGTCCCACAAGGATCAGTCTTGGGGCCAACTCTCTTCAATATATACTGCTACGATATTCCCAATCCTTCCAACTTTCAACTCGCAATGTTCGCCGATGATACGACAATCCTTACACAAGACAGCTCTATAGACTCATCGATACAAAAACTTCAATCTTCATTGAATGAAATTACTTCTTGGTTCCAAAAATGGAAGCTGAACCTCAACCCGACTAAGAGCGCGGCTAAAATATTCACCCTAAAAAGGTACGAAGATCCTAAAAGCATTTACATTAACAACCATGCATTACAGTGGAACAGAAAAGACGACTCGATTAAATATCTTGGTGTTTTCCTCGACGAAAAACTCTCATGGAACATCCACATAAATAAAAAACTCACACAGGGCTATGCCAGAATGAGAATGCTCTACCCCTTAATAAATTTTAAATCTACACTCCAGATAAAATCGTCACTCCTTCTGTACACTTCAATAATAAGGCCTTTGATATCCTACGCCTGTCCGGGCAGCCGCGTCACCCACAAAAATAAAAAAGTTACAAATTTTACAAAACAAATTTTTGAGGATTTGCCTCAAAGCTCCGTGGTTCATGAGAAACAGTCAAGTCCACAACGATACGAGTATACCCTTCATTAACAAATGGATAATGACTCAATTCCAAAACTTTCACGCCAATCTAAAAAATTCGGACGGAGCCCGTCACTACAACCTAGGACAAAAAACACAAAACAGACGTCTGCGACCCCGACTCCCCCAGGACATTCTACAAACGGATAGCGAAGAAGATTCATCATCAGAAGAATAAAACATTAAGAACACACTTACACTATATATATCTATAACTTTACTTAACTGTATCAATGTAAAAAAATCATGTACTTTGTATAACTCAACCCATTGTTAATAAATAATACTTGTTAAAAAACAATACTTGTAATAGCACCCAGTGTGCTGAAACATTTTAAGTTAAATAAACGAAAAAAAAAAAAAAAAAAAACGTTATCTGATTTTCCTTTATCATTCTCTTTTTCGGGAATAGGTTCTTCTTCGGGACGTAGTCTGGGATTCCTATTCCTCAGTATAGGTATGTTATTGGCACGTTCTCTTGTGCGTGATAATTCTAAAGCGTAGCCAATAGTAGAATGCGGAGTTTGATCATATTGAGAAAGAAATAAGTCTGTCACACGGAGCAATTCATGTGTTATTCCCCAAACAAGATGGGTTAAAGTTTTAGAGAGTTTTTTGAGACAGTCAATAAGGTGACAGTTGGTAGTTGCAGACTAAAACAATAATAATATATAAGTTCAATATGATATTTAACAAACATAAATGGATTAAAAGTATCACAATAAAATACTAACTTGGCTAATATAAGTAGGAATGATCAGTAAAGCTTTAATGCCCAAACACTTCTCCAATTCGTCTTCAACGCTATAACTGAAGTCTATATTTATCAATTCCAAAACCCTGAGTTTTTCAAGATTTCTAATCACAAACATTGTCAATTGTCCTAAATATTCCAAATTTAAAGTCATATATTCATTAGGACTTTTTGAATCTTTAGGTGAATTTGGATTTCTAAAAATTAAAACCAACACATACAATTAGGAATTTAAGAATAAAATTAATGTATTTCTGAGTATTACTTTAATGAAGAAGCATTAAGAACACTAAGTTGAGGTAATGAATAAATTATATCTTCAACTACATGAGTGGGACATCTATATAATTCAATTGTCTTTAATTTTGTTGCTTCTTTCATTGCCACAGAAAAACGAAACCAAACATTTTCGAATTCTTCAACTTTAGTAGGCATTAACATACGCCTAGAGTCCAATGAAACTGTACCTTGTTTATTAATTGTATCAACACATTTATTCCAGACATAAATCATAGAATTCTTTAAACGAACATTTTGCCACTGAAAATTTTTTTTATACTATAAAAATTACATGACTAGGCCAATGATAAAATAATAATATATATTTCATCATAGAACAAATTCATTTTTAAAGTAAAATATAACTTACTAAAAGTCTATCCATTGCAATTATATGCCAAGCAATACACACCCGGGAAGCTGATAAAAGTTCTTGCACTTTTAAATAACTGAAAACATGTCTCAGTGCTTTTACCATGTAATTAAATGATTCCATATATGTCATTTGAGCAGGGCTTTCCTTAAGTGAACCATTCACTACAGGATTTCTATAATTATTTGATAAAAATAGAGTTTGTTAACAATTAATTCATGGTATTAAAATAAAAACAAGCACTTTTAAATGTAATTTTATGTTCTCGACCAGGCACATATAAAGACCAATAGCTTTAAACATGCAAACAAAACTAGGCCTTAGAACATGTATGACATAAAAAGTAATAATAAAAATAGGGGTTGAAAGGAATTTAGGTATGTAGACTTTCCGCTCAAATCTGAAAACAAACAACCAAACATTAAAGTAATAAAAAAAAAGAAAATTAACTTACTCCCATTCATACAAACAAGACCAATGACCAATGCTACTGTGTGCCTGGTCAATATTACAACTCCCCTCCTCCCCCTAAAAAATGAGAAAATGAAATATTAACTCACTCATCCAAATACTTAGGCTCTTGAACAACACAGGTCATCAAACTAGGTCCTCGTGTTTGTTTCATTTCATATACATATTGTTCGTGAAAGTTTCCATCGACCATAGAGGTTTCAATGACATTTCCTTGACATGTTACCATATTTAAAACAGTGTTATTTTCTTCACTATGATCATCACTTTCAGAATTGGATTCTTCAGAATTGATAAAAGATGTTCTATCAATAATAAAATTAGGTGTGTCTGATGCTTGATGAACTTGACGTATACAAATTGGTTCAACTCGTAACTGTTCTGGTTCAGGAGTACCAACGATAACAGTATGAGATAGCTCTACTTGCCTATTTTTTAGACACATATCAGATCGACAATTCTAGAATAGTAGGGAAGGGTAAGCAAAAAGTACATAATAATTATTTAAGTTTAAAAATGAAATCTATAAACATATTAAATATCCACTTACTATGCATACATAACCAACAATTTTTAGACTAGCATTTAAATTGACACAGGCCGGATGATAGTAGACCAGGCATTGAGAACACATCAATGTGGCTGGTTCATCGCTGTTGGGACAACGTATTCCACATGGGGTCTGCATGACAACTTCCCCATCTGATGTTGACAACCTATTTTTATCCATTTACGAATATGGTTTGATTGAGGAAGGAATATGAAGGAAGCGTAAGGATAACAACCCCTTAATTATGCATTACATTTTTAAAGTCAATTAACCAACTATTGATCAAACAACTATTCAAGCAAAATATGAAATAAAATAAATAGTTTACTGTCTTTTAGTAAGTGCAACATTTATTTCAACATCATCAGCTTTTGGTGACGACGTTTTAGGTGTTACACTAGATTGAATAGCTTGCCAATCTTCAGCTATATATTCTGGTATAGATGAAGGCACCTCTGAATTAGCTGTAAAAAATGGATTTTATATACAGTGAAACCTCTGAATAGCGGACACTCTTGGTCACCAATATTTTGTCCGTTATTCAGAGGGATACATTTTTTAAATTCATAAAGCATAAATTTCTTCGTTTCCATTTTGAACCACACTTTATAAATTTCTACTGAGTTAGACACAATATCCGCAATCTGTGTTTTTCCAACTAGAAATATTTCTGCGAGTGCACGAATTCCTACGTTTCCGTTGTTTTTACGGTAATCTAAAATGTCAATTTTTTCGCGAATCGACAACCGCTTTCGTTTTAACGTAGTCATCGCGTCGAAAACCGTCACTAACTGACATACTTTTGTCATAAAACTCATAAGTCATAACCATTTCACCGATAACCAAATTTGTCGTAATATTATCGTCACATAACGAGTTTGTTATCGTAATTACATTATTACGAGAGTACATATGAATGTGAATATGTATTATTTTCAAATAAAGATAAAAATAATGTCCGCTATTCGGAGGTTGTCCCATTGAAAAGTAGTGAAAATGTCCCCGTTTCCAAAAAAACGTCCGCTATTGAGAGGTGTCCGTTAGTGGACGTTTCACTGTATATATATAGGGTTAGGATGTTTATGATTTTGCATATTTTTTTTAGGTTGTCCAATAGCATCCATTATTATACAGAAATATGTTTCATGATATCTATATTCAAAATATCAAAATTTTATTTTGCATATAATTGCATATTTTACCATTTTTTTAAAAAAGTGCTTAATTTGTGTTTTTTTCTGTTTTTAAGCGCATATTTGACGGTTTTCGATTCAAAATGCTGAAAAACACTGTAATTTTATATTTTACTGAATCTTATATAAGTTTGATTATCTGTATTTCACATATTATCATTTATCACTTATTTACTGTTGAGAATTCAATATGGTTATACCTATAGGTACCTACTTAAATAGAATTTTCGATAAGCCTCGTCAATTGACACAGTCAAAACTTATCTTAAAACTGCGAGCCATTAAAATTTTATCAGATATTTTAACAGAACGTTTAATAATTTATAGTTAGTTTCCGTCTTGTCTACGACCGATGTAGAGTACCGTATATTGCACGTTTCGTATTTTGTCGTGAACGTATTTGATTTATTAAATCACTCAGTTATGCCTAAAGTTAAAAGCTCTTATTCTAACCGACTAAGAGGTTTTGTAAAAGAATTTGGAGAGCACGTTTTAACTACCGATGGTTCAATCCTTTATTGCAAATTATGCGAAGTTAAGGTCGGTAGTGAACGTCGATTTACTGTTGAACAGCATATGAACACCGCTAAACATATTCGATTGAGTAAACAAAAAGAAAAAAATGATAAGCAACAATTAATATCAAACACAAAAATATCGTCATTCAACTTAGATTTATGTAGAGCATTGACTTCAGCAAACATACCACTAAATAAGGTCAACAACGCTATTTTTCGTGATTTTTTGGAAAAGTATACAGGAAAAGAGATACCTGATGAATCGACAATTTCCAAAAATCCAAAAATTTCTTTATTTTTTAATGCATATTTTTCAAATTTTTCATGCATATTTAACTGATTTTTAGTGCATAAGTGCATACATATTCATAAATTTTTTAGTGCATAAATATCCTAACCCTACTCATCATCTATATTCATGTAAAATAGAAAAAAACCTATACCAATATCGTATAATATAATATGGAGTGGCTAGGAAGTCCAGGTGCTAAGATCTCGACCGTAGTACTTATTATGTATTATGATTATTTTATTTTTAACAATATTCATTTCGATATCAAATAACTATACTTATAGATATCAAAAGGTTTCGCCGGGGAAAAAAGCAAAATCAAATCCAGGATGAATGGCCATCCTGCTGTGTAGTTGAGCGACGAAGGCATGTCTTTTGTACATACTTGTATTAAGTACTAAGTAGTGAACTATAATATATACTTATATATATATATGTGTGTGAAAATGAGAAACTTTTCTAAATATAATTCTTAATTTAATGTACATATTTTATACAGAATAAAATAGAGATTTTTATTTTTAATCACCAGGAATTCTAAAAATTTACCATTATTTTATCTCAAAACCAAAATTATGAAAAAGTATATGTTAATACATGAATATGTTGAACATCAGGTAAATTAAAAATTTCTAATATAAAATATATTTACTTTTATCTTTTTTGATTTTGATTTAGACATCTTAGATTTTTTAATAACAATTTTCATTTTGCTTGCAGACTTTTTATTCTCATTATCTGGCAATTCATAATCAAAAGGCCGTACAGGTGTTTTTACTTTCTTTGGTCGATCGGTAACAGGAACAAATGGATATACCTGAAATGTTTAACATATTGAATTAGAATAAACATATCTTTTAATTATAAGTTAGTTTTTGTTATTTTAATTACTTTAGATAATTTAGTTTTTGCTTCTCTTATTAATTCTTTTGATCGGTCATTAATGCCAATAGGTTGTTTTATAAATGTAAAACTTTCTATGGTTAATGGGTTTTCTTCAGTCGGTGATAAATCCAATTGTTCTTGAATTTCTCTTAATGACCGAAGCTTTCGATTATTTGGAGAATAGTAATATACATCACTGTTTCTATTAGCCTGATTCATAGATGAAAAATCACTAGTAGTTCTATATACTAATTCTCGTTTCCATCCTTAAAAATAATTCATACTCATATTAAATATAACATATACACTCAAAACTAGTTAATTTTACTCACCACGTTCAAAAGGAAGTTTAAAAATTTGATCGCTAATATCAACATTCAGTTTTTGTCCAGCACTACGACGAGATTTAGATGTTAAAGTGAGGTTGAATGTTGGAGATGTAAGTTCTAATAATAATAATAAGATTAGGTAAATAAATATATGTAAGTTTTAACATTGTTAATCAACTTAAATTGAATATATTTAAAATATTTGATCCATTATTAAAAAAGCTGTGTTTATAAGAATATTTAAACAAATTATTATTATCATAATATATAAAAATAAACCTTCTCTTATTTGACAATTTCAAAATATCAAAATATATAATCAATTTGATAATCATGATAATTATGTACTAAAATTTTAAATTTTTTTGCATTAATATTCCAACTGATTTGTCATAGGACTAAGTCATAGGTTTAAGTTTAATACCTACTCTTATAACTTTCTCACAAGCTATAACAAAAAAAAATATTATAATGAAGTTATTGCATTTTTTAATTTATTTGACTATGATTTACATTTTTTCTACAGTACCTAGGGCCGGCAGGCATGCCCACCAGAGTAGAAACTCTCCGATGTTGATGAAAGTTAATTATTAATAAGACTTAAGAGATCCCAATGTATTTGAAGTCGACAAAGGGATTTTATTTTATTATAAATTAAGAATAACATTTGGTCACCATCTCATATCAATACTTTTATGAAATGTTAAACACTTACTCAAACTTGGCGGAGCATTGGATTTCAAAGATTCTATTGCTTCAGTGCGTACATTATTTTTTTTAATTCTTTTATTAGAACTTCAATTGTGTTTAGTATCATTTGTTTCTAGTAAAGATAATTTAAAAATATTTAAGATAATAAATAAATTAATGTCTACAAACATATTAAATAAATTTTTTACCACTTGATCGGGAGTGTTCTTTCTTATTAACACAATTGTTATGGACAATAGGACTACCTTCTTCATCCTCTCCCATCTCTTCTATTTCACAAATTACTTGTTTTATACCTAAACAAATTATTTGAATGTTATAAGCTTGACATGCTTTTAAAATACTATTTGAGAATTAAATTTAAAGATATTCTACTTACATCGTATTTTATTTTTTAAATGGGTTGATACTTCATCATTTATATCAAATCCAATAAAATGTTCTTCTGTTTTTAAAAGTTCATCAGATTTCTATAACATAAATTGGTTACTGTGAAGTTATTTTTAACAAACATAAATATTAAGATTATGATAACAAAAAAGTTTGAATATACAATGCAGGAGCCATCTTATTGTATTTATAAACAGAACAAAAGCAAGAAACTAAATTCTATATAGCACAGGGATGGCCAAACTGCGGCACGCGGGCCATTTGTGGCACATTTATTGTTATTGAATGGCACACCAATGTCAGATAAAATAACATAATCTTATTCTTAAATATTTCTAAAAAAAAATATTATTAAATTAGATTATTATTATCGCGCAGTGGAAGTTCCCGATACGAGAATTATTATGGTACTTCGGCTCTACAGATATGTGTGAGAAAAGTTTTTCATGGATGACTTTTATTAAAAATAAATACAGAACCAAACTAACAAATTCTCATTTAAGAAATTTAATGCTTCTATCTTCAACTAAACTTCAACTAAATTACAAAGAGATAATATCCATCAAGAAAATTCAATATAATCATTAAAAAAAACATTGCAATTGAACTGTCATAAAATTAGTACATATGAAAAAAATCTAAAACCTAAATTCATATATATTATATATGTAAATAAATAAATATTTTTTAAGGCACATTCTCAAATTTGTATATATTATTTGGCACAATAAAGAAAAAGGTTGGCCACCCCTGATATAGCATAAGTATAGTTTTTCCAACTATAGAGGTCAACAATGGATAACATTAAATACATATTCTGTTATATTAAGAGTATTTACAACATTGAATAGTATATTATTATAATTTCAAGACTTACATACATGTTAATTAAGAACTTAATTAATTTTTATACATATTTAATATGAATGAGCACTACCAATTTGATTTATAATATACATTTTTACAAATACTAGTCTAAACAAGCAAAAGAGTATTTGGTTACAAATAAAATTATAAATTCAACCTATCATTAAGAGTAAGGTTTTTTTTGAACTTGAATTATGAAAAAACCAAGTACCAAAAGTACCAAACAACCAAAGTGGATAAGAAAAAGCTTTAGGTGTATACAGTTAGTTAGAGAGATATGTTCAGTGATACCAACATAGAAATCTTTTTCATAATATTTCAGAATTAAGTATACAAATTTTAAAAATGTATGATATACATACTATTAATTGCTGACGAATAACTAATTATTTAATACTTTTAAAAAAAAAAACAATAAGGTAATTATTCAATGATGTATTATATAACATACCATTTATAGATCTAAAAGAAAACGAATTATCTCAAGCGTAAAAAGTTTTTCATCAAAAAGTAAGCAATATTTTTACTATATAATATATTACACAATAGGCAAAATTTTAATTATCCATAGATGTAGATAGCTTTATAGGCTAGGAATGTCTTATTATAAGTAAATAAAAAAAAATAAAAAACATAAGCAAAAAATCGGTTTATCTTTATATAATAGCTGAATTATCGAGTATGAAAAATCCGACTACAATCCATTCTAAGCGACCTTTCATGTACTTATTGTTAGCATTTAAGCTGTTACCATACAGAACAATGATATCGACTTCCTATAAGTATACCAAAAATCCAAATACATAATTTAATAGTATCTATATAATTAATATGTTATTGAACTGATACAATTCCTTAAATTAAATGTTTTGTCAACATAAACATATAACTTTAACACCCTGAGAACAACAAAATTATACGGTATGTCATGACTCATGAGTATCAATTCTAGAGAGGCAGGACTACGGCTATTTGATTATTACAATTATTTTTACTATTTTAACTCAATGCGATTAATCGTAGATAATCAAATTTCTGATTTGTCAAATATTCAAAAATTTGATATTCTGATTGATTAAAATATATATTGCTATAGGAGATATTTTAACCGGCCACCAAAAAAAACTAACTAAATTATTTAAGTTAAGTTATTATTATTAATTATTCCTTTAACAATTAACTAAAGCTAAAGGTATTCCGATGTTCTTAACTAAGTAAATTATTTTTCAAATTTTTAATGAAAGATGGATCCTGTTATATACTTGAATATCCTACATTATTATAATTTATATTATAAAATTAATGTTTGTATTTGTTAATTTTTTTGATCATTGAAAAGTGGATTAATCAGTCATTAAAAAGATCAATTGATCATTTTGAATATTAATTTTCAATCAATAAAAACACTGAGTAAAACATGAATTTAATAATCAAGTGGTTCAATAAATAATATGAACAGCCCTAGGCAGGACTAAGATATCTAATAAAATGTCTAAAATAAATATTTACTATTTATCTCATAATTAAATTATATAATTATGTCAGGGACCAGAACTGTAACCGAAATGAATCAGTTCTGGAACCGGTTAACCTTAAAAATTTAGTAACCAGAACAGAAATCGGAAACATTATTAAAAAAAAATGAAAAACCCTAACCTTAACCGTAACTTTAATTATGAAAGGGTTAATTTCAGTTAATAGTAATGACTATTTTATGTTTGTTGGTTCATGAAAATAAAAGTCAAATTGTTGAATGTGTAATTTAAGAATGTCTTGTGTAAACTGTAATGCATAATAATTAGGTAATTTATTGGTATTGATTTTGGCCAAATAGTAGGACCCGAAATATTAATGCATTACATTAATTATCAGATTTCAGATCATACAAATAAACCTTTAGTCGGAAAATACATAGTTATAATTATAGGGGTATATTATTCAACATTGTAAAACCTAAAGTAGATAGGAAAATCTATTTTATATGTTGTTATCAAATTAGTGAATGAATTATGTGCATTTTTATCTAACCTAACACTTGTTTCATAAAAATGCTGCAATATACCCACATACAACAGTGGCCAGTATCCACTTTTTTTCTTCTTATAACCAAAAGTAACCGATATTTTTCAGAACCGATATTAACTGGTTATAGAACCCCAAGGTTTTTTAGAAAACCGGAACCGGAACCCTTAAAAAAATTAATTTAACAACCTTAACCAAAAAATCTAATAGGTTCCAAACCCTGAATTATGTATTTGTTGGTATTAAAACATAATTAAAATATTATTGTTTTATCATTCAGTAAACTACTTTTTTTATAATAGATTTAATGTTATTCAATTAAATAGGTCTGTTTCCCAAGCACTAATGACTAAAGACTCATAAATAATGTCTTAAGTCAGCGGTTCCCATACTTTTAATCTGTTGGTGTCCTTTTTGGAACTAATTTTAATGTCCCTAGGGCACCACAGTGCAACATTTTTATGAACCGCTGTCTCAAGTAATATTATATAGGTAAGTAAATAATTATAATACTACTTTTTCTGCACAGTAGTTTTTTAAGTAAAATTCATAATTCAACTAATTAATAATATTGTTGTCTTGAAATAAAAGAGAACACATCATAGTATTATAAATTATGTATCATGAGATTGACAGTTTAGCTATACAATAACATTTTCAAAAGTACATTAGATTATGTCAATGCATAAGTTTCAGTTTCTTTATACCTACTATAATACAAGTATTTTAATACTTACTATTAAATTAGAAGATTCCCCAGTATTTAATTTATCCATCATTGATACCTAGGAAAAAGTAAAACAATATAATTAATTATTTTCAAGTCTTTTGCTTAAATCATCATTGCAATATAATGCTAAGCCATGTAAGCCATGAGCGGTTCGCACTAATGCAAATATCAGAACGAGAGATACAATTCAGAAACATGGTAATCACTCCCTACATGACACATTTTTACAGAAGTGACTTTTGTTAAGCGTTTATGACATTAGTTCAGGGAATATGTACATATATGAAGATATGTACTATAAAATGAACCTAATCACTGATTAGTAGACTGCATGTATTATCCGAATACAAGGCATTTTGCTAAAAACAAAATCGGTTAGCGTTGATTGTTTGACAGTATTTAATTCTCAACTAAGCGAAAACATACAACTGCAAGAGTACTGAAAGAGTAAACATATCAAATCAGTAACAGTCAGAGGGTCATGGCGGCGATTGGATACATGCCAAGACCAAAACAGTATTATTCCAGCGTAATCAAGATCACCGCGAGATTAAAGGGTTGCAAACACGTAAGTATCTTCGGTGCGTTTCATTATTTATTTCCTAAGTACAATATGTCATTCAACGTTAACGTTGAATCGTTGTTCGCATACGATGCGATGAAAAAAAAAAAAACTCGACGGTACGTACTTGAGCGGGAATTCTGACGGCAGCGCTGTGGCCGCGATAGGACGGACTGTCCTCTGAAAATCGCAGTGGTTCGCCAGTGAGAGGTGCAGATCGCAGCTCTCGGCAAGCGAATGTGCGACAAACACGTAGGGGACGGTGGTCAGTGACTGCCACTGCCGGGAATTCACATGGATGCGAAAGTCTTCTGTTCAAAACGTACCAATCACAGCGGTGAACATCGACGGCCGCTTCTGTGCGTACGCGTCACGGAACACGTCGTAAAATGTAAGGTTTGCACGCGCTGAACGTTGTCGTCCGTCCGCTCGTCCGACACTTGAGCGATATTATATATTGGCGGCAACCGTAAGAAACGCGGCGAGAGTTTAGGGGTGGAAAAAAATAAATACAGAAATGACGCGAACAAACAGGACTACTGCACGACGGCGGACGCGATAGTGCTGAGGCTCAGTAGCTGAGCAGTGAGCGGTAAGTGCGCAACGCTGCAGTCTATGTGTTGTCGGTGGGCAGTATGGCGGTACGTGCGTCGTGCGATTTTATCTATGCTGTGATACCACTGATACCACCATGATCGAGAGCGGGTACGACGCCAACCGAGTTAACCCATGATGGGACGGGTACAGTCTTCCCGATTTTGATAACGATTAATAACAGAAAACATGATAAGTACCAAAAAAAAAAGCTAATGCCAACCTCCAAAATGTAAATAAAATCCCAATTCCCGTTTCGTTATCCAGTATATAAATGAGTAAATAAATTATTGATTTCATACCAATAGTAATTTTTTGAAAAATATATACTGAGAAATTTTGTTTTCTATTAAATAAAACCCTGTTTAGTTAACTTTTAATCGGTGAAGTTAGATTTTTATCGTTTATTATTTTAATTTAATTCATTGATCATACTTCAATGATTTATATCATAGTTTATTTATACTATGTACCACGATCTTAGAAGATCTTCTAAGACCGTGCTATGTACTATAATTTATCAAAAATTTAAGATATTAATATTTAATTCTACCAATGTATTGATTAATACTATTAATTAATACATTTTTTTTGATACTAAGTACTTACTATAAAAGTTTTATAGGAATGTTTATTAAAAAAAAAAACAGATTTTAACTTATTTGGATTTTAAAAACAATAGTTAAGTCAATGGAATATGTACTGTAAAAAATTATTGATATTTAATGATTAATTTCAAATTTATTGAGTCTTAAGATATTTTTCGGTTTTTAATTTTGATCCAGATAATTATATTAGAATCTTCATATTTCTGTAATTTATTAATCAAATAATATATATTTTAATACTTTATACCTATCTAATATCTATATATTTTTATAATATTATGTGCTCCATACTATTTCTTATTATTTCTTAATCTTAATGTTCCTATTATAGCTATCTGAATAATAATAAATTCTTGAAAATATTCAATATATATTTTATTCTGTTTTAATAAAAATGTTAACATTTTATCTGACAAATATGATACACATACTCAATTAGAAATTCAAGCTTATCCAGCTTTATATAAACTTATGTTACAATTTGAATTACAAAAAATGATTGCCACCCAATAAAATTTAAAAAAAGTACAGTAAGTAATAAATGTTATGGTTATAGTTATAATAAAATTTATAAGTATGTATATATATATATATATTGGTCATAAATATAATACTAGTGTAGACACAGATTATTTTCATAAATTTTTTTATTTGATTTGATAGGTAAGTGTATATATTTTAGACTGGTAGCTCAAGACAACAAGTTTTTTGTTCATCTGCTTTACAGTTCAGAAATGTATTTTACTTGAAACTTAATTATGATAATTTTTTTAAATTCTACATAATTTTTTAAAGAATGATACAAAATTAGGGATAATTTTAATAATTTTTATAAAGTATTCAGTGTTAATCCAGTAAATAGATTTTTATGAAATAAATTTTAACTGTTTACTTTTAACTTATAACTACACAAGTATATTGGTGTAAGAAATTATTATATTTATTTATATGTACTTTAAATTATATTAAGCATTGATGTATATGTTTAGAAAAAACAATAAAATAATTCTGTGAAATGATTACCTATTAGTTATTCTTATAAATCATATGTTTATAGTTTTTTAAATAGGTACTAATAAATTTAATCATTTGTTGAGATAATTATTTTAGTACTAATGTATGATAAATAATTGTAAACACCACAGAATAAAACACTTAAAAATAAATAAATAAATATATAAATAAATTAGAGATAAACTTAACTTTTAACATATTTTGAATATTATAACTATGAATGGCAGATTGCTATCTGTAATGAACAGCTTCTTCACAAATTAAATTAAAATATCTATAATATTTATGTAGAACACATTCTTATTGTATTAAGTTATGGACATATAATGTCATACTAATGTATTTCTCTGTGCATACTTTTATTATGATATACCTATACATTATAAATTATTTAAACAAAATTCAAGAATTTTAAAATGTGAATGTTAGTCAGTATTATTGCATATTTTAATCAAAGTTTGAAAAGCCAAACATACTTCACTGTATAAACAATGGTGTTTCTTTGTACTTGAATAAGATAAATGTTCTGTAGACACTAGATAGTATAATCCATTTTTAGGGACAATGTATAGTATGGAAGCAAACATTAATTTGCTTCCCTTTTTTCGGTAATATTATTGTATGAAATATATAGATTGGTAACCTGTTAGTTTAATTTTTTACTGTTAGCATTTTTCATACACCCAATTAATTTTTAATAAAAATTCCAATGATGGGTAGGTATGTATTTACATAATTCTGACATTTTAAGTTTCTGAATAGTGTAATAACTATATAATATTTATTTAACTCAATATTATTTTATTATAATTAAAACAATAGGTAGTATTGATTTTTTTGTTGCCTTTCAATGTTTTGCCAACTGGAGCAACTGCTCTTTTTGCTCCTCTCTTGATACACCCTAATAAGAAGAGTAGAAGCGAATATTAATTTAAATTTGAAATCAATGATGAATTAATAATATGTAAAAATTTAAATATCATTCTTGTTTAACATAGGTACCTTTCATTGTTTTTGTCCTATTTTTGTTAATTAATCCTAAATTTTGGAAAAATATTTCTAGAGTACAAAACTAATCTTAAATTTCGATCCAGAATCAATTATTCCTAAGTCCACCACTTTTAAATACAAAGTTAATTATGTATTTAATAATTCTCATCTGTTTGGTATTCTATTATTGTGTTTTATAACAGTTTTTGCAAGACGTTTTTCCCAGTTCCCCACCCCAACCACTCAGACAATTCACACCAACACGTCAAAAAAACTGTTATAAATACCGTAAAAAAACATATACATGTTATGACCATGGACCCTCAAAACAAATTTATGCAAATCCATACCAAATCAATATTAAAACACAAAATAATAATAATAATGCCGGTCCACAGTCCACACTGAGTCAACTTTTTTTTATTAAAAACAGTTAAGAATGTCAACGATATAAATGTGAAAATTGGTTATCTAGTTGTCTACCTACATATATTTTATACATATATAGGCATATCATAACATCATAGTATACATAATATTAATAATAACATATTTTTTGTAGTAATGACTAATTAATAATTGTTTACATTAGGTACATATAAATGATATAATTCAACTTATTTCAATTTATTTTTACATAATTAAATTCATATTTTTTACTTTTCGTTATTTTTTTCATTTTTATACATAGCCTATGTAACATAGGTATATAATATTGTAATGTATACATAAGAGATCATTATGGTGACATTTTCTCTGTGTACGTTTTTATCACATTTATCTTTTTAGAAGTACAATTTTCAAATCCATCATATTTATATATAACCTTTCAAGTTATTATAATTTAAAAATTTACATTATATATTTATGTTATATATACCTGTCAATATCTTACACATTCAAAAATTCGAAAATCCAGTTTCAAAGAGCCATAATGTCCAGACATCAAGTTTTTATACTTTCTCGGTATGTAAGTTTTTACCAACATTGTTCTGTACAGACGATAAAGTGATGTTTTAGTAACATATTAATATATACTTCTATACACATCAATTTAATCTTTTTAGTTATAAGATAATAATTACAATAAAACGTACAAACCATACATATATTTACCAAAATAATAGTTGTTATTAAAAAAAAATGGTTATAATTACAGTTATTCCGAGTATTTGGAAAATAATTGCTCGATGGCCAATTATTCGACGTTATATTTAAAACTTGACTCTTCCCAGTACTCGGCGTAATACAAAATTATTACCTTAAAGTACCTAATTATAATTTATAATTTGTATTCAACTTATTTTCATATCTGACCAGTAACATTCAAAAGCTGTATTTGTGTCATATTATATTATGTATTGTAACGTGGTCGGGGATGACCCGTTAAATATAAGATATTCAGGGAAGAATTTAGGTTCTTTTGAATATAATTAACCGTAGCTCGGGAGCATAAATGGTATATAGGATCTTAATATTACAAATAAATGCGTATTGGTAAAAATAATTATTAATCTATAATGGTTTATTAAGACTTACTGTCATACTTAACAATCATATGGCTGTTTCGTAGTTACACGGAGTTCTAGTTAGCGTGATGGTAATCGCGGAGAACTGACGTTCTCTTACATATCGATAGTCGACCATAGGCCTTACAATATAAACTGTGAGTGGGGGGGGACTTAATGTATAGTCAGCTTATATTATGTTTCTATAATAATAATACTAAAAGTAATATATATATATATATAGTAGTAAACGTAGTATATGTAACAATTGTTACATTACCTCCCTCCTTTTTTTTTTTTTTTTTTCATTCCCACATATATGTGCTTTTATTTAGAAAATGGTCCCCCTTTTTTTTTATTACAATATTTATAATGTTAGTTTTAAAGTGATTGAAATTCTACTGAAATTTAAGTGTTTGCTACAACTTTGACATGATTATTGTGGCATTGGTCTATATGTATACAATCATTGGAAATTGTTTTTATTTTCTAGGTATATAGATTCGGTAAAATGTATGTTACCTCTTACAGTGACACTGTCACATATCTATTGTTGCCTGATTCATACATCTTTAAAGATTATTTATATATAAAATTGGCTATTTAGCCTCCATATTTGTTTCAACACTGTGTATTATCTAATTATGCCTCCTCATCAATGTCAATAAAGTGTTACCGTAGCTTTGTCGTTTTTTTTTTTTTTTATTTCAATCAGATTAACACTAATATTATTATTTGTATACTACTACATATTCGCTTATTTTACCTAAATATCTATTTCCAGGGATATTTTTTAATGTTATTTTTACATCGTTACAAATTTGTTTGTTTTACATAAATATATATTTCTGGAGCTCTTCTTCTGCCATCTCCGTATGTAAGGTCATTGGTGAATCCGGTAAGACAAGATCCTTGATTCCTGTTGATATTGCTATCATCCGGTACTGCCATCCTTATCTCTCAATGTCCTCTCCCTCTCTTTTTTTTTTCTTTTTAATTACATTATGTGGTAAACAAAAATAATGATATTATAATTTGCAATACATTTTCCCTATATTTTGTCCTAAACATAAACGTACATTAAAAAAAACAATATTATTTATTAATTATTGTCTAATTATTGTATAACTTATTCTATAATGACCCCTCAGTTTCTTTTTAATGATCTCGTGGTTTGTTGATTTTACCCAGTACACACTAACCTTTCTTACCATTATATGAATAATTATATAGCTTAATACTAACGCTCCTATATATAATCCGTATTGGCACTGCGTATTGTTTGAAATAGTATTATTATTATCGTTTTTCTCTATTTCCGATATAATGTAATCTAAATTATTTGTGGATTCTTTTAAGTTTTTAAAATTAGGCATTTGTAATTTAGGCAAAGGGGTGTCTAATGATTGTATTTTTTTAATTTTATTTGTTAATTCGTCTACATTTACAACACTGAATTCGGTATAGTAATCTATGAACACTGTCTTATTTACTTCTTTTAATGGTATTAATATTATGACTGATGTATATACCATGCAATCTTTCGGTATTTTTAAAATCCTCGTACTTTTTAAAGTGTGAAATGTTGTAGTGATTGGAAAAACCAGGGTTGTTAGAATTTCATTTTCTATCCAATGAATAAATATAGTGCCTAAATAAAGTAATTCTGAAAGAGCGTTGGCTACTGCTTTAGAGAACTGTCTTGACGAGTTTTTATATCTAAATGGCAACCTAGTCGATTCGTATAATCCAAACAGTATGATGAACGCTAATTGTATATGTCTGTCAGTTTTGCCTAGTAGAATGTTTAGAAAATCTTGTTGCATATCCATTATATTAAAATATTTAGAACTTTCTAGACAGTCAAATATTGTTTGTATATTCGTAATTGGAAAATGCTGGTGTGGTATTTGCTTATTTATTTGTTTATAGTCAAACACTAATATCTTTATGTCATCTGCTTTATTAACTAAAAATGCTGAACTAGCGTATGCTGAATTATATGGTGTAATTAAACCGGCATTAAAAAATTTGTTGACTTGTCTTTGTAATTCAACCTGTTCATAAAGTGCTAATCTATCTGGTGGTAAATTTATCGGGTTTTCTGTTAACGTAGGTATTGGTATATCTCCTATTTCAATAGCTTCCAAGTCCGTACCATATTGTGCGAAACAATCCGAAAATCTCATCATTATTTGTTTTATTTTTATTTGCTGATTTTTATCTAATTCTGGGTTAATATTAAATTCTAGTTTTCTTTTTTCTGAGTTGTTTTGTAAATTGTTTAAATCACCTATGTTGCAATTTTCGTTAGTTTTTATAATAGTGTCTTGCGTAATTTGTAAATGGATATTGTCTTGTGCAATTTTCGAGTCAAGGAACTTTTCGTTTATGTTTTCAAAAATGTGTTCTGGATAGTATTCTAATTCATGAAACCCGTTTTTTTTATATCCGCTGTTTTTTATTAGTGTGTCTTGCGATTTTTGTAAATTTATATCGTCTTGTACTAATTTTTCGTCCGTTAAATTGTCGTTACTGTTTTCAAATTTGTGTTAATAATAATACTAAAAGTAATATATATATATATTATATATAGTAGTAAACGTAGTATATGTAACAATTGTTACAGTATATAAATAATAATGATTTATATATTATACTCGTACATTGGTACCTATAAAATGTAAAATGTGTATGTAATATGTGTATTAAAATCAAAGCAAAATATGTAGTAAAATAAAATTTATAAATACGTAATTAATTTTTTTTTTCCACTTCGCCTATAAGATTCATTCGGTTATAAGACTCACGTCTTTGTGCTGGTCCCAAAATGAGTCTTATAAGCGGCGTCTACTGTATACACAAACACGCTCGGACATACACTCGCACACATGCATAGACTATTATAGTACTAAATACACACAGGCGTGCACGCGATACACGTGCATACATAACATAATATTCACGTAGCAATCTTTATATCCGGTGTAATATTTGAAATTGAAATACGCTGAAATACTGAAATACTGTAATAAGTTTTTTTCTACAGACTGTTGTGAAATGCTATGTTTGTTTTTCATAATTTGAAGTTGTGAAAATGCAGTTTCACAAAGTTATGTTGATGCGAAAGGCATTAATGTAAGTAAAACCGTTTTCAAAATCACTGGATACTCTTGCTGTCGTCATAACTAAAATGCAATAAGTTCTTTTCCATTAAATTCGGTCTCAAGAGTTGTGTCTTCTCTAATTTCAATTAACTGCACTTTTGCGGCCCATGGAATATGATCGTATTTCAAAGAAAAAGAAAATGGTACTTTTACCCAATTGTGTTGATTATTTTTATTTAAATTTGGAAAATATTCAAATAAAAATTGTATCGACAGTGATCACAATCATATAGTCGGTTATTTAATAACTAGCTAACCGAGAATATTTTACGTACCACCAGTCATATAAACACGACCCACTAGGCGGCCGCGGCCACCAGTTTCAGAAGCACTGCTGTTTGTCGTTTGTCCTATCGCTTGTCATATGCGTTACCTTTTTCGTAACGACAAACACTGAGTGAAGGGGCGCCGGTTTTTTATGTCGCATTGCAATGGCTATTAATGCAAATTAATGACTTTTTTACATAAATGAAACACACATTCACCGTGTGCACACCGTAACTTTATGTTTATTGTAATATTTAGTATATCATGTATACGAGTGTGTAGTGCTCGAATTAACAAAACGGTTTACTTTATAAAAAAAAAAAAATGCCATCCAATCGATTTTTATATTTTTATTCATTAGATATACGTATTAAGATATTCATGATGGTTATTACTTATTAGTTAACACTTTAATTACATTTATAAAATTTCATATTCATTTTTAAATTAAAAAAATACTAATGAAAGAATCAACTAGATAAATTATGATACAAGATTTTGATAAAAATGCTGAGTATGTAGCGTTCCGTGCTTTCCATTAAAAAAATGAGGGGTTGGCTAAAAATGTTTAAAAAAAAACACGTCATATTTCGCGCCGTCGCCACGTCGTTCACGGTGCCAATTCTTTAAACATCAATAGTCTAATTATTTTAAGCTTTCCATACGCAATTTTAAATTTGAATAATACCAAAAATGATGTTCCAAATGTTCACAATGGTCAGTTTTACTTAAAAAATTCCAGAAAAAATGAACTAAATAATTATTTACGTCAAAAAATATGGTTTTCCGATTGAAAAACAAAAGTTGATATTTTCATTTTCTATGAGGTACAAAAAATCTATACACTGGAAAATTAGCCTTATCGTACACGTACATTTTACATAAATCAGGATTTGAACACATGCGAGGTATAAACATAAAAAAGTTGAGCATGCCTATAAAGTGTAATTCACCCCCATGTGTAATTAAGTACAAGACACAAAAAAAAAAACTATTTTAAATATTAAATTCGATTTAACGATATTTTGATTTCATTCCAAATCCACTTTATTTTGAAAATTGAATGATGAAGGGTTTGAGAGGACATCACACCGAAGGTTTCTGCAGGTGTCTTCACGCTGTGTCGGCAGCCGATGTTTATCCCTAAGGGATGTTTATCCCCAGGGTTGCATCTTATTATTTCACAAAAACTGCCTCGCTTTGCGGGCAGTGTAAGCATAATATTGTAAAGACGTATTGTGTTTATAACACCGATATATTTATAACATACAAGCGTGTTTACGACTAATTTGAAATTAAGAGTAGTGGCGTTGGTTGCTTCACCATAGCACTCCTGGAAAACTTCACAAAATCCAATCTATTCACTATAAGTGAATATCAATAAAAAATAAACAAATACGTATACAAAACTAGTAGGTACGGTATAGAGGCCATAGCGAGGGCATAGCGCATACATAAACAACTAATCTAATGCTGTTATAAAAAAACGTAATTTTCACCATATTTCAGTTTCAATCAATGCTACAAATAATACATTTGTTAACGAGTATCCAATCATCAGTAGTATCTATGTGGTGAGTTCTCGGGGTTCACGGGGAGACCAGGATTCGATTTCTCGCAGAGGAGCCAAATGTTTGTGGTGTGTAGCGTGGTTTGAAATGTAAATCGGCACAAATTTCACAACACTTTTACTTTATAAGATAATACTTTGCTTACACAAGTAATGTCTCGGTTCTTGGATTTAGTAAAATATTACCTTTAGTATGAAAGTTATACATTTATACTGAACCGAATCTACACTACGAATTTCACATTTATAGTAACAATTATAATATTACGACGCGTCGTATTAATTTATAACTTAAATAAAACTCAATAAAGTACATTATAAATGCAATAAAGAGCTCATTTTATAGCTTGGTATATTTAAAAATTTGCGTAAAGTTTGCCGTCAATATTCAAAATAATTTCGCCCTTAATTTGGTACCAGTTTATAAGAAAATAATTGCATATCGAATTGTTATACTGGGTAAGCTTAGACATAAACTTCTAAAAATTAAAGTTCTAAATAAACTGAATTAATGTTTTGATACATTGGTTTTAATAATAAAAATTGAATTAACCTATTAAGAATGATTTTTGTCGATAAGTATATGAATCATATGCTTGCCCTCTTATACTTATGCCATGCCTATACTTATACCATGCCTAACAATTGTTTGCACTTAAGATAAAAATATTAAGCGTTTTATGTAAACACTATAAATAAATACGACAATATTTGAATGAAATACGAAATCATTTTTCTTACAATATTCGTAAAAATGATTTATATGAAAATTCAATTTTAGTTTACAATCAAAGGTCGAGAATTGAATATTGAACCGTCAAATATTTTCGACACACACACACAAACGTACATATACACGCAACACTACTATTTTATTTCGACATACGAGTAGTTATGTTTTTGGGTTGGTTTTCGTCGGAACGTACATAGGAGTTAGGAATGGTAAAATACGCACATAAGTATACGCGAAAAATGATAAAATATGCATCGAAATGTTTTTTAATGTTAAATATGCACAACATTCGTGGCAGTTTATGGCGGAGTTTGAATTGCGTATCACCACCAATTCACCGACATTTTTATTTAGGTAGGTATATATAATAGTATAATAATTGATGTAATCAGATACTATGTAATGTTATTATTTATTACATATAACATCTACAAAATCAACACGATCTACTAATAAATTATTACAATATAGTCATAATAATAAAATAAAAATAAATAGCATCACACGAGTATGAGTGTTCGTACGTAAACTAAAGACGAACGTCGATAACGCGGTAATATTAGTCATTTCGCAGGTCGTTTATAGTAAATTTCGACAGAATTTATATATTAGTCATATTGTAAGATACGGCAGTGGGCAATGATCAGATATATGATTCAGATAAACGCCTGATTATGTATTATGTAATCGCTATGTTATTTGTTCCGTCCAAATATTAATTTATGATGTCGGGAACCGTGAAGGACTGTTGATAATAATTAACAATGAGACAACTGGCTCATCACGTAGACGACTCGTATTAGTATTATAGTATTTAATGGTCGTGTCAAATGTATATTCTAAATTATCAATGACAATTGCGTTGTGAATCAACCATAATTTATACTTATATTATAACTATTCACAATGAAACTATCGCGTGTGTACATATTGTATACGTGTAAATCATCTTCTAAGAAACTGATTTCTGTACATTTAAAATGTCTGGGTTTTGTAATAGAACAATGTAGATTATGTTTTTTGATCGAAAATAAAATTAAGGATATAAAATACTACTGCTCAGCTACGATTTATCTGCCTAATTTCCCTTCGATGCTCGTTGTTATTATAATGTGGTGTAAGTTTAACACTGTTGAAAATAATCCTGTACCCGAAATGCATTATTGTTAATCAATTACAACTATTTTCGGTTCAATATAATTTCTTAATATTTGCGCAGAAAATCTTGAAATAGTTCTTTACTTATTCCATCAAATCCCTTATCCCTAATTATATCGAACACTATACTATATGCAAATCGTTTAGAAGAACGTAGTTGCTTTTTTTCATATTTTTGCAATAATTACTTTATTTACACAAAAGTGTACTCAAATCATTTTTCTTTCGCAATACATACATTATTTACATTATTTAAGACCACGAGGGGTGGGGTACTGTATTTATTGTTTATTGAGGAATTATGTGGTTGATTATAATTATTATTATTATTTTATCACTACCAACGTTCTATCTGCAATGCGATCGTAGTTATTTTTATTGTCATTTTCGTTTTTCATTTTTTAACGTTGAAAATTATAAACATAATATGTGACTTTATGAACAAGTACTTCCAGATTGGGATTACTCTTCCGCCCATTCCAATATAATAGAGGAAGAGAGTGTAAAACAATATAACTCACTAAAAATATTTACGATTAATGCCTACGCGAGAGATCGTGAGGGCGTCTTGAAACCCATATTATATGTAATGCAAATTACTCGAAAATCGTGTGCTTTGTCGTAACTCGTAAGGTCATTTTGGTGGTAGCATTTCCGTACGACTGCATATAAGATAATATAGAAGTGTCGTTTGCCGTCCGAGTGCATGAAAATACATTCAAAACTCGTGTATTTAAAGACTACATCAATGCGAGCGCGCGTGCGTATTTTAATACTATATCGAATGCGCACGTGTGTGTGTGTGTTTTAATACTATATCGAATGCGCACGTGTGTGTGTGTGTGTGTGTATGCGTGTGTATGTGAGTCTTACTTGTTTGGGTATACTGTTGTGCCCGATCTTGGAATACAATGAACATGATTTTGACCCTTCAAACGCGGCGACTGCGAGTGAAGTTGAAAGACACGTTGCCGAGTTTATTATTAATGTATATTTTAATTTTTCTGTTACAATTTACCTTCAAAACGAATGCTGATTTATTATTATTTTATACAATTTTAAATAATAATAACATTATAAGCAAACCTTATGGTAAAATGACAAGGTGATAATAATTTACATTATTTCTTTGTGAACTATAAACTTTATTAAAAATCCAATGAAAACTGAAAGTTGAATAGTCGAAGTTTTCAAAAAAAAATCTCTATAAAATGGCTATCTTCGAATTTCATAAAAAATTATAAAATAAGAATTTCATTTATTTAATTTCTTTAATAATACACTTAAAAATTTCCAAACTATTGTCAACAAAATTGTCGTTGCCCAAGGAGGCTATTAAAAAATAACAGAATTTTTTTTTTTTTTATTAAACAAATAATCCGCGGCATTATTAAGGCCATTAGACGTTAACCATTTACGGTATTTACATAGTTATTATTATTACATATTTTATATTTTATATTTATTATATTTTATTAATAAGTAGTCTGTCTTCGAGAAACTTTGTGATTTAACAGAATTTTATTATCTATCGCTCCTATCTATATCTCGTAAATTTAGAGCAATTGAGGAATGTCTAGATAAAAGACTACGCTCTTAAGTTATATACTATTACATACCGTTATTCATTATACTTTATCTTATTAAGCGGCAGCATCTGCAGAATATTACCAGCTGCTATTGAAGAGAATCAAGAATATGCAGAGAAATGTACCGGCTCTCCAGGAGCAGAATAAGAAGTTGTTCGACAGCACAATCACCCGAGCGATGAACACAAAAGACTATTTGGAAACGCGTCGTAAGGAGATCTTAGATAAGTTAAAGTAACTTTTATATTTTGTACATAAATTATAGATAAAATAAAAGTTATACATTGTTATTGTATACGGTGTACATTACGAAGTCAGCAAAATTATCACCTAACATTTACCTTGGTCAAAACACAATACGTTTTGTAGACGGTCATAAGTTTAGTTGTGATATTATGATGGTTACCTAGGTTATAATAGCTATTATTTAATATTAACGGACAGTTTTTCTGCTCCAAAACTGGGTACATATGCATATGTATTTCTTTTTTACGCGTGGAGCCGTAACGATGGAAAAAACATTCAAACAACATAAAAAATCCGTGTGTTCAAATACTATACCAATGCGTGTGTGTGCGCCCGCGGTTGTCTGTGTGCGTGTGAGTGTGTGTGAGTGCGTGCGTGTGTAGGTGTGAATGTGTGTGTGTGTGTGCGTGTATGGTGTTTGTGTGTGTGCTCGAGTAAGACTGTTCGTGTATGTGTCTATGTATTATAATCTATGAATGCGTGTACGTGTGTATTTATCAACCAAATAAATGTCTATAAAATTTTTTTTTCAATTTCTATAAGTATTGGTATATGTTGTTGTTATGGAACATTCTAAATATACATATTTTATCATAAAATAAATATATGATATGAGGGCTCAAACACACACTCGGGTTGGCGACCCGTTTGATACGCGGGTCCGTCATTTGGCACTCAAAAACTGAGACGTCACAACAATCACATCATAATATAAAATAATTTGCAGGTGTTCTTGATTTTGATAAATTTCAACAAAAGTTTGAACTTAAAATACTTTACACTTACTAGACTTACGCACATAAAAAAATTGACTTAATATAATTTTGATATTGTTCAATTGTGGTAGAATTAATATATTATCTATAGAGAACCAAAGAGAGAGCGTATGCGTGCGTGAGTGCGTGCGTGTGTGTGTGTGCGTGTGTGTGTGCGTGTGAGTATGAATTCGAGCAAATAGTCTATTTAAGTACAACAAGATGGTCAAATATACACCTGATGCCGTCCGGACAATAATAAGTACTCTAGTAAACTATCGACTGTCAACCTATATAAACAAAAGTTCAAAGTTGGTCGGTCATATTTAGTTCACAGCGATTTTTTGTCTGGACCTTGTTATTAATGTAATATGAATTATGGATATAAAATTATAAATACGTAAGAAGTTGTGCAGGTAAGTACAAATAACATATTTATATTTTATGTTCGTTTGAGTGTCATAAAATAAGTACAAGAATCACTGTAGGCAGATGCAAGCAATTGAATATCAAATTATATTAAATTAGAGTCAGTTTGAATACCAAAAAGTTAAATTTCATTGCACAAATAATGTTTTCGATTAAAATATAACCAACATCGATCTCGATCAATCGAGTATAATATTGTGATTTATAGACTGTGAAATATTTTTTTTACATTTTTCCTATATAACAACAATTAAAATATTACTTAAATGAACCTTTATTGTCACGCTTAAACTCGATATATATATATTATATATATGATAACGTACAGTATGTATACGCGAATATCGGAATAAGTGCTTTCAATTTCCCGTAAAAAGTGAATTTACTATATTATATCATGTTGCGAGCTGAAGTCGGGTCGCTGTAAATTGTGTACAATTTTTAATTTTTTGCGTAAACTACTGACCGGGTATATTTTATACACGCTTAAATTGCGATTTTGGTATATTTTGTATTTTATTAAATTTTGGGCTAAATGTTATTTTCTATTTATACGTCTTGAGAGATATTTTCGTTTTTAATTCATTTTTTCTTACATTTTTTGATTAATATTTCAATCAATTTATTGTTCCTATACGTAATACGTACTTTATTTTTGATTTGTGCTTGATTGTGATCATTAAATCTATACACAAATTGTGATCATTAAATTCAAAAAACGATTACACTTTTTAATAGTGCAGCACCAATGTTGAACATCATTTTACGAAAAATAAATTTGTGTAAACGATATTTAATGCCATCAACCAATATAAACGTTTTATTTTGTTCACTTTTCATAGCGTTTATTTTAATTGTTAAATTTAAGTTAAATTAAAAAAAATACTCTTGAAATAAACAGATTATTCCGACACACTACTAAACTGTTCAGTGGTGACTGGCTACATAGTTAGCGCACACAATATTATCTCATTTGTAGATTATTATTAATTGTCTTTAAGATTTTTAATATTTTCGCCAAAAAACTGTATAATTGTTTAAATAAACTGAAATACAATTTCTTGCTAGCTTATAAAAGTAACTATAGTACCATGCTTATTAATACATTTTTCATAATTCATAAAGAAAATGAAGTTTTTAAGCTTAAAATAGTAGATACGTGGTATTTACAAAATATTATTACTTTAATGTGTAAATCTATATTTTTATTCAGTATATTATAGTTATACTAATTTGCCTGTTTTATAAGATGATGAAAATAACACGTCTTGAAGTAATTTTTAATGTATTGAAAGTTTTAAATGCAATATTTTTATTTATTCTTATATTTCTAATATATAAATTCAAACTTTTGGTTACATTATATCGAACACAATACTGTTAAATTACCAAGTTCTTGACCAATTCAGTCTTATAAAACGTAATAACTGAAAAACAATAAAAAGGTATACTTATTTTCAAAATCGATACATAACCTATATCGGACGTCGATGTCAAATTAGATCAAATGTGTTCTGTTTGATGGAGGCAACTCAAGTAAGTAAACGTAGGTATACTTGAAATGGCTTCGAAATACCCGGAGGAAATTCTGGTGACAAAAAGTCCCTTAACCCAATTCGGGATGACATTCGTGTGCACCTCGGAAGTGGTGTACACCATCCGAGTACGTTTCGAAAATACCCTGCAGTCCGTAATTTACATATGTTTTAGAAGTATCCGGGCCGCAATTTACATAGGTATATCATATGACTATGATCTTTTTTTAGGGAAGTAATTTACGCACTGCACTGCATACGTATACGTAAGGTAAGCAGAGGTGTATTTAAGGTTTTTCCGCCTATAGGCACTTTCCAATTTGCCGCCTCCCCCCTCCATCCTTCCTAAAATTATTTTTAAAACATATTTAAATATACAATTTATTATTTTAAAAATTATACATCATTAATGATTAATGAACATTAAATTACAAACATTAAAACTTTAAACTTTTTCTTCTACTTTTTACCTCGGCAAATGCATCAATTAAATCGTCGCAATTTAAAGTCGACAGTAAATCCGCTTCGATATTCAATATAGCCAAACTATTGAGTTTTTCACTACCCATAGTCGATCTTAAATAATTTTTGATTCGTTTAAGACATGAAAAAGAACGCTCAGTAGTACAGTTATAAATTGGAGTACAAACATATATTCTAAGTGCTATATCTATATTAGGATACACGTCCGTAAGAGAATCTTCTCGTAATAATTTACACATTTGTAGAGGAGAAATGCAATTAATTTGTTTATTTGAAGATTCCAAATAGGATTTAAAATGTATACATTCTGTTGAAAATGCTTTTTCAATATCATCTTTGTAACATTCTTGTAACTTATTGGCAAATTCTATTATTTCCGAAACACTTAAAGACATAAGCTTGTGGAGTACGATAAATTTAGTGTAGTAAAAATCATAAGCCTGTCGCCGTTTTTCTAATTCACTTGCTATTCGATCAATAACCACATAAAATGTAAATATTTTAAACTTTTCACGACCATTCATTGATGTATCAATATCGCTTTTTTCATCATAAAATACTTTCCTCTTTTTTAGACGGGACTTTGCATCTTGATATAATTCAATTCCTGACATAGTTTTTGCTTGTTCTTCAAAATAGTTAAATCTATCCCGAGTTTCTTGAATAAGATTAATAAGCGATGTATATAACTTTGAAGCAGTACCAATATCAATTGCAGTACCTTGTAAAGTTTTGTTAGTTATATTAAACTGTTCTAATACATATGTCCAAAAAACGGTCAAAAATGCGGTTTCCAAAGATTGTACACTTTTAAAAAGACCTTCGGCTTCGTTTCTGGTAATGCATTTTTCGTTTTCATTATTCTTAATAAGTGATAATGAGTTTATTATTTCTGACCATGATGCATTTAAAGCTCTACATGCATCCGCGCGAGCCGACCATCTAGTTATTGATAAGGATTTAAGTGTGTATGAATTTTGCTTCATATTGTCGTGTAAAATATTCCATCTATGAGTAGATGCTGTGAAAAAATTGTAAAGTTGTTGAATAAGTCCAAAAAATGAAGAAGCATCACTACAACATTCTGCGGCAGATGTTCCTACTAGATTTAAAGAATGTGCAGCGCATGGTACAAAATAAGCTAAGGGGTTTAATGCTTTTATTCGAGCCTGCAAACCTGTATAAATGCCGGACATATTGCTGGCGTTATCGTATGCCTGTCCACGACAATTAGCAATATCAATGTTATGAACCTTTAAAATATTTAAAATAGCATCTAACAATTCTTCAGATTTGTGTCCTGTATTAGGAGTGAAACATAAAAAACGTTCAATAGGTTCGCCGTTATGCTGTACGTATCTCACCATAAAAGAAAGTTGGTCGACATGAGAGATATCTGGGGTAGAATCTACGCTTATTGAAAAGTATTTAGATTTCATTAACTCTTGTATTATAGTATTTTTCATTTTTTTCGTAATTAATTGTATAAACTCATCACAAATACCGTGTGATAAATAAGAAGTTGTACCGCTTCCTTTATTACTAAAACGTGCAATATGATCTGCTAAAAATGAATCGAATTGAGCTAATAATTCTAAAGACATCATATAGTTACCATTGTGATTAGAGCCAAAAATAGAATTATGACCACGTAACGGTAATCCACGAGAAGTTAGTGATTTTATTGTAGCAACTACCCTTTTCAAAACATTTCTCCAGTATATAGTCTCTTCTTGTAGTTGTAGTACTAAACTGTTATCAATTTTTCCGAGTTCTTTACCTCGCAATTTTAATGTTATAATTGAATTTTTATGTTCTTCACTATTTTCATGCGAATTGAAACGCTGATTGGCATTTTTCCAGTCATTATAACCCTCTGTTACAAGTTGAATTTTGTTTAAACTTTTTTCAAATAAACGACAAGGCCCACAAAATACTACACCTTTACTTTTAGAATATACAAGCCATGAACGTAACGCAAGTTCACCATTTAACATTTTCCTCTGAAATAACTGTTTTGTTAAATACCGTGTTTTGTCATTATATTTTCGACCGGAATAAGAAAATTCATCGGTTAGATTTTGATTTAAGCCATGTTTTGCTACATAGTTACGAAAAGATTCATCAATTAACCATTTATCGGGATCGGTTTCAAAAAAAATTGGAAGTAAATGTTCGGATTTATTGAAATCTTTTTCTGTGTCAACATTCTGACTTAGTTCTTAGATGTTGGGACCTAAGTAATTTTATAACAATAGTATTATTTACTTCAACGCTTGACTAGGAATTATATTTATTTTGAGCATACGCAAGCCCATATTAAACAATTAATATTAATTATAAATATGCGACAAACGTTACGGTTTTACAAATATATAATAATTATGGTAAATCGAGCGGCAAGGTGCTATTCAACATTTAAGACAATATAAATAATACGATTTTAAGAAAGAGTCGTCGGTTGACCGCTGATAAAATCAAATTATACACCAATCATTTGTATTAGTGTAACATTTGTCAACAATAAAGCTGTTTATACTTGAGTCTTTAACGTGGCTTGGATTTACATTTCATTTCAAAAACATTAATAGCTTTATAAAATAATAACTTTGTCCATTAAACAGAATATAAAATATAAATAACTAATTCACCTGGAAAATTAATTGTTTTTTTTTCGATGACAGTATCGGCCACAGGTGATTGAAAAATAATAATAATAATAATAATAATATCGAATAATATTGAATGTCATGCAGCGTTTAAACGACGACGGTAATGACTAATGAGTAATGACTAGGGAACGGATTTGAATGCAAATTGCATTTTTTTCTGAATGTCCGAAAACATTGGTTTCCAAGCAAAAAGTTCATTTCATACATCAAGGAATTACAAATGTAACTTTTATTTTGCATTTTTTTGCATTTTTTGCATTTTTAAGACTTTATTACATTTTTAGAGCATTTTTTGACTTTTTTAGTGCATTTTTATGGTTTTTAAGTTATTTTTTCAACATCTTTTCAACATTTATACTAAAAAAAATAAAAATGCCTAAATATGTTTTATGTTACGAAATTACCAAATTATTGTTGACACGTGTAGACACAAAATATATATTATATACATACAAGTTACAACAGATTATAACCCGCATTAAGGTAAAGATAAGATAAGCTATTTATCTAAATTGTACAGAAGATAATTGAGAGTTAATTTATTAAAGTTTTATTGTATTTAAATATTTTTTATCAGATTTTTCATAGTAATGTGTTTTTTTTATAAGTTTTAAATTCAAAATTGTATTTTTATTGAATATAAATACGTTTTTAAAGTTTTTTAGTGCATTTTTTGATGTTAAAGCATTTTTTTAAGGCATTTTTCTTGTTTTTTAGAGCATTTAAATCCGTTCCCTAGTAATGACAAATGACTAATAACGCAGTAATGGCCATTATCTTCTATTACCATGTCCATTTGCTGATAAGATCGGAGAGTATTATTTCGGGGAAGTCACACACACACTAATAATCATTTACTAACGCACACACTCACAAGGCATAAAATCGAGTGTATAATGTATTGTCTATACTCAACCCCTTAAAAAAGGGCCACTTTCAATCCCCTTCACTAGTTTTTTAAGGGGGCTGGAGCATAACATGTTTTAAGGAGTAATATTTAGGCATTTCATATTGCATTTATATTTCGGCTGTGTCAATAGGTCCCTTTACACGTAGATTCTTTTGGGCGCGCCTGGAGTGGACGCGTTTGCAGCGCGGTTTTAATAACATTCTTTGCGCGTGGCACGCCAAAACTGTGTTAAAAATGATACCACGCGCTAATCGCGCGCGCTTTACCTTTCTGTTTCGCGTTCAATCCAAGCGCGTACGTATAAAGGTCAAAAATCTGCATTTTCGCGCGCGATTGGAATGGCGCCTGGCGTGTGTGTATTTCACACAGTTTTAGCGTGAGTTCCTGTATCTATTAGTCGAAGCGCACCGTTGTGAAGTTCGTTAGTAAAAACTTTTTTTAATTATGTTTGAATTAAAAAAACAAAAAATTGCCATTGCGTCTATGGGTATATTATGTTTAAATTTATCTAATAGAAAAAAACGGTCAATGTGGGTTAAAACCTGAAAATTAAATAGGGATAAATCCAGTGAAATCGTACTATTGCGTGAGCTCCGCCAGGACGATCCAGACGATTTTAAAAATTATCTCCGAATGGACGGTGGAGATTTTGTCTTCTTGTTGAAAATTGTGGGCCCTATTATTCAAAAACAAGACACTGTTATGCGTGCCAGTATTAGCCCGGAAGAACGCTTAGTAGCCACCTTACGGTTCTTGGCTACAGGTAGACCATATGAAGATCTCAAGTTCAGTACACGGATATCTGCTCCTTGCTTATCAAGTATAATTCCAGAAACATGTGTGGCAATTTATGAAGCACTCAGAACAAACTTTATGAAGGTATTTATTTTCCATAAACAGGGAAATTCATGGTATTTTTCTAAGAATGGAGCTGTGAAATCTTTGGACCAATAACGTGTGTCACCCATTTTTATAACTGTTTTCTTTAAGTTAAAAAATGTAAAAACAAATGTTTAATACGTATTTTCTAAATCGAAGCGCGCCGGTCGGTGCAAGTTCTAAGCACGTACTGCAGGCATGTGTCGTCTAAAGGCAATTATTATAATCGATAACGTTTTGGAACGCACGATAAATACGTACAGGTTTAAACACGTTCAAAGTCGGCAGACACTTATTTTAACACTTCTTTTAACGTACAGTTTTATCACGCGTTCTTTGCGCGTCCATTCCAAGCGCGCCCGAAATCGATTACGTCTAAAGGGGGCTAATGTGTGAGAAGTAAATGAACATTGGCGTGTGTACATCGTTATCGCGCTACCGCTCGTCCATCGGTCACATTACGATTTCCCAGAACTACGATAATAATCAAAGCGCATAACGTCGGTAAAACTATGTACGTTTTGTTTTCCATAAAATATAATTTCATTCATATCGTATTATATGCCATTACATTTCTCAGATACAATTCTTAGGCTAGATGCACACTTGCGTATTTTTAACGTGCGTTTAGAAATACTAATATTAGCATGAAACGGTGCACACGACGTAGCGGCGACGTACGTCCCCGTGCGTGCAGTTTTTACCGTACGTTCCCGCCACGCCGCAAGTTCGCCGGACACGCGTTATCAACCGCAACTCCGGCAAACAGTACTTTGTCATCAATCGTGTGATACACACGGGCGTTTTTTCACGCGCTATAAAATTGTTTAAAACTGTAACAAAAATCACAAAAATGGCAACAAAAAAAAAACTTATCTGGATTTTCTCGTAAACCCGAAAACAAAGTATTAAAGTCACCTCTAGTTAGCCTATCATCGATGTAAGGATGTACCCAGTAACGTCTCTTTTTTTTCAAAACAAATTTTTTGTATACAATGTACGCGAAAATCGCACGTTTTTTTTTGATAGACATCCATCGCCAACAAAAAAAACAAATACGACTGATGGAATTGTTACGTATCTTAACCATGTTTGTATACAGCCACGCAGCGGCGCCGCACATTAAAACAACGGACATGTGCATGACTTTCTGCGGCAACGAAGCGGTGTCGCAGCGGCGCCGCACGTTAATTAACGCAAGTGTGCATCTAGCCCAAGGCCTGATGCACACGTGCGGTTTTTAAACGCGCGGTGCCGCTGCGTCACCGCGGCCATATATACACACGTGAGCGTTTTTTGCACTAGAAATCGCTCTCCAGTATTTCGTCATCACTCGTCAGTACCGCATTCGCGTAGTAAATATGGAAGTATAGGTATACAGGAAAAAAAAAATTATTTTCGCGTACCTTGTGTATAAAAAGTATATATTAAAAAAAAAAAGACGATATTGGGTACACCCGTTCACTGAAAGTCGACTCACGTGCGGGATATTTTATACATCTTTCAATAATCTTCGAGAAAATGATGTAAAATTCTTTAATTATTTTCGAATGAGCGTGAAATCGTTTGACGAGTCAGCTGTAATAATTTCAACAAAAATTATGTCTCAAGATACATGCATGAGATTGTCCATACCGCCACTCGAAATGAACCTTTTCGGTCATATTTTGACTATATTTTGCGTCAAAATGACGCTCGTGTGCAACTGTACAATACGAAAAAACGTTATGACGCTCCGCTAATGCGTGTGCGGCACCGCAGCGTCACCGCGCATTCGTGTGCATAGCCAATCCAGTTGTGAGTAACTTAAAACGCAAACGCGGTACCGCGCGTTTAAAAACCGCACGTGTGCATCAGGCCTTAGGCCTAATATGCGATCAAATTGTACAGTGCACATGTATTGCGGCGCCGCTGCGTCGCCGTTGCGTTCAGTGTCTGCCGCAGATAACAACGTCGCCGCAACGTCACCGCGCACGCAAATCCGGTTCAATAGTACCTTGTTGTACGTTGACAAACGCATGAGCACGTGCGATTTTTCCACGCAAGATGTCCGACATCGACAATGTTGACATTGAGATGTTGATAGGCGAAGTTAAAAATTATTAAGAAATAAACTTTTCTGAATTTTCTCTTATATCACTAAATTTAGTATAAAATTCACCTCTTAATAATCTGCAATCTGTAAATGGGTGCACCCAGTAACGCCCATTATACGTCCGTATATATTTTTTGTGTACCAAGTAAGCAAAAATTGCTTTTTTTTTGTAATCAACCTCCATAGTTGGTGACTGAATGGCAACTAAAGTGATATTCCATGATGAATGCCGTCTCGGGCGTCTGGAAGACGTGCGGTTACCGCAACAAAAACGCAATGGCGTGTATTCAACACCGCAGCGGCAAAAAACGGACGTGTGCACCGGCCCTTGATTACACCGAGCGATTTTACACGCTGCGTGTCGGCGACAAAAGTCGCACGCGTCTGAGCGTGTCGGCGACAAAAGTCGCGCGCGTCTGAGCGTGTAGCGACTTGTCCAATTACATTGAGCGGTTAAATTCGCTCGCTAGCTCGCTAGTCGCGCGCAAGCATTCATGAGATACATGACGTGACAAAAAGTTATGATATTAATAAATTAATTCGTTTTCTTTTATATTAAAAATTTAATTAATGATGAAGTGGAATTGTGATAATATTGTTGACTTTTTAAAAATATACGAAAAATATCCTTACATCCATTACTCTGGAATATAAAGCACAATGACTATTTAAATTTAAAATTAAAAAATGAAATGTTTCAAAAGTTGTATGCAGATACTTCTGGTACATAATCTTTTATTTTTATAATTTTTTTTCCAACCCCTGTCGCAATAAATGAGAGATCACCACAATTCCCGCGCGAACTACTGCTTCCGACATTTTTACCAGCACTACTACACGCCGGCACACTAGCGATTGTGCGATTACATTGAGCGATTTTACTCGCAGGAGTGTTAATTCGCCAGTGACTAGCGTGTAAAATCATCACACAAATGAAAAAAATTAATTTACATAAATATAATAATATATACATTTTTAATATAATATTATTTTATATTTCATCAAGTAGTTCAGGCAACATGCTTTCTAAATAAACATTTTTTAATTGATTTTCCATTGTATTTTCCCAAAAACTGTCATCACGTTCGATTTTTTCAAACATTAAACCTGTATAAATAATATACGATAATGACTAATGAGTTATTATTGAAAAATGAGTATATAATATGTATATAAAATAGATGCACAAACCTTCAGGCGTCCAAATGCAAAAATAGCAATGTGATTTACACGAAATATGCAACTGCCCTTGTACTTGGTAGTAGCATAGATTAAATATACTTAATCTATGGTAGTAGTAGTAGTAGTAGTTTTTTTTATAGGTAACAATAATATTCAATAATATTTTACAAGTATATACAATTTATAATATAATATATAAGACTAGAAATAGTGGTTGTTTTTGATTATGATTATCGAATGGTTTCGTGGAATCATCTAATGGCCTCCGTAATCGGAGTGAATTTAATAATTGTAATTCACGCTAATGATAACACATTTTTGCACGCGCAGGTACACGTCATAAAGTCATAATACCGATTTGTTCAAAATTTTTGCAATGTATTTAGCATCTAAAAGACAAATAAGCCAGACAAAATTTTGAGACATGGGATCGATCAATTTTAATTTAGAAAAATGATTTAAATTTTTATACTAGTTTTCTAGGTTTTGATCGAGGCAATTGCTGATATTAGAATTTATCATGGAAATATTGACAATTTAAAAAATACGAATTTCCATTATTTGTAAACTGAAGTGCGTGTTCAATTTTTTTAATATCAAAAATCCCTTCGATCGAAACCTAGAAAACTAGTATACAAATTCAAATCTGTTTTCGATATTAAAATCGATGGATCCCCAGCTTCACACTTTTGTCTGGCATTTTGATTGTTTAGGATGTTTTTTTCGGTCTGCTTCAGCCACCTTAAGATGATTTAAACAATGAAAATAGTTAATTTAAATATATACATATGTATATAAATAAAATATTCACTATAATTTACGTCATCTAATATATATCAAAATATTCATATATAATAATATCTGTATATATAAAAAGACTTGTCCTGGGTGATTCATCATCGCCTAGCCGGAATCGCTGAAGCTATGGATATGAAATTTTCAGTAAATGTACTTATTTCTATGTATAGGCGCACTAAGAAAGGATTTTTCGAAATTCGCATTTTAAAGTGTAAAAAGAGCATAAAATAGTTAATTTTTAATTAACGGTGGGTGATGTTCGCGGTACGGCAGCCGTCGACGCGCGGTGGCTAGACGTGGCCGCCCAAATTTCCCCTTCCGTGTCACCGCCGCCGACACCGCGCACCGCCGCGCCGACGACCGAACCGAAAGGCAGATATATAGATATGTCTCGGATACTCAACAGTCAACACTTTATCTATAATGCCGGCAGGCGGCAGTACACAATACACATTCGCCGATACTTCGCGAGAGCAGCCGAGCGCGAGAGTGAACTAGACGCGCTCGTGTCACTTCACCTCGCCTCGCCTCGCCTCGACGGCGCTCGGTCGGAAGGCGGTTTTTTGTGCCCGAGTCAAAGGACACGAGGCCATTCGAGTCGCGAGCACAAGAGCACCTATTTAGTTCATACTCGTGCGTTCTCGCATATTCGTCGCTTTTATTTATATAATTGTATATATTATTATTTGTATAATTATATTATAATTATTGTTGTGCTTTTCGTCATGTGTGACTGGTCCAACGAATTTACGTTGAAGTTTTCGGAGTTATACCAAAATGAACCCGTTATATGGGACCCGATGCATTTGTACCACAAGGACAGGAAACAAATCAACGACGCATGGGTTAGATTGAGCGGACAGCTGGAATGTCCAGTAACCGAATTAAAGAAGAAAAAAATGCGAGTGACTGAAGTCACTGTAGCCGAGCCGCCGAGGCCGAATCCCGAAGCCGAGAGGCGAGAATGTACTGCGTGCACTCGCGCTTCCTCGCCTAACCGAAATTCTTGTCGAGAGTTTCGCCGAGACTGTCTCGGCGAATGTGTACTGCCGGCATGACACATTACAGTCGGGTCTCGATAATTTTTTTTAAGCCATAGGTAATCCGAACAAATCGCTAATCCGAACGACCCCTTTCCCCAATCGCCTTCGGATTATCGAGACCTGACTGTATATCATTAATTTCGATTTTAAAATAACACGGTGGCATGTGTCATTTATGATTCTATTACAACGCTTGCCATAATCGACGACGCACACGGGCTTTTCTAACAGGAGTAGTAGTGGTGGTAGGCATGCTGTCGTACGCTCGCACCACTGACCACACACGCGTAGCGTTTATATTTCATTTGTATGACGACTTTCACGGCTTGCGTTCTGGTTTACGTGTACTTCCAAATGTATACTGTATGGTAAATAAACACGTACACCTATTAGTCAAGTGTTTTACTTATTATTGTAGTATTGCTGTGAAGTTGTGATATGTCTTTAGCGTTTACGCATACACAAGGTGTTTTACTTATTTTCGAATATTAATGCGTCATCGTATACGCACCCCAGTTTATGTACCGTTATTTTTAAACATTGAAGTGTATTAAAATAAAATTTTTTACATTCTTACAAATTAATATGGTTGTCGAATTAATGAACACAAATGGCACAATTAATTGAAGCCTTTATGTAAATAAAAAAAAAAAAAAAAAGGCACAATGATGCCCCACACTATCATTCCAATTATTGGTGACGGAGCTTGCCTGTTTAGGACAATATCTTTTATGTTATATCTATATGACACTCAAGATAAGGCCCAAGAAGTACGTAAAAAGATAGTAACCTATGTGATAAATCATTGGGAAGATTATTCAATAATGTCACATGATAGTGATGGAAATAATTATCGTAGTTCTGCTGACTACTTTACTGATATGTTAAAATTTAATACTTATGGAGGTTTATGTGAGCTGGTGGCAGCCGGACAATTATTTTTGGTATTTATTGAGGTGTACTTAATTGGTATTTATTGAGGATTTTTATATAATGTATAAAATAATGTTACAATAATAATAAGAAGAAAAAATAGTAATAAGAATAATACTAATAATAGTAATAATAATTACAATTTGTCTAAAAATATTAAAATAAAGTAATTTTTTGCTGACTTCTGATTGTTACAATACATGGGCAACCTAGGATAAACTTATCTAAAAGGAGCCTGTAATAAATATAAAAACTGATAAAATAAAAGTTATAGTAGGTTACACAAAAAAAACTGTACACGGGCGAAGCCGGGTTATTCAGCTAGTATTATATATAAAGATTAATGGATGTAAATAAAGCTTAGAAATAAATCATATCACAGAGAACCGAAAATAGAAATTCAATTTTTAATTTCTTATTATTAAAAAATACTATCTGTAGTACCTACATGCACGATGCACAATAAGCAAATAAGATAACTGTATTAAAAATGTTAAATGATAATTTTTATTTATTAAATAGTAGAAGTTATGTATGTTTAAAGGCATTGGAAATTTAGAGAATAACTGTAAACACATTTTCACTCAAAAATATACCTATTGCGATAAAATTGATTTTCTATAGATTTTTTTTTAGACCATTGACCACTGACCATACACCCCTTCAAATAAATCCTGTTTGCCAAACTTTCCGATTCGAAATACTTCCAACTCGGTACCGAAATAAAATATCAAACGGTATAGGTCCTAGATAATGTTCTCTGATTATTAAATTACTATGCTATATAGGTATTAGGTAAGTAGGTACTAATATTTATAGAACTCTTTACGAAAATAGATGAACCCAAACATGTATACTGTATAGGTATTAGCATTGATTATAAATACTCTATTTATAATCAATGGTATTAGGTTCCTACAGTCTATACTCTGTACTCATAATTTATAAATATGGGACGATTGGGACGTGTAAATACAAGTATACCTACGCTATTGCTACAGTACGTCTTAAAAGCTATAAGTTTAGTACAACATTGGAATAATAATATTTGATGTTATCGACGTTTTAAATTAATGTTGTATTATTTTTTTTTTTATTATTAATGTATTACCCTAATATATCGTTGAAAGAATAAATATGGCTGTAGAAAAAACATGTAACACATATTACATAATACATCATCTCTTATTACTTTAAACTACACTTATTACGGTAGGTGCAAACAAAAAATAATTACCTAATTTAAACATGACAATGACAGGTGGTGACGCCACGCCGAAAGGTTTTTTTGAAAATGGGCGTATCTATTTTCCCTGTTCCTGCGACTACACTGCAGTACACACACACACACACACACACACACACACACACACACACACGCGCGCGCGCACACACACAGAGACACTCACGTCACACATACAAGCACGCATGAATGCAAACGGACACACACATACACACACACACATGTATATGCACACACTGTAATTTTAGTTAATTGTAATGCTAGCTCCACACTCTCGCCGAGGCGAAGCGAGGCAGCGCGAGCACGAGAGTGTAGTCGGTTCACTCGTGTCGTCTCGTCTCGTCTCGCCTCGTGCGCGCTCCACTCCGAGTCGGTATTTTGGTCGCGAGTCAAAAGACCACGAGACACGAGGCAACAAAACAATTGAGTGAGTCACGAGAGTGTAGACTATGCATTCGTGTGCTGCCTCGCCTCGCGTTAACTCGACTAGACTCTCGACGAGGCGACCTCGCGATAGTGTGGAGCTAGCATAATATTTGTTCATCGTTTTCGTGAGTTATAAAACCGAAGAGGCCAATACGTGTGTATAAACTATAAAGACTGAATATAAACCGGTCGATTTGCCGTCATCGTCGGTAAAACGTTTTCATAATAGAATCAAAATAAAAACTATTTGACTATATCTGATGGCGAGTTTTAAGTTATTTTGAAATGATGAAATATTTAAATTCCGTTGTACTTTAAAGTTTTTACAATATTGTACTCATGCACGTTGTACCTGTTTAAACAGGTGTAATTGCATACTAAGATATTGATATTTTCACAAGTACGAATTAATTCGACTTGTCGTCGCGACGTATTTTTTCTGATGTGTTTTACTAGACGCGACATGTCGCCATGATTTTGGTAGTTATATTCTCAGTTCGCTTGCAAACCTGTTAAAGTACAGATGTGTTCAGGTGTAGTTAATACAAATATGTTTAGTTAGTTAATACAGTTTTGTTTAAATTATTATGGATCCATTTATTGAAGTATGCATTAATAATAATGTCATTCTGACATTGTTATTGGATGAAGATGATGAAGAAGATTTTATATTTTGCCATCTAAAATCAAAAAAAAAAAGAAAACAGATAATATGTTCAAGTATCGTGATACTGAAGGTTTTTACGAAGTATTAATTAATAGACATTTAAAAAATAATACCATCAAATTTCGCGAATTTTTTCGAGTTAATATTGAGCAGTTCGATTATCTACTTTCTTTTGATTTATCTGTATTTCTTGTAAAAGAATTTCATCTTCCGACGGGGAAAAAACTAATTTTGTGCGATGCTGTCGAATGACATGTCGCGTAGTAGCCGCGTAGGTACCTACTGCTTCCGGAGCAGTAGTGTCATAGGTCACGTCTTGCAAAACCGTTGATACTATTTTCGTATACACAGATATTGACGACATGTCGCGCCATGGAAAACGTACCTTTACACGTGTGGTATACGTACTATAGTAGTTAGTGTGATAAGGATAACATTTCAACGATTTCGTACATTATATTATTTTATAATTTTACCTCCACGAATCGTTTTGAATATAAGTCAATTTCCATTGTCACGCACGATTATTGTCCAAGGTGTTAAATTATTTCCTTTTCAATTTTATATTAAAATAACTTTGACGATTTCTATGAGGCCTCGTCTCAAAGCTCTTAACGCCAGTTCGCAATTAATATTATTTTTTCGTTTATCAACGCACTTTTTGGCGTTTCGCACGGACGAAATTTCATGTGATATATCTACGATTGTGTTACAACTCTTCATTTTCCATTTTAATAAAACATTATTGAAAAATTTAAACTAGATACCACGTAAATTCGAACGAAAATGTATAGGTGTTTAATTGGCGACCACCTAAGTCCTAAAGTTTCACAATTTAATGGTCAAAATTAATTTGGTCGCTCGCTATAGACACATAGAGCAATACACATAGACAGAGATACACAGTAAATAGTGAATTCTCGCATATAAACACTATGTATTTGATTGCCTTTGTAGTATTTTAAGTATTATAAATCCAATACCATAATTGTTGCCTACATAAAAACGAATAAAAATAAAAATAATTATCTAAACAAATATTCTTAATTGCATTTGATCCAAGTACATCCTATTAAAATCCCACGCAGTCTGCGTCCGTACAGGACACGTCACTCTGTGTTATACAATATTCCAGTTGCACAATAATGACACGAATATGGCGTGGTAGGTATAACCCGCTCGACGAATGACAGTGTATTGTGCACCGGCGGAACGCAGTTGGCCAGATACACCAGTTTTTTTATATTTTTTTATGCCCACAACAGATTCCTACAACTGACGCCCACGAACAGTATGTATCACAGTCCAACTTATAGCGCTTTGCAACGTTTAGCATTAGCTTTTTGGATTTTAGCAGGCCATATTCGTTGAAAATAACCGAGGATTTCGTCGAATAACTGCCGCAGCGGCCCACTCGGGAGTTATAAATCGCTCATGGTCGGGATGAAATGATTAAAACACGTACGCGTCGATAAAAAGTAATAATGTGCACGTAGCGACAATACAATGCCTATTCTATCTGTCTCTTCGCAATGAAAAATAACATATACTGGGATTCCGAATCAATAATAATACCACGAAACGTAAAACATATTATAGGTATTTAGTATTTTTTTTTTTTGATTTTGCTTCATTATCATAAATAATAAATATATTTTAGTCGATCTAAACTCATTAGGCTGTAATATATAGGTACAGTCTCGATTAAAAAAGACCTAGTTAATTTATACTTCATTATTTCGATTTTAAGACGTTTTTTTTTTTACCTTAGACCGTTTCCAGTAAAAAACATATTTTATCATGCTTGTCGGTCGGTACCTACATCTAAAACATTTTCTGTAGAAAAAAACTTGTTTCTTGATCGTCTAGCGGGACCGGCTATCTTTGACGCCTGCACTCACCCCTGCCCGATACTATACAACTGTATAAGATATATTATAACCCTCGTAAAGTATACCATGGCGGGCGACGTGATCTTAACTTGTTCGTTTATAAAACGGTCGCAGGTCATATATGTTTAGTTAAAAAAAAACTTAGCCTTAGAGATTTTAAATATGTGTACGTGTGAATAAGAAACAGGTTCTCGGGGTATAGTAAGATAATTAATAATGGGCGACACACAAGACACCGAATGAGGAAAGAAAAAATATGTCACCAACCGATAATTTTTATCGAGGATAATGGAAAAAATAATTTCTATGGCAAGACAAATGTCGTAAAATATAAATTGTACTTTTTATCAATAATACATCGTGAAATGTGAATACATCGACCTTTAGTGGCGTCGTGTTACGTGTTATTGTAATGCCTGTAGTCTGTACGTATACATTTTAATTAAATATTAATATTTGTCCATTTACCTAAAAGTATTTTTAATTAAATTAATAACTTTTATTAAAACGTTATTCTTAAAATATTTTTATAGCAATTTAAAAGTAACGAAAATACCTATGATTTAGTCGCTTGTAGCCTATAGCAGGGGTGGCCAACCGGTCGATCGCGAGATGAATTCAAGTCGTTCGCGACACCCTTTCGCATTTTCTTAAATTTTTGAACAATTTGTGGATCTTTGTATATCCCACGAATATAAAAATTAGATTTAGAAAAAGGGCAATAAAAAAAAAGAAAAACAAGATTATACACTGATATCTATTAACGATAGTTCGTATAATTGTAGGATGGATAGCCCGCATTACTTCCTATTAATGGCCTTTATCGCGTTCGTATAAACTGATAAATCGAACCAGTCTGCAATGACAGTTACAATAAATATAATAAATATATACATATATACCTAGTATAAATTAATATTATCTTATTAGAGTATTGCGCTTCAAGTTATAACACATTTTAGTGTAATTCTACGATCAGTTGTTCGTAGTATCGCATTCGTGACTCGTGTATCGTGTGTGTGAATAATACAAGTAGTAGTATAGTTATAGTAGTAAATAGTAATAAGTTAAAAATAATAATTTGTAATCAAATATATTAAAATACGTGTAGTGTTATAGTGTTATAACTGTGAATTTATATTGTAATAAAAAGTAATAAAATAAGTGTAACACGCCTGTACATATAATATATTTTTTGTTTATTGACAACCTTTTTTTTTTTTGGTCGACCGCGACCACTTAGAAAAACTCGGAGGTCGATCGCAGGTCTATCAAAGTTGGCCATCCCTGGCCTATAGGCACAAAATATGTGAGTTTGACACGAAAATAGGAGTCTAGTCGTATTTCTAAATCTGCCTTTGTGCCCGAAGAGTGTAGGCCGCTGTTTTCACACTCGCGGCGTAGCTCCTTCAACGTCAGACGTTCGATCGGTCTTCCGGACATATTCCTCTTTCTATAATTTCCAGCCGTTACAATTCAAAATCGTATATGGCGGTATACAGTATAGTTTGTGTCCGGTACGTAACCGTTGATGACGGAAGACTGCGCGAGCGTGTTGCGTTTTGGCAGTTTGTTTACGTTTCGTGAGTGTCGCGGCGGCAAGTCCGGTGTTTTGTAAAGCTGGCTATCACGCGAGCGATTTATCACGGAAACGATACATTGATTATTAACGACGGCGGCGATTTATCGGGTCGTTGACGACGGCGTCGGTCCGTGTCTCGTGTGATATCGGCGGCGGTCCGTCGTTATCTTTATTATGACCGGTTTCGGTGGCATCGGTTTACGCTGCGGGTCGGCTGGTGCGAGTCGGTGGTCTAATAAAATTATTTTCCTACCTATAGCTCTCATGCGTGTCGAGCTGTTATCTCGCGCGCGCGCGTGTGTATTTCCGTTGCCCGGGTCCCAAGTGTTTCGCGATTGTGTGCGTTTGTTGGGAATTCCGTACCTCGCTCGACAATATTACAATTGCCGAGGACGGTCTGACTTATGTAACGACTTAATAAGCAAAACGCGTGGTAAAACAACGAAAATGTTCACTGACCTTTAAGTGTAAGTTGACCAGTTGAGACAGTGGCGGCTATCTTCAAAATAATATGTGTTGCTGAAAATATTTCTGAGGACCCACCCACCTTCAAATATTTATTGGCAAATACAAATTACCTAATAATTGAATATTCAATTAGTGAGTACTGGTTCACATATTTTTCCAATTGTTGGCTGTTATCATTGTTATCAACATAATAACTGCGTAATAATTTACGCTACGATCTGATAAATACGTATCTAATCAGGAAATATATTTAATAATACAAGCTATAACAGTCCGATGCAGTTTTATAGCATTTATTATTGTCCGATTTATTCCAGAACTTGTATTTAGTATTGTTTTGATTTAATTATAAGTCATATAATTATAAAAATTACACAAGTACCCAACATCCATCCAACCACCTACCCAGGAACCCACCCACCCACCAAATGTTGTATGTGTTGCTCAAGCAACACATGCACCATAGGATAACCGCCACTGAGTTGAGATCCTTGCAGGGGAGCCAATTTGTCGTGGGCCGATTGGGGTAATTGCGCGTGTGGGTCTTGTGGGGGCTGCACGACGCACAATACACGATTGATGAGACATATAGAAATATATTTCTATATATATATATATATAGAAAGAGAGATGGTTTTCGATTTAAAACAATGTTTATTTAACACCTTTCTACAATGTTTACACGTTATGTGGCGGAATAAAAAAAGAAAAGCACTTTGGTCCGGACGTCGTTCTTCACACGGCCAAGTCTCGAACGCAAGAGACCGCTGTTCCCCTTTCGGCCGTTATATATGCATGCATGTATGATTCACGTGTGCAAAATAAAAACTTTTTTTATATCATAATTTGTTTTTTAAACTAATTTCGGTTTTTATGGGTAACCACTAATTGTGGGCAAACAGGGCAAATGTGTCCCGCATTAAGCGGAATCCACTGTACCTATTAATAAAGTGTATTATTGTGCTCACGGCGGCGTTCAAGTGTAATTAGATCCTTTTGAGCAAGTGCTATTCGTATAATTAATTGACAAGTTTACGGAACGTGAGTTAATGCACACTTTGTAATAACGATTTTTAGTCATGACTAGTGTTGCAGTAGGAGGTTTATGGAGTTGAATATTCCGAATGACGATTGTCACCGGGACGGTTCCAAGTACAATATGGAAAAACGATAGTAATTATTATTGTTTTCGCCGCGCGTAAGAAACTTTTTCGGAAATTCAATCGTGCAACGAACACCCAGTTTTGCCCGTTATTTTGATAACGCCGTAAGGCTGCAGAGTTTTAGAAACAGGGTGTATCGTGAAAACTCGAAATTTAATATTTCGATGGACAATTGCAATATAAAACGTAATAACAAACAATATTTGATATTATTTTAAAAAATAAATGAAATTACTTTTAGTACGACTCTACGAAGTGTTTTACACGATATATTTTTATGTCCAAGGGTATATTTCTACAAAATAAGAGCATAAATACATATTATATAGTGCTCATATTTCTCTATTTTTTTAGAGCATTATAAATCCGGGCTCTAGTTAAATTATTACGTATACACGTAGGTACGTGTTCCCCGCAGTCGTAAAACACTTGTTTTTGGCAAGTAGACATTGTTTATCCAAAGTGTGCCCCGACTTTAGGGAACATATTTATACGCACGAAAAACCATTAAAATATGCTTTTAAAAATACTTAATGTATGCCACAAAATATGCATATATTTTTGAGTATGCACTTATTATTTATATATTATAAATTAAAAAAATAATAAATATTTTATTAGATATTAAGATGGAAAAATAGAAATATGAAAACATTATATAGTTATTTATAGCTTCAATTTTTATTTCGTGGTCATTATCGATGGCAATCATAATTTTTACCAACATAATATGTTCAATATTGTATTATATTCAATATTATCAATCTGAGAAAATTTTTAAAAAATTGACTCACGTTTCAATAGACTGTATATAAAAAAAATTTATTCGTCATCGAATTCGTATATATCAACTCACCTAATTGTACTGGATACTCATAGTAAAATATGAACTATTTAACTACAAATATGCATTAAATATGCAATACATATTTTAAAAAGTAAGAAATATGCAAAACATTTAAAACAAAATTGATGTTTTTTAATAAGAATAATTTAAATCAAGCACATTTCTAATCAGATTTCAAATATCTTATTGGTTATTCCAATAAATGTAGGTAAGCATTTTAATAGAAATAAGGTCCTTAATATATGACCAATAATAAATTGTCAGGATGACGTTAACCAATCCTAATTTCTATTTTTTATTTTATTAATATTTGGTACCTAGTTATTTAATTTGTATTTTATTATAAGATTATGTCTCTCGCTCACTAAATATCGATCATACACACTCTCACGTCTTTCAATCTTGAGATAAGTTTTGAGACTTTTATTTCTCTTATTGAACGTTATTGTACCCTTCACCCCAGTGGCGTATATAGGATTTAATTTCGGAGGGGGCCGATTATGTATTTAGAGTTAAGGGAGAAATTACGGAGGAGGCACAATGACAAATATTGCTTAAACGCTAAAAGACCTTTGGACTATTTGGACTATCATCATTACTTCACCAGAGAAAAAATAAACACATTTTTTTATTTTTTATGAAATGTAATGTAAAAAATGTATAAAAACTCTTCATTGCAGTAAACAATTTTTTTACTACAGTCACTCAAAATTAATTACATATTTTATATTATATAATACATATATAATATTATACATTTTAAATACGAGGTTTTGAATCGACATTTGTCTCTTCATTATGACGAAGCTGTCGTACCCACAAAACTTTAAAGCATATGGCTAAACGACAAACTGTGATACGATATAAATACTCGGAAACACGAAAATACACGTGTCTAAAGCACGAAAGCCTCGAACTTGAGTCTCGGGAGATACCGCACACAACTGATGTCTGATCAACGATAATAAATAACAAAATGTTACGGTCACAGAATATATTAATGTTATGGTATAGCAGTGATGGAATGGCCCCGGTGCAGAGTGGGACAAATCAAATATTAATAGAATATACTATCTATTATTATCTATAATCTATTATTATAAGCTAAAATTACAAATACCGATAATTCCTATCTATCTATTTCTATCCGACTACATAGACTACAGGCTATACAATTTTTATTATCTTATCGCATAAGCGATTTTTCATTTCGGGGGGGGGCCATCACCCCCCCCCCCATATATACGCCCCTGCTTCACCCATAAAAGGCGTTATCGCACATAATAAATTATTTTCATTAAGTCATAATTATTATTAATATAATTCAAAGGGCAGTGGCAAGCACTGACGCACCATTGACATAACCATGTTTCACAAACATTAACGTATTCGAAGTACGTAGCGTAAAGTTTTTTTATAAACCTTCAACATCAATTATTATAACTACATTTAGTTTTCGAACATTAATAAATTCACGCGGTACACGGCGGCTTCAATGCGTACTACCTACAAAATCATACGCTAAAGCAGTGGTGGGCAAACTTTTTTAATGGGGGGCCACAAAGTTTAAGAAATTCTAAAGGAGGGCCAGAATTACAGAAAAAATGCATTTTGTGTTAAAGCTTTGAATCATAATATTATAAAAACATTAAAGCATTACAGACAAATGTTACAATTTGTACAATGGCTGAAGAACGATTGGATTCTCTGATGTTAATATCATGTGAAAATGATATTGACATTGACTCTGACTCAGTTATTAATATTTTTACATCATATAGTACAGTGCTAAAAAAAATATTATGTTAATCAAATGAATTACAGAATGCAATAAGCAATGAACATATTATATTTATTTAAATAGTTAGTTATGTTATTAATAGTTATTTATGTAAATAGTTTCTATTAGTACAACTGAATGTCTGCATAATAATATGATGTAAGTAAAAATCTAAAATCTAAATCAGTTTCTTTGTCAATATCCTTTTCTGATGATCATACAATTAAAAATTATAGTACTTATCTATATATTAAAATAATAAATAATGCAAAGTTTCAGTAAATAATATAATTTGTTTGTGAAAATTATATTTTGTAGTTTAAAAAATCGGTAGTGATTAGGGGTGGTGTGGGGGGCTCTTCCCCCCACGGCTTAGGTTTCATACCGTGTAGAGGTAGGTGGGTGGGTATAAATGAATGTCCATTGCCACACCTAAAATAAATTAGTTCGGCGCCACTGGTTACAAATTACGTTTTACCTTAAATAATAATTAATTTAAAAACTATAGTTAAACTTATACACATAAGCACATCATACATATTATTATACGAAAACTACGATAAGTATGCACCAAACCGAGATCCGGGAAATATATTAATATGAACAAAAATATAAGTTATATACCTATTATCATAGTATCTATAGGTACTATCTACCTAAACCACGCTGTGAGGGTACGACCGCGCACAATCCCAGCAAATCCATTTATATATTTAAAATTATTTTCTTCGATCATTTTCAGAATATTTCGGGAATTTTTTTATACTATACAGGCCATATACTATCCATGTCAATGGACCCTCGGCGGGCCGGATTAAATACTTTCGCGGGCCGGAGTTGGCCCGCGGGCCGTACTTTGCCCATCACTGCGCTAAAGGGAACAATCTTTGTTTTGAAAAAATGTAACATTATATACGATTTTTGTATTGCTTCTTAAACCCGCTGTGAGAAAATCGAATCTTATAAATAACCGTATCTCGTTGAACTCTCCAACCTTAAGATAATATGGATTTTAGGTACGCAAGACTTTCGGTGCGCAGAGCAATCGAGTCAAACATTCGATCGAGTAAAAAAAGGAAAAAATCCACTACAAAACGAACACTTTTTCATTGTTCGGCTCGGAGTCGAAAGCAACAAAAAAAAAGTTAAATATTACGTTATGCAAACGTAAGGAATAAGGATAGATACATTTTCACGAGTATGTGAAATGCAAGTAGTACAAACACGTATGTACAAATAAATAACCGTCGAATTAATGTACCTATGTTTAATACGTATGAGATAGTTTTGATCTCGACGACTTTACCCGTAGAAATACTTTCCGGACCCCGAAGTGCGTTTGACATGTATTTCAAAGGAAATCGCGGTAATGCGGTGTATCATGTGCACAAAACATTTCCCTTTGCAAAATTATGCTCGTGTAGACGTTTCATGCGGCCTTATGTAATTATAAATCTTGTTCATCGTTACATCGGACCTGCAGACAGTGCCGGGTTAACGAATATGCCGCCTGGGGGCATATTTTAAAATGACGCCCTTTATAAACCTGTACCCAGGCCCACGCCTAGGGCGGCATTTTTTAGAGGCGGCATTTAACATTTATGTATACTAGATAATTTTTAAAAAGATTCCTAGTACCTACTTATATAAAATCGTGTGTAGTGAAAAATAAAAATCAATAAAAAAATATAAAATTTGGTCAGTATGATACTATGATCGGACAAACATAAATGTGTGTTTACGCTTTTGGTCGACCGTCGACCGTAGCAAGTTGCGGTGTTCTCTTGACGGTTTTTAATCGGTTCTGTGAATCAGTTTTGTCTGGCACCGATAACGTGTTTTGTTGTTTTCAATTTTAACTATACTACGCTATAATAATAATATGGTCTTTCTTTTTACTAATAATACGCTGAACGCTAATTCACGTAATAATTCTGTGGTAGGCGATTCGATATAAATATCTAATATAATATTACTGTTTTTATATTTTGTTATACACATTTTTCAATGAATAATAATTCTTTCTAAAAATTAAAATACATTAGAAAAATTCAAAACTTTCGTTTTCACCGTTAATAATTTGCCGCCCCTAAAATATTGCCGCCCGGGGCAACTGCCCCCTTTGCCCCCCCCCCCTTAACCCGGCACTGCCTGCAGATAACGATCTCGCGGATCCTTTAGAGAAACTTTCCCGTATCCTTTATTACTAGCTGTATAGCTGTGCACAGCGTTTCATCGTGTACAATTTTTCACACAAATTTACAAATTTCCAACGCTGTTAATCGTGGTCGCCTATTACACGGTATTAGCGAGCACAGAAGATCTGGTGATTTTCAAAAACTGATTTACTCCGAAAACATCACGTTTCAATATTATATTCATCATCGTGTAGTATAACATGATAATAGCGTGATCCGAATCAACCGGCCGTCCAAATTCAAAATTAAAATAATCGCGTGCAAGGCCGTTCATACAGCATTGTTATAATAAACATTTACAAATACAATGAATGTATTACAAACGAATAATAATTGTAATAATTAAAACTATGTCGATGGCCCGATTTAAATGATGTTTAGTGACCTTAAATGGTCCCGAGGCTGATAGACATGTCTCAATACAGCTTATTAATTGTACGTGTATTGTAGTCTTATGTAGACTGTTGTAGTAGCAATTTATAAATACCTACCATGGGTAGCATTTACAGCAATTGCATATATACCAATTTTGGTATTTATATGCTAAGCCGATTAGGTGGACGAATCTAGGAGGGTGACAAATCCGTCAAATATTTATATAAAAAATATATTAAAATAATAATAAAAATAATTAAAATAAATTAAAATAAAATAATTAAATAAAAAATTATATAATAAATATATAAAATTATAGTAATTTTTTTTTATTCGAAATATATCACGCATTTCACATGAATATCGACAATCAATATTCAATGGTATTACTTTGTCTTGATAATGTCCAATACCTGTACGTGTACACTGAACACGTTAAAATAATATTACCCACAGGACAGTAATGATATTATTAATAATAATACCATCGATATCATACCCGACTCGAGCTACTCACCGCTGACAACTTCTATACGCATGCATTCTGTAAAGGCATATAATTCTAATTAAAGACCGGATTTTCATGCATTTATAATTATATTAATTATACATGCAAGATGCAAATACGCACTTATGAAGGTATAAACGGAAACCCTAGGTCGGAAAAGGTCAACATTTCATTTTCTAGCGATTAGAAATGTGGTTTCCGACTTTCCGATGAACATTTTTTTTTATTGCTATTATGAAAATCTTATGAAAAGTCTAATATCTATGAAATATAATCAATTAAGTTGATTCTCGATCTCGGTTGAAATTCGTTCAATTTTTTCTCTGTTTTTCTCAATTATTCGGGAAACTGTTGAGAGATTCGGATTACCGTAACTAGACGAAACTTCCTATTAGAAATATGTACCCGGTGTGTATATATCGGAGCAATTTTTCTGGTCGAAGTCGTGTACATAGGTCGCAGACACATTAAAAAAAAAAAAAAAAAACTAAGCACACATCATGATAAAACCGATATATTCCGCGTTTCACTCAGAAACTACAATATGCAGTCTAATATGCTACTATTAATATATATATATAATTTATATATATATAATATATATATATATATATAAGTATCTTTTTAAATGTTTAGCAATTTCATAAAATGTTATGCCCGTGATAGTTGGAAAAATGCATTTCAATGCCCTAATTATGCAAAATATGCGATACGATATGTTGTTATTATATTGCTCAAGTAATAATCGATTAATGAAAACTCATTGACTGCATGCGTAATATGGGGAAAAGTATATTTCCTAATACATACCAAAGAAATTTACTTTTGTTGGTTTTGATGTTTCAAATATTTCGTAAAATGTTTGGAGAAAAGATCAATCTCGAGTAGACTTTACGAACGGTTCAAATCAGTTTTCAAAATCCTTATCGCATCGTAATCGTAATTAGAAAACGTCGAAATCCATATGCGTTGCACGTGTCGGGCTATGCGTTATAATTCGCCTATTTAAATCCCCGGGCTAAAGCCCACGAAAAGACGGTAGGTAATCACAGGTCCGTAATAAGTATTATGGTTGTGCCAAAATGCAGTACCTGATTGTAATTTTTTCCCAGTGCCCCTTCCCCTCCCCTTATAATGTAGAAGTTGAGTAAAAACTTCCATGTACGTAATAATTAATTAACAACACGCGCTGTGATGTGCGCATTACGGTGAACAACAGATGATTAATTATTGGATAAAAATATGCAATTTTAGCGTGATCATTATTTATTTATATTCATATCATTATTTATTTATGCGGTGCGGTAGCTAAAATAAAAATAAACCAAATAACTTTTTTCAAATTATATACAGAGTGTCCCACTGAGGATTTACCCATTGCGATATCTCTTGAGGTATGAAGATATTCAAATCCTGTTATTTTATAAGACTCACGGGGACCAGGACTGTAAATATTTCGTGTTGTAATTGAATCTTATGTTCTAGCGAAACGTTTATAAGGTAGCCAACTTATAGAATTTATTTTTCTGAAAATGTTGACGTTTCAACATTTTATTTTCATAAACCTCATGGTTTTTAATATTTTTGTTTAATTTCCAGATCATTTAGAACGTTTTTCGAAATTATTATAAAATAAAGAATTATTATTATAGTGATAAGCTAATGACCTAGTAGTCGAAGTAGAAATTGTATAAATTTCAAGACCAATAAAAAAAAAAAAACAAAAAAAAAAAAAAAAGAATTATTTTTTTTATACTTTTTTACCATAAAATTAAATTAAATTCAATTAAAATGTGAAATATGTGTCTGGACCGGGCTAGACCTCATGAGTTTTAAAAAAAAACAGAATTGAAAAATCTTCATTATCTTGGAGGATATATCACAATGAAAAAATCTTCCGTGGAATACCCTGTATCTATCAATTTTTACTCAAATTGTTAAACAAACAGGTAAGACTCAAAGTACGACCAAAGAGAGCAACAACAATAATAATTGCTCCCTCCCCCCTTATAACAATTTGCACATTTAATACTCATGTTTGTAGACATTTTTCAAAATACACCCTTTCTTATTTCACGAATTAGAGGCATCAACTTTCGATTTTTATGTGACAACCACTATTTTTTTTATACATTATTATAGAAATTTTAAATATTTTATGAACAGCGTTTGAAATTTAACTTTGTAATCTGCCGTTTCTCTGTTAAATTAATTAAATTAAATTCGGAAAAATACGGTATAAAAAGAGTTTCTTGTAATACAAGAACTCGTATTGCAGATAATGTTCTTAGGCAATGATGACACCAAACTTTATTATGCGTGTTTAAAATTTTATTGAATCAATTAGCAATAACAGATAAGCTCTGAATTTACCATGTCAATTAGATACCCATCGATGTCTATCTCTTAATTAAATTTCAGTATTCGGCGATAAACGTTATCAAAATAAATGTTCAGTGGGAATAAATATTTACCTAGTAGGTAGGTTCTTAAAATAATTCGTAATTAAGTAGTTCATACAATTCAATCAATTATTTTTTTTTTATAATAGCAATAACTCATAACCACAGATGCAAATTTGAAACACAAAAATTGGAGGGGCTGATCTTTTTTGATTTTATTAACGGAATAACAAAGTAAATTTTGGTATTTAATTTAATAATTACAATTTTTATACATTAAATGGTTAGACCGAATAAAATAACAAACATTGTAGGTAACAATATCTATGTTCTTTTTAATATTAAGTAAAAAGTAAAAACAGAATTTTATTTTTCTGAAAATATTAAATAACACTAATAACACAATGTAGTACAGTGGCGTAAATACCGGGTGGGCAAAGTGGGCAAACGCCACGGGCCCCGGGACCGAAAGGGGCCCCAGCCCAACTTACAAAACCCTATTGGCCATTTCTATATTCGTCATTCGATTAATAATTTCACCAAAATAGGAATAATATTTTGATATCTGAAAAAAATACTATAGTAATTACGGACCTTGAATTGGTACTATGTATAATGTATATATATATATGGTCTATAGTTCTATACAACAGCGGTTCCCAACCTTTTTAGTTTCGCGGACCACTAATTTTGTAAAAAAATATTTGAGGCCCACCCATACCATACCTATATACGTTTTAATAAAATTATAATATATATTATTTAATATTATACCTATGGCTCGCGGCCCAAGGGTTGGGAACCGCTGCTATACAAGATTATAGATTATTATAGTTTATTTATAATCGTGGTTTTATACGCTAATAATATAATATCATTGGGGACCCGATAAAGAAAAAAAATATTATCTACAACATATCTGGAACAGTAAAGTTATCAAACTGGTGTTCTATAAATAGCGTACAAAGTATAATTTATATTATTATAATAGTTGTCAAAATGAGTTATTTGTTATTGCATTCACATATTGGCTAATGGCTAAAAATAAAATGGGAAAATACAGTGATAATGCCGACAACAACAATACTGTTATATTAAATTTAATATTTATATCAATGTTGGCATCATAGCTTCAGCTCTGTATGGTGTGCTACAATGACATAGACAACCGTATGTTATAATAAAATTAATTAATACACTTACCAGTATTTGGATTTCGTTCATTCGTTGAAACTTTGAAAGTGTTTTGTTTTTATTTTTATGATATAATGTGATTCGTATTTTTATTATTATTTAGTATTCAATTATTTAATATTTTATTTAACACGTATAGTATTGTATTGACAGTTTATAATAAACGTTATATTAAAAACAATACTCAAATACTAATAATAATTCGCAATAAAATGTCTGATAATAAAAAATGTTTGAGTGGATACCAAAAACGAAAAAATAAGAAGGATATTCAAGAGAAAATGTCAAAATTACCGAAAATCAACAACTTTTTTTCTGCAATTCCTGCTGTTGTTCCTAGAATAGGTAAGTAAAAAATTGTTAGTCTGGGCTGAAACAATGCTAACGCAGTTTCCGCCTTGGTCTGGTTTTTAACAGGAAAAAATAGAAAATTGTTAAGTAACTATTATTTAGTTATATTCTGATTGTTGAACAATATTTACCTATTATATATTATTAGGTATTATTATTATACCTTAAGTGCGCGGTCAAAAGGATTTAAACCAGATTTTTTTTTCAAAATCGTGTTTGACTTGGATCTAGATTTGTAAAAAAAAAACTCGATTTTTGATATATAGAAGTTAGGTAAATTATAAGATAGATGTGTCTATTGCGGTGTATATTGATTGATATTAAAGATATATACCAAATTAAAAATGGTTTTAAGATCTTAAAAAAATGTCAATTTAAATATTTCTAATAAGAGTATCAAATGTCTAGTTAGGTACCTATTAGCACCTAGAGTTAAAATTAAAATATGATTATTATTAGGGTGACCTATGAACAATTTTTTCCAAACAAATAATTTAAAATAATATATTTTGTACTAAATATCAATTTAAATTAAATTAGAAAAATTTAATGTTTTCAATATTTTTAAAACTTTGAAATTAATAGTATATTATTTTGAAAAGGATATAACAAAGTTTAGGTACCTATATTGTAAAAAACCGACACCCATAGGAACAATTTACAAACGTTCAATAAATCCAACTGGAAAGTTTAAAGTTATAATTTTTAACTTAACACTTTTTGACTGTGCACCAAAGTATACTATTATTATTATTATTATTATGATTACATAATTACCTATTAAATATAAATACTTTTGTATTTTATAGCTGATGAACCTCAAGCTACAGAATTAAATAAATTAATCCAGTCACCAGAAATTAAAATCGATGAAAAAAGTGTTGATAATTTGAATACAGGTAAATTAATCAAGTTCATAATGTTAATATCAACATTTTAGTCATTATTAATTTAAATATTTCTAGGAGTATTAAATGTCTAGTTTGTTATATATCATATAGTTTAAGGTAAAATAAATAGGTAATGATTAGGGTGACCTATGTACAATTTTTTCCAAATTGTCTATCATAGCAATAAATCTAAAAGTAAACGGGTTTTATTTGTTGGTCGTACATTCAACGTTCCTATATGTCATACACATGTAAATCAGTAAATGTAAAGTCTACTGAATGTTCACCAAGGTCCAAGAAGCACAAGTTTAGGTTCTGTATTCAAATGGCTTGATTGATTAAAACAGAATGGTAGATCTAAAATTTAAAAAAATATTTTTCACTGTCTTAAAACGTTTGTGACCATTCCATTGACTAGTTGCAGTCTGGTAACAAGGCTGTTAGTTATATTGGGCCGGTTAAAAATGTATGCTGCACCCGACAAATCCTGCGCACGTCTATGTTAGGTATATATTATATAGTTTAAAATAAAATATTATTATTATTGTTAGGGTGACCTATGTACAATTTTTTTCTAAATGTAAAATGAATAATTTAAAATATTGTTTTTTTGTATTAAATATCAACTTAACTCAAATTGTTAATCATACTTAAATTCTTAATACCATAAACTATATTTGTGTGTACCTTATCTAAAAACAAAGCCATCAGGTGCCAGAGGACTTATGTTCAAATTCTATTTAATTTTTACAGAACAAAATGTATTGAATCTTACTTTGACTAATCCAACTGATCGTGCACATTTTGATGAAGAAGTAGAAAGCAGTGACATTAAAAGAAGCATTATTTCATTTGGTCCATGTAAGCCAGTTATCGAATATCCAAAAAATAATGATGGCAGAAAATTCTCTTCTACTTTCTATTTTGTTTCTGCACGGTCTGGTTCAAAAATACCTCGTTCTTGGTTATGCTATTCTACAGTTTTAGATAGAGCTTATTGTGAATCCTGCTGGTTATTTGCTAATAGAAAAAGTACTTCTTTTAAGTCTGAATGGATAAATGGAATCGATGATTGGAAACATTTATCTCAAAGCATTCAACGTCATGAAATATCAATTCAACACTTAGAATCAACAAATATGCGGATCATATGGGTGAAAAATAAAACGATAGATAAGGAACTAGAAATACAATATAGTAAAGAGGCTACATTTTGGAGAAATATTTTACTACGTTTGATTAAAATCATATTATCATTAACAGCGGGAAACACTGCCTTAAGAGAGCATAGAGGAAAAATTGGATCATTAGAAAAGTGTTCAGAAGGATATTTTTTACGTACTATTAATTTATTGGCCGAATTTGATCCAATTTTAAATAATCTAGTGAGTAATCCTAAACACAAAATCAAGTACTTAAGTCCATTAATACAAAATGAATTAATTGAAATATTAGCTAATAAAGTTCGTGAAATAATTTGTGATGACATCAGAAAGTCTTGTGGTTTTTCAATTATACTGGATTCTACTCAAGATATTAAAAAAGTGGACCAAGTGAGTATTATTATACGTTATGTAGTAGTGAACCATGAAAACAAGAAAATTGAAATTAAAGAATCGTTTTTGGGATTTTTTGTACTTGATAAACATTATGCTGTTGACTATGCAAACCTTTTACGTCAAACATTATTGACGTTTGGTCTTAGTATCAATAAGTGTTTCGGGCAAGGGTATGATGGTGCAGCAGTTATGAGCGGACAGCACTCAGGTGTTCAAACTTTAATTCGATCTGATTTTCCTAATGCTGTATATGTACACTGTTGTGCTCATAACCTCAATTTAGTGATCTCAGATGCGGCGAAAAGCTCTAGTAAAGTTCAGACATTTTTCAATATAGTTCAAGATGTTTACAACTTTTTTAGTGTAAGTGCACCTAGATGGGCTTTACTAGCTTTAGGGAAAGAAGTTGAATTAAAAATACAAAAGAAAACCTTAAAGAAAGTCTGCCCAACACGATGGGAAGCACGCTACGACTCTGTATTTGCATTAAAGGAACGGTATTTTGACATAATCAAAGCACTTACTCATATTCTACTTACGTCTCATAAAACTGATGAAAAAAATTTAGGCGGTTCCTTAAAAAAAAAGCTTGAGTCAGCTGAGTTTGTATTAATTTTAAGTTTTTGGGAACGAATATTACGATCATTAAATGTAGTATCTAAAACTCTCCAGTTGATGAATTTCAACATAGAATTTGCTGTTGTTCAACTTGATAGTGCTATTGAAGATTTAACTAATTTACGATCTAATTATAATAATATAGTAGAAGACGCCAAAAATCTTTGTGTTACATGGAAAATACCTTTCAACTTCAATTGTAAACGTGATAGATTTGCTGTTAGATACCACGAAGAAGTTGATAGTGACCGAAGACTTACTATTACTGAGGACAATTTTAAAGTTAGAGTATTCTATCCCACACTGGACACAGCATTGTTTCAGCTAAAAGAAAGGTTTAAAGGTCTTAAAACAATATGTGATGAGTTTTCTTTTTTAAAACCAATAAATCTTACTACAATAGAGGAACAAATTATAATTAAAGCGTCCTACGATTTACACATAAAATATAAGAATGAGTTAAGTTCAGATATAACAAATCAACTTTTGTGTTTGAGAAATTTTCTTTGTGTTAATAATTCAACATCTGTGTTACATAATATTAAAGACCTAACAGTTTATTTGATCGAACATGACTTGGCATCATCTTTTCATGACGTTTTTACACTGTGTTTGATTTTTCTGACTATTCCAGTTACAGTTGCTTCTGCCGAACGTTCTTTTTCTAAGCTGAAGCTCATAAAAAATTATCTTAGAAATTCAATTTCACAAGATAGACTGACCAATATTGCAATTCTCAATATTGAAAGAGAAAAAACCTCAGAACTTGAAATTGACAAAATTATAAACGACTTTGCAAATTTAAAGTCAAGAAGGAAAAATTTTCTCAAGTAGTTCCAATGTTCTTATTTGACTTATTAATTAATTTGATTAATATATTTGAATCTTTTATACTTTATAATAAGTTTTTGAACAATAATTGTTAAATATTATTCAAATGTATTATTTATTGTTAATTATTATTCAAATGAAACAAAATTATATTTTATTATATTATGCATTAATAAATATTTGTATGTTACCTACTATTTAATAAGTGATTAAATAAGTGTTTCTAGTGTTATAAATGTGGAACGATTTTATTTTGTGGTGATCATAACAATATGAGTATAATTAATTTAGTTTTGTTTAATTTAATATTATTCTGTTAACGTATCTTACTTTTATAATATTAAAATGTTCCTATCTAAATAAATGTACAAGATGTCAGATGTGATTTGTTTAAAATTAAATGTTGCTAGTTTGCTTTCAAGTAAGTAATATGTAAACAATAAATCTAACCTAGGTAACCATTAATAAGGATAAATCATATTTTTACCACTACTTATTTACTTTTTTTGGAGGGCCCATAGAAGTCTTTGCACACGGGCCTCCAATGACCTATTTACGCCACTGATGTAGTAGGTACCTATAACATCTATTTTAATATTGATTTATAGAGATTCAGTTATCACAACTTCCTTTCCAATCATAAAAAATATGTATAAATACATAAAGCACTACATTCTAGTAACTATAATTTATTTTCTTGTGTTTATTGAAACATAATATACATTTTAGTTGATAGTATGTTTTTATATCTGATATTTGTCTGATATTTTTTTTCAAATTTGATGTAAATGTCTGATGTTAATTAAATCAATAAATAAATAAGCCAATAAAAAATATTTTGGTTTTAAATAAACCAGATATTGTTTTCTAAAAACAGACCTGTTCCAAATTCCAAGTTATGATCTATAATATATCTTATAATATATTATAAATATTTAATAAAATGTTTACACAAACTTTAAATAATATTATTTATTTCCTTACTTATATTCAGAAAAATAACCAAAATGTAGATACACATAACATGCTGTTGCTATTAAGAAGCTGACATCCACAAATATGTATATTAAATCTTAACCAATAAGCAGTGTTGGGGAATTTACATTATTTGGATTATTAGTTAATACCACAATCATAAATTGCAGAATTGTAGTTATGATTTTAAATAAATCTTTATTATGACTACAGTTAAACAAAATTGTTAATCAAGAAAGAATGTCTCATAATAAAATTATAACTAGTATAGATACATATTAACATACAAAGTATACATAAAGCACTTGACAATAGGATCTACATTTTTGTCATAAAAATATTCAAAATGTCTGTTAGGGAAATCATATATTTACTGTATATCAATTGATACTTCAATTTAATTGGAAAAGTGTAATGATAATTTTGAAAAACTTTAAAAAAGTAACTAAATAATGTAAGTAAAAAATGTATTCAATTATTACATACATATTATTAATATGTAATTTATATTACATATTATTTCCAAAATAATGTTATTAAATGACCAAATATTTACATAAAAGTAATTTCATAACATATAGTAATTCAAAACTTAAGTTCAGTCCTCAGTACTTAAAATCTAAAAATCAGAATTTAGAAAAAAACACAATTATATAATAATAACAATAATATTAATAAATATGTAATAAAATAAATAATAATTTAAAAATTAAACAATAATAATATAATTTTATTAATTCACTTTAAAACATGCCGAATGCCCACCTCTGTGATTTCAAGGCACACATATTTCTACTTCTAACTTAAAATATCTAGGTATTACCCTCGATAAAAGGCGAACCTGGTACTTTTATCCAAAAGCAAAAAGAAAAAAATGTAACAATCGACTGCATGTTCTTCGGTCAATCCTTAAATCAAATATGTCAACACAAACAAAAAATACTGTTAACAAGTCATTTATAAGAAAAATTTGGGTTTATGCATTTCAGATTTGAGGTTGTGCCAAACCTTTGCAAATTCTTACCATACAAGCATTTCAATCAATAGCAATCCGTCTTGTCACTTCAACTCCCTGGTAAATATCCAATAACACACTCCATAAGAACCTAAAAATTGAAACAGTTAATTAACTAGCCACAAAACACTACCAAGAGATTTTATTAAAAATTACCAACACACCTGAGCTCTTGAATTTCCTCACTTTCTTGTAAAACTCTTCCTGGAAACCCAATGTGCCGCCTAAAATGTAAATGGTGTAGACTGTAGAGCTTTTGCAATAATTATATAAATTAAAATGAAATTTACAAAAAAACAAAATAAAATATACCCTCATCTAATTTACTTACTGTGCAACTTATATACATATATATATATATATATATATTTATTTTACACAATAATTCAATTTTTTTACTAATAAGTAAGGACCGGATTTATATGCAAATGCATATATGTATTGGAATAAGCTTTTTGAAATCTGATGAGAATTGTGCCCGATTTAGATCATTCTTATTAAAATAACACTAATTGTATTTTGCATATTTTGCATATTTCAACGTTTTTACCTATTAAATCCATATTTAATGCATATTTGTAGTTTTATAGCGCATATTACTATCTATAGCACATATATTTATTTTTCGTGGTTTTCCTAACCTAACACATTAAGCAACTTCTGATAATCCAGTGCAATAAGGTAAAATATGAATTCAATTTTTGTTTTCACTTTTTATTAATGTGGGCTAATATTTTATAGATTGAAGATAAAGATTGTTAAATGGCGAACTTAGTGAAGATGACAAAATACTTTTTTATATATTTAAGACCTTTTTATACCTTTTTTAATACTTAATTAGTTAATACTTATTTTTAAATAATTTTAAATAAAATGTTTTCAATTCAATTTTAAGTGCATATTTAAAAATAAATGCATATTTTGTAGCATATTACAGCATTTTTAGAAGCATATTTTGAGGATTTTTTGTGCATATAAATCCGGTCCCTACTAATAAGTATACCTGTTCATTGGCATTTGTAAAATATTATTATTATAAGCTTATGAGATACCATCCTACGCCAGAGACTTATAATAATTTTTATAATGATTATATTTATTTGAATACCTAATGGCTTTTGTTTAACCATATGTAGCTGGTAGAGGCCAGCAATACCAACAAATTGTATTTTTTCAATGCAATATCTTACAATTAACTGAGTACTGACAACTTTTTTTATTATTTGACCAGATAGAAGAATGGAATTTTGTGTAGAAGAAAAATATTAAACGGTAATAAAATAAAAACCATTGACAAAGTTATAAGTCTATTAGTTTTTAATTTACATAACTAATCAAAATGTATTATTAAGATCATTATTATCAATGAAGATATTTTTATGTAAAATATTAAAGTTAATATAAATATCAAAGTACACAAGATATCTACATGTCCAACGACTATTAAAAACCATGTAACATTAAATCCACAGTCGATTATACTCCACCATGGTTGAAACACTACCTATTTCAATTTATAATCAAATCCTTAAAAACACAATTGGGATCATTACAACATTTTCATATATCATGTAAGACTTATTATATTTATTTATTTATTTTTTTATTTATAATATATTAACGCCAAACGGCAATTTTAAATTAATAGATTAAGTTTAAAATTAATAGATATAACAATAATATAATAATACAAATACAAATACACACAAAAATTAGAACATATGGACAAACACAACATAATATAAGCTAAATGGTATTACCTTAATGTAGTAACACAAAACCACATTATAAAGCATAGGATGATTATTATACTACTTTAATATAAAAATAATATTTAAAAACACAAATAACGTTCTTAAGGCATGGACGTATGGTGCACAAAATATGTTGAATTATTGTCATTGGTGTAAAAATATTGAAATCGCAATCATGTCGTACCTAAACGTTATAAGCCAAACCAAATAGAAATTATCAAAAGGCACTAATTTGTTTTGTTAGTGTTCTATTCAGCATGAAGAATAAATTGTCTTTACTAAATAAATCTTTGCTGAAGTAGGTACTGTAATAGGTACAGAAAAAGGGTTTCACAAATGTACATTTTACACATAGCGCATACATACCTACAGTAGTACAGTCACATAATGTTTACTGTCACTGATTAAATGCCAAAAATTCCATACCTCAAATCAACCGTAATATTAATGATACAGACCCAAATATAAAAATTATAACTACAAAAAAATTACATAAATTTAATATATAAATAAATACATATATACATAAATACATTTAATTGCACATCGTTTTACAGGGTACAACTCATTAATTATTAACACTTCACAGGTTTAAAGGTTTCAACCACGATTAGAGAAATACTTAAAAAAAATTAAAAGTACTTCAGTAGTAATACTTGAGCGTTTAGACTTTGGGTAATAACTCATATTATATTGTTAACTTAACATTGTACAAAGTCGCTTGAGCCTAGAAGCACAGAATAGATATAAATATGTAATGCTTGAAGTGTTTATCAATTTAGTGTTAAGCATTATCAGTTAAAATATTATTTCGATAATACGATTGTGTAACTGATAATCACGATTTAAGATAGTACGGTTGCCGAACAACTCGTGATTGGAGAAATGGAGACCCGCAATAACAAGACCGCTTGCACTCCTATCGTGATTTACGCGACCGCCTTCATAAATAATTATACTTCATTGAAATTAATTTTTATACGAATGCCGTGCACTGTGTCGGTATAATATTATAACAGTATACGCTTACGCAGGCACTTAAACGTATCGAAACTTATATTACCGCACCGAATAAATGTATTCGGATGTAAAAATGAATGCAACACATATCTAATGAAAATCATAATACTGTTCAAAGTAAGAAACTTAGAATATCACGTTTCAGGTGGTTGCATTTCGGACAACATCATCATGTTAGGCACTAAGTTACCCGGAGAGTATCTACGCGTGTACTTTTTCTTTAGCAGTCATATGACGAGAGAATAATAGGTAGCTTAGAGTTGAATAGAACACCGAAATGTACAATTGAAATTGATCGGGAAAGAGTAATATTGCAATACGATAATTAATTAAATGTATGTATGTTTCTGGCAAAAGTTTACCGTCTGATATCCCAGCGTTAAATAAAGTCATGAAAAATAGTAAATTTTCATGAGGCCCGTATGCATGGAGGTGTAAGTGAGTGAGAGAAAGCGATGATGCAAATTTGTTCGTCAGAGAAATAATTGAACGCGCGCGCGGGCGTGTGTGTTCTGTGAGTATGCGTGTGCGTGCGCGTGCGCATGTTTGAGTACGTGTGCGTTTGCGTGTGTACGCGATTGTGTGCGTACGTGTGTGAGTGTACGAGAGTTGGCGCGTCAGCGGGCGGCGGTGGTGGGGGGGTTGCAGGGGGAAGAGAAGGAAAGAGGGATTGTGAGGTGAGTGTGAGGTTTGTGGGCATCGTCGCTACTCGGTGAGGTTGGTATTTTGTCCATCGGACCGCGCTAGTGCCACACCGAGGAGTGAGCTCTCGCTGGTGAGCGCCAACGCACATTGTGCGATATAAATACTAGTTTTCTCGAGTATATTTTCGGGCGCGCCAAATGGGAGCCGGCGTATAAACGACTGTATGGTCGAACCCCGCCGCCGTCAGACGGCGGCGGGATGATAGCGTGTGTGTTCACACACGCCCCCCAGTGATATCTGTCTCAACAAATATATGTCATTGTGACCCTGATTTAAACTGATTAAATCTTCTCTAGAGAAGGGGCCATCTCGGCCCCGATCGATCTACTGACCACCCAACTGTGGTATCTTGATCGGTTTCAACGTACTTACGGCTCCCCATGTCGGTTAGCGTCCAAAATTTTTTGTCATTTTTTCCCCTATTCCGTTGTCGCGACGACGTTTTTATTGGTGGTAGAGTGGATCAGTTTATACTTCTAAAGATTGTCGATATAGTAGTAGAATCTAATTCCCAACAACGTTGGTTGAACTTTTGTAAGAAAAAAAATGTTTGAATACAATGTCTATTAAATGCTAATATAAGTACTCTGACTCTCAGTATAAATGTTTTGAGTCTCTACGATTAATATTTCTGAAATAACAACTTAATCAAAATGTGGTTTTCCAACGCTTATGAAATAATGTATTTAATAATAATGTTTTTTACAATAAATTTATTTTACAGTGTATTAATATGTCTTAAGTAAGTAATAGTAATAAGTATTGTTATACAGGTAAAAATAACGTATTGTAATTGCGCGCGACAGTGCGGCAGTGACTTGTACTCGCGCGTGCCGCGTGCGGAAAGGTTCCTCCGCCACTACCGTTCCTTCACCTATATCGCATGCCACGGTCAGCGATGGATACAGGGACGTATTTATGGGGAGGGCACATGGGGCCCGTGCCACCCCCATTGACCGTATTTTATACTTTTTTTATTACTAATTAATCTCTCCTCACACACGGGCGCTTGGTATTATATCACATTATTATGATATGACACCACTGAACAAAAATATTTGTTATAGGTAATTAAGAAATCATATTTGCATATTCATTAGTTAATAGTGTTTCCGTTTCATGTAAGGAACGTTACGAAACGTTTTTCATTTTTGTGCTATCATAGATACGATGGTGATTGACTGATAACAACTATAAACATCATGAAATAAGATTATATGGAGTTGCAATCATATTTCATTATTTCCAACTGCACGTTACATTTTACACGATACATATTAATATTCAATAATTATATTTAATTATTGATATATTATGATACATATTTAATAATTTCTCATAATGAATTCAAAACCAATGCAGGCAAATAAAAGAGGAGGCAAAAGATAACTGAATATTTTTCAAAAAAATCCAAGTCTAGAACTGTAAGTAATTACAAAGTATTGAACACCAAAAACAATAATGAGTAGTTAATAATTTATTATAATGCTTATAACTGCTTATAACTAACTGTGCTAACTGTGTTCATTTTTATTTTTGTGGAAGGTATTTAAGTTAAAACATTTAATTTAATTTATTATTATTTATTTATTCCAAAATTAGATTCAAAACCTATAGATCCACCTTCAGTCAATGACAGTCATTTTAATCCTCTAGATATTGGATATTTTTTAAACAAATCTACCACTTATGGATTTTTATCCAAACATTAAAAGGCTTTTAATACTATTCGCAACCATTCCTGTAACTACATGCACATCCGAAAGGTCATTTTCTTCACTCAAGAGAGTAAAAACTTACCTAAGATCAACTATGGGAGAAAATCGATTGAATGGATTAGCATTGCTGAATATACATCCAGAAATAATTATTAAACCTGAAGAAGTAGTTGATATATATGCTAATAAACATCCCAGACGTATTCAGTTATTATAAATATTTAAATTTATTAAAAAAAAGGTTTTATTAATTTTTTACCAATTAAATGTTATGTTTCTATCAAACTCGTGTATTTTGGTTTTTAAATATTAAATTATGACATTATTTTGAAATGGAAAATATGAGTTATTTTTTACTGTATATAATTTGAATTTTTTGTTTGTGCCCCCCCCCCCCCTATAAGGCATTTCTAAATACGCCCCTGGATGGATAGATAATAAATCGTAATTATACTATTCTAGGTATTACTACGGTAAGCCGCGTACACACTTGTAACATTTGCGCGTAACGTAACGCTGTAACGTAACTTAGACGCGTAACAGCAATCGACGTGTGGACGTGAAGGTGCAACAACGCCGCGAGACCAGGGCCGGATTAAGCCATTCGTAGGCCCTAGGCATTGAAAAAAACTGAATTTCATAACAGGCACTTTTGAATATTATTATTTTTTATTATTTTAAATTAATACAGCGTCATAAATTTACAATCAAATTATCAAATATTTAATTTTATACCGTGTGTTCAATTTTAAAGGTAACAGGAAATATTTCGATCCCGTGACCTTGAATTTGATTCGGGGTTTTTGTACTGCATATAGGACTTATAAATACATATTTTTTTAATAAATTCAAATTTTAATTTTTTTTATCAGCGCATGCGCAGTAAAATAAAAATTTCTTAAATAGCAACCACTATTTTGGAGACCGGATTTCGATTTCTTTATTTTTTCTGAACAACTTTGATCTTTACAGTTTGTTGATATCTTCAAAATTGCCATTTTTATGACGGTCGAAAGTTTTAAAATAGTTATTCGTAAATATCGCATTTTTCAACGCTCTATCTTAATTTATAGGTGTTTATAGGTATTATTATAACAATTTATTTAATTAATTTTTTAATTTAATAAATTGTTATAAATTAAGATACCTATACCTATAAATTATAATTTTTGTGTCGGGAACGTAAAATATTATTACGCACGCCCGGGTTGCAACCATAGAGTAGAATGTAACGCATATCTGACGAGCTACGTGGTGAAGTGGTGGGTATGTAAGTGTATGTGTGTAATGTGTGTGTCAACTTAAAACTAAGGCAAAGGTAACTATTTAGTAAATGATTGATATAAAATGATACCTAACTGTTGTTGCTGTATTAAACACAAATTAATTAAGCAATTAAATAAAATAAAACTCACAGCAACACACAGAAATAATTCGATACAGCACCTTTGACTCCAATATTAATAATAAAAAAAAAAAACAGTATAAACAATAATGTTACGGCACATTTTGCCCAACATTTGCAAATTAATAAAGATAATTAATAAAACTCATAATATTAGGTGGAGCACGGCTGGCAAGCATAAATAAAAATATGACTATGTAACTATCAGTTTAAATCGTAAATCTAATATAATCTGAGGGATCCCTTAATAATATACAATAAATTTACCTGCAAAGTTTGACCAGTGTTTTATGTAACTACAGCTTATAATGTGACATTGAACTTCCATGATCAAAAATAAAATGACGAAATACAAATTCTTACATTATTAAACAACTGACAACAGTGATATAGTTCGTTCATAAATAGTATCTAATCGCACTGCAATGAATAACGATTACTGAATGTCGTCAATTAAATTGCTTCAGAAATGTAATTTACTCTAATAATAATTTCCTTATCGCATGACCATCGCAAAGCACGTCGTCTAAATATATAGCGCTCATGTGAACAATTTGATTATATATTTTACATTAACTGACTGTTTTTAGATTTTGAGTGACGCAAAAGATTTTGTTTTTATAATGTTTATTTTTTTTTAGATTTAGCCATATTTTCCTGGGCCGTCCTGATGGGGAGGTGTAGGGGGTGGGCCACCCCCCCCCCCCCACGACAGTTATAGTTGGGCCCAGTTGGCACAATGGCTCATCGAAAGGTCATTGAGTCGGAAATTTAATAATATTTTAAGTATTTTATTATAATATTTAACTATAAATTGTATTTATATTATACAATAAAATTCATAGTTAAAGTATTTTCCTATGAAAAAAAAATATCTACTTTATTTATAATATTGTAGATATAAGAATATCATACAATAACTATGGGTAATATTAATATTATAACTGATAAGTAAAAATAAAAAGAATAATAAAATGACAATGAAATACTGTCGACTGTCTGTCGTTCCGCGAAAGTGCTTACTGCTCGATAATATGTTATAAATAGATCTGGTGTACAAAGTACAAATCGTCAAATTAGCCGTCTGTAGCCTATATCGCCCGTATCGGCACATAATAACTAATGTTATTGTTTAATGACTACGCACTACATTGTGTACCATAGACTAAAGTACTAAACAGTTAGCTGCACATAGATTTTGAATTTTCTATAACTTTATATTTATAATTTATACTTTATACGTAAGTCATATTATATTATAATGAGTGCCAAAAATATTAATCGCAAAAGAAAACGTATTAAAGTTGAGTGCTTAGAGAGTGGCAGCAGATTTAACGACGATTTTAAAAAAAAGCACGAAGAGAAGTTACATAATGGTAAACAGGTAAATGTGAAACATGTCGGCGCTCCAAAACACCCGTTCGAAAGTGCGACCGAAACTTCACGACATTTATCGAAACGGATTAAACTACATAATATGATTCCGGTAAGTTTTTATATTTGTTATATAGCGTAATTGAATCCAATTTTTAATTCCATTTTAATAATATTAAATTATTGGAGAGTGGATATAGGTACTATTTTATCATTGTTTTTATAAGTCTGTACTTAATATAACAATTTTCAGTGGTACATAATTTGTAATTTAATATGACATTAAATATACAGCCCAAATATTTAAAAATAATTATTCAAATTTCACTATAAGTACCTACTATAATATTAATTATTTTTAATTTAGTCAAGTTCAACTCGGACCATGCATAATCCTAGTCAGACTGAAGCTAAATCTAAAGAAATAGAATCTGTATTAGACGAGGTAAGAAATTATAATGCTATGAATATATTATTATAGGGACATTATACATAGCAAAAAATATTAGAAATATACTTTTTCATATGACATTAAATGTACAGTTCTAAATACAATTTACAAATTAATGATTATGTTTTACCGGATGTACCATAATATTAATTTTTTTTTAATTTAGTCAAGTTCAACTCAAATAGTCCCCATTACAGATTCTACAAATGTGGTTGACCATGATAAAATGGATGTAAATTGGTTGCTATGTGCTGGTCAGTTAGCAAATATTTTTGAAGATTTAACTGAAATTGGTACAGTTTTATCCAAACTAAAAACTGAAACATTACCAAATCCAATTATATTTATATTAGAAAGTGTCCAGATTATCAACAGAATAAAATCTAAATCTAAAGAATTTTTAAAAAATTCAAATATTGTATTGGAACAATTTTCAGAAGGTACTGCAACTTCATTGTCAAACAATATTATTGATGAGTTTATAAATCATGATCCAGGTGGTCGAGGACCAATAATTTCAAGTTCGCAACGTCAATACCTTATAGCTCTAGGTCCACATCAGCCTAAGCTAACTAGATATCCAGTAAATCCTAACATTAGCCAATGTAAACAGCACAGTTTTAGTTGTAAATGGTTTAATGAGTATCCATTGATTGAATATAGTATTTTGAAGGATGCTGTATTCTGTTTTGTTTGTTCATTATTTCCACGAGGGGCTGGTAAATTGTATTCTGATTCAGCATGGGTAAAAACTGGTGTTAATCAGTGGCATAAAATGAAGAGTTGTGGTGCTAAAAAGCTGGGAAAACTTGAGTAACATTTTTCTTCTACTTCACATAAAGCAGCGTTAAACGACTACTATCTATTCATGACTAATTCAAATCACATTGATATCAAAAGCAATACAATTAGAGCAAGAAAAAGAATTTAACAAGAATATTGTTATTATGTTATTGGATATTGCTCGAACATTATCTCGGCAAGGGTTAGCGTTTCGAGGTGATGGTGATGAAAGTGGTGGAAATTTTATGCAATTAGTTCAATTATTGTCTAGGCATAACCCATTAATGGATCGTTGGATTAAGGAGATTTCTACACGGGCATATAAAGTTCATTACTTAGGACCAAGATCACAAAATGAATTCATTGAATTATTGGCTAACGAAACACGTAAAATAATTGTAAATGAAGTAAAAGAAGCAATTATTTATTCTGTATCGGCTGACACAACACCTGATATATCACATGAAGATCTTCTAGCAGTATGTACACGTTATGTGAATAGTCAAGGGCAGGCTGTTGAGCGACTTTTAGAGACATCAAAAGGAACAGATAAGACTGGTTTAGGTACAGCTAAACAAATTATAAATATATTAGAAAATAACACGTTGAATCCAGGGTTAATAACTTTTCAATCATATGACTTCGCAATATGTCTGGAAGATATAATGGAACCCATATGAAATTGTCAGAACTAACTGGTCATCGAATTCCATTCATACCTTGTCAGGCTCACAGGATTAATACATTTTTAGAGCATAGTTGTGATGCAAGCACTATTATTGCAAATATGATTGATACTTTAGAAAATCTCTATGTATTTTTTTCTGCAAGTAATAAGAGGTTTACTGAATATAAAATTATCTGAAATCGAAAATGCGTTGCAGCTAAAAAATTTATCAAAAACACGGTGGACAGCAAGAGCAGAAAGTATCAAAGCTGTATGGGGCTCATTAGAAGCTATTATTAAAAGTCTTGATGAAATATGTTCCGATAATGGACATTTTGACAAGGGAACAAGATCTAAAGCACTGGGCCTTCAAAAACAATTACTTTCATTTGATTTTATTGTTTCTATAATTTTTATGAAGAATATTATGTACAAATTAAAATGTCTTACTGAAACTCTTGAAACTAAACATTTATGTATAATTGATGCTATAGCTTTAATTGATTCCACTATGAAAATTATGACTGAGATAAACACTGATGAACACGCTATAAATAATTTAATTGACAGCGCTTTATCTTTTGCAAATTTACTTGGAACAAACCCAGAGAGTTATTTTAAAACACATCATCGTAGAAGATTATGTCCTAAACGAATTGACTCAAGACCATCAACTGAGGTTGAATTTACAATACATTTATTTTATCGAAGAGAATTTAAATTAGTTCTTGATACACTGATCACATTATCAAATAGCAACTTAAAACAATGTATTTCTTCTATTCAGCCATTGTTCAAATTATTTTCACAACCTTTAGACAAATCAAATATTACTCTTGAAAACATTACAAATTCACTCTCTTTATTTCCACCAGATAGTACAGATTCCAATCTAAAAGATCTAGATTTAGTCCAGGCTCAATTAGAGATATTATTTAACATGTTACCAAATGAATCAAAAAATTTTAAATGTTTAATGGAAAAGTCTGAAGAAGTCAAACATATTTTACCATGTGCTAATTTATTATGTCATTTGGCTTTAACTTCTCCAGTGACTGTAGCATCGAATGAAAGGACATTCAGTAAATTGAAATTAGTTAAGACATTTCTCAGATCGACAATGAAGGATGACCAATTAAATACCTTAGTAATATTAGGAATAGAAAAAGATATTGTGGACCAATTGGACATTAATAAATTAGCACAACAGTGGTTAAAATTGAAAGAATGCAGAATAGAAATTTAACTGTTAATATTTTACAAGTTTAATTTTTAATAAAAAAAAATTTGTTTATGTTTTTTATATTTATTATATATTATATTTGTATGTTTAACATGTATTAAAATATTTTTATTTGAATACCTGTTCATCAAAAAATGTTTGGTAAAAATGTAGATTTATTATTTTGTACTATATACAATATACCTACTATATAATGATTTATACTTTATAGTATCAACATAATAAAAAATAATATTTTGGTATTTATACTACTATTTGTATTTGATATCAAAGAGAATAATAACAATATTTTCTTTTATTTAAATTTATAAAACTAAAAAAAGTAAGTTTTTTTAAACGCAAAGCAAATAAAAATGATAAAATAACATTATAAGATACTCGTAATATTCTTAGAGCGAAGCGATAAAATTTTTTTTACTCAATGAGTTGGCAATTAATTAGTCTACACCCCCCCATAGTTTTTTTTTCGGGACGGCCCTGTATATATTATGGTTTTGCTTGATTCACAATTTATTTTTATATTATTTGTAGTTAATTTTATTTACAAATCATTTTTCAATCCGCTACCTTATGGTAAGTACTTATATCAATTGATGTCTTATCTGAAAGACTGAAAAGTGTATTCAATCAATTACATTGAAAATTAATTGTATTTGTATGCATCAATACATTTTTTAAGAAAATCTTTCATTTCCAATTACATTTTGTTTTTATATTTTTTAAAAATTTCATTAAATTTTACAAGTAGGTATATTACAATTCTGTTTATCTTTAAAGACCATATAATATAATGGAGACAGCTTGATAAAAGAGTTCAATAATCAGTTAACAATATAATGAAGGGCTCGTCATTAAAATGTTATTGTAAACATTTCATACAGTTGAGTATAATAGTTGTATATTGATTGAATAGGTAGCAAAAAATATATATAAAATATTTATTTACGTAAATTTTGAATATAATAATTAACAGAACATATTATTATTTAATATTTATTTTATATATTTATTATAAATAATCATTCAGCATGATTAATTTAAGAGTGTTAACTTAATAACTAGGAATCCTTAACTAATAACAAAATTAACGAAGATAGATACAGCAACAAAAGGTTTTGATCATCATCCTGGTACAGCTTAAATCACTGAAAAATAAAAATATTTGTAAATTATATTGATACTTCATTAAGAATACTGTTACTACTGTTACTGTTTAATAAATAATAATAAATATCTATCCAACTATCTAATCTAATCTTACGACTATAAATTATTATTATATGTACAATTATAGTTCATCATATCCGTCCATTATTGCATCGATGAAAACATTTTTCATCCCATTTTCAACATTTTATGTTCTGTGAAATTATCCTACTCGTATTTAGTTTTGTTTATGACCCCATTACACACGGGCATATTCATAAACGTACTGCCAATGCAACTCGAATGTATAACAGAAGGCAAAAAGATAACATATTATATTTAGAATAAAGAAATTATAGAATAAAAAATTCTACATATCATGGTCCGAAGGCAAAATAAACAACCAATCACGGGCGAAGCTGTGACGGGTCGGCTAGTAATAATATAATTATTAATATTTTTCTTAAAATAATAAAAATAATATACATATATCATTATGTCACTGTATATGCAATGAAATAACTAAATTATTGTTCAATTCAAGAATTTAGAATTGTACGTCATACTTTAGGTAAGTATTACTTATTTACTTATATTTACCTATAGTTGTTTGTATTTTTGTTTTGTTTTTTTTATCTTTTTAAGACCATTTTTAATATGTTGTTGTGATTTGATAAAAAAGCACTGTTATATAATAAAACATAGCATTGTTACTTTGGCGTGGGCGCAAACATACAGTTTCAGTCAAACCACTGAATATGTTTATACAGTGACAAAAACTTATTTATTATTTACAAACATTTGTTTACAGTAACGTTAATTTTAGCCTAGCGGGATAGTTTTTTACTTTTTTTTAGAGCGATGCTCTACCATAGAGTTGTACATCTCACAGCTGATTGTCATGGTCAACTACAGCACTCTATCCTATGGTCTAGTTTTTTTCTACAGAACTGTCAATTAAAAAATCAAAGGAGTTCAATAGTATAAAGATACTTTAAATATTGAGAAAATCATACAAAACTGTACCACTTTTTTTTAGAAAAGGTCCTGCCCGGGATTGCTACCATATACTCAAATAGGAAAAATAATGAATTGATTCAGTTACTGCCACTTATACCAACAGATTTTCATAACTTTATCAAACTCTAACTATACACATAAAAACAAAAGATATATTGCCAGATAATGTAGAGGAAAACTTTGAATAAGTTATTTATAATATGTTCCTAACAGTTTAAGTCAATAAATTAACAATAAGTATTGTGCAAAATGATTTAAATCCAGTCTTTTTGTTGTTTTTAAAGTTAAAATAAAATATTTTAAAAGTATTTGTAATTTATATATATTTATCTCATAAGAGTATTTTATACGAGTGGTTATATATTTTTTGATCATTGATTAATATACTTAAATAAAAAGATTCTTTTAAAATGTTGTTCCATGGTTAAATTTAATTTTCCCAAAATGGTTTATTTTGAACTTTGTCCTATTATAGATCAGCCGTCTTCGTAACAATTGGCTTTCTAAGAGTATAATACATTTATTTGTTAATACATTTAAAATAACCAATAAAATAAAGTGTTCAATTCTTCATTTTTTCAGTGCACTGATCACAATACCAATTGCCAATTGGTTTTTCTGTAATACCAACACAATCATAGTGAAACCATTCAATTGGACACTAAAACAAAATATTTTTATTATTAATAAATTATTACTCGATGTAACAATCAACGTTTTTAAAAATTATTAATTGATTTTTGCTTATTACCGTATCATTATCACAAGCAACCATTAAATCATATGCAACTTCATTACATATACAGTAACGGGTTTCATGATTACTAGATTTCTTAGATCTAAAAAACAAAAACAAATTGAAGATTTTAAAAATGAAATTGAGATAAAATTTATATGTTCAGATACATACTTTGTTTTTTTCCGTTTATTTTTTTTGGGGGATACAATAGAATTAACATTCAATTTTGGAATGTTTATTTTTATGGGGTTACTTTCGTGCTCAAATTGTCCATTTAAGAATGCGCTTGATGTACATTCTATTGGTTCTTGGAATAAAACCTGAAAAAACATAGTTCAATATCAATATTTTAAAGAATTAGGTAAAATAAACCAGAGCACAAACAGAATTATTATCATAGACTTCATTACATACAGGAGAAGGCAGTTCTATGTCTTCACTTATATTTTTCTTGGATATTGATCTAGACTTTGTTTTTTTTGAACCCCCATTTGGTTTTACTCTGGAATTAAAATTAAATTTGAGATAATATTTCAAACATATATCATTCATACTTACGTTTTATCTATTTGTTTATTATTTTTTGTACATTCTTTAGGATCTTCAGTTGTCAGACGAAGATCCACTCTTTCTGCTTCAGAGTCAACAATTGAAAGGCGTTCAAAGTTTCCTTTACATGTGGCAAAACTATTAGAGGTTGTTGGCTGGTCTATAACAGATTAAGTAATATTTATAAAGCTTTTTTTTTTGTTTGTATGTGTCTTAAAAAAAATTAAAATTAACTTTGTACGTATACTAAAATATTTGACACACAAGTATTAATTAACAGATGAATTATGAGATTATCCATTTGTATGAATTCACTAGTAAGTTTAATACTTAATTTATAACTATGGTTATAAAGCTAACTTAAGTAAAACAATACGCAATGCAGAAGCATTTCCAATTAATAAATCAATAATAATATTAATAACATTTTATTCATCTTAAATTAAACAATATTATTAAGTATGTTGATTTTAAATATCAAATTGAATTCAACTATAATTAGTACAAATTCAATTAAAAGAAATTCAGGAACCAGCAGAAACATGCAAATGTGAAACGAAGCTTGTTTAGTCAAATACAATGTTCGCCTACCTTTAACATATCGTTTAGTGCTATATTTTTTTTTTCTTTCTTTGGTATGACTGTATTTTTCTTCATTAGAAACTCCTGAAATTTAAATGATTTGAAATAAAAAATAAAAACTTTATATGTATCAACTTTATTTTACTTTGTTCAATGAGCTCCGCAGTACCCTCATTTTCGGTGTTCAACTTCTCTTTTAATTTCTGTAGGTCAAAATCTAATTGACTTAAATATTTTGCCAACTTATTTTTGATTTGCACAACATTATCAATCTTCATAGCTTGACAAGAAAAAAATTTTTTTTTGAAATAATGAAACTAAAATAATTCATTCTAAGACTGTCAAGAAATTTAGTTTAAAAATGTTAACAAAAAGATTTTTTTTTAAGTCACCGATTCAGATGCAAACACTAGTGATTAAGGAATGAAATTTTAAAAACTAATTAATATTATTTCTAAATATGTTATGGATTTTTTGACAGTATGGGGTGTAACATAGTCCTACGTTGGTGACATGAGACCGCGTCGAAGGTTTGTAAATGTTGAGTGAAAAAATGTACAACAGTACAGTTTTTTATTGAACCCAATGTCCAAGGTGAAATCACTGAGTCTTATCTTTCACTCACGATTTTATACCTATGTAGTGTAGTAGTGTAGGGTTATTATTATTATTATTTGTTTATGTATGTAGTGTAGGGTATCCGCATTGTACGGCTGAGAAGAAATACACCGTGTCAGGTGAAGTGAACCCCAACCCACAAAGACAGAAAAATTGTTAACCCTAAAAAAGGGTTTAAATCAACTTATGCTTACTGGATTTAGTAATTGCTTTTCCACCTTCTTCCATAACAGTATGAAACAGAGTTTCTAATTCACTTGAATCCAGTTGATCAGCATTTGAAAACAATTCTTCTACGTTGTCTTTTACTAGTTTCATAGAATCTGAAAATAAGCTAGTATTATAATGAGCTTTTCCTGAATAACTTATGAATATATATTCTAATGTACCAGAATATATTAAAACATAAAACGATATAAATAATTATATAAATAATAATATACTGCCATGGTAGCATTTACTTTATTGATCCTTACATGCGCGTTATTGTTTTTTATTACAAAGTTCTTAATAAATATTATATTATTACGTTAATATACATTAATATAGGTGTCTGCTTTGGTAATACAAAAACTGTATTCTATTATATTGAAATGCACCATCATTTATTATATTTATACATGAAACCCTTTGACTATTTTAGTTATCTCAATCAGTTAAACCATCATTGTTTTTTTTTTTTTTTATAGATTTTAAGGGAATAACATGTTAAAAAGCTGAGTATATAAGTATGGATTTGTGTATGCCAATTAGACTAGTACTGGAGGTGTAAGATAAATTATATGTTAGACTTTTGTGGACATCTGGTCATTTAATCTTACGATTATAATAAAGTTTAACAAGTTAATTTTACTAAGACTATTTTATTTCTCTTCACACCTTTAAAAAAATTCTACTCAACGTAAATTCTCAGAAATAGAGTTTATCTATCTCTCAATAAGTGCTTAGGCTATTCAAGGCATTGCACTAAATTGAGTTTAAAATTGATTTAGTTAACATGTTAACTATTAGTCAGCGTCAACTTAACTCTTAATCAGAGTTTCTTAACATTTTTATATCTTTCAACTACAACTATTATGATAACTTTAATGTACCATAAGAACAATATTATATGCACACTTATGAGTTAATGATACAGACCAAAAGATTTATTTATTTGATATCAAAAATAAAAAATAATTTTTTTAAAAAAAGATTATTTTATATAATATTATATAATTTTATAAACATATATATATATATATATAAATATATTATAATTAATAAGATAAAATTATTAAGTAGGTACATGTATAAACTATACATTTTAATAAATATATTCAAATAATTATCTCTTTTTATTCGTAGTGCATTAATTTAAATTTAATAGAAATAAGACAATATAAAATTATAAATTGTTAAAACAATGTAATACATTCATAATAGAAGTATAACAGAAAAAAATTAATTTTATATTTATATTTATATTTTTCAACATAAAATAATTTTTATTATATTCTAGATTCATTTTAATTAAATTTCTTGATCAATTCATGTTATACATGGCTATCATTTTAAAATATGTACAAACATAGATGCAAATATTTTATAGACTGTGACAAACATGAAAGTCAACAATTCTTTTCAAAATGGTTGATAAATCATAGACATTAAAAACAAAAACTAATATAAGAACAAATATGAACAAATAAGAACACTGATGCATTGAAATACTAATACTGAAAATCATTATCGTCCCATATCGCGCAATTCAATATCTTTTTAATAAGAATATGAAATTTTAACGAATACAAAGTACAGACCTACATAACAATGTATAAAACATTAACGTGTATCATATAGGTATCACGAAAAGGGCGGAGGGAATTTTGATGTAAAATGGTATACGTTACCAAATGGATAGAGGGAGAGCACCGTAAAAGAGTGAGAACTCAGAGGTTGGACAGAAGTAAATCACAGATATATATTATGCTGGTTAACGTTTGTAGCAAAGTGTTATACATATTTTTACTCAAAGTGTAGGTAGGTAACTGCATTAAAAGTGATAGGAACAGTTTGAGAACTAGCTTCTTCCCATTCCATTTAAAGGTGAGGCGTCGTTCAAAGAATAAATATAGACGTACAAAGAGCATTGAGCGATTATCACGGTACCTACCTTCGACTTGACTGTCCAGTTTACTAATTTCCTTCAAGCAGTTACGCATATCAGGCGGCAACTCGTTGAGATCTGCGACAGACGAGACAAAATCAATTATGAATATGAACAAACGGTTCCGCGTTACGTCCACACGCCGTTTCCGCTGCCGGGACGACGGCGGGCGGACGGGCGCGCGTCCCGAATCACTTACAATCCATAAAGTCCTCCAGGTACGACATGGCGGCGACGTGCTTGGGGTTTTCAACGACGGCTGCAACAAGTGGATGATCGGCGGGCAGGTGGGTCGCGAGCCTATCGGAGAACAGCGAGACGAAAAAGTGACGGACGGCAGGTGAGTCGCAAGTCTATCGGAAAAAGGCGAAACGGGAACGTGACGGACAACAGGTGGAAAGCGTATTGCCGTTTAGGACGCGGGTCGTGAGTAGCGCACACGGCTTGGGGTGGGGTCAAAAATATGCGTCCCGGCAAGCGAAACCGGTCCGAACATCCGCACACGCGTTGCGGTCAGTGAGGTTGTATAACGGTCGGCGGCAATCAGTGAAGCAAGGCTGCGCCTGGATTTCGCGCCGGATTAGATTCGAGCGATGCGAGTTCGTGATGGAAATATGGACGTCTCATGCGAGAACGTTTATTTTTCATTTTTTTTTTTTTTTTATCGCGCGCACAAAGATCGTACGCACAATGCAATATACTTAACAAACTCGGTAGTTACCCGTTTTGCGTAAATAATACGTTACGAATTACAGTTTATAGTAAACGGGAGTTGTGCGAAGGAAATAAAAGATTTTTCGAGACAAAATGATAACATGAGACGATGTTCGTCAAGTCTCGAAAAAGTGCCCCTCAAACTTGTAACAATCTTTTGGTTCAAAATGAGATCGGTACAGGCGGCAATCCATCGTGCATGTGGCTTTGTTCCGTGGCGCGAGCGCCCCTTCATTTCAGTAACGACTGCCGATAAGTTCAAATAATTTATAATTAAAAAGTCGTTTTGACGTTTCTCTTATCGAAGTTTATTCCTATCCATTCTTCCAACCACCGAAGTCTCGGACCGTACGCGTGATTTTCACCACCACCTCTGCGCCATATCGAATCTCGTCCTTCGTCGTAATCTGCATCTTAATCGTTTTCTTGTGTAAATACAAGTATACCTACACTATTGCCACAGTACATCTTAAAATCTATAAGTTTAGTACAACATCGGAATAATAATATTTGATGTTATCGACGTTTTAAATTTATGTTGTTAAACCATCATGATACATAAATAATGTATTACCCTAATACGTCGTTGACAGAATAAATATGTCTGTAGAAAAAACATGTAACACATATACATAATACAGCAACTCTTATTACTTTAAACTACACTTATTACGGTAGGTGCAAACAAAAAATAATCACCTAATTTTAATAAATAATAAATCTTTTTTCCGTTCCCTCGACTACACTGCAGTACAAATACACACACACACACTCACTACTCACATGTATATGCACGCACGCACACACTGTAATTTTAGTTCATTGTAATATTTGTTCATCGTTTTCGTGAGTTATACAAACGAAGAGGCCAATACGTGTGTATAAAGACTGAATATAAACCGGTCGATTTGCCGTCATCGTCGTTAAAACGTTTTCATAATATAATCAAAATTAAAATTATTTGACTATATCTGATGGTGAGTTTTAAGTTATTTTGAAATGATGAAATATTTCAATTAATGTATATAAAATCAAACATTTAAATTCCGTTGTACTTTAATGTTTTTACAATTTTGTACTCATGCACGTTGTACTTGTTTAAACAGGTGTAATTGCATAATAAGATATTGATATTTTCAATATAAGATAAGTTCAAATTAATTGTTATTTTTCAATCACTCACCCTTTTTCTTTTTAAAACTCTGAATTTATTTTTTATTTTTCAAGCTTTTAATACCATAAAATGTAAAACGTCAACCGGCTACTTGTTTTGTAAATCATCATTTTCTAGTAATATCTATGCTCAGAAAACTGTATTATTATTTCCAACCACCCTACCCAACCACTCAAAACTTTCACGGAACACCTATTTTCGTGACGACTGTGTGAGAATGAGATAAATAAAATTGTTAGTAGAGTCACATAATATTACTACTAATTATAATTAATAAATTATTACAATTGTTCAAAATCTGTTATAAAGTATGTTATGTATTGAGTAAATCGTTTAAATTATAATACTAACTAAATATTCTGCAGTAACCGCTTTTAATGGTAAGTGATACAATTTCACGTAATCGACGTAACTGTTTAAGGCCTAATTCATAATGCTAAAAATATACTGGTCGTCGGTCGAATATCTATACAGTCTTGGACGAAAACAACAAAACTACCCTTTCAGTACGATAAAGTAAAAATAAATAACGTATTACTTGTTTTAATTTTAAATGTATAAAATGTAATATGTCCGTGCACTTTAAAACTGGTAAATCTTTCCAGCCGCCTGTATATGACGATGGTTGTGTACATAGTTTCATATTTACAACTAGTGGCGCCGTGTTACGTGTTATTGTAATGCTTGTACAAATATGCATTTGTCTGGCTTTATTATATTGTCGTTATATTCAAAATCAAAATATTTTCATTTGCCCGATGTCTGGTTTATTTTACGATAGACTTATGTGATAAGAAGTTCAAATAAATGATTACAACTAATGCGACATTAATAACGACCTAGTTAGAAAAATACCGATAAAATGTTGATTGAAAATTATTTTTTAACGTTCGATCAGTTAGGTACAATTTAACTATAAAACATGTGAAACTAAACGTGATGTACACACGCAGTATTTGTTTAACTATATTGGCTTTCACACGTAGACTGAATCCAATCGTCAGTCGGAGATCAAATACCAGTAACATATACTGCAGTTATAACTGTAAAAATCGTACACACTGAAATATGTTAACATTTTTTCAAATTTTTGATATTATATTTTTCGAAATTATATTTCGTATTTCTACGTATTGAGACGACCATTGCGTAGGTACTGCATGTGACCGCGTGACACAAAAATATTTTAAATTACAAAATATACGACAAATAGTGGAGTACAATGGTAGTGAATGGTGTGTCAACATTTTTTTTCGCAAGAATTTCGAAATCTCTTTTTTTAAGGTACACTGAATTGTTATCCGTCGCAGACACAGTGTACGAGTACAATCAGTATATACTCGTATATACGCTCTCGACCCTCAAATAATATTATTTACTGTTGTAAACTTGTACGCAATCATTATATGCAGTTAAAACTTTTCAGAGGACCAGATAACCAGAAGGTTATGCGTCTAATGTCTAAACAACGCCGGATAGAAATCGGTTAAAGAAAAAAAAATTTCTCATTAACGCCGGGTTGATTACGATATAACCAAAAAACATTTTAAAACTATTTAAGTGGCTGTGTCTTTTGTGTGAAATACATATGACGGACAAATATTTTATAAGTGTTGGTCATCACCAGGGCTCGTAAGTTCATGCATCTGCATGTTTTTTTTGCTACACGGGAAAACATGCTAACTGAGATACAAATCCGTTTCATAACGATAGTCGATAGCAATAATAATATGAAGTCTGATAGTGCATGTTTTTTGCATGTTTAGGTGTAAAGGCATATTTGGCATATATTCGATTTTTTACAGTCGTTAGTGCATATGATTTCAAAAAAATATTTTTAGACAAATATTTGAAAAAGTTTCTTGTTTCTTATTTACTTTCCCGTTTACAAAATGATAGTGTTTTGATTTATTTTTATTTTTGTGTGACTACCTAGTGTCCTAGTACATACCTATATTTAGATTTTATGCGGTTTACGTAATACCGCGTAAACAATGCAATCGCTACCACTACCATCCTCCACCGTACGAACTTAGACAAAAAATGAGTGCCTAATTAAGATTTATAAAGATGACAAAGCTATTCCAACTTCACAAGTATTAATTTTATTTTTTATCATATTTATTTTGACTGTTAAATATATAAAAATTAAAAAGAAAAATTACTTCGTTTAAAATACTTTAAAAATGTATGGATTTATTCTTATTATTTTAAAATTTGCTCATTATTTTTTTATATATTGCATATTTGTGTTTATATGCATATTTTGAGTGCATAATTTAAAAAGGTTGGAGCATATAAATGCATATTTTCGAACTTTTTAGTGCATATTTTGACAATTTTTAGTGCATAAAGTTACGAGCCCTGGTGATGAGTATATTAATCCTGGTCGTATTGCCTTGTTTTACTTATCAAAGGGTGTTGTTATGTATTTAGAAATTATGGATTTTCTGTATCTATATGATAGTCCCTACTGGTATAAATTTGATGCCTCACTGAACAGATTATTGATTTCACAGCACATCGCCCATTACCTGGTACTCGTGCTACAACAGTGTCTACATAATATTACAGCGGGTTGTTTTACTTTGATTTAAAAATCTGTTTGTACATATTTTTTCTGATTTTTCCCTTCGTGTAAACGCAGGACGTCATTTTATCGCGTCGAGTGGGTCACCAAGGATTGATACATAGCAGACTTGAAGTATGTTATTACGTATTCAGTAGCTTTTTGTAGTTACACAAACATGATTGTCGAGATCATATATTATATATACCTGCGCTTTCCCTGTGACGTTGGTGTTAATGGAAACGTAGTCGGTTGTACACAACGATTTTGTGACATCTGTGTTAGGATTTGGATTTGTCGATACATGGTTTCCGTGAAATATTATTTACAGTGGGTTTTATGACTGATGTTACAAAATCGGTATATTCATTAGAGAGTATGTTTTATGGGTACATTCTTTTGGGAAGAAAGTGTCAACGGAAATGCCAATAAATTCGCTTTATGTATTTCGGGCTAATACAATTTTATGAAAATTGTTTATCGTGCCGTGTTAGATACTATGTTAGAGACAATGGTTTTTAAAGAGCTTTTTTGTTTTTATGGTGATAAAAAGGATGCCAGAAAGTTTTGTTTTAACCTTTATCGTCTCAGCGGAAGTTCACCTGCTTTACATATAGTATATTATACTTTATGTGCGAGTGGGGAAGTTAGTGGAGTGCCCAACGAATAATCTCACTCCGGGATGATATATTGGTCTGAACAAATGCGGGTGTTTAGGATTGCAGATTATGTAAACTACAGGACAACCAAAAGTCGCATGCAAAACAAGCATTCCTCTAACCTTATAGACCCGGGGTCTCCAACCTACGGCCCACGGGCCGAAAACGGCCTGCTAAGATAATTAATAATTTGAAAATATATTAGTCTTATTGTTTTAGTTTATTAAATAAAAATAAAATAAAGAATAAGAACTTTCTCATTGAAATTGAAAGCGAGTACTCATGTCTTGAAAATATTTTTTTATCTCCGTTTAGAAATCAATATATTTATGACAGAAAAAACTGCGTTGTTAGCCGATTTATCATAGTATTGGAAATTAGCTTTTCTCGTTGATACAACTCAATCCCTGAATGAGTTAAATTTAAAACTTCAAGGTGCAAACTCGTTAATTTTAGATTTATGTTCTCACATCTAAGCTTTTAAATTAAAATAAACTTTCTTCACAATGCAACAAATATATATTAGACAATAAACCTTGTCTAATATCTAACTTTTAACAACTTTAAAAATTATAATGATGAAGAATTCTCTAGTGATTTTTCTGTTGGAGTGCACAACCAGCAGTACCAAACCAGCTTTAGAGATTTCAAAAGCTCATTCGAATTTTTGAAAATTCATTTTCCATTGAATTTGAAACTTTACCGATGGAACTGCAGCTAGATTTTATCGAGATAACATCAAATAACCATTACATAGATTGTTTCAAGGAAAATTGACTCCAAACATTTTACGCAATGTTGCCAAAGGAATCTTTCCCAAATCTTAAAAAATGTGCACATAAAATTATTTCAATATTTAGCTCTACCTACTTATGTCAACACACTTTTTCAAAAATTAAACACATCTAATCTAAGTACAGAATCAACTTTAGTGATGCACAATTACAAGCAACTCTGTTGATAAGAACAACAAAGTTTAAAGCAAATTACCAAAACATTTTAAAGATAATTAATTCCTAATTTCTCACTAAGCATTATACTCGATATTTTCCTATGTAATATTATAGATACGTAAAAAATTAAATTATAATTAAATAACTTATCTACCTTCAATTTTTAACCTCTCCATACCATTCTAAAATAAAAGTTTTGGTTCGTGGTGCCGAAGCGTATCTTAGATTTGACGAGCTGTAAAAAAAAAATATTAGAGACCCCTGATTTAGACATTTAGTAATGATATATTTAATTTATAATATTCGGTATAAGTGACATAATATATGAACAGAAATGTAATATAAGTAAGCTAAGCGCCTTTTTAAGGATAAAAGCGATACTAATGAAAACATGGTTGGAAACACCAAGTAACATAAAGTGGCACTTACATCTTTACGCTTTTCATCAGTTTATATCATGATCTGGTGACTGAAAATTATACATTCATACTCATTTAAAGTTTTCAGGTTAAACCAAATACAACAAAAGGCTTAGACAATAATTTAACCTATATCAACTTAATATTCATTATTCAAACCATTTTACTATTATGAAAACATGTTCTTAAATATTTATCTAATGTATAGGTAATGAAATGTGCACACTGCACACTTGTTTCACGTTTACTATCCGTATCGTGTGATTCTTACTTGATGCTGATTTAATTAAATCGTGACTTTCGAGTTGATTGCAGATAGGTTGGATTTTTTTTTATATATATTTTTTGTTTTATCAAACTAAAAATTAATTGATCATTGAACTTAACAAATTATTTACAGTGAAGATTAGTGTGTCCTATAGAGTTTGTCGTAATAAGTAATAGTTTTGATGTTTTTTTGGTTTTTGAAATTTTTTCAAAACTAATTTGAACATTCCAATCAAATAGTCTATATTTGATGTTCGATTAATTATAAATTATTCCACATGAATTAATTTAAAGAAGTTTACCATACTGTAAACGTTACCAAAATACTAAAAGAAAATAACTTTTGCTTTTATCAAACTGTAGCTGGTGCGTTCTATTTATTTGTAAAAATTAATTTACTGCTATTAGTACATTTATTTAAGACTTGATATTTTGATTAAAAGTTCTTATCGTCTCCAATACACTTAAATATTCTTGATTTGTAAATTACTTACATGAACACTTGAAATTTTAAAAAATAACCAACAAACACTACCCCCGCAGAACATAAACCCGAGTCGGTTCAATCATTTATCGCTCCTTCAAACTTAAAATAGTACTTACGAACAAATATAAGACTATGTTTCCTCATCAATAAAAGTAGAATGAAACGAATATATAAGACTTAGTCTCTGCATTCAGTTAGTTTTATAGATTTAACTATGTAAGTGAAATCTGTTTTTATTCTTACAAATGTTACTTTAAAACAGTTGTTATGTTTGTGTTTCATACAAACTTAGTTCGTAGTTCGAACTGTTCGAGGGCTTGGAGTGCCTACTATAAATCCGAAAATAAGCTCTACAAGTATATTATACCACTGGCTTTGAAGTAAATAAAGACCATAACAATGCAGAAATCTGATACAATGATGCAAATTGAAATTAAAAAATAATATTCTGGTTAAAAATTAGATTTTTTTTTAATTTTATGTACTTCCATTAGCGAATTAATATTTCCAAGTCTTCAGACTACAGTACTACTTGATTCAAATCATTAATTTCTAAATGTATTAACATTACAATTTTGGTTGGTAATTTTTTTTATATATTTTTTTTTTGTTTGATCATCGGTTAGTTGAAGCTTATATTTTATATATATTATCCCACATATAGTCATATCTTATGTGTTGTCAACTAGTTTGTCTGAATTACGAATACAGAGTTGTGAACAAATTTACATGGTACACAAGTTGTACAGAAGTTTAAAATTCTCCCATATCTCGAATGATATTGATATAAAAATAAATAATTCACTTTTTGCTGGTTGCCCGCAGACTGATTATTAAACATATAATATTCAGAAGGCATCGTAAATTCTAGCACTATTGACAACAAAATTAATTTTAAATTTTACAAAATCATGTCTATCATAATGTGTTTATTTTTCTAAAGTAACTTAATGTAATGCAATTTTTATATAAATGAGAAGACCAAAAACTTGAAAAAAATAAAAAAATTGTATACTACGATGGTTGTAAAACTAAACTAAAAATTGATAGTTCTTATTCTAACTGAAGTTTATTGTAAACATTTTTAATTTGTTATAATCAACGATTACAACTCAAAATATTTACGTAATCTTACTCCTTTTTCGACGATTGCAAGTTGATGGAATAAAAGAGCAATAAAACCAGTACTGTCTGGGAGATTTGATTGGAAATGCACGTACAACCTAATAATAATAATAACAATCATTAGTTACTAAACGAACATTTTTGGTTTTAAATATGAGCATTAAATTAATAAAAAAAGATTTATATAATATTTATTTAGATATAGGTACGTATGTAATGTATAAATTATGAATTGGTAATGAGCTGTGGCAGATAAATCTTTGTATAAATCTCGGGATATGAGGAACTATCACACCAACGTGATAATTTTTTTCATCTATATCAACCCCAACTATAGTCCTTATTAAACTTACATGCATACATTTAATATGTCTTACGCAGATTTTTATCTTGTTTATCATGTATGATAACCAGGGCTCGTGAGTTCATGCATTTGCATATCAATCTTGCTAAGTCGTATTTAATGCTAGGGGGCATAGAAATCCATTTCAAGGTACTGTGGTTAAGTATGTGAAATTTGATGTTAAATATTTTTGCATATTTAGAGGTTTTTTAACTATTTGGCATATTTATGCATTTTTATATTTTACTGCGCATATTTTTACTGAAATTTGATCAAAATGCAATAATTTTCGAAAGAGTTTTTGCAACATCAAATTATTAAAAATAAAACGTATAGAGGAGTAAAGCGAGTACAAACGTACGTATACAAACGTATAGGTACGTAGCCCGCATTAAGCAATTAGTGGAAAACATTTTATGTTATATTGTAACAATATGTAATATTATCTGACTCTTATCTTGATACTTTTACAGTGGTTTATTCTAGACCAGGGGTCCTCACTAGGATTTCTGAGAGAGCCAAATAGTTCATATCAAATTGTCCTCAGGGCCGCAAGTACAAATTGTACAGTTTAGTCAAGGCCTAAACCTAAACGGTATAGGTTAATTACAAAATATATTTTTCTTATTGTTATAATACACTATGAAGTGGCGTTAAATAACTTACAAAAAATATGATTATAACATATTAAGTTTATTACATCAAAAAAATTAATTTTTTTTGATATAAAAAAGTAGGGAAATGTCTTTTACTTAATTTCATGAATAGGCCTACTTGCATTTATTAATTCGTTGAAGTCGAAGGGCGAAATCTTTCACAATTCTCTAATATGGCATCTATATTAGCATTTTTTTTTCAAAAAAATATTTGTTTCAATAACTCTAAAATTTATGTTTGTCTATACTTAACAATCAGTCTGAGAGCCGCAAAAAATCGTTCCGAGGGCCGCGTAGTGAGGATCGCTGTTCTAGACTATATGTCAGTCGTTATTGTGACATAGTGTACGGAAGTTCGTTCAGTTTAACAATATTTTGAAAATCTCATATATTTTTTGAAATTGGGTACATTAATATAATAAAATATAACTTTTAATAAACTTTTAATAATATGAATGGACATTTTTTTGTTATTCCAAAATTTACTTATAGTATTTTTTTTTTTAATCCACATATTTTTGATACACATTTTTGGATTTTTAGTGCATATAAATGCATATTTCTGAACTTTTAAAGGCATATTTCAATGCATATTTTCCCAGCTTTTAATGCATAAGTGCATACTTATTTAGGCATTTTTTAGAGCAGGAACTCACGATCCCTGGTCATCACATATATCGATTCTTTCGTCACACATACTTATTGTTCGATTATTTTGTAACAGATTGTGAACATTAAAATTCGATTGATAATAAATTAAAATAACTAGTTAAAATGTGAAAAAAAATTCTATAAAATGCTTCTGTAAGTACTTAGTATATGTTTCGGGTGTTCAATATTCATATCAAATCCGATTTCGTCAACATTTTATTTTATAACGCTTGTCTGTGTACCGCACAAAAATAACAAACCAAACTCAATCGGTGTTGCAATCGCGGGTCACCGATTACCTGCGACTGGTTTTACTACCACCAGTTATATAGTTGATTATAATTGTGGAATTGTGAATTCCACGTACTATTAGCACAATCAATACACCGATAAACAGCGATTAACAGTCGGGGAAAAAAATACATATATACATATAGCTATATAAAATGTATACAAACTTTAAAAAAACCCCATTTTACCCCCTTAGGGTTCGAATTTTGAAAAATCCTTTCTTAGTGCGCCCCTACATTGCTCAAGGAACCTCTGTACAAAATTTGAAGTCTCTAGGCCCAGTGGTTTTTTGGTCTGGGCGTTGATGAGTGAATAGGGGCGGTCTCCTATATGTATATAGATTGCTTTATACATCATTAGCCGGGTTTTCACATAGATATAAAGCTTATCTGTATAGTGTATATTATTATGATGGTGTGTGTACACCGTGTATGTTTTATTGTTCGAAGAATTACGTTTTCAGTTTTTCAGTTGATTGTGAGTGGTTTTGATCGCCGTGTCGTTTTTTTGTGTGTTATATTGTGGTAAATTAGTGAATATAATATAGTTATTTAATAAAGTCAAAATGACCACACGAAGTCGTACTTCTATTTACTTAATTGAACAACATATTGCAAGTATACCTAGTAATCGGCTACCGTCTAATGGTGAAGCATTGGGTTATTTTTTTCATATGTATCGAATAGAAAAAAAATCATTCAATTATTCATGCATTAATGTAATTGAAGAAGTGATATTTGTTTGGAATAAAGCAAGAATACCGACAACTCGGAAAGATAACGCCGTAAATAAGCTACATCTGGACCTGATAACCGTATTTTTGTACGATTTCAATGTTATTGGTCAGAAATTAATCAGTCAACATATATCACACTATCACAGCAAACCCAACTATTATTCTTAGGATAACAGATGAAAAACGAAATGATATAGTCAATTTTTGTCAGGAAATGCTTCAAATTAAACAAGTAAGAGACGATTATCGCGAGCTGCTGGAATTATCTATCATATTTCTTGGTAAGGAACCCACCAGAGGTATCAGATTTATGACTCCAGGTGCTACTAGCCATGCTCGTTGGATGTCAAAGGTAATTTACTGTTTGAAAATATTTATGTTTAGTGAGCAATTTAATTTGAATCTGAAAGAGTAAACTGGAAGTCCAAAAGTTTTAAAGAAGCAGAGAACGTTTTTAAAAACCTTAGAGTAACAAATGACGTGGCAGAAAGAGGAGTTGCATTGATCCAAGACCTTAATCGCAAAATCACCCATGATGAGGACCAACTTCAATATCTTTTACAAGTAGTTTCTGAGCATCGAAAGAACTATCCTGATTGTAGTAAAAACGCTCTTAAAAATACAAATCCAACTTTTATGTTATAATAATTTTATTGTATTAATATTACCTAAATTATTTCGATTATATTTATAAGTTGACAAAGTTGTAATATACGTTTTATGTAATACTGCATGTATATTGTATATGACTTATTAGTGTATGATAGAAAAAAAAATTAAAGATTTTATACATGAACCAGTTACTCATTATTTTTTATTTTTTATTTTTATTTTATTTTGGGTTTGAAACCCTTTTGAAAATGTATACAAGTTACATAATTACAATAACATTTATAACAGAGTAAATTTACAATAATGAAAATACCTAATATTAAAAAGAAAAGATAAAGATTAACAAAAATGGTAAAATTAAATATTTAACTATTTTAATATAATTAAATGAGTTAAATTATTCAACTGACTTGGGATGACTAAAAAAAATTTAAAAAATTTTTTTTTCTTGTAAGCTCGTTTTGAAACTATTTAGAACAAGTATGAAGTGTAGGAGATTAAGTTTTCGAAATAAAATTTTTTTTGACCATTATTAGACCACTCTATAATTATAAAAAAATTAATTAAACCAAATATTAAACACTCGTAAATAATATGTGTGTGTGTGTGTGTGTGTGTGTGTGTGTGTACATATTAGATGATTTAAATGTGAATAAAATAAACGAATGCACAACTATTATATACGTCTGAAAATCGAATCAACATTATAATGCCTACGACAAAACAAGCAAGACGTTAAGCACCTCAATATGATGGACATTCATGAATGCGTTGTTTAAATTTTTAAAACTTTATGTCATATAAGTAGTAATGTAACAGTGTCGCATTATTAGCTTAAAAAAGCTTAGAAAATGCCAAACGACATGTTACCGAAGAAACAATTTAGATCAAAGCTCGGTGCTGAGCAATATATATATGGGCGTCCTATATCGTTTTCATTTTCTCAATTTTCTAATTTTCTTTCTAATTTTCAAAATCACAATGTAAACAATATGGTATTTTTATACGGTTTATACGGTATTATAAACAAGCAGGTATCTTCACAAAACAAAACTTAAATATTTAATTTTCAATTAATCCTGTTAAGAACAATAAACAAACATGTTAAAAAATTTAACCGTCCATTTACTTTGAAAAAAAAAAAATAAGAAAAAAAGTCAAATGCCATAATATAATTAAATTTAATTCAATAGTGTTTATTCATTATTTGTGTGTAATATGATCAATAATAATACTATGTGTGGGTACTAAATAACTACGTTTTTATACAGTTCATCAAGAAAAAACTTTTCAACAACATTTCAATTCAAAACTCATAGTACACATCATGTTCAATAGTACAATTATTTGTTCTCATAGTATTCAAAATTAATAAATTAAAAGGGTTAATATAATTTGAAGTATGTTAAATAATTTGAAATTGTTTTAATTAATACATTAAAAAAGATGTTTTATAATTTAATAATATAAATAGCAAAACTAAATCTATAATATTAAATTCAATAAAATACTTAAATAGCTTGTGATGCCTTAATTATTGTTGGTCTAATGCGACTTAAATCCTAATCTTATATGGAAATATAATAATTTTGTTTGTTTGTAAATTAAATTAAAAGAGTATCTTGAGTATTGTATATAACTATTTAAAAACAAATTAAATATTGGTTGTTCCAGAATGGTTATCGTTTAACAAAGTCGAGAGTAACTGCATACGTATATTGCCGTGACGACGTAAAGGAAACAAATACTTTAAAAAAGTGAATAGTCTTAAGATGATAAATTTTATAATGACTATTATATATAATGTTTTAAAATAATTTGTATTACTTTATTTGAAAAAAAATTATTTATGGAGCATGACTGGTTTTCTTTTTTATTTGATCAATAGTACATAAAAGTGTTTCTTACTTTTTAATAAAGGATTAAAATATACATTATTCTATGTACAATTTTGATTTTTTAAGTTAGTCGAGCAATTAATATACTATAAAAAGTTAAGTATGAGCGCGGCAATCACAGTGTAGCAATTGTGTCGAGCATTATAAGTGTACTAACAACAGGTTAATAATATTACTTGACTACTGTTATTTCACCAAAAAAAAAAATTTCATAAGAAATATATATTATGGTTTTGCTTGATTCACAATTTATTTTTATATTATTTGTAGTTAATTTTATTTACAAATCATTTTTCAATCCGCTACCTTATGGTAAGTACTTATATCAATTGATGTCTTATCTGAAAGACTGAAAAGTGTATTCAATCAATTACATTGAAAATTAATTGTATTTGTATGCATCAATACATTTTTTAAGAAAATCTTTCATTTCCAATTACATTTTGTTTTTATATTTTTTAAAAATTTCATTAAATTTTACAAGTAGGTATATTACAATTCTGTTTATCTTTAAAGACCATATAATATAATGGAGACAGCTTGATAAAAGAGTTCAATAATCAGTTAACAATATAATGAAGGGCTCGTCATTAAAATGTTATTGTAAACATTTCATACAGTTGAGTATAATAGTTGTATATTGATTGAATAGGTAGCAAAAAATATATATAAAATATTTATTTACGTAAATTTTGAATATAATAATTAACAGAACATATTATTATTTAATATTTATTTTATATATTTATTATAAATAATCATTCAGCATGATTAATTTAAGAGTGTTAACTTAATAACTAGGAATCCTTAACTAATAACAAAATTAACGAAGATAGATACAGCAACAAAAGGTTTTGATCATCATCCTGGTACAGCTTAAATCACTGAAAAATAAAAATATTTGTAAATTATATTGATACTTCATTAAGAATACTGTTACTACTGTTACTGTTTAATAAATAATAATAAATATCTATCCAACTATCTAATCTAATCTTACGACTATAAATTATTATTATATGTACAATTATAGTTCATCATATCCGTCCATTATTGCATCGATGAAAACATTTTTCATCCCATTTTCAACATTTTATGTTCTGTGAAATTATCCTACTCGTATTTAGTTTTGTTTATGACCCCATTACACACGGGCATATTCATAAACGTACTGCCAATGCAACTCGAATGTATAACAGAAGGCAAAAAGATAACATATTATATTTAGAATAAAGAAATTATAGAATAAAAAATTCTACATATCATGGTCCGAAGGCAAAATAAACAACCAATCACGGGCGAAGCTGTGACGGGTCGGCTAGTAATAATATAATTATTAATATTTTTCTTAAAATAATAAAAATAATATACATATATCATTATGTCACTGTATATGCAATGAAATAACTAAATTATTGTTCAATTCAAGAATTTAGAATTGTACGTCATACTTTAGGTAAGTATTACTTATTTACTTATATTTACCTATAGTTGTTTGTATTTTTGTTTTGTTTTTTTTATCTTTTTAAGACCATTTTTAATATGTTGTTGTGATTTGATAAAAAAGCACTGTTATATAATAAAACATAGCATTGTTACTTTGGCGTGGGCGCAAACATACAGTTTCAGTCAAACCACTGAATATGTTTATACAGTGACAAAAACTTATTTATTATTTACAAACATTTGTTTACAGTAACGTTAATTTTAGCCTAGCGGGATAGTTTTTTACTTTTTTTTAGAGCGATGCTCTACCATAGAGTTGTACATCTCACAGCTGATTGTCATGGTCAACTACAGCACTCTATCCTATGGTCTAGTTTTTTTCTACAGAACTGTCAATTAAAAAATCAAAGGAGTTCAATAGTATAAAGATACTTTAAATATTGAGAAAATCATACAAAACTGTACCACTTTTTTTTAGAAAAGGTCCTGCCCGGGATTGCTACCATATACTCAAATAGGAAAAATAATGAATTGATTCAGTTACTGCCACTTATACCAACAGATTTTCATAACTTTATCAAACTCTAACTATACACATAAAAACAAAAGATATATTGCCAGATAATGTAGAGGAAAACTTTGAATAAGTTATTTATAATATGTTCCTAACAGTTTAAGTCAATAAATTAACAATAAGTATTGTGCAAAATGATTTAAATCCAGTCTTTTTGTTGTTTTTAAAGTTAAAATAAAATATTTTAAAAGTATTTGTAATTTATATATATTTATCTCATAAGAGTATTTTATACGAGTGGTTATATATTTTTTGATCATTGATTAATATACTTAAATAAAAAGATTCTTTTAAAATGTTGTTCCATGGTTAAATTTAATTTTCCCAAAATGGTTTATTTTGAACTTTGTCCTATTATAGATCAACCGTCTTCGTAACAATTGGCTTTCTAAGAGTATAATACATTTATTTGTTAATACATTTAAAATTACCAATAAAATAAAGTGTTCAATTCTTCATTTTTTCAGTGCACTGATCACAATACCAATTGCCAATTGGTTTTTCTGTAATACCAACACAATCATAGTGAAACCATTCAATTGGACACTAAAACAAAATATTTTTATTATTAATAAATTATTACTCGATGTAACAATCAACGTTTTTAAAAATTATTAATTGATTTTTGCTTATTACCGTATCATTATCACAAGCAACCATTAAATCATATGCAACTTCATTACATATACAGTAACGGGTTTCATGATTACTAGATTTCTTAGATCTAAAAAACAAAAACAAATTGAAGATTTTAAAAATGAAATTGAGATAAAATTTATATGTTCAGATACATACTTTGTTTTTTTCCGTTTATTTTTTTTGGGGGATACAATAGAATTAACATTCAATTTTGGAATGTTTATTTTTATGGGGTTACTTTCGTGCTCAAATTGTCCATTTAAGAATGCGCTTGATGTACATTCTATTGGTTCTTGGAATAAAACCTGAAAAAACATAGTTCAATATCAATATTTTAAAGAATTAGGTAAAATAAACCAGAGCACAAACAGAATTATTATCATAGACTTCATTACATACAGGAGAAGGCAGTTCTATGTCTTCACTTATATTTTTCTTGGATATTGATCTAGACTTTGTTTTTTTTGAACCCCCATTTGGTTTTACTCTGGAATTAAAATTAAATTTGAGATAATATTTCAAACATATATCATTCATACTTACGTTTTATCTATTTGTTTATTATTTTTTGTACATTCTTTAGGATCTTCAGTTGTCAGACGAAGATCCACTCTTTCTGCTTCAGAGTCAACAATTGAAAGGCGTTCAAAGTTTCCTTTACATGTGGCAAAACTATTAGAGGTTGTTGGCTGGTCTATAACAGATTAAGTAATATTTATAAAGCTTTTTTTTTTGTTTGTATGTGTCTTAAAAAAAATTAAAATTAACTTTGTACGTATACTAAAATATTTGACACACAAGTATTAATTAACAGATGAATTATGAGATTATCCATTTGTATGAATTCACTAGTAAGTTTAATACTTAATTTATAACTATGGTTATAAAGCTTAACTTAAGTAAAACAATACGCAATGCAGAAGCATTTCCAATTAATAAATCAATAATAATATTAATAACATTTTATTCATCTTAAATTAAACAATATTATTAAGTATGTTGATTTTAAATATCAAATTGAATTCAACTATAATTAGTACAAATTCAATTAAAAGAAATTCAGGAACCAGCAGAAACATGCAAATGTGAAACGAAGCTTGTTTAGTCAAATACAATGTTCACCTACCTTTAACATATCGTTTAGTTCTATATTTTGTTTTTCTTTCTTTGGTATTACTGTATTTTTCTTCATTAGAAACTCCTGAAATTTAAATGATTTTAAATAAAAAATAAAAACTTTATATGTATCAACTTTATTTTACTTTGTTCAATGAGCTCCGCAGTACCCTCATTTTCGGTGTTCAACTTCTCTTTTAATTTCTGTAGGTCAAAATCTAATTGACTTAAATATTTTGCCAACTTATTTTTGATTTGCACAACATTATCAATCTTCATAGCTTGACAAGAAAAAAATTTTTTTTTGAAATAATGAAACTAAAATAATTCATTCTAAGACTGTCAAGAAATTTAGTTTAAAAATGTTAACAAAAAGATTTTTTTTTAAGTCACCGATTCAGATGCAAACACTAGTGATTAAGGAATTAAATTTTAAAAGCTAATTAATATTATTTCTAAATTTGTTATGGATTTTTTGAAAGTATGGGGTGTAACATAGTCCTACGTTGGTGACATGAGACCGCGTCAAAGGTTTGTAAATGTTGAGTGAAAAAATGTACAACAGTACATTTTTTTATTGAACCCAATGTCCAAGGTGAAATCACTGAGTCTTATCTTTCACTCACGATTTTATACCTATGTAGTGTAGTAGTGTAGGGTTATTATTATTATTATTTGTTTATGTATGTAGTGTAGGGTATCCGCATTGTACGGCTGAGAAGAAATACACCGTGTCAGGTGAAGTGAACCCCAACCCACAAAGACAGAAAAATTGTTAACCCTAAAATAAGGGTTTAAATCAACTTATGTTTACTGGATTTAGTAATTGCTTTTCCACCTTCTTCCATAACAGTATGAAACAGAGTTTCTAATTCACTTGAATCCAGTTGATCAGCATTTGAAAACAATTCTTCTACGTTGTCTTTTACTAGTTTCATAGAATCTGAAAATAAGCTAGTATTATAATGAGCTTTTCCTGAATAACTTATGAATATATATTCTAATGTACCAGAATATATTCAAACATAAAACGATATAAATAATTATATAAGTAATAATATACAGCCATGGTAGCATTTACTTTATTGATCCTTACATGCGCGTTATTGTTTTTTACTACAAAGTTTTTCAATATACATTAATATAGGTGTCTGCTTTGGTAATACAAAAATGTATTCTATTATATTGAAATGCACCCTCATTTATTATATTTATACATGAAACCCTTTGACTATTTTAGTTATCTCAATCAGTTAAACCATCATTGTTTTTTTTTTTTTTTATAGATTTTAAGGGAATAACATGTTAAAAAGCTGAGTATATAAGTATGGATTTGTGTATGCCAATTAGACTAGTACTGGAGGTGTAAGATAAATGATATGTTAGACTTTTGTGGACATCTGGTCATTTAATCTTACGATTATAATAAAGTTTAACAAGTTAATTTTACTAAGACTATTTTATTTCTCTTCACACCTTTAAAAACATTGTACTCAACGTAAATTCTCAGAAATAGAGTTTATCTATCTCTCAATAAGTGCTTAGGCTATTCAAGGCATTGCACTAAATTGAGTTTAAAATTGATTAATTTAACATGTAAGCTATTAGTCAGCGTCAAGTTAACTCTTAATCAGAGTTTCTCAACCTTTTTATATCTTTCAACTACAACTATTATGATAACTTTAATGTACCATAAGAAAAATATTATATGCACACTTATGAGTTAATGATACAGACCAAAAGATTTATTTATTTTATATCAAGAATAAATAATAATTTTTTTAAAAAAGATTATTTTATATAATATTATATAATTTTATAAACATATATATATATATATATATATTATAATTAATAAGATAAAATTATTTAAGTAGGTATATGTATAAACTATACATTTTAATAAATATATTCAAATAATTATCTCTTTTTATTCGTAGTGCATTAATTTAAATTTAATAGAAATAAGACAATATAAAATTATAAATTGTTAAAACAATGTAATACTTTCATAATAGAAGTATAACAAAAAAAAATTAATTTTATATTTATATATATCAACATAAAATTATTATTATTATATTCTAGATTCATTTTAATTAATTTTCTTGATCAATTCATGTAATACATGGCTATCATTTTAAAGTATGTACAAACATAGATGCAAATATTTTATAGACTGTGACAAACATGAAAGTCAACAATTCTTTTCAAAATGGTTGATAAATCATAGACATTAAAAACAAAAACTAATATAAGAACAAATATGAACAAATAAGAACACTGATGCATTGAAATACTAATACTGAAAATCATTATCGTCCCATATCGCGCAATTCAATATCTTTTTAATAAGAATATGAAATTTTAATGAATACAAAGTACAGACCTACATAACAATGTATAAATCATTAACGTGTATCATATAGGTATCACGAAAAGGGCGGAGGGAATTTTGATGTAAAATGGTATACGTTACCAAATGGATAGAGGCAGAGCACCGTAAAAGAGTGAGAACTCAGAGGTTGGACAGAAGTAAATCACAGATATATATTATGCTGGTTAACGTTTGTAGCAAAGTGTTATACATATTTTTACTCAAAGTGTATGTAGGTAACTGCATTAAAAGTGATAGGAACAGTTTGAGAACTAGCTTCTTCCCATTCCATTTAAAGGTGAGGCGTCGTTCAAAGAATAAATATATACGTACAAAGAGCATTGAGCGATTATCACGGTACCTACCTTCGACTTGACTGTCCAGTTTACTAATTTCCTTCAAGCAGTTACGCATATCAGGCGGCAACTCGTTGAGATCTGCGACAGACGAGACAAAATCAATTATGAATATGAACAAACGGTTCCGCGTTACGTCCACACGCGCGTCCCGAATCACTTACAATCCATAAAGTCCTCCAGGTACGACATGGCGGCGACGTGCTTGGGGTTTTCAACGACGGCTGCAACAAGTGGACGATCGGCGGGCAGGTGGGTCGCGAGCCTATCGGAGAACAGCTAGACGCAAAAGTGACGGACGGCAGAAGCGAAACCGGTCCGAACATCCGCACGCGCGTTGCGGCCAGTGAGGTTGTATAACGGTCGGCGGCAATCGGTGAAGCAAGACTGCGCCTGGATTTCGCGCCGGAACCGCCCGAGCGATGCGAAATCGTGATGGTTAATATGGGCGTCTCAAGTGAGAACGTTATTTTTTAAATTTTTTTCTTTTTTTTTTTTATCGCGTTCACAAAGATCGTACGCACAATGCAATATACTTAACAAACTCGGTAGTTACCCGTTTTGCGTAAATAATACGTTACAAATTACAGTTGATAGTAAACGGGAGTTGTGCGAAAGAAATAAAAGATTTTTCGAGATAAAATAATAACATGAGACGATGGTCGTCACGTCTCGAAAAAGTACCTTTCAAACTTGTAACAATCTTTTGGTTCAAAACAATAGGTTAGGTTACATTAATTACAATCTTGGTGACGACGGAAAATAGTCCGCGATGTGTGTGATGAGTGCTCATCAATAACCCGAATATTTCGATGCTGTGAAAACGATAAAGATGCTGATTACACGGTGTCCTACGTGAGCTAATGCAACGCGAAGGGATGCGAAACTATCAAACAAGGGTTCTCCGGATAGTGGCCTACGTGACCAAAATCACGGTTTGATATTTCCGCGCGATCTGAACGTGACTTGATTCATTTCGACCATCAAATGTTGTTGTGTTCTTGATAACCGAAGTGAAATTCTCCATGAGCATGTCTTTCTAAGTAAATTGTGTTAGCTTTTTTTCTTTGCTGTAGTCGGAGTTTATTCAGCTGATATTTAAGGTACAAGTTTTTCATCAAAAACGCCTTTCGTCCGTCCATGATCAATGCATACTTTAAATTGTATCACATGCGCTTTTTCCAACGTACCAATCGATTAATTGATGCCATAAGAATTTAGAATACTGATTAGTGATTTGAATTTGTCGTAAAGTCTTCTTAAGATCGACATATGCACATTTTTTTAATTTGCACACAACATGACCAAAAATAAAGTTTGTTAATTTTTAAGATATAATTTTTTTTTTTCAATTTTGGAAGACAAAATCAAATAAGTGGGAAAATTTATTCAAAGTAGACTTTACGATGAATTTAAATCATTTTTCAAAATCTTTATCGCTTCAATAGATCGATCGGTACGTTGGAAATAGAAAACGTCTACATCCCTATGTAATCCGGGTCACTACATAAATAATACAATGATTTACATAAATATCTAACGATACGTTAAAATAATTATTTATTGTCGTCATTATGACCACATATGCGTTGGACCTAGCTGTGCGCGTGGATTTCATACATCACCGGATATTTAGGTACTTATTATACTCTGTTCAAAATGAGATCGGTACAGGCGGCAATCCATTGTGCATGTGGCTTTGTTCCGTGGCAAGAGCGCCCCTTCATTTCAGTATCAACTGCCGATAAGTTCAAATAATTTATAATTAAAAAGTCGTTTTGGCGTTTCTCTTTGATTGGATTGAAATTTAAGTTTTTTCCTATCCATACCTCCACCCACCGAAGTCTCGAACCGTACGCGCGATTTTCACTGCCGCCGCTGCGCCATATCGAATCTCGTCCTTCGTCGCAATCTGCATCTTTATCGTTTTCGCAACATCGAAATATTCAGATAATATGAGATGTCACAAAATGATTACAAATTATATCATAATATTAGGTATTACGATGCTATTTTCCTTAATACTTGAATTGGAATAATTCAAAAACCAACCGTTAAAATTTTGATTTCGGTACATCAAAAATTGCGGCAAAACGACCCCATGAAATACCGGAGTGAAAATGGGATGTTCCCATTTTGAAAAACATAAATTTGTATCTCCACAGGACATGAATGATGGCATGAAAAAAATACATTGAGGAAAACATGGTTTTAATGTTGAAAGCAAAAATTTCAAATTAAAGCATTTTTACAGCCAAAAAAGGGTCAAATAATGGAAAGACGCATCTAGAACTAGAACTAATTACCAACCGAATACATTAAAGAAGAATATACAAATTAAATTAATTAATTAGTTATATTTTTAGGAGGATAATTTTAAATTTATTATATATGTTTACTGTACCTAATTATAATAATGAATTTAGCAAACTGTAAAATAAGTGCAATCTTTTAAAAATATAAATTAAATAACTTTGTAGTTCAATATAATTTAAGTTAAGTTTTTAAATTTATAAAAATGAAAGCAGTTATTTAATGATAAATATATGTGAATATCATAAATTTAACTTACAAGCAGATGAAATAAAAAAATAAAGTTTTGTCCAAATAAATATGATTCATAGAACTTAAGTATTTAAAAGTATTTAAGTATTTATAACATAAGTATAAATTCAGTATTATATTTATTGTTATTGATTACTTTCTGTGATTACAAGCACAATTAATTATCTTCTAGTTATAATTCTCATTTTTCATAGTTTTGTTTAATTTTCCTATTTTTAATTTATTCATAAATTATTTAATTGTAATTCTTTTTATCCAAAAATATTTAATGAATTTATTAATTAAAAAATAAATTACATTCATAGTCAAATTACAAATTACATGAACAACAATACAGAAAAATATTTGTTGCAGGTATTACATATAAATTATGTTTAGTGAACATAAGAGATTAATCTATATTAATTCATAATATATAATATATTATTTTCAAACAATTATCCTTAAAAAAAAAATGTCATATTTCAAAATAAGATTTGTTTAGATGTCTTATGTTTAACAATGATAGTAATAATATTTAATAAAAAAAAAGAAAAATGTTTATTGAAGATGGATATAAAGCTACATTTATAACTAATATTATAAAGCTAACTTAAATAAATTTGTGCAGAGGCATTTATAATTAATGAAGCAAAAATAAAATAAACAATATTGTATTCATCTTAAATAAACAATGTCAATAAGTATGTTATTTTTAAACACGATAATTTAAATAAAATTAAGTCACTAAAATCAGGAACCAGTGAAACATGCATGAAGCTTGTCAAGACAATTACAATAATTACCTACCTTCAAAAATACAGCGTTTAGGTTGATACTTTTTTTTTTTTTTATTAGTATTATTACACCTATCTAAATCTGAAACTCCTGAAATTAAAATAATATTACATGAAATATTAAAAACAAAATAGATGTGTGGTCAAATTTACTTTTTTCAATAAGTTCAGTGACACTATTATTACCAGTGTCCAATTCATTTTTAAATAAATGTAGCTCGTGATCTAATCGACTTAAATATTTTGTCATGAGTTTTTGCATTTGGTTAGCTACCTGAATTTTACTCTCTAAAAAAAACAAATTTTAAAAATAATGAAAACAAAATATATTCTTAATAATAGTAGTAATAATAAAAGTAATAGATACTTATAGTATATTTACGTGATAACATTTTTCATGAAATCATTCTTATTGTTATAATACTTTATAAATAAAACCATTTTAGTTAGATAAGAAACGATGTGTCCTTATATTATCATATTATGAACTGAATGTCTGAATGACATAGATAAATGGGTATTTCAAACCCCAACACACATTCGTGTATGTTTTTTAATTTTTAAATAAGTAGACAATTTCAACGACAATGATGTTTTTGAAGTTGAAACTGAACATGATTACGTATCAGAACAAGTAATAAGTTTCAGTTCAGATTATGGTAACGATATGAATAATACAAGGGAAAAAATTTAAGAGCCAAATGGGCTAAAAAAAATCTTAACCAGTGAGTATTGAGAGAATGTAATGCAAAAATGCTAAAAATCTTAATAAAGGATATCGGAGTGTTTTGCATTTATTTTTTCATCCAAATATAATTGTGTATTAACACAATGTACACATCTAATAATCCTATCTTATAGAGTTAATTATAAACAAATATTAGTTGGGAAACAGACTGACAAGAAATGTAGTTTTAGATGTGTACAAAAAGTTGGTTTTGTTTAGTTACTTATTTCCCTACTTATTCTAACGCAAAATAGAAGCCAAGGAGAAAAATTGTAATAAATGTGTAACATCATTTTAAATTTATTATAGATTTTTGTTAGTTAAAACTATAAACACATTAACAAAGGGTTTATAACATGCTTACCAGATTTTTTAATTGCATTTTCACCTTCTTTCATTATATTCTGAAACCCCATTTCTAATACATTTGGATTCAGTTGATCAGCATTTGAAAACAATGTTTCTACATCACTTTTTACATGGTTCATAGAATCTAAAAATAAGCTTGTATTATAATGGACTTTTCCTAAATATCTTCTACTGCAATGAGTTTAAAATTGATTAAGATAATATGTTTACTATTGGTAAGCATCAAGTTTCTAATAAACTAATACAACTTAAACTATTAATCAGAGTTTTCCAACCTTTTTATATTTTACAAACTACAACTTTTGATAATTTTAATGTACCATTTGAAAATATTATTATTTGTATACTTATGAATTAATTATACAAACAGAAACATTTGTTAACTTGATATCAAGAATAAATAAAAATTAATAACCTTTCCATGGAACACTATTGGTATAAGTATAAGTATGAGAATTACTGCTGTAATCAAAATTTTAAACGTAACTTTTTGATGGGCTATTTAATAAAATTTATTATTCAAAAAATAATTTTATTTAAAAACGAATTAATAAAAACAAAGTGTTCGACTACAATTATACTTTTACATACTACATAATATTTACAATTAATAATATAAAATTAATTAAGTACATAAAGCATAGTAAATATTCACAAAATACAATTTCTTTTTTTTTTGTACAGTGAAAAAACAGAAAAAAGAAAATATAAGTAGTATGATTTTTAATTTAACGATCATATTTAAATCAGTTTTAGTTCTTTATTTTTATTAAATTTGTTGAATATTTGGTATAATATATTGCTATAATCTTATAATATGTACAAACATACAAGAAAATATAATAAAGAATGTGACAAGTATCAAATATGTAAAATCAATTTAAAAATGGTAGACAAAAACTAACTGATAGGGAACTGATAGGTACATAAATAAATGATGCATTAAAATCTTAATACCAAACCTAATAATAATAAAAAATATTTTACAATATCAATCAAGTCATTTTCTCATTAATAACCGTGTAACATTTTAATTAATGATACAATATTGCTTCAATTAAGTAATAAGTAACACACACGGATATTTAATTCATACCAAATACAAATTTGGTAAATGATAAATGTTGAATATGATAGCCATTAATATAAATTGATGAATTGTTGAATTATTCAAGTATCCCTAATATTATTAGCCCCGCTTATAAATTAATACATTGATGTACTATTTATGTGACAAATTTACATATTTGAATGTTAAACACAAATAGTATACTTTTGTATTGTACCTATATAATATCGACCGTGGTCCAATAAGGTTATTTATTTAGGCCTTTTATATGATAACATCAGAAGTGAAGGATAAAAATTAACATTTGAGAATCCATTATATTTGTGCAACTTTATTGTCAACTTTATCAAAAAAGATAAATAAAAAAATATATTGAAATGAGAAAATAATAATGTTTGAAGACCAGTGGCAATATAACATAATCAACGCATTATCAAAAGACACAACTTTGAAAAACAAAATTATTTCAAAAGAAATATTCGTACAGGAAGAACTTTTAGCAGACAGATAATACATTTGAGATCAGAGTGCTACATTGTAGATTCTAGCAACACGGCAAAGCAGTAGGTACCTATGTACCCATGTAAGGCAAGAACATTAGTTGTGTTAGAAGTTTTTTAAAATCATAATTTTTTACATAATCATAACTAGCTTAAGAGCTTATAAATGTAACTACTGAAATTGGTAACACAATTGTACGTTAGTAAGACGGAGACAACACACTTTCTTAATTTTTGTAGTTTTAATTTTAATCGTTGTGCTCATTTATGAAATTGTTAGTGATGATAATAATAATAAGTAGATAAATATTATATACGTAATTTGAGATGAAACAATATAAATAAAATAAAACGATGGAATAGTAAAAATGAATACCGAACATAGTACATAATAATAATAAATTAAAGTATACTGCGCACGGAACTCGCGACGATTTCTTTTATCGCAATTCTTGTGCAATGCCATTCATAGTACAGAGATTCGGCACAGAGACCCGCGTACGACGAAAACACTAAAAATAAATACACAATAATCGCCCCGTGGTAAGATGGCGACTGCGGCGCGCGTACCTAGAGGCAGGCACTTACCTTCGACTTGCAGGTCCAGGTCGCGTATTTCCGTCAGGCGGTTTTGCATCTCGTGCGGCAACAGCTCGAGCTCTTTGGCGGGCGAAAAAAAGTAGAAAAAGAAAAAAAAAAACATTGATCAATGTCAACTCTGTCGCGGTACGCGCAATAGCTCCGCGGCGCAGACCACTCACTTTCCATAAAGTCCTCCAGGTAAAACATGGCGACCGTCGACTACTTCCGGGGCGGGACGCGATTCGCGGGAAGACGACCGTGCGGCGTGGCGAGACGCGCGAGACTGCGAGCTGGGCACGGCGCACGCCCGGTCCGCGGGGAGAACGGGGAAAACGTGGTTCGCCGGAGCTCCTACCAGTTACCGAAACGATTACGGCGGCGGGACGCTCGTCGTCGTTATCATCATCATGAAAACTGATCGGCTATCGCGTCATCGTTTATCGCACGACCGAGCGAACGCGTAAAAAAAAAAGTCGGAAATCACGTAGCGCGTGCCGGTCGAGCCGACGTCAACCGATGGTAAAATTACGTACGTACGTTCTATTACACGTAATACGTGTTGTACGATAATCATGCTCGAGGAGATCTTGGAGTCATTTTTCTCGTCGTCATGGTGCGATCAAATTGAAAAATATTCGTATTCAGATATCCGCTTCGGCTCGCGAATGCGCAGCTCCCCGGAAAAACCCACTCGTTTACCATGAGCCACTTTCAAATGGAAGACTGAATTCAGTGCGAGTTACGGTTACCTTGGGGTGGGGCCGTAGAAAAAACGTAAGGGCAAAGTTCAAGGCTATGGGCATTAATTGTTCCAGGCCTACTTACTTTACACTTGCGTACCCCAAGGGGGTCTGAAAATTGTGGCAAAGATTCATAATATACATTGAAACCTCGATTAACTGTGCTCACTCTTCCAAAATTATCGTCGATCGAAATTTTTAGTCTGAAAAGAGTGTTAGGTCGGACCAACGAATTTTTATATTATGTACATAATATACATTATTGAAAAACGTAAACGGACCTTTTCGACAATAAAAATAAGTCACGGGTAGATAAGAGTTATTAATCTAATCGCGTTATAGCTAATGTACTGGGAAATTTTAAATTCTGTCGAATTTGTTTCATACTATTTGGTTTGTTTTTAGCATTTTTGGCATTGCTCATAAATCTATACGAGTATATAAAATATCTACATTTACAGTGAAACCTGACTTAACGGATACCTGTATATAACGGACACCTCTCTTATCAGACAAAATGACCCGGTCCCGGCAAAAGATAGGCATTCCAATGTATTTCGACCTGTCTATAACGGACTCCTTCTATTACGGACATAGACACTAATGTTTAACCCGACAATTTCATAACGGACAAAAATACATACTATGAAACATAATATGTTCATACAACTCTTGTAAGTGTAAACTGTTTAAGTGCATCTTTTCCTTAGCAATGCCACCTCCCGTGCCGCGTAAAGCTTTAAATTTAAAACAAAAGGTGGACATTATTCGTTTTAAAGACTCTAGCGTAGGTTGGTCTATTCGTAAACTTGCCGACAAATTTGGCATCGGTAAAAAGCAAGTAGCCGAAGTTTTAAAAATGTAATATAATAAATTCATAATGTGCCATTGTTGTATGTAATGTAAAAATAATAATTAAAATTAAATTTATAATGTATATATGTGTATAAGTATAATATATAATATTAATAAAGATTATACCCAATACATATTATAAAATATAAAACAATACAAATGTACGTAAAAATTGTATAGATCATGTTTGAAGATTAATTTTATTTTTAAAACATTGAAACCTGTCTATAACGGACAATTATTTTGGTCTAGTAACTGTCCGCTATACACAGGTTTCACTGTATTTCATTTATATAATACATCATACAATTATGTAGAACACAACAAAATAACATTGTACATTTGTACACACTTATTATGCTTAGAACATTATACATTTTTTCATAAAAAATTCGTTCAATTATAAGTCTTGATTAAGTTTAGTATCCTAACCTTGTGTCTTATCGATAATTATGAATTAGTTCGATTAATTTCTCATTGTCCATAATGAAATGTACTTGACAGTGTCATATGACAAAATGAATATTGACAACAAACGTAAGCCAATATAATAAATTTCGTAGTATGCTGAACATACCAGTCGAAACGTGTTCATACGTGGATCGGATATGTGTGAAAGGACCTTTATGGTTCTGTAGGGCGTAGGCAGCCGTAGGCTACGAAGGACGGACCGACCGACATTTTAAATTAAGCTTCGTAAAAGTCGGAACGCTGCTTAATGTTTGTGTAGTAAAGAGGATATTGCTTTTTACATTAAAACAGTTACATTTAATTCTTCAATGTAACAATAATTTAACTAGCAAATAATCTATAACATATACAGGTATCCCGCCGAGATAAATAACCTAGCAAAGACGCAATGAAGCATACGATGAAATAGTGAATTTGTGAAAGCCAATTTTTCCAGAGGTCAAAGTTTCAAAGTTTAGGTGGTTCATTCAAGGTAAAGCACCAATTAGTTATTCAAGCATTTTTGTAAATCGGTTTGGATTTTGATATAATATGTGATAGGAGAAAATATACTTTGACCATTTTCTTTTACATGCTTAAATCCCTATTTGAAAGTTTTCTTCTTATTAGGTACCTAGTTAAATAATAAATGTTTATTATTTTATAGTTATTTACTATTTCAAACGTCTTCGGTATTCCTTCACCCTTACACTCCGATCTCGTATTGGTATATTGTTAATTATTGAAAATAATCCAATACGCACAATAGTCCTAATTTGATTTTTTTTTTGTTAGCATTTTAATGAATATTTAATGATGGAGAATAAAATAAAAAATGATTTAACAAATAAAATATATAAATAATATAATAATAAATATAATATATCAATTAAATAAAAAACTGTTTCGTTATCATCAGTCATCAGTTCATTACAATGACGAAAACACTTTCATCGGCTGAAAACTGTTGGTAATTCATAAACTCCACACACCACGCAAAAAAGTGCAAATAAAATAAAATCATAACAATACGATCGCTAATCGTAAGTATACTCATCTACTAAAGTACTAACAACTAACTTGCAAATATTGAATAATAAAAAAAAATATGATTGTAATTAATATTAAAATAATCTACACCTATTCGAAAGGTTAAATTTATAATACAAATTCAATGTGTAAGTAATCGTACCTAATTAAGTTACCTTTGTCTTTCCAATATTTTGAAATGTATCTAGAGTTGTACCATCAAATTTGTCAATTTGTAGCTCTAACACATACTCTTTCGGTTAAATTATTTTTCATCAATATTTTTATTACATATATCTTACATTTCTGATACATTATATTGTTTTTTTTTTATTCATCATGATGACTAAACTGTTATTTTTAGTAATAGTTTCTGGGACATGAATAGAGAAACCTTCTTTAATCTATACTTAATAATAATACATTTTTTTTTCAATTGTAAACGGAAGAAAACAAATTTAAAAATAATTATAATTATTTTTTTTGTTTCCAGTGCACATTAAAGTGCTTATTTTAGAACTTTTTAGGTTATGGAATTAATGCTAATAAACATATAACTATAAAATCTTTCAAAAATGAATACCATACATATTATGTATATTTAAGCATTTGGAATGTCTCTCGGTTATGAAAAAAAAAATAGTATGCAGTAAGTTAACATGCAGTTTCAAAATATTTACTCCCAACTGCATTAAATAGATGATCAAATACATATAGTAATTAATCTTTGGTAATAAAATACCCTTTGAGATATGTCAATAATTGTATAATTTACATAAAAAGAAGTTATTAAGTTTAGACATAAGCTTAAGTGTTTGGTTTAAATTAATGAAATACATATAATATGTATAATATTTATAATATATATATAATAATTAATAACTATAAAGTAAAAACAGTGATTACCACTAATTGAAAATTAAAATAACATTAAATCAATGGTTTTACAAAAAATTAATTATATCTGTTACATATCATAAACAGGATATAAACTATAATTTAATAATGATACAAAAAAATCTAAATTCACTAGGCTAATTTGCTACAATAAAAAAAACCACTTACATTATATTATATATATATATTATAAAAAGTAATGATCAATTCAATTTAAATGTGATATCTACTCTTATTCTTTTGCTACATGAAGTTTGTGTAACAGGCAGAGACTAGTTTGTATCTCACGTTTAGTAGTGGATCTCATGTCTAACCGGAGTGATGCTTATTAGTGGTGATTGATGAATTGAAAACAATTTCTTCTTAAATTTGAGACGTAGTGCCCCAATCTTCCATGTTTTTCTCTGAAATTTAGAATAATTAAAATATCAACATGAAATACATTTTAATACCTTAGCAAGATAAAAACAACTTTTTAAAGAATGTGCTTATTTAAATATATTATAATTGGGTAAATTGATCCATTATTGTTTTTAAGTTAACTGACCTGTCTCTTTCCCATATTTTTTTTTGAGTTCAGCATCAAGTTTAATTGGAGTTTTTAACTCTTTGGGAGGCATTTTTAATTTATACATTGAACTTCTAATTATTTTCGTAGCCAATTTTTTTCGTTTATGTGACTGTATTTTCCATACAACTGGTAGTGTATCTGTAGCAGTCACCAGCTTAAAATATAAATATAAATTAATATTTTTGATTTAACTTTAAGTATTTGATACAAATAAAATACATACTATACATTTATTCATACTGATATTAGCACAAAATACATTAACGATACATTTTCTGTCAAACGATTATTCATTTAAATATTATTTATATATTAAAGAAAATTTTCCCTAATATTGAACAAAAACTATTTTATTTTATTTAAAAATTGCTTAACATTATAAAATGCCTATTAAATAATAAAATTAATTTTTACCAAACTAAATATTATGGTTATCTATATATGTATTTTTTAAATTAATAGTTAATTTCATAAACATTTGCAAAACACTAGATTACAAACAAGGATGATAGGTACATAACCAACAAATGTCCATCTAAAAATATTTATTAAAATCATTAACTGCATTGCTTGCTTAGGACTGAAAAATAAAATAAAACTTACTTTCATACACCTTTCATCTGCACACCAGTCAGAAGTAGTGGGTTCTCTGTTTGTTGGATTTTTAAGCTCCAAATTGAACGAAGGTTCTTCAGTATTTGGAAAGGTGGTATCCCATATAACACCTGCATTGTAAGGAGTGCCACCAAATAGGTAACGTCCATCGTTACTTATACTAATATTGGATGTGTACATTTCACTAGAAGGACTATAGAATTGACGTACTTCAGCTGAAAATCAAATTGTTAACATGACATTCTAATAAAATTATCTAAAACAATAAAAGTAACATCATATCAGTATAATTTGAACGAAAAATATAGACGTAATTAATTATTTTTCTAGCTTGGCTAACTACAACAGTATAAATACAAAATTAATAAACAACTCAATTTCAAGTTGTACAAGCAATTGTTAGAAAAAAATTTGTTTAAAAATAATCTATGACTACTTATAAATTATTAATTAAATAAATATTTATACCGGTATCTCTATTCTCTAATGAGTAACAGTAAACAATATTATTCAAAGTTGCTGCATACAAATGAGTTGATTGAGGATTTATTATCACGTCCGTAAAACCAAATTCAGCCGATTCAAATCCGTTGTAATATTCTCCATGGTGATACGTATTTTTTGGTTCAAGCTCACTATATGATTTTATGTGACAGGAAGTATTACGCAAGTCCCATATCTTAATAAAACTAAAAATAATAACTTAGATAATATTTTCTTTGTATAAAAAATTATATCGATATTTTACTTATAATATATTTACCTATCAAACATAGCGCCAGATATGATTGTTTTATCATCTTTGTATATAACGGAAATTATTCTTTTTTCTCTCCTATTACCCCTATTATCACGAATAACTGTAATGTCAAATGAAAAAAACAAATTATTGGATACTATAATATTAAATAAAAAATAAATAAATGTTCAAAACATAAACTTTACAATCTTCAACTATAATGGCAGTAACTAAGACTTATAAAAAACTAATATGTGTGTATTTGTGATGATGTGACAAAATAAAATAAGTTTTAAATAATCATCAAACAACAGATGGATCATAATGGAAATTGAAATAATGAAATTATATTTACCATGTGCATTAGGTAATCGGCAATTGAACTCTGAAACATTAGGACTTTTGTTTACACGTGCATCCCAAATAGTAATAGAACCATCAAAGGCTCCACCACAAAATACATCTACAGACAAATAAAACTGTATTTTTCTTATTTATAGCATTTCTATACCATTTTATGGTAAAGGAAACTATACCGTAAAATGGTTATGAATTTTTATATTTGGTTAATTTATTGTTACATTTACACTATATTACATACAAATTAATGAATTAATATATTTTGCTTAGTTTCTTACCAGAAGATCCTGGGCAAAACATAACACTCTTAACTAATGAATTATATTGAAACACATTTATTGGAACAAGACTTCCTGTTGGTGTTACTGAAAACAATTTAGATGTTCTATTTGCACAACCAGTCACTATTTTCATTTCTGGTTCTGCCCATGCAAAACTATAAATAACACATTCTTCCACATGATCTAATTTAAAAAACACATAATAAATAATAATAAATTAGATATTTTCTTTTCAAACGAAAATTGAATTTTTAATTAAAATTTAATACACAAAATTACAAATTAAGAAACATTATTGTAATTATTTTTATTCTCTTATAGTAATACACTGGGAATATTTTCATAAAATCATTATTGGTCCAATAAGCATATTTATTTTTCAAGTAGAAATGTATATTAACCTAAAAGTATAACTCCAATTCTCTTAATTCTATTAAAATATTTTCATCAATATGCTGAAATTCAAGTATATATCAGTTTAAAAATAAAATCATATAAATGACTAAAAATTAAGATTTAGTAATCATGATTGACTGACTTTTTGAAATATCCTTTAGCTTGATATCATCAGTTAATGTTTGTTGAATGTATATGTCTCCAAATCCTAATGAGTAACCGAGCAAGTGTAAGTTATTTTTATTCTTACTAAACTTGCAGGCCCAAACTTTTTCAATTCTTTCATTGCATGTAGATTTTGAGCCCAATTGATCAATAAAAATTTCTTTCACATTTTTTTGAATTCCTGTTAAAACAAATATTATACTATCACAAAAACAATAACGTTAAGTAAGTATATAAGACATTTGATTTGTACATCCAAGTAAATCTAAAAGCAATAAAAATTTAAAACAAATATTAAAATTGTACATATATGTATAGCGCTACAATACACTAAACTATTGAGTGTACAAAAGGTGTGCAATTTTTAAGATAATTATTTTGAAATCAACCAGTGGGGGTGCTACTTTACAATGCATATTTCGGTGTCCCAGACAATTTTCTTATGAAAATATACAATAGGAATCCATCTCATATCTAAGATTGCATAATGAAAGTGTAAAATTTACATTATCTTGAATTATTAGCAATTGGTGATAACAAGTTTGAATAATTTGAATATGGAATAGCACATATTTCAGTGCTAAAAAACTAGAGCCCTGCCAATAAACATATATCTACAAAATATTTCCAAGATTAATACCATACCTATTCTTTTGTATATTTAAGCATTTGGAATGTCTCGATTAAAAAAAAATTCTAGTATGCAGTAAGTTAAATGCAGTTTCAAAATATTTACTCCCAACTAACTTAAATAGAAAATCAAATACATAATGTAATTACTCTTTGGTAATAAAATACCCTTTGGGTACAATAGGAATCCATCTCATATACTATTATCATTACATTAAATGTACAATGTGATTTTTTAACAATGATTTTAAACCATCTTATCCGTGAAAATGCTAAATATTAGTTTTTTTTTTAATGTTCAAATTATCATAAAACCTATGTTTTATCCGTTTTTTTTTCATGGCAATACATGTGACTTGTGGCAATACAAACTTTATCTATTCAAAAGGGAACACCAACATTTTTAAGAAAAATATCATTCAGTTATTTTTTCTGGAATTTTCTAAGTCTCATCGTCAAAATTCTGACCAGTACTTTCATAGGTATTTAAATTTAAGATTGCGTAAATAAGTGTAAAATTTACATTATCTTGAATAATTAGCAAATAGCGATAAAATATATATCTGTGGCTTGGGTCTAAAAGGGCCAATCTCACTTTTTTGCAAAAATGAGTTTCAAAGGCCAATGTATTAGATTTAATACTCTTTTTCTTGTGCTATAAGGGCATAACTTAACGTCCAATGATCACTGAGATACAAGGGCTTATATTTCCAACATAATTATTCAGTCATATTTCTAAAACGGACAATCTGACATCAGCCTCACTTTCAGACTCATGCAAAAAAATATAAAGGGCTGATATTTACATTGGCCTTTTTACAATTAAACATTGTGCATAATTATAAACATAATTAATTAACATTGGCCACACTGTTTTATATTTTTATTGTTTTAGATAATTTTAATTATTATTATTAATAAGTTTAATTTAGGATTTAAAAAGCCTAATAATGACACATGTCAGCAGTGTGACAAGTATAAAACTTTATTAAAATTCTCAACCAATGATTGAAAAAAAGATGAAATTGCTAAAGAAAAAGATGAACATTTAAAATTTGCTGATCTGGCATACAAAGAAAAGCAAAAAGATAAAGCTGCAAGTGTAATAATTAATACTGTCCTGACTGTTTCGTTTGATTTACAAAAATGTTTGGCAACACCCTTTTTAACTAGTGGGCTATCTTTTTATAAACGTCAACTCTGGACTTTTAATTTAACAATATATGAGATCCATGGAAAAATGAAATCTGCATATTGTTATTTATGGGATGAAACTGTAGCAGCTCATGGAGGACAAGAAATTTCTTCTTGTGTATACAAATACTTACTTGATAAATTAGAACATAGTCGTGATATTCAGGAAGTAGTATTATATAGTGATTGCTGCCCAGGACAAAATTATAATATTTTCATAGCTGTAATGTTTTTGCATGTTGTAGCTTATTTCAAAGAAATTGGAAGAGAACTAATAGTTCACCATAAGTTTTTAATTCCTGGACATACACACATGGAAACTGATACTATACATGCAGCAATTGAAAAACAAAAAAAACAAACATTTGTTGATATTGAGTTACCAAGAGATTGGGCAATACTCATTCGTGCGGTACAAAGAAACCTCCTATTAAAGTAGTTAAAATGAAGCAAGAAGATTTTTTCAACTTCAAATATTTAATAACCAATATGTATGTTCATAAAAAATGTAACATTAATGGAGAACCTGTGTGTTGGAACAAATTAAAATGGATGAAATACACATCTGATAATGTTGGTAAAGTATTATATAAGCATTCATTTTCCAACAATGAACAAGAATGTTTCAAAATATTGGATTTGAATAAGAAAACTAGACGTTCTTGCAAATTGATTGGATTAAAACCTTTGCACTCAAAGCCCTTGCCTTTAAGCAAGGAAAAATTGAAAGATTTGAATTCATTACTTCCGTACATCAATGAAACTAGTTGTCCATTTTACAATGCATTAATGCAAAATGTACAACCTACATCAGGAAATAATAACAAAGAAGATTTGTCTGATTTAAATAAGTATCTAAAATAACACAATAATTTTTTGAAGTTATCTTAAGTTAATCTTAAAAAGAAGACATTATTATTTTTTTTTCAATAGTTACTTGCTTTTAGTATTAATTGTTTATATTTTATTTTGTTGTTTAAAAATGTGATACTTAAATTATTAATTTAAGTAGTCAGAATTTTTTTGTTTATTGTTAAAATTAATTTCAAAATAACATTAAAATATTAGTTATTGAATTCTAATTATTACCTACTAAAGAGTTTAATATTATCAATTGTTAAAAAAAGTATTTTAATTATTATAACAAGGATGTGATATGTGATTAATAAGTATTCCTATTAAAATTTAAGAACTTAAATGAAGACTGAAATTAGAAACAATTGAAAGTTTACCAATTATTTATATGGCATGTTATGTTATATTTTACTTATTTATAGTTTATTAATTTTTTATTGGAAAGTAATTTGTTCTATAATAATGTGATGTCAACTTAAAATATTGCTTTAATAATTTATTAACATGCAATATCAATAAAATAAAATGTAAGTTTAAGAAGAATAAATAAGATTGAGAATGTAAATTTAGTGTTGTTTTATAATAAAAATGTATAGTACTATAATATATAAGGCCAATGTCTTGATTTTTTTTCATTTTAAAGATATGTGTAGGGCCAATGTCATAGGAAATCTTGTAATAATGAAATTTAAAATATATACAAAGACTAAATGGTTATATTTTAGTCTATTATTAACTTTTCTCAAACACTCAACTTCATAAACTGTTTAATAAAATTTCATAAAATATTTTTAAGTCAAAAATTTTTTGAATCCATTATTGTGAAAAGTTGCGAAAAGTGAGATTGGCACTTTTAGACCCAAGCTACAGATATAATTGCAAATTATATTAGGTATTATAATACTATTTTCCTTAATACTTAAATTAATTAATTCAAAAACTAATTGTTCAAATTTTGATTTTAATACATCAAATCTTACAGAAAAATACCCTCAGTTAAATACAATGGTGAAAAAGTGTGTCATTGTTTAAAAAATTAAAGTTTGTTTCACCACAAGACACCTTTAAGGTAACCTGGAAAAAAAAGTTATCCAAATTTAAGAATTTTTACGACCAAAACAGAGGAAGAACATGATAAAAAAAAACAACCGGTATATTTACAATGAACTCGAATTGTATAAGGATCATAATGTTCTTTATTACAACATTGTTTCAATTTCTAAACATATTGCAGACTCAGTCCAGGAAAATATCCCAGAATGCTCTTTCAACTTGTACCGTCATTGAGTACAACGGTTCACACAATGATATGTCACAAATGACGAGGGCACGGAAACGACTTCGGCACAAACGAACGATTAATCATGACTTTTTACGGAGGAGTGATAAAAAAAGAGGCGGCGTTGCAATTGAAGCGAGAACCCAAAGAAACCGCAGACGGAATTCTGGTTTTGATTTGAATAACCCGTACACAGGTGGAGGTGAAAATATACATTACCATCGTAACCCAGTTGTCTCCTGTTGAGATTTATCGTACTCATGATGCCGGAAACTAATTTCGGTGAAAGGTGAAACACGTAGAGAAAATATTTTATTCGATAATCAATACTGTGTTCGCCAAATAACAGTGATAGCAGTATCAATCTTTTCGAGACGCCTATTCCGCAGCACAAAGTGACCAAACAGTGTTGCCGGCACTTTTTTCAGATACAATTTTTACTCCACATTCAATCACACAATAGGATAAACCATCTGTTAAAAATACATACTCCCCGAACTTAAACACAAATTTATGTAGTCGAGCAAAATTGAAACTTTAAAGTTTGGGCACTTTAAGTGATAATAAAACTACTATATAATTCGGTAACATTACAGTCTATAAGATTATATTGTAATGATTATTTTTGATTCACCACGTCCCATCAGCAACACCACTCATATAGACCATCGGCCGTAAAAATGATTAGCAAACGTGAAGTCGATAAAGTTAAGTAAGTATAGAACATCTTATGGTACATGATTGCTAGCACATTAAGCTGCACATTTCATATTTTTTTGTTTTCGTTAGTGATGAAACCAACAATACCCATGGGTTTAACCTATAAGTTAAACTTCTAACGATGATATCAGGCAGAGCTTATGTACTTGATGGCTGGATACGTCTGATTCTAGGTGTTCATTCGGGCCCCTTTTATACATGGTTACATCCGGGTTGACGCCCTGCTTTCGCTGTGTGTTTCGGCAAGTGCCCGCATTTCGAAGTTGTCTTGTTGGCCTTGATTTGGGGGTTTGAATATTGCTCTTATTCTAATAGATTTATTACAGCCTCGGGTACCTTTGTGTCTTATAGTTATTTGCATGTTCGAATTTATACAATGAATTATGATCGTGTTTACCTCACGTGTTATAGTGTTATAGTTTTAGATTTATTTATACTTCTATATATAATTGCATATAATTATATTCTATTTTATAATATACTAATGCGTAGTTCTTTCGAGGATACGCAGTACATTCTCAAGGATTACAAGTAATATACGCAGTATATTACAGCAGCACCCTGTGTAACGTGTTGATTCGTCGGGGAAGCGGGGGGGGGGAGGACCACGTACTTATGCGCGTCACGTCTGAAGGAACGCGTACGCTTTTAGCCGCGCGCATGTTTTCATAAGAATTCGCGTCTAAACGATAACAGGCCCTGCACGTTTGAACAGATTCAAAATGAAATGTATTTATGCGCGGTCTTGGGCGTGGTTGAGCTTTTTTTTTTTTCGACACGTCGTTCGATCACGCACAGGCACAATCCCTGCTGCAATTTAATCGGTTTTTATACACGTAGTTTTAATTTAACATAATCTAATATATAAATGTGAAATTTGAAAACTTTTGAGTGATATGTTCTCGGAAACTACTGAACCGATCGTTATGATTTTTTTTTTAAATTGAAGAGCTCATTGCCGAGAAGGTTTATGGCATTTGATCGATTCTCTAACTTTAAAAATAAAGGAATTATCATAAATAATGACCTGTTACGTAGACTTAATGAGTGAGGTTCGCGGTACGGCAACGGACGGCGGCTAGACGTGGCCGCCCAAACTTCCCCATCCATATCACCGTTGCGCGACGTGATAGTTCATATCGTTATTCGTTGATAATGGAAAACTTAGATCATATACTATGGATGGACCCACCGCGTATTAAATCAATACAAAAAAAATGTTGCCGAGTCACTGAATAATTATGTGTATTATATGCGCATGCGCAACGCAACGCAATGGCAGATATATTAGTTCATCAGAAGCTGGATGGCGGATATTTGGTTTTACGATTCACGAACGGTCACTAGCAATTTTTCAACTCTCAGTCCACCTTGAAAATGGCCAACGCGTCTATTTCACTGATCAAAATGCTCGCGAAAGGCTTGAAAATGTTAGAAACACCACTCTTATGACTTTTTTTGAACTGTGCTCCCGTGACGAATTCGCGAAAACATTGCTTTATATTAAAGTTCCATCTTACTATACTTTTACTAATAATCGTTTCAATAGAAGAAAACATGGAGAGCCAATTGTACAATACCCTGGAGTCAAGAAATCCAATGTACTCGGTCGAGTATACGCTGTTCACCCAAGTAATGTTGAGTGTTATTATTTACGTATGCTTTTGCATCACGTCCGTGGACCAACTTCATTTTTAGATTTAAAAACTGTTGATGACGTTATACACCCTACATTTCAAAGAGCTTGCCAAGCGCTTGGTCTATTACAAGATGAAAGTCATTAGAATTCTACTCTCGAAGAAGTTGCTTTATTTCAATCAGTGTCGAATCTAAGAGAACTTTTTGTTACTATGATAGCATTTTGCCACATTACTAATTTAACAGAACTGTGGGAAAATCACAAAAATAATATGTCATTAGATATTTTGCAGCAAGAAAGGCATCGTCCTGGAAATCGCGATTTAGCTGTCACTCCATATATTTTGAATAAAACTTTAATATTAATAGAAAATGATCTTCTGAAAATATCTGGAAAGAAGCTGTCTAATTTTTAACATGGAATCACCGTTACGAGCTGATGATAATGATAATAATTCTCTTAGAGATAGGGCTTATATTGCAGAGACTTCTTAAGAATATGATATACTTTCAAATTACATTCAGGAGAATGAGCCGAAGTTAACAAACGATCAGCAAGTTGTTTATAATACTATTTTACAAAGCGTATTGCAAGATACTGGAGAATTATTTTTCTTGATGCTCCTAGTGGAACTGGCAAGACCTTTATGCTGAATCTCTTGCTTGCAAAGATACGTGCAGATAGAATAATTTCATTAGCAGTTGCTTCTTCCGGGATAGCAGCAACATTATTACAAAATGGCAAGACAGCACATTCCGCTTTCAAATTACCTTTCGATCTTCAGACTACCGAACGCCCAGTTTGCAGTGTGAAGAAACAAAGTTCTTTGGGTAAATTATTAAGGGAGACACGTTTTAATGTTTGGGATGAATCAACAATGATGAATAAAGGTGGATATTACCAATGATAACAAACGAGTACCCCTTTGAATTTAAACGTGTCCAATTTCCCGTTAAACTTTATTTTGGTATGTCAATTAATAAGGCACAAGGACAGACAATGAAAGTTGCTGGAATTGACATCAGCGATCCTTGCTTCACTCACGGACAATTTTATGTTGCCTGCTCCCGTGTAAGCTCAGAAAAAACTTATATACCCCTGGTGAAAAAACTAATAATAAATTTTATAAAGAAATATTGGTTAATCGGTAGTTATGTAGCATTTTCCCAAAATAATAAAAATTTATTTTCCAAAAAACGTAGTTTTTTTTTAACCGTGTTTTGCAATTATCTGTGTTACCCTTCCGCACCATTGCCCTGGATAGTCGAGGTTCTACTGTACTAAACATTTATATATCAAATATGTACAAAGTACAAATAAAATACAATCATTTTAAAAATTACAAATAATTTCTTAAAATCAGAAATCACATACTAAATAGTGTGTATCGTTCGTGTGATATAGTTAGCTATTATCGAATACAATTATTTTCAGATAAACAATTTTCTCCGTTGTCCGTTTACGAAAAATTTAATTAATAATTCTTTGTAATAATTAATAAAGGCCTTGTCAAATAGAACGCGTTATTAACGTCGCGTTAGTACTGTCGCGTTCTTAACGCTATCACCGACGTTAAGAAAACTTTTACTTTTAAGAAGTTTATAACTACAACTTTTTTAAGAAATAATACGAATAATTTCAGTACGAACAGTAATGTAAGGAATTTCAGGTGGTAGTATTTACTTCAATACGTCCGTACTTTGTGAGAATTTGAATGTGTATAATTCTAAACGCTCGTTGATAATTCTTGATGTGCGTTTCAGAAAAATTACGTCGATAAGAAATTGACGTCCGTACGAACGCGCGTTATTTTTAGCGCACGTTGCTCGTGTGACCACTCCTGTAAGCAGTGTAAGCGATAATGTAATTCTATGACGCACGTCAAAAAGTACGTGCGTACCAACGCATTTTGTACGCTCGTGTGGCCCCAGCCAGCAGCAGAGACGGCGCCAGAATTTTTTCCCTAGGGGGGCAGTAAAGGGCAAGTTAATTTTTTGAAGGGGCAAGCTCATAAATTTTACTTCTGTCAATAATAATAAAAAAAAAAATTAATGATTTATGTATCAGTTATACAGATAACACTATAATTCTGTATAAGTGCATTTTTACATACAACATGAATTTAATACTTAATAAGTTAATAGTAATATTTAAAAATAAAAAATTCAACTCAAGGTAAGATTTTAATATGAAAACATTTTTTACTATATAAGTGCACCTCTGCGTAAAATAACATACATTTATAACATAATAGTAAATATAAAAATAAAAAATTTCAACTATAAGTAAGATTTATAATAAATGAAAACATTTTTATTTTAAATAAGCATTATTTTTCTGTTGTGATGAGCATAATAATGAACTAAATATTTCATGCCTTGACGAGTCGTTTGGAAAACACGACTAATTAATAGGTGATAGTCGCTATATTTAAACATTTTGAATCGTGCCATATTTATGAATACGGCCAGTGGAAAATTAAGATAGTCATCCTATCTAAATATTTACGGTTAAATAGTATTTAATAATATTATGTCGATCATAAACGTTCACATACCATTAAAAATAGGGGTAAAATATCTGGGTGGGCGAGAGAAGGGCGGGAAGTGATCCTAGGGGGGCAATCGCCCACCCTTGCCCCTCCTTGGCGCCGTCCCTGGCCAGCAGCCTTATACGCATTAATCGAAAGTCAACAAAAGAGGAAGCGAATTTGGGTTCATGATATAAATAAAAAAAGAGACAATTATGGTTAATACCACCGTTTATGTCGTGTCACATGAAGACCGTTTTTATTTATACTTCCGGATGCCCCAGGACTGTTTTGAAGAACTGCGTGAACTACTTTTTCCTAGAATTGTAAAACTTACCATAAACTGGAGAAAACCCATATCAACAAGAGAAAGACTTGCAATTTGATTCAGGTATGCAAAATAAAAATAATAAATAAAAACAAATAACATTTTTAATCTAATTAAATTATTATTTTTATGAATTTAAATTTTGAACATCTCTGAATATGTAATCACAATTGTCGTTAGTTGTATTCATCATAACTCATAAGTATACTCTGTCGAAAAGTTATCATTTTGTAAAGCATTAGATTAAGGAAAATCAGAGTCAGTTGAATAATTGCTCATAGAAGTATGCAGGGAAAGTGAACTTGAAGTGCCGCGTTCATATATTTCTTTTAACTCCGTGTCAGCGAATAACTTAGCGAGTTCTATTTTAAGCTTTATTTGATTTTTCTCTGAAAACTTTTTAAAAGTTCCTCCATAACTAAGAAATAAGTGGTCGAAACTATCATGTGTACGTTTTTTTTTATTTTCCAGATAACCAATTACTTTAGCCGTTGGGGAGATGATTTTCATTGAATTATTTGCCTTGTCTGCTCAGCGTAGTCACAGAGAATCCATTGTTAATACATGTTAGCTGATATAACCATTATCCGGTATTGCCGTCTTAATCCTTAAATGGCTCCTTTCTCTCCTTTGAGATTCTGAGTGAAACAAGGAACGTATTGGTTTTATATCACGATGTTTTTATTTTATGTACTTACACGATTTTGGCCAGATGGATTGCTCCGATGTATACAAACAAGGTATTTTTCCGAAAGGAGATTTATTTTGGTTGGTACTTTGGGTAGATTTTTTTTGAATTTCTCGATGAATTGAGAAAAACAGATTAAAAAAGTGCAAAAAACTTCAACCGAAATCGAGAATTGAACCGTGCACGGTCTAGTTTTTTTCGTCAACACGCACTATTCTTTTATTTATTTTTCATAAGTACAAGATATTTGGTTGTTTCAGTAGCTGTTGCCATACAATGCTCTAAAAAATAATCGTAGAGACTCGAAACATATATATATCATCGATACAGCGATATGATATCAGTTTATCGAAATTATATCGATATTAGCATTTAATAGAAATCCCATAAAATTGTAGATGCATTAATGTGCACGATTGTGTTCGAAAAATAATAAGATTTTTTCCAGGTTGAATATGCTCAAATAATATAATAATAATAATAATAATAATAATAATAATAATAATAATAATAATAATAATAATAATAATAATAATAATAATAATAATAATAATAATAATAATAATAATAATAATAATAATAATAATAATAATAATAATAATATTAAATTCACTATATTTTAGGCTACTAGATTTGTATGGTTATTGTAATAAAATTGTCTTCAAGGTCCTCATGATATTACTTGTTATTCGAATCCGATTTCATTTAAACATTGTAGATGCCGACTTTTGAAAAAAGTTAGACGTACAGCTCCGTATCTCGCTCGACTATTAAATCTCACTTTACCTTATCCGTTATCGTATCACACTTGTGTATATATATATATATATATAATATACATATACAACAATACCATATAATGTACATAATTTTATTAATTTTCTTGGTGTTAAATAGGTATTTATATAACTTATAAACCTATGCTATTAATATATTTAGTTCTACTACTATGTAGAATATACATAGTAGTAGAACTAATATACATATTATATATGTATGTAAACATCAACTATCTTTAAAAATTGAAACTGATGCATCCGACCTCTTTCATTCAGAATCGTATTTTTGCGAGAGCAATGGTACATAAAAAAAATGAATTATTGATTATAAAATATTAAAATCTGAATTTTTTCGCTGTCAATTGAAAACTGGTTTTCCTAATTTGCTGTAGTAATTTTTCAAAAATTATACATAGTTCCTTTATTGTGAGTATTGCCGGTATTGGTATATTTCCTACACCAATCAAGCTCCTATGCCCATATATCATGTTGCGCGAAACAATCGGAATTTTATTTTACAAACATTGAGTCGTAATTTTGTTTTATTATGAAGTACGAATATTAAGTATCAGTAATTTTGTTATCAGTTTAATTAGTTGGACTATTTCGGAAATTATGAAAATGTGGATACCGAAGAGAAAAATTCATCATGATTCAAGGCGTAGTCTTTCAATGAAATTATGAATTTATATAAGTGCGATTCAATATTTATTTTGTAAAGCTTCACATCAGATACCTAATAATATTTGTAATGTTTTTTCATAAATTTTTAATAACATTTTACACAGAATCCCCAGAATTATTTAAACATAATAGTACAATAATCCATGCATGTAAGATCCGTTGCATTTATTTAGTATAAAAAGTTGGAAAGGCAAACGTACGTATAGGTATCTCAGTTTTTCAAAATATACTCTGTACAATGTAAATACATAGTTCAATATATTAGTATAAGAAGTTTTAAAATGTAGCAGCTACAGTACTCGTAAGTGACTATCTCGCTGAGCAAACACGTTTTACTTAAGTTTTTTTTTTTTCAAAGTAACGTCGAAGAGTGGCGTAGACGGGAATTTTGTACGGGCGGAAGGGGCTAATTCTCACAAAAATAAAAACTTATAAAAAAACCAATTATTTATTAAAAAAAAACAATAGGTAAATAACTGATTATTAACAACTTTCTTTTGATTTCGTTACTCCAAGACGTCGAAGAAGAGGAAAACATGTAGGAGTCTGTTTAAAAAAAAAAAAAATGAAACCTACAAAAGAAACGTACTTAGCTAAATAGCGGGAGAAAATGAAGATTTTTTCGAAACCGGGTTCCGAAACTATACTACTGTACACATAATTTTATTGGCGACGAGGCGTTTGGATTGCACGTACGAAAATCAACTGATGACGATGCTTCAAGGTCCATTTTAAATTACCAACCAAGTCGAGCGCGTGTTTCATCGTCGTTCTTGTTTTATTTACCGTAAAACGCGTTTGCGCGCCCGAAATATTCACGTGATAACTCGCCGTCGATGTATCGTTATCAATTATTGGACTCTGGCGACCGCGCGTTATCACGCCGTGTTTACACGACGATCACTGTAAGCTGTTCGCAAAACGTTGGCTCGGTCGTCGTTGCACTCGCTTCGTCTGGCTTCCGTTCGCGAACGTAATACCGTCACCGGTCACTACTCCGTTTCGGTCGCAATGTCGTCCAACTGCAAATTCTCACGTTGTTGTTACACTACCGGTCTTAACGCCGGCGCGTTTACCGATCTCCAAGTCGGTTCGTTTTTCCTCCGGACTGTGCTACACAACACGACGCCGTGCCCCCGTCCCGTCGATCGTTCCGTTCGTTCGTACGCGGCACACGTGTTCCGGTGAACAACGATGTTACTCCGCCGTCCAGTGAACCGGTGTTACGGTGACGGTGACGATCGTATCGTCCGCGCGTCTCGACGGCAGCGGTGTCGTAGACTCGTGCTCGATGATCTACAAAAATTACGCACTCGAAGGGTAAGTATTGATCGTTGTGACGACGTGATATCTTCTAACGGTATTGTGCTGAGGTGTCTTACAACATTTTTTTTACAACAGCATCATGTAATAATGTGCTCGTTCGACAACCGTGTACGCGGCACACATCTGATCGAAGCGCCATGTCCCGGAACAACATCAATCATCATTCATCAGTATTAATACCGAGTGAACCGACATTGCAGTGATCCTAAGGTGAGATGGAATGCAGTGATCGATCGAGAAAAAACCTAGAGAGACCGTGTGTCATTGTTCAGGATCACGTCAAAACAAAGTGTCTTCAGTTGATAGTAACAAGAAGTGTTACGGTGATGATCATATCGTCTTGCCATCTTGACGCCAGTAGTGTTGTAGAAACAAATCTGATACATACTTGATGATAAACAAAAATTATACGTAATATATTCAAATGGTATGTTTTGTTTTACTTATTATGAGGACATAGTATTATTATATATACTATTGTACACAAGTTTCTCATACATTTTTTTTTACAAACAATTGTATAATATAAAACGTTGATAAAATTCTTGATATACCTCTTTTAATCATAAAGATATTTTACCATTACAATGTTTCATTTCTAATTTATTGGTAGCTACCTAAAACTTTTAAACATGTTTCAATAAACTTAATTCTTGTTCATGTAAAAAACCTCTTAAAAATAAGTCATTAACTGAGTGGTCTTATAATTTTCGAATCCATTTTTAGTAATCAATATTATTTATTATTCATGTGTACAAAACTTACTTAACGTTATATTTCTTTTTTTATTTGAGTACCGTTGGTAATATATCTGTTTATTTTCTTACTTAATTTTTCAATTTTTTAATTTTAAACTTGTATTTATAAGGTATATTAAAAACTTTTTTTTAAAACAACTGGTGATATTATGGTCTCAAATAATTATTATATTTTAGGTATTTATCCATGGATGAATTAATATCTTACTGCAGTGACGGAGGTAGAAGTTTTCATTCAAGATTTCCAATTCAATAAAGAGTTTTGGTAATTATGACCGATGATTGTTTAAAACAGGTAACGATATAGTCAATAGTCTATTAAACATTTAAATTCATTTAATTTTTCTTGGAAGATATGGATGATATATAATTTTTATTATCTGTATATTCATGAAGGTAAAATATAAAATATAAAGAATAGAACTTCTTGTTTGGAGTATATATTAGAACAATAATACTCCAGGCAACAACTTTTATTTTTCATATTTCACATTTTATTAATCATATAAGAAATATTTAATAATTTTTAATAAAAATAATCAAAAATCTTTTCATTATAATTAAAATGTTTAAAAATGTATTTTACACATTATTTAGAATTTGATAACACTTTATATTCACTGTCTTATAAGATGTTTGATAGTAACATTTTTGCAGGATATATCTGATTCATCTCAATCTTGATGCTACACTGACTTGAAGATTTTGAAAAAGCTGTGTCCATTGTTAAAACCATGATGTAACAACAATTATGTCAGGACTAGGAAACTTAATATGTCAATTCAAAGATACCTAAACATTTTTGAAACAGTTGAGCATAGTTCACAAATGTCTGTTTAATCGTTTATTTTTAGTGTAAGTAATAAGTTGTTAATTATTTAGAAATATTTGTTTTTAAAATGAATTTAGTGTTGAGTAAACTAAGATAATAGTTTGATAAGATAGGTTAAAATTAATAGTTATTGTATAAGTACATTTTTATAACATGATATGCTTATGACTCAATGATTTACAAACAAAGAATTAGCAAGTAAAGATTTAATAACTTCTATAAGTAAATTATAAAAATTAACATAAAGAAATGTCTTTATTGAAATCTTTGAAATTTATGTAGACTTATTTCAGCATTAACGTTCAATTTATTATAAAAGTGAATAAGACATTTTCTACTTAATTCTGTTAATTAATATTAATAAATAGTTTGATAATTCAGAAATAAGTTAATCATTTTTATAAGGTTATTGATAGGCAATATTATAAAACATAAGTTTAGTGTTTTAAATTAATAAAAACTACATAATGTGATAAAATTATTTTTTAAGCTCCTGGTTATAAAAAAATGATTCTTTGTTTCTGAAATAACAAAATTAATATCTATGTAATACATTTTTTATAATTAGATTGAATTTTTAATTATTAATCTTGTGTTTATTAATTAGTTGTGTTACTTTTACTATATAGATTTATTATAACATTTAATTTTAAATATGTTTTTAAATATTATTTTAATATTTTAATCTTTTTTTAGAATGAAGACAAATTACAGACTGAACTTGGAAACCACATCATAAGACAGAGACAATGCCCAGAAGACTTTTTCATGTATTTTTGTCGATAGTGAGGAGAAAATATTTTGTATGCTTCTTGAATTGATTGGATACTCATTTGTGTGTATTTAAACCATATAACATGATCTATCATTAAAAGAGTCTAGTAAAATTATTATAAATTCATTAATTTTTGCTTAGATAAATAAGAAAAAATATTAGAATCAGTAAATTGTTAGTTAATTTGGAAATGATTCAAATTTTTATGTTTAAAATACATTTTGAAAAGTTATAATATTGTAAATTTAAATGTTCTTAAAATAAATCAACGAGATGACAGATTTTAACTAATTATAATATTGATGAGTATGGAATTAATAAGTGTACATAAAAGTAATGTAAGAGAGTTTGTTGGTTAAAATTTGTTCAGAATTCCTAGCTCATAGAATACCTTTGTAATGTAGGATATAATACTAATTAACTTAAAATTAAATTAAAATTTAAAGATATATAGCATGGTGTTTAAAAATGTACAAATTTATGGTGAATTATATAGAGACAAAATAATTTTTTAATCAACAGTTTAGATTTTAGAAAACATTGAGTCTGTGTTTCTGAATTTATAAACTATGTAATACAAATTTTACTATTTTAAAGCCTTTTATTTAATACTATTGCCTGTATTACTTATTGCATTAGAACTAAGGGTTCACTCATTTAATTTAAAAAAATGAAGAAATAAATGGTATTTAATAAAATTAATAGCATAAGTTAACAATTGTTTAACTTAATAAAACTAAAAACAATTTATTTTTATTTTTGTCAATTTTAATGATGGATCTGGAAAATATTTTATTTTGAAATAATTTAGATATATTTTTATTATTTCACTTTTAGTATGATATTTTTAATCATAATGTAATTTAATTAAATTGCTATTGATTTTATTTTAAATTAATCTGTTATTGTAACTTGTATTTAATCCTTATGAACTAAAACCTTAATACTTGATATTCTGAGAGTAGTGTAAATTGTTTAGTTATTAGGGCACCAATAATCTTTAAATAATCAGTTTTAACAATTAACTTTCTATTGCAGTACATTATTACAAATTTACAATAATTTTAACCGACTGAATATTAACAAATAATTTATTATAAAAATTAAAATTATAAATAAAAATAAACAAAAATCTTTTCATTATAATTCAAATATTTAAAAATGTATTTTATACATTATTTAGAATTTGATAACACTGTATATTCACATTAATAAAAATTTTACTATTTTAAAGCCTTTATTTCTTACTATAATTCTTATTTTAGATTTACTTATTATTGTTTCTTTTTGTTATTGAGATAAAATATAATTTAAATTTAATATAAATTGAACAAGTCTTCTAAATGTTATCTATATAATTTAATTATTTATATATTTTAGAATGAATAATGAATTCTGTAATGATATTACATTGATTGTATTTAATATATATTATTTAGATTTATGATCGTAAATATTGCTGTTATTGACTATAGTTATTGTTTATAATTGTAATCAGTAATTACACTTAACTTTATTGTATTAAATAAATTATAATTAGATGTAAAGAAATAAATAAATTTTTTTTAAATTTTGAATAAGAAATAAGTTTAACCATAAAGCACTTATAACAATAATTTATTCTATAATCAAAAGAAATATATTTGTATTCGTATGTCTACAGTTATTTCAAGAAATAATAAAAATATACAAAATTGTGATCTGAAAATTTATTATTTTCTTATGAACATATAATATAAATTAATTTAAAAGACAAAAATATTTTGTACACATAATAAGAATGTTCAAATTAATATATTTGGAAATTAAAAAATTAAAATGTTTGAAATTGTTAGCACCCATATATTGATTAATATTTAATTATTAGATTAATGTGCTTGAAGTATAGTAAAAAGGAATTAATAATAATATGGAAGACCTTATAAACATAATATAGAATTTTAATTAAATTAATTCAGTGAAAACAAAATGTAATTCTTGTCTTTAACACAGTACCAGTAGTAACAGTATTCTTAATGAAGTATCAATATAATTTACAAATATTTTTTTTCTTCAGTGGTTTAAGCTGTACCAGGATGATTACAGTATTGATGATCAAAACCTTTTGTTGCTGTATCATTCATCGTTAATTTTGTTAATAGTTAAGGATTCATAGTTATTAAGTTAACACTCTTAAATTAATCATGCTGAGTGATTATTTATTATAGGTTTGTTTATATTTTTTGATTAATTAAAATAATATTCAGTATTTATCTAAACTTGAATTAAAGAATGTCTACACATGTTAAGGATTCAAAATAAATGATAAATAATAATATGTTCTGTTTATTATATTCAAAATGTATGTAAATAAATATTTTATATATATTTTTTGCAACCTATTCAATCAATATTCAACTATTATACTCAACTGTATGAAATGTTTACCATAACATTTTAATGATGAGCCCTTCATTATATTGTTAACTGATTAGTTAACTCTTTTATCAAGCTGTCTCCTTTATATTATATGGTCTTTAAAGATAAACAGAATTGTAATATAACTACTTGTAAAATTTAATGAAATTTGTAATAAATATAACAACAAAAGGTAATTGGAGATGAAAGATTTTCTTAAAAAATGTATTGATACATACAAATACAATTAATTTTCAATGTAATTGATTGAATACACTTTTCAGTCTTCGGTTAATACATCAATTGATATAAGTACTTACTATAAGATAGCGGTTTGAAAAATTATATGTAAATAAAATTAATTAAAAATAATATAAAAATAAATTGTGAATCAAGCAAAACCATAATATATATTTCTAATGAAATTTTTTTTTTGGTGAGATAACAGTAGTCAAATAATAAAAAATATTATTAACCTGTCGTTAGTACACATATAATGCTCGACACAATTGCTACACTGTGACTGCCGCGCACATACTTAACTTTTTATAGTATATTAATTGCTCGACTAACTTAAGAAATCAAATTGTACATAGACTGTTGTATATTTTAATCCTTTATTAAAAAGTAAGTTACACTTTTATGTACTATTGATCAAATAAAAAAGAAAACCAGTCATGCTCCATAAATAATTTTTTTCAAATAAAGTAATACAAATTATTTTAAAACATATATATAATAGTCATTATAAAATTTATCATCTTAAGACTATTCACTTTTTTAAAGTATTTGTTTCCTTTACGTTGTCACGGCAATATACACATATGCCCGTGGTGTACTCCTTACATATTTGCAGTTACTCTCGACTTTTTTATTGTTCTTAACAGGATTTATTGAAAATTAAATATTTAATAAGTTTTGTTTTGTGAAGATACCTGCTTGATGACGACAACGAAGGTTGAAGAACCAGTCACTAAGTGACGAGACAATAAACAACAAAAAATGTTGCGCCCGAAAGTTGATATGTAGGCAAACACTATTGCAACGCCTACCCGTGGGTGAATAGGCAACTCAACTAGCAGGAACTTGTCGTCCTGTACGGCGGTCTACCACAGGGAAACACTACCACAGTCAATATCAATGCCGATTTGGAACAATTTTTCTATATTCCTACCGGAAGCTGTGAAATTATAGCAAAACTGTATTGAAAAATGTCGATCTTCCATAACTACCTACCCTCTTTTACTCATCGAAATTAAATAAATATCTACATTAAATATAAATATATATTTGTTATCAGGAACGACTTATTAAATAGCGTTCACGATAAGATACTGTGTGCGATCGGAGAGGGTAGGTTTTTCGGTCGAATATGACTAATATGTTTAATACCGTATTGTTTGTATTGTAATTTTGAAAATTAGAAAGAAAATTAGAAAATCGAGAAAATGAAAACGATAAAGGACGCCCATTCATATATTGCTCAGCACCGAGCTTTGATATAAATTGTTTCTTCGGTAACATGTCGTTTGGCATTTTCTAAGCTTTTTTAAGCTTACACTGTTACATTACTACTTACACGACATAAAGTTTTAAATATTTAAACAACGCATTCACGAATGTCCATCATGTTGAGGTGCTTAACGTCTTGCTTGTTTTTGTCGTCGGCATTATAATGTTGATTCGATTTTCAGACGTTTATAATAGTTGTGCATTCGTTTATTTTATTCCCATTTAAATCATCTAATATGTACACACACATACACACACACGCACACACACACACACACACACACACACATATTATTTACAAGATGTTTATGTAAGTATGCCAACGACGACGAAAGTTTGATGATGTGTACATATTACGTGTATTAACCTGGACATACAAAAAGGCTGCAAATCACCATTGTTTCCAAGATTATTCATTTCATATTATCTCGGACATCCGAAAAGGAAAAACTCTTTTTTGATCAGCAATTTTTTAATATCCGACCAGGAAACAATATTTTTGGATTATTTACCGCGCTTTCGATGCTGACGGGTAATATCGTTGAAAATACTAAAATAGTAGTTCTTTAACAATATACGTGTATTCATTTTAACGGTCATATTCTTAGCTGACATATTCTCACTTTACATTTTCAATCCAGAAGATTATCGCGCGTGTACGTGCGTTGAGAACTGAATAGTGTTGTTGTTGGATAAAGTTTAAGTCCGTTTGAAAGAAAACAATATTGCTGTTCGCTTGGAATAAGAACCTACCGCTGACCAACGTGTATGAAGACGATGGTCCGTGTTTTAAGTGTATTTTATTCACAAACACACACACACGTACTTACGTTGTTTTCGCTGGAATTGGATTTATACTCATTTTTTCAATAGCATAGCGTGCCGTATATCTACTACGCTTCGAGGTAAGTTAATGAACACACGCACACGTTTCAGAATATATTAGTTATGACTAGGGAACGGATTTAAATTCTCTAAAAAACAAGAAATATGCCTTAAAAAAATACGATTTAATGCCTTAAAAAAATGCTTTAACATCAAAAAAATGCACTAAAAAAATGCCCTAAAAAAATTTAAAAATGAATTTATATTCAATAAAATCACAATTTTGAATTTAAAACTTATAAAAAAAACACATTACTATGAAAAATCTGATAAAAAATATTTAAATATAATAAAACTTTAATAAATTAACTCTCAATTATCTTCTGTACAATTTAGATAAATAGCTTATCTTATCTTTACCTTAATGCGGGTAATAATCTGTTGTAACTTGTATGTATATATTTTGTGTCTACACGTGTCAACAATAATTTGGTAATTTCGTAACATAAAACATATTTAGGTATTTTTATTTTTTTTTAGTATGAATGTTGAAAAGATGTTGAAAAAATGACTTAAAAACCATAAAAATGCACTAAAAATGTCAAAAAATGCTCTAAAAATGTAATAAAGTCTTAAAAATGCAAAAAATGCAAAATAAAAGTTACATTTTTTAATTCCTTGATGTATGAAATGAACTTTTTGCTTGGAAACCAATGTTTTCGGACATTCAGAAAAAAATGCAATTTGCATTCAAATCCGTTCCTTAGTTATGACTTATGAGTTTATGTCGTATTTTAAACGAACAAACTATTATTATTATGTTATGCGTTGTATACATTTTGACTGTTGTGCATTATTGAAGACAAATGCGAGCACGGTATTATCATGCATGAACAGTTCACATTTTATAGAGCGATAAAAGTCCAGCGAGCAATGCAGTTCGGGTAGGTATATATTCTGTATGTATCTAACTGTAACTCGAGGTAGGTATTACACCTACACCTACACTGCTTTCATGGGAAATAAATCCAAATTTTAATAGGTCTCGTGAGGTGCCGTTTGTCAAGAACAATGATTTAGATTTAAAGTGCCTATATAGCCAATCAAGTTACGGTTTCTAAATGCGAATTAAAAGTTTTTTTATTTATTTGTCAGACAATGTTTCATCTACTTATCGTGCTTGGAGAGCAACAATATCAAAGTGTTGTGCGTACCTACCTATTAAAATAACCTGTCATTTTCTCGCGTGATGGACCTTTTTATATCAAGATGTTCCATTTAACTCCGATATGATATAACTATTGTAATGCGCAACGTACCGAATACCGCCAATCTTATTACACAATCATAAACTATATCCACTATAAACAGGTACCAAATTGAAAGCTCAATGTGATTTAATGAAAAAAATATTTTTGCAGAATCGAGTTCTACGGAAGTACATTCATATTTATTAAAATCATTGGAGCATCGTCCTTAGAACTCGAAGAAGTGTACATACGAGTTAGGTAACCTTCTGTGTTCGATCTCCGATCTAAAAAGTTGCCGCTTAAAATTGTTGGGTGTATGTTATTATATTATACATAGTTCCACTGCATAATACCGAAAAACCGTCTAAAGAAACAATAAATCATAGAAAAACACTTCAATTTTACCACAATTGTAGTATCTGCAATACGCGTTTTCCGCGATCCTTACTGGTTGATCGACATGCGAGCTTTGCAACGGTATATTGCACGTTTTTTACTTTATTTATTATGCAGTAAAAGTTTATAGTCGTACAGAGATAATATTATGTGTTATTTAATATAGTCTCGGACCGAGGACAACGTTCGGATAAACGCGTATTCCATAATACCGGGGAAAAAAAAAACGTCCTGAATCGGTCTGTTTAATTCCAAAGGGTGATTTTAATAAATTAGTTATTACTGATTACTCACATTTTTTCATTGTTTCACCGACTGGAAATAAACGTATTATCCCGGGACGCAATATACGTACGTTGCAAAATTATCCGAACCGCAGTTTACATGTTGTATGACTGTGACGTTTTTTTGGGGAGACGCAATTCACGCATCGTACTCAGACTTTGTGCGGAAAATTATGTTTAAAATTTTACTAGTTATTTACAAATTTTTTGTAATGCATTTTTAGACAGAACAATTTTTTACCAGATTTGTAATCGTAAACAACAAACAGCAAAACCAATATTTTGAACCGTATCAATATTAATACTATTGTATTGCGAGCCCTAAGACTGAAAAATGGGAAGTAAAATATTGATTTTGTAAAAATGTCTATTCACTGTATAGCTAAATCATATTTAGTCCGCGATTTACACGAAAAATTAATAATGGGACGTATTTATAGCGACCCGATTTCAGTGGGTTATGAGTGATTTATAAAGACAATATAACATGTTTTTAAACTACACTATACAATACATGTCAAGTTTGAGATACAAAAAAACCGTATCAATGACATATCAACACGAAGTATCATTATGTTAATTATTATTGCTATTTTGCGTCGCCTGTTTAGTATACCTATTGTTAAGCGCATACGATGACGTTTTTTCTATTAAACGAGACGACGACTCCATGTTTCGAGCATTTATTTTGTTTGTTTGGCTTTTTTTCTAAAACACTAACTCGGTACGCACGCATCCCCCTCATGAATGTTGCACCCCTGCACTCCAAGGTTCCACCCCACCAGGTTGGAAATGACTTCCGTATTAGAAATTATCCGCATTATATGACAGACTGTCATGATTTTGTATTATACTATACGTGCATACACACACATATTATTTACGAGTGTTTATGTAAGTATGCCAACGACGACGAAGGGTTGACGATGTGTGCATGTTACATGTATTAAACTAAACGGACATAAAGGCTGCAAGTCGCCTTTGTTTCCAAGATTATTCATTTCATATTATCTCGGACATCCGAAAAGGAAAACGGAGACTTTCTTTGATCAGCATTTTTTTAATATCCGATCAGGAAACAATATTTTTGAATTGTTTACCGCGCTCTCGACGCTGACGGGTAATAGAGCGTTGACAAAACTAATATGATAGTTCATTAACAATATACGCGTATTCATTTCAACGGCCATATTCTTAGTTGACGTCTCATTTCACATTTTCAATCCAGAAGATTATCGCGCGTGTACGTGCGTTGAGAACTGAACAGTGTTGTTGTTGGATACAGTTTTAGCCCGTTTGAAAGAAAACAATATTGCCGTATCCTCGGAATAAGAACCCGCCGCCGACCAACGTGGTATAAAGACCATGACGGTCCGTGTTTTAAGCGTATTATATTCACGCACACACTTGGTCGTGGCACAATAAATACACGTATTTATTGAATAACGACGATGACGTGGCCTAGGCAAAGGAAAAAGTAAACGATAATACATTACATTAATGCTTACCGTGTGTGCACAATAATAATAGTAATATTAATAATAGTTATGACAATAATAATAATAATAATTTATGTACGTACATTGTGTGTATTATAAACTTCAGGTCGTTTTCCGCAGCTCTCCAGCTCTCCCGTGTCCTCCCCTTGCCATCATCGTCGTAAAGCCATCGAACAGCCTTATGTACAATAATAATGGCAATACCCTGACGACGACGACGACAACCGTTTGGCCGATTGATCAAACACAATCCTCCGTCGCTTCACTCCTTTAACCCCACTAGCTCGTGCTCTTTTAGACACTGGGTCACCCGGGTTGCCTAAATACACAACACGCGCGCGCACTCGCACACACACACACACACACACACACACACACACATACACACACACACACACACACGCACCTACACACAAACACACACGCACGAACTTATGTTTCTTTAGCGTATATATTTGTACATTTTATATGTATATTAAACGCGCGGACACAAATGAAACTACCCGGGTGCCTACGTGTAGCATAAAGGTCACGGGTAAACTATAATTTACGTCGAAAGAAGAAAGCGAAAAGGAAAAGCCGCCGAGCGTTTATTCGTATACGCTACATACATACATACACACGTACGTACCTCGTCGGAACAGTGAACATGTAACATAAGGTAATTGATATTATGCGCATAGGACGTGTGAAGCGTGTAGAACGCATTACCTGTGTGACCTATTCGAACGCGTATCCCGCAGCGGGCCACGTATAGTAATTTCGAGCTTGATCGTCGAGCACGAGTCGTTATCGCATATAGTGAACTTGGTAATTTTCGATGGATTCGAAAGTGTAGGGTTTTTATTATTTTAGCGCATTTTTCCATTACCTTGTGCCTATTGGCTCTGAACATTGAACACACGGTATGCACATCAGGTTATGTCAGAGGCCCTGAAAAGGTCGAGCCAAGATCGACGATTATTGTTTCATCTGTTTGCGCGCGTAGGTACCGTGATGGATTCAAAATTAAAACCGTACAAGATGTGCGAAGACTTTCCACTATTTCCAAAACGATATTGTACACTAGATATACATTTTGAAAGCTGATAATTGAAGTGAAACTGCGTTTGTATGTCATCAAGACGATTGCAAACAAAATGTTATTTCGTAGACAGAACTACGAATACACTACTATAGACAGGCCTATTTTCATTCCAACGCATAAAGATCAACATGATATCATAATGATAATATGACATGACGTATTGACATTTCCAATACCTATTTGAATCCTAGCTACGTCATGTATTTAAAGGAATGGTTTATCAACTGTTAAAGCAAATGTTGACACTAAATCAACATGATGTTGATTGAAAAAAAAAAAGTTGAATTTCCACCAAAATTTAACCACGAGTCACGACTATTCGAGGAAAAAATGATGAAAAGTTGCCATAATTCAATATTGGTCTCATGAAATAATATTAGTATATGAATTACCGTGAATGCGTAGTATTGTTGACTTGCGCCTACAAGAGGTGCAATTGTAAAATTTGAACAAACATTCAAATTATTATTATTTACCATACATGTTTCGTTTAATATGCTCACACGCACCGCAGCACAAAAACATACGTCAATTAATAATTATTATAACACTAATTTTTTGTATTTTGTTATAATAACTATTATATTAATAATATGTTAATTCATCGGCACGCGTATTACGTACCCGAGCGTTGTTTGGGACCCCCTGCACGTGCTGCATCCATGGTCAACTGCCGCCTGAAAAATGCATTTATGAAATGGAATTTTCGATCGGTTACGTAATAAGATTCGTTTTCGGCACGTGTAGGCATTATACATATAATGCAGGTCACTGGTCGGCGAACACCTGCAGCAGATCTATAGTGTTTAGGCATGGCGGTGGCGTGAAGTGCAGTGAATAGAAACCGGTTATAGTAGCTATACGAGGTAAGTGAACACCAAGTTCATCTCGGATGAAAACACTTTCGAATCGGTTGCTCGAGTTCCTGAATAATACTATAAAATAACACGACCACAATGGAGCTGTGAATAATAATATTTTTCTTTGTGAATACAAAATGTAACATTTTTTTTTATTTGTTTATTTATTTTTTTGCCCTCCGGTTTATAAAAAACAATAATAATAATTACAGTTTTCGGGCGTATTGCAATTATATAGCATCGTATGTCCATCGAGCAAAATAATTATCAGTGCTCTGTTACAATAATGTTCCCATGTTTTTACCCTATACCCGAGTTTTATTATGAACTGAATCGCTCCGAAAATGTACCAATTTTATTGGTAGGAAATTTCGATTGGGTTCACCATGAAAAAGTAATTTTTTCCAATTGCTCAGTAACTCGAAATAAGCTTTCCAAAAAAATAACGAACAATGATTAAGAACAACGTTAGCGTTTATGACAGTCAAGTTTTTAACAGCATTTTTTTTTTATATTTAATTATAATTCAAATAATAATAAGCCTAGAATGTTCACATTGTCGACACAGTATACTTCGCTGTACATTAAAATCAAAATACATTTTTAAATATAAAAGGTTATCATTTTTAGATGAAATTGCTTCTACAGAATTTGAAAAGTATTATTTTCTTTTAAATATTTTTAATAAATTGTACTTTATACCATACCTGTATCAATAAATAATATCAAAGATCGTTGTAGATAATATTTTTTTAATTATTGTGCTTTAGTGAAATTGACGGAAAAATAAAATATTTTTTAAAAATTTCAATTGTTTTTTAAATAAAAATTATATTTTGATCATTATTTCATATGCCTAAAATTTTAATAATAACTTGCTCATACACTTCTTACTATAAATCTTAGATTCTTGAACATTCATCATAATATATATTTTAATTTTAATTACAGTGAAATATGTGGATTCATAATAATAGTTTTTTTTAATTTTTTTTTTTGTCGGAATAAGTATATTTATTTTGAGAACTCAATTATAATACAAAATAGTTTCTTTTAAACTAAAAATCGACATTTATTAATCATTAAACTGGATAAAACGTAATGTCTCTCAATTTCTTAACAGAAAAAGTATCAATTTCTCTTTTTATTTTTTAAATTTCCTATCTAATTATGTTGAATTTTTAAAATTGTATAGTATACATTCTTATTTCAGTATTCATCAGCACGATCGACTCTATCCTCCAAGAAAAGGAGGACGACGAACGTGCGGCTTAGGCTCTCCCACAGGGATAACCACGAGGACGAGTCATTCGGAGACAAGATAATCATAACCAACAATGTAGCGCGGTCGCGGCCACGTCAGGAGGTACCATTGTAAGACACGCGGCCTCTCTGACGTGGCCTGTATGTACAGTAGACGCCGCTTATAAGACTCACTTTGGGACCAGCACAAAGTGAGTCTTATAACCGAATGAATCTTATAAGCGAAGTGGAAAAAAAAATTAGTTACGTATTTATAAATTTTATTTTACTACATATTTTGCTTTGATTTTAATACTTTAACACATATTACATATTACATACTTTATTATAGAATAAATGTAATAATCCTGATAAAAAATAACTAAAATTATAATAGGTAAATATGTATTACATATAAAAATATTATAAAAATTATACATTAATAAAAAATTATAAAGAATGTATGTATGTACATATAATGTATTTATTATTTATTTTGAAAAATTATTTTTGAAAAAAATTTGTAATTTTAGTTGGTTTTTTATTTTGTTCTAATATTCCGAAAATATACTGTTCGTATTCGTATTGTATATTAAAATTATTAATTAATTAATTACGATAAATGTGCAGCCGCTAGATAATCAGATACCTCACTATAATAAAGATAATCGTAGCGATAAAATGTGAACTTTAATCTGCGATAAAAATTATTATACGTTATAAGGTACCAACAGAAACTAAAAATAATCAACACGAATATTATTTAATTTTTCAATACCAATTTATTTCTAAATTATAAACAAAAAAGTTTATTTTCTGCTATTTATTTTACGAAATTTGAGTCTTATAACCGAAGTGTTGAGTCTTATAACCGAATTTTTTTTAATGTATTTGGATACGTCCGGACCGTTCCAGACGATTTTGAGTCTAATAAGCGACTGAACTTATATCCGTGAGTCTTATAAGCGGCATCTACTGTATATTATTATTTAGATTAATAAACGATGAGGGTCGGGTGAAAGCACTGTGATAAACTGTTCTCGCCTGATCCTCGGTTCAAACAGAAAAAAAAAGAAATATACACTCTTATTATTTATTGATCACTAATAAATTATCATATAATTTTATCACATTTCATCACAAATCAATATATATTAGATGTTATATCTGTTAATTTACTTGATTCAATGACATTTGAAATAAAATTAAAAATATCTATAAACTCTAAATGTTGTCAACATAAATATATTATCAAATGGAATAAAGTTAGTTTATACCTAGTTGCAACAAAAATGATTCTTTTGTTTTGTTTAAGCCTTCTAAAGCATCGAAATATTTTCTATTGGTGAAAATATTATATAAATATATAATATAATTATATGAATTCGTGAAAAAAAATATATTTAACTTTAATCGAGGGGGGGGATGACTTCTCTGGTTTGTCGAATTCTTGGTACACCTCAAAAAAATTAATTTAAAATACTAATATTTTACAACTTATTCTCTGAGATCAATTTTTATTTCAGTTTAAAGCGCACACGCTTTGTGTTACATTCAAATCGGCAAACGTATCTCGTAGAGTTTCGTATCGGGAAAGCTACGTGAACATCGGAAAAATCGGGAAAATGTGTGATTAGATCAGTTTATTTTCCACGAGCACGTAATGTAGTAGGTACTAATTAGGTATTACGGCGAAAATGATTGTTTTTATTACTATTATTATTGGCTATTGTCAATAAACTATTCAGTTCGAACGCCTACCATTAAAGATTTATAACACTCGCAGACCGCAGTTAATTACGAAACTACAAAATACATGCTCATTCGCATATTATGGTCTCGCGGACTGATTTGAAAATCACAAGAGCCTTAAGCCACGTTTTTTTTCCAAGCAATATTTGTAATAACCATTATAATTCCGATCAAATTGGTATTTTTTTTTACCCACGACTTAAAATTCGTAGACGGTATTCAAAACATCGATCTTTACGGTCTAACTGCGTATCAGAAATATCTAGAATTCTAGAATGCTTATAGAACGAACATATAAATAATTGTTTTACATTTCATAATATTAGTACTATGACAACAACGTCTGAAGTGTTATATCAATCACGGTTACCGCCGCGCTTGAGACTCCATAATAATATAGTCGAAAAAAACAGGTAAATAGTTAAACCATGTCAGCTTACCTGTATGACGAATGTATATTTATGCATACAACTCTACAAACACGCTAAACATTTAAGTGACATGGTTACACATTTTAAGAAATATTTTTTTAATAGTTAAATATTAAATGCGATTACGACGCGTTTAATAGAAGTTTCAAGTCCACACGTTATTATATTATAATCATGACGATTAATGTGGTGAACAATAAATAAATAAGAACGATGAAAACTTTACTTTGACTATAGTTTATCAGTATTCGAGAAATAATGAAAAAAAGTCTAGAAATTGAAGCAGGTTTGAGGTCGTATGTATTGTTTGGGTTGTGTAGCTTTACGGTACAAGTATTGTAGTTGAAAACTTTTAATCGATTTAATATCGTATGAAAAAAAACTCTTGATAACTATAGACACGTAGTTATGCGCTTTACTCAAGTATATTTACATAGTACCGGCTTACAAGGTTTTGTGTAATATTTTTCAAAATTTTCACCGAAACTACTAATATCCGTTTTTTAACGTATAATTTACTTCGTCCGCAATTATATTCATAATAAAACGGTAGTAACTATTATTATGGTATCGCTTAATAAACATACATATAGATATTTAATATACATTTGGATATAACGTTTAAAAGAAATAAACATGATCAATACATGCTATTGATTCACGTACGTGAAAGCTGTTCATAAAATATTTGTGTGTGATTTGATGCGTTTACATGACGGACGTTTGTGTTACAATAAAAAAAATAAAAATATTAAATTTATTAACTGAAATACGTATTTAACCAAATTATCGGTTGGAAAAGTACCTATAGACTAGAATATAAACGAAAAAAGTACATTACAATTATTGTATTGTTCATTGTATCCATGTTATACACGGATGAAGTCTTCAGTAATGCAGTAATAGCTGGTATACACCATGTTATTAATACACTTCAATTAATGAATTACTGTATTACCTATTTTGTTATTAATTAATTATGTTTTATATTTGTTGTAAGCCTACAACTATTTTCTTTTCTGGGCATTTTATATTCCAATATGTCTTGAAAATATTATATGTTTCGTACCTATACTGAATTTGTGACTATTAAACATTTAAGCGTCACTAAATTATGGCGAGTGATGCTAACGTTATGAAGACTTCTTCAGACATAAAATACCATAACATATCGACGAAGTGCAGGAACAGTAATTGCAATCGTAATGCGTCATTTATGCGTAGATAAATATTCTCTAAATATAGATATAATACAAACGGAAAGCGATTTGTATCCCGGAACAAATGAACAATTAACACTTAACGGATTAGAATATAAAATTAAAAGCAAAGAATATCTGGGTGCACCGGGCGAACTAAATTTTCGTTTTGAAATTTATAATCACAATTCAAAATACCTTAGTACAGGAGAACAATACGTCTATTAAAATATGTTTGTTATTGTTACTGTGTCTCAGGGACAGTTTAACATTAATTCTGCACTACACTGTTCAAACGGCAGTTTTAATAAGCTGATCGATTAAAACAAGTATTAAAAGAAGTTACACAATTTCGATCACCTATTCGTACTTTCAACAATGGTGTTTTACTGTTTATTTATTAAAACTCCGTAGTACGATTCGTAGAATACAATGTACGACGGCATGAAAAACGAGTGCGAGTTTTGCGGTACAAAATACAAAGGTGTAAACATAATAAAACAGTTGAAGGACGGATTATAATGCTAATTATTACAGATATTTTTAAAGAATATTGCACATTGCCATAGATTAATGGTAAAAGAATAAAAAAATAAAAATAAAAATTATTAGTGTTGATATTATGTTGATTGCGGTGTGAACATACAATAATATTGCACGTTCCATACAGGTGTATTACTAAATACATTTAATATTATCATTATTATGAATGTGCTTATATAGGTATGTAGACAGTTTAATTATGAGTTTTTAAAGTGTTGTTATTTGTTCTCGTCCTATATCCATTTGAATAAACTCATAACTGATATCATTGATGCACTTCAGTTTTCTGCAGTTAGAGGTCAGTTAAGGATTATAAGTCGTTTCATTCCATTGGTTTGATCCTTATTAATATTATACATTCCATTTCATAACCTAATAACTATGGCCTGTAGCCTTTTGATTCGCGTTTAGTAATCGAAAACTCATCTAGCCTTTGACTTTAATCAGAAACTCCAGGTGTTACTATTACACGCGTATTAGTGTACAATGACTTGTCTATAAAATACATTCTCCATTTTCTACGTAATGGTCAGATTTATTCATAAATATACTTACCCTGTCTCGGCAACGTGTTTTGTGAACGCAAATTAGGCAAATAAATAAATAAAAGAATACATAAATTAATAAATACAATTAATTTATCGTGCAAAGCAGGTTTCTGTTATTCGGATCTTAATGTTTATTATACGTTATTTATTTATAAACGAAATTCTTTGTTTTTCATTCAAATGTTTTTAATTTGTCATTATAATACTTTAATGGTAAAATCAGACGGAGAATATACATCACAACGAATCTAAAATAAAATATTTGTGCTGTAAACGCAGACAGTAAATTTACAAGAACAATTTTTTCTACAAGTATTAACAGATTATGTTTTTCTCGCAGTTGAGACCGCCTGATATTGCTTTTCCGATGGTAAATTAATAGCTCGATATTTTAAAAAATCCGTTCAATATTGAGTAAGGCTCTCAAAATTAATAAACGCCTAATGCCGTATTTTATTTTCTAACTTATTAGGTATTATTTGGGCTAGGATCTTAGTGACCCAAAAAACCTAAAAAATGTATTCTAGAATAACCTATAAATTATATAAGATAATAAAAGATAATTTAAGATATTTAAAAAAAATATATTATAATTATTAATTACTATTTCGATACAAAATTATTTAAGGAGTATTTATTCAACACAATATATTTACAGAAATTACGATATTACGTAGCATCAGAACACAATCGATTGCAATTTGATATCGATATTGGAAATAAGTGTGTCCACATTTTTTTTTACCTATTAAGTTTTATAAGACTGAATTGGTCGATAAATTTGTGATTTATTAGTACTGTATTCGTTTTTAATGTAACCAAAAGTCTGGGCTTAATTTTGTTAAATATTATAATAAACAAATTTAGGTAAGTACGCTGCATTGATTAGTTTAGTAAATTTCTATACGTTATCATTACTACAAGACGCGTTATTTGTTAATCAACAGCGTGTTGCTAAATTAGTATTACTATAATATACCGAATAAAAACACGGATCTATGAATTAAAATAATAATACTTTGAAAATATCACGTATCTACTATTTTGGGTTTAAAAACTTTTTTTTCTTATGAAAATTGTTAATTAGATTAACAAGCGTGGTACTAGTTTTATTTTTGTAAGCTACCAGCACATTTTACTTTAGTTTAAAAGTAACATAAGCACAGATGCGTGCTGTTAGCGTTAAGGTAACGATGTATAAATCGATAGTTTATACCGATTACGTTTATTCGAGCAAATGGTAAATTGTCAAACGGGAGGTAATTCGAGTAACCATTTTTTTAAAAAAAAATGCTTGGGAGGCAATTATAGTGTCCCCTTTTTGGCACGGATAAAAATACGGTGGGCAGACGATAAACGGCCATAATCGGTGAGCAAACGATGTGCGATATTTTGGCGCAGTTGAACAGACGACGCGCAAACGATGTACCGCGTTGCTTACCATAGTTCACAACGTTTTTAATGGAAATCGTGGGCGAAGCCATTGGTTTTATGTATAGCGCTGAAGCCCGTTATATTTTGCCGGAGCCCTTCGAAACGGTACCTATTACAGCATATAGCTAGGGGTTGCTGAAACATTTAACAATATTGTATATTATTGTAAATATCTATTGTTGCAATAAAGTCTATTATTATTATTATGTCATTATGTTATTTAAACGGCGAGTAATTTCGTTTTCCAATGTTGCTCTGCAAGCAGTGAAAGAATTAAATAATCTCGGTTGAAATCGATTGGCAATACTACGTTGCATGTTATATTGTGTGCGCGAAAACCTCTTAGGCTGATTTCGACCATTAACGTTGATCGTCGAGGTAATGGTATTTAAATTATTATTATTTATGTACTATTAGCCGGTCGGCCGGGTCGCCTAGACGTATGTCGGTATGGTTCAATTTTTTTTTAACGTGGTCGCCTACGCTCACGGGAAAAACTCGATGAAAATGTCGATTTCATTTGACCGCCGCTCGAACAGGGTATGGCTGTCAAACGCGGGTGTTACGCTCATGACGTACGAATATGTTTTACGAAGATAAACGACGGCTGTATCAGTGACAGCACTGTGTACGACTGTTAAAGACTCTTAGGTTAACTCGGTTTTTGATAAATCGTCCGAACGATCATAACTTTATGACTGTATAATTTGGTTTTGAACGCAAAGGTTGCGTTTCTCGAACTGTAGGCACGAAGTACAACTTACTGAGCAAATACATATTTTTTTGCCGCTAGTTACACTTGACGAAATCAATCGAATATCATATTAGTTTTTGACAATTTTCTTCCAACGAAATACGGATTATGAGAATATCAGCTTTAAGTTGATTTTCTGTGTCTGCCACGCAAACTCATCTTACCTACGGCCTATTCGTTTTTCCGAGTTTCTCACTTGTGGGCCGAGTAGCTTTAATCAGACGACCAAATAATACTGCAATCGCCAAGTAAAGATGTTGATCCAAAGCATCCTACAATATGGTTATGTTTTTTAACATTTAAATTGTTATATAAACTAGGACCTATAAGTACATGTGTATTAACTTTTACCGAATTGTGGTAACCATCATTTAAAAATTTAAATATTGAAAACTATTGGTTGAGCACTACTATATTTTATATTTATTTTTTTTTTTGTGATAGAAATCGTTTATTATCTAATTTGAACAAATTGGTTATGAAATAAGAAGCTCGATGTACCGTTTCGTTATAGTTTGTACTTTGCATGCATGATGGACAGATAGGCATATAAAAGATTGTTTTGTATACACCAGAAATAAAATGATAAAAAAGTTTTTTTTTAACATTTTCAACTGATAAATTCACATATTTCCGACGTGCTTTGAGCGTTAAAATCCAATCAAATTTGAAAACAAAAACTTCATATAATATAGACAGACGCCTGTGGCACATTATCGGTACTTATCTATATAATACGTCAGAGTATTAATTAGATTCCAAAGCTTGAACGGAACAAAACCATGCGGCTTGATAATTACTCAATTATAACATAATACCGCGAAATCTGTACCGCAACTCACGATCGCGGTCGACGAAGATAATAATAATAATAATAATAATAATAATAATCGTTGTTTGAGTATGTATAATGGTAGAGGCACTTCTAAAAAGCGCGCGTGCCAGGTTTGTGTGGCGGGCGGTCGACGAGCGAGTGAGGGATGAAGGAGTGGGTAAATGCAGAAGGAGGAGAAGGACGAGGTTAGAGTCCTTCGATGCGCCATATCCCCATACGTATGTTACTTATTATATTGTTGTAATAATATCGTATAATGATATTACAATACGCATTACACGCATGTGTGTATATACACTTGTATATGTGTGAATTGTAATTGTACGTGCGTATCGAGCGCGCGGTGTGCACAGCACATGGATGCGACGGGTGGGCGGGCGCCGAGGTGCGTGTGCACCCGCGGTGTACACACTACACGTACAATACGTGCACGTGTGTTTGTGTGTGTAGGTACGTGACGATGTGGCATAGCGCCGCTCCGCTAACGTTTGGGAAAAAATAATGAAATAAATAACAGAAATCGGTTGATAGGGCGAAAGCCCGTCGGGCGGCGTGCCGTGTTCGCGTATACGACGAAATCAGGTAGGGGCGGATTCTTCGTTATCGAACAATACGTGTGACGACGGGCCGCCGCGCGTTTACTCGGCGAGAACGTTCTGTTCGCCGTCAAATGCCCCGCGACTATCCGTGCTTGCGCTTTGCGACGCGTCCGTCGTAAATCGTCGTCTCGTCGTCTCGTCGTAATCGTCGCCGCCGCCGTTATCTACCGCGAACACGTTTTATACCGTTAACACATCGTTACCGTAGTCGCGGGCCATACCGTAGTCGCCGTACGGACGCGGCCGCGGGGTGTGTACCGACGGGACGTTTTCGCGACACGGCCGTATTTGTGATAAAACGACGGAGCGCCGTAGAGCGAGCGGGAAAAGCCGTCGGGGCGAAAAAGAACGAGAAAACAACCGTAAGCCGTGAACGCCGAGGTCGTCTGCGGAGCTCTTGTCGCGTGTGTCTTCCGGCGAACGCGCGATCGCGTCGAATACCGTGCGGGCGACTTGAACACCGACAATAGCGTTCAGACTATCACGATAGTACCATAGGCAGTGTGTACGGTAAGAGCAATATTTGCGTTTCTTCGACGGTATATTACACGTAGTCGGTTAGTCTCGTCGTCGTCGTCGTGGCCTCGCGTATGCAACATAATAGCTTGACACGGTCCGTTTGCGAAATCATCACTATCATCGCATTCGGTTGCACGAACGTTGTGTCACATCGTTTTCCCCGGAGACGCGCGTTACTTGCAACAATCACGACGACGTAGTGTTGCGTACGCTGAAAAAACGTCATCGGCGACCGCGGTTACCGTAACGGTGATCCGCCCCGTCATCCGGCGATGGGCGATAAGCACCCGCGGACTTGTGTAGAGCTCTCGCGCCAGACGTGCGCGAAAATATTCTACGATTCCGCTGTATTTCGCCATTCCCGGGGGGCCCGTCATCGTCGAGCGCGTTCAAATGTTATTACGATTATAACAGTATTGTCGCGAACACACGACTTGGTATATTTTATTCACCGCGCGTACTCGCACGGTGCAATCTGTCAGCGTATTAAAATGCTATTGGATAACACGTTGTACATCAGTTTTGTATAGTATTACGGATTAGTCGGTCTTGCGGTGCACGGGCAGTGGGGCCAGGGACCCGGGCCTAGACGAACGCTTTTTTCTTATCCAGTCGTCCGTTCGTCTCATGTCTGGGACACGACGCGTCCGGGTAAGACGGGGGGAAAAATACGTGTTTCACGTGCAAAATACATCGCGGAGCTTATTTTATATTATTTGATATATTGTTATTGGCATATTATTATGTTGCGGCGCTAACTCTCAAAAATAATGTACACGCCGCGACTAGGAGGCGCAGACGGTTATGGTTCTCGGAAAATATCGCGATTTCCACGCGACCGGCACGCATTGAAAACGGTTCGAGACGGGATCGCATGTATAGATGACATGTATTCCGTTCCGGACGAATTTCCGGTAGGGTCTATAGATAAATACATAGTCGTATTGCGACGGGATGATCATACGAAATGGCAACCCGCTCTGATATAGACTGAATCACAAAGAACCGACGAATTTATATGGTTTGAATTGAACCCGGGTGCGTTTGTACGAGGAAATAGAATCTATCGAACGTGGTAACCGTCAGTCGTAGACGGTCATACGAGTATTTCAACATGTACACTTGGCTTTTAATTCTCCGTAATAACCAAAATGTACACAGAATATAACACTTTACAATGCGTTTACCTATAAAGGAATACAGAAAAAGGGTGAATCCGCCATTTTCAACTTGCCAATAGGATTTGATTTTTCTCCCTAGACCCGAAGAGTTCGTCACTCGACCTGACCGTTATAATATTAAATTGTATTTTTTTGGGGAGCGAAACGTGTTTTTTTTTCGTATCGAAAATCGATAGAAAACAACCTGAATAACTCGGAACGGGTTACGCGCAAACTTGGCGGCCCGGTAGGTACATGTCACGTTTACATTTCGACCTATTATATGCGTTAGGAATCACGTTTTCGCACGCAGTATACGGTCGTAATTAGGAGGAGGCGATATGGACGAGTTGTGGCAGCCGAGAGTTCGTGGATTGCCGGGCCACATTGCGCGCCCCAGAAAGAATTTTCTAAACGCCGCCGCGCTGCACGGGGGTCGTTGGGATTTTCGGATACCAACCCTCTTGCCGCCGAATAGACGCCCTTCGGCGGATATATGCGTATAATATTTTGTTTATATTATTCCGTCGTCATCGTCGTGCAGACGCAGTAGTACCGGGGGTGTGTGTACCTGTGCGTACACCCCTCCGCCTACCCGTGCAGCGGAAAAACGAACCGTTTAATGACCAAACGTGTTTGTTATTGATGATGATAAAACGGGCGCATCTATGGCAACGGACGATGATGTTACACGACTACGCTGACATAGGTATATTACAATAAACATTGTACGTGCATGTAAATGCGATGTACGCACGCGAGGCGAATCGCTTGAAACCTATTTTACGCTGCGCGGAGGAACGGAACAGGGGGGAAAAAAACACATGTCGACCAATATTATACGAGCGCCGTCGTGCACAGTATGGTATCTACATAATGTGTATAAAAATCGATGTTGATATATTATCTGGGATCAACATGGACTCAACGATTACTGGACCGATTTTTACGCGGTTTTTTTTGCAAAACTGTCCGCGTTGTCCGGAGAAGGTTTACTGCATCCTTTGAAATCTTTCGGCAGCCCCGCACTATACCATCCTATAAAAATCGGTTTTTGTGCCTTGGTAACATGGGTGAAAATATTGGTTAGCGTGGTAGTGACTATCTGTACACCAAATCAGAAAACCAAAAGCGTTGCAGCTTAAAAACTCGCGTTACGCTAAATTTTAGCATTACTTTTAATTATTTCAAATTGGTTCAATTATATAAGGATAGCGAATGGAATGGTCGAAAATAATGTGATTATTTGAAAGGAGATTTTTAAAAAAACTTCTTTTAACTTCAGTCGATGTCATCTGAGCATATTTATAAAACTTGAAATTTAGCTGGAAACTTTTTTTTAGAAAAATATGAACTGTACATAATATGCGTATGAAATCAATGCAGCATGCACTTTTTTTTTGCTATAATCGAAAGTATATCGAAATATATACAATACATATACGTATTTTAAATTTTCGATTTTTTAACTCACCATTGTATATCTCGGATTTATAGAATGGCATGCTAAAAATCGATAGCATATAGAACAATATGCAATTCCTACAACTTTCAAGCCCTACGTTACTTTTCCACCGACTAACAGTGATAGCAGGTGTATAGCTATTGTTGTTAAAAATGTTATAAAAGTATCATTTTTTTTGCGACCTACATGGTAAAATATATTTGGCCCGGTTGAAAATTTGAGTTGGACATGCAATTTTTTCATTTTTCCACGCCTCGTTATAGATTCTAGACTGTACGCGCAGATCATAATTTTTTACATTTACAAGTGGTAAATAAACATGCACAGACAGGCCGATAGTATTATTTTGTAACGGCGTTTAGCAATTGCAAAGCAATGCCGGGTCAGCTATAGAAAATTATAATACAGTAAAATACGCCACCGCATTTGGTTAAGATTTTGGTTTTTTTAAAAAATATTATTATAATAATATATATGTAGTCATGTAACGCTCAACACCGCGAAACATGTTCATTATTCGTTTCGATTGCACGTCGTTGTCGTCGATGTAGACACGTATTGTACAATGGATATTTATATCATTCGCGATGAACCGTACGAGTATAATAGTATATTGTATTGTATTCCTACAGGTCCGAGTACGTTTTACACCGTTGTTTACGTACGTGTGTACCGTTCGTTTGTGGTATTATACTACAGCGTATCCCGCCGGGGACTTAGCAGTTCCGATATCTCCTGACATAGTGAAGATATTCAAATTTTGTTTTCTTTTTTTTATGTAAGCCTCACAAGAGACATAAGGACTACAAGTATTCTACATTTCAATTGAATTTAACGTTTTGGTAAGAATGTTAAGAAATTAATTTTTTATTTTATTATTTTCGAAAATTTTTCTACATTTTCTAGAAACTAAAAAAAGTATTGAATATCACGAGGTTGATAAAAATAAAATGTTGAAATTACAAAAATCTACAGAAAAATAATCCATAAAATTGCCAGGTATCTAAGATAATCTTCGAAAATAATAAGATGATTTCTATTTTCTTAACTTTTTTATCAAAACATTAGATTCGATTAAAATATGAAATACAGTAGTCGCCGCTTATTGGACTCACGGTTAATTGACTCATTCGCCTATTAGACTCAAAACGGCTGGTCCCGATTCGCACATATACTAACACACAGCAAAAAATTCGTCTATTTGACTCACACACCGGTTAATAGGGTCATTTGAAAATTAGATAAATAAATAAAATATGTACATACATTGAACAAACGTGTTATAAATAAGTCGGTACTGGTAATTTGCTTTTATCGCGGAGATAAAGATAAGTTGGCTGAAGAGGGATCCAATCAACATTGGATGGATTTTTATCAAAAAATTAATTAATTTTATTAATTATGTATGTATTTTATTAATTTTATTTTATTTAACTATGTTATTTTTAATTGCGTATAGCTACATTTTTATTTTTATACATACATACCTTGAATCTCAATACATATTTTTAATAACGTTTTTAAATTTAAGCATTTTTAAAATTTTTTGAGTCATTTGCCTTATTGACTCATTCGGTTAATCGACTCAAATTGTCGGGTCCCAAAGTGAGTCCAATAAGCGGCGACTACTGTATATTCATTATCTCAGGAGATATCCTAATCCTCAATGGGACACCCTAATGGAACCGATGTCGACTTGAACGTTTACTCTCTCTTGCATTTGTGCCGACTTCTGTTGTCGCCGCGCGTCCATCGTGCCGTTGTACTTTTTTGCAAAAATATCCAAACAAAATATTTTGTCTCCCTCCGGGTAAAACGCTTACGGTCAAGGCTGAACTTTGAACACATTTACGAGGATCAACACGTTCTGTGCATAACGCCATAACATAATATACTGCAATATTACACAAAGAGTGTTCCACGGAAACTATACTAACCGAATTCCAACATTTCCAACGATAAAATATTCAAGTTTCGTTTTCTTTACACGTGTTTTCATTGACCTAAGAATATTATAAACGAAATTGGAATATTTGTATCACTCTGTGCATAGAGATATCGCAAATCCTCATGGGACACTCTGTCGTGTTAATCGTTTATTTAGGTTATTTAGAATACTGCCATTTATCGTTTTTTCGTTTATTGATTTATTCCAAATACGTATTATATATTTAGTATCCTTGTTCATGAACTAAAAATACTATATTCATTGACGACCGTTTGATTGAACGTCCGTTTGATTGAACGTTATTATAACATTGCCAGAATTTTCAAAAGTAAAAAGTCATTCGGGCAGTTTTCAGAAGCACCACGGATCGGTCGCGTTAGCAAGCTTTATACTGAAACGTCAACATGACGGTAATGCCTACGAACTACTTTTAAGTGTTTATTGTCTTTAGCTTGTAAAAATCAGAAAATTGTTTACAATATTTTGCTATAATAATGAAAACAATTTTTTCATAGGTTTTAATAAATGTTTTAATAAATCATGTATGGAAATAATATTCTACCTATTCAAATATTCACGCAAAATCACTAATTATATCGTAAGAAATACAAACCAAATTAATATAGATGAGAGCCTATAGGAAGGGCTTGAATGATATTTCATATATTATTTTAAAAAATGATTGTTATAAGAGTTTATTCGTTTGCTTATCGAGTTTTAATTTATGAAAGTTCAGCAAAGGAGTATTTAAAAAAATGTATACGTTCTATAGATATATCTTATTAATAAAAATTATCGTATGCTTACAACTCTCAAGTAACTTTTTGTCTTATTAATTATTCCATTTAAAAAACTACTTTTCGTGTCTGATTTCTAATTTAAGAACATACTCCACGAAGCCCTTAGTTTTTTGTATTATTTTCTATAGCAATTATAAAAATGATAAAATTATTATATTGTAAAATTACCACGATTCTTATAATTAACAACATTTCAAATACTATCGTAGACTATTACATAGGCTGTCTTATAATACTAATGTGTGTTAACATCTAATGGAAACACACGTTTTGTTCACGTTCATACCCAAATATTTCAATTGCCTAATATACTACATTTTTCAATGACGTATTAAAAATGGAAATAATCGCGTATTGAATGTTAATTAAATAATTTTATGGTTTTTGATTGATACATCTGGTATGCATGGCTGCTATAATAATAGTATAGTGACTGTACAGTATTGTAGAATATACAATAATTATTCAAAGAGTTTATGTGAACTTTTTTTTTCACTGACCACCAACTGTCGAAACAAATCAAAATTACTGTTTGACATATAGTTTTGCATGTTATATCTGTTGATAAATAAGCTCCGTGTTTGTTTAATAGAAATTAATTTACCACCCATAAATGTTATGTTTTAAAATCTCAATATATATATAATTGTATTTTGCAGCGCATTTATTATTTGCAAACGCTGATTAGTTTTTTTTTAAAGTCCGAGTTCAACACAAACGTTAAAAAAATGTTCGCTGTACGTTGATCCCTGGTCCTGGCACAGACCGTTTTAATAAATTAGCACCTACCGTTTTTAATTATTTTGTATGTGTAATAATTGAAATCGATATACGAGCGGGATGTGAGATGAAAAATTATCTACGGTTCGACACTCGACGGTAATATACTTTTATTGAAGCTTGTAAATCTCATACGGAATCACATTAAACCGTAGTTTTTCAAAAGCCACTTAGAGTGATTACAATTCTCGTAGACGAGCGTCGAATGAAATTCGAAGATTTCTTTATTTCGTACACGTAAGAAGGCTGCCGCTTTATTCGCGTCGGCAAAGTGCGTTTTATTTTATTTTTTAAGCAGGTATCCGGTATAATCTTAGCGCACACGTGTACATTTAATATCATAATATGGTGTGTGCCGTTGGTCGTTGTGAGTTGTGAGTTTGCAACCGATGTAAGTGGAAAGAGATGAATTTTTGTTCGGAACGATAAGCGATCACCGGCTGTGCGCGTATTATATTTTAACCAAGTATTAATATTTTATAATGTACCCATAACTTATGCGGCTGGGTTTAATAACAATATTAAATATTAATAATAATAATGATGCGCATATTAGTTGCTTTTGTATAATATTAAACGAGCTGACGATATTGTTACCGAGCACAAAGTTATATTCACGGAAGTTTTAACTCTATCAACATTAGTATTATAAACGGGCCCTATTGTTTTTGATTAATGTAAATATCATTATAATACCTGCAACGATGAAACCACGAAACTATTTGACTTATAACTTTCAAGAGACATCTAACCGAAAAAGTTTTTTGTGCGTACGCCCGCATAGGCCAATATAGTATGGAGAGTAGTAAAACTTATATCACGAAGTCATAATATTAGTATTGTAAAAGTTTTCGTCTGTTTGTTTTATTTTTTCTGCGTCAAATCTAAATAATACAAACAATAAATAAAAATGGATAACCATAAGTCAAGCGTCATGAATAATAATAATAATACATTATAGATTCGTGCAAAACATTTTAAAACTGTTATGGTTGTACGTATAAGACATCGCACAAAATATGTTTTTTCTATTTTTGCTTTTAGCTAATAATATATATTTATATATATCATGGGCCACACGCAGCGCAAGAGGGTAATATTTTCAATTTATATTTTTCGTTGGGACTTAATATTATACAGTTTATTTGCTTATTTTCGACGTTAATTATCAACATGCTATACGAAATTGTTGCAAAAACAATTGTGCACTGTGGATCTAAATATTACGGAAACATTTTGAAAAGGTCGAACAACGTTCGTGATTTGATTATAAAAACGAGTCTTGAGTCAATTTGTCCGGAATAATATTATGTGATTTTTAAATGCATTTACTCATTGTTCAATTGAAGAACGCACATAATTTTTCGATTAAATCGTCTAAGTTCGATATTTCTTAAACTGTTGTTTTTCAGTGGGCTGAAATGAATAACCGTTTATGATGTCAATGTTCTGTTATAGCATAAAAAAGTTTGTTTATGGAAATAGACAACTTGAGTAAATAGACACAAGTTTAAATGTATAATCGAAATCAATAAATGTTTTGTGACTTGTGTGTGGTTGTTCAAATGCGATATCATTAAATTTACTCGATCGATGAAGAAATAAACTCAGTAAATTTAAAACAAAACGCTATATATACTGTGTTAATTAAAGTTTGGTTTGAATTGTTTTTTATCTATCGTTTGATATGATGTATTAAAAAAATTTTTAAATAGCAACCTGGAAAAAAAATTATTTTCAAATGCTTTTTATTTTTAAAGCATTAGGAAAGAATTTTTTTAAAATATATTTTAGTAGTTTGATTAGTCATCATCTGCCCGTCATAGGCGCAAGAAGTCAGGGTTTTCAAAATACTGTTTTATTGGATAGTGAAATTTAACGTAATAGAGCGCAATTTGTATTTAATAAAAATTCAAGCATCAATATAATTTTGTCACAGTTAAACATCGGCTGAACAGTTTTTTTACGAATTGTTTTTCTGTACATGTATTTTGTTGATATGAAACTGATTAATACAAATCTATAACAGTGTCGTTTCGAGGTATTTGGATCGAATAGTTTTACCAGATATAATGAAAGGTCTAAAATGAATTCCGTTATGTACCTATATTATATTTTATATTCTTATATAATCATATATATTATAATGTATAATAAGTTAAAGTGTTGAAGATGTTTATTTTTCATCGCATAGTGCATACCAACTATAAAATGATTGCACTGTAATCTACTCGTATTTTCAGATGTCTATTGGCCGGGCCGTTTGCCGTTCTTCGATTCTGGTTTTAACCGGTTAGTGATCCGAATACTTTAACCATTATGGAGTACACATGGACGCTGGTGTCTAACAGTGACGATCAAGGTTTAGGCAGTGAAACAAGTCTGTTGAATTGTAATGTTCAAGGACCGCACTCGGGTCAAATATTAATACTCTCGAACGAGTCCAACACCCAAGCCATACCGAATCAAGCTTTGCCCGAAATTACTAGCGCATCGGACAAGGATTATGGCACCAACCGGATGCACACAAATGAGCCCAGGAAACTTCATCTCATGCACGGTAAGTTTAAGCTGCACATTTTATTTATTTGATCAAATATTATAAAGCGCTAATTTAACGAGGCACGCCGGTCGAGTACAATCTATTATTTCAAAATAACGATTGGATTAACCCCGACAGTACTGTAAAAGTATTAAATAGCTTATTATATACAAATCAATATATATATATATTTCAATTGACTTATTCGCTTGTACGAGAATAAGTACATTTTCAATACAAACGTACGGGTATATTTGAAACATTTGAACAAAACACTAACGACGCTGAGTTTTTTTTTAAAAAAAATCTTTTTTGTTTAAATAATATTAACTAAAAATATATAGATTAATTATTTTTACAAAAAAAAGATAAAATACTGGGAGGGTTTTTTGTCAAACAAAATATTATTATCTAGAGTCTAGATTCTAGACATCAATTTTGTTATCTTAATGTCATACAAATAATATGGTACAAACAAAAATTATATTATAAGTACTGTAATTTATATACACATGTTGATGTTATAACAATATAATCTAGTAAATTATTTGAATAAAGTGTATAAAATATTTTTATTGGGAAAAAAAATCAGTAAAAATTACTAAAAATATTCTAAACTGCTATATTTAGATATTTTGGTTAAATTAAAATAAAACAATTTAACTAGAATAAATGTGTACGAAATTTACAATATTTAATAATGTACCTTAAACATTTGCCAAAATAATGAAGTATTTAAACGATTTCTTTAATTTGTTGATATTGTAATAGGTACCTATATATTATTGTAGATATTTATTACATTTAAAAATGATTTTTCTTGTTAAAATGAAACAATGGAATTTTTGTTTTATCGCCGTACAATATTTAAATGTTGTAGATAATAAACAGAGCTAATGTTCGGCATGATTAACATACAATTGTAAATTACAGTTTCAATTAGTTTCTAGAATTCATTAACATTTACGTTATCTGGGTTTTGTAGACTTGCAGTGTTCATATGACATATTATATTTACATACAATATACATGTATCAATACACGTTATTGACAAAATAAATTATACACAATATAAGAAAAAAATATTACGTTTAGTTATAACCACGGTTATCTATGTAAATAGCCGTGATCATAACCATAAGTCATAAGTAGTAGGATACATAAATAGTATATGTTATGCGTACAGTCATAAAATATATGGTAGTGTGATCGCAACGAAAATAACGGCAATGATAAATTATTTCACTCCAGTTTTGACGAAAACCACTATTTCAATATTCAGCGAATAAATATTACATAAATTATTCAAAACTCTAATTTAAATATTACCGACCGTACGCATGTTTATCAAATACAACAGCATAGTGCATACAGTGTACGTACTCGTATTAATCATCAGCGAAAACCACAAAAAATTAAGATTTATTTATTATACTTGTTTTACAATAATAATAAATCGCGAATATTATAATAATATGCATGGTGTTATTTACGAAAAGACAATAATATATTATACAGAATGGACTAATATAACTTTTGTCGTGTATAAAAGATTAACTTTGATAATAATATTGTGCGACGACGACGACAGAAACATAAATTAAATTTTAATGCTAGGGTACAAATATTTTTTTTATTAAACATATTAGGTACCTACTATTCGATTTTTTTTCAGGAATATTGTCCTGTTCGATTTCAATTAATTTCGCATTAAAAAAATAAAAAAATACTTTACCTACCTACTAAATTAATTTAAATTGAAGTGAACGGTTGTTAATCTTAATATAATCGATGCACTCTAATGATTGGCAATTTAAAGGTATCTTTATTAATTAGTGTTCACTATTTATTCGGCCGGCCATCGTTATTCGAATTTCAAGGTTTAATAAGTAAAAATTTGTGTTTTTTTTCCGTTTCGTTTTTAGCTAGTAGTGATTTTGTTGGTGGTATCGACAACGAAGCACTAGATTTCAGTCATCTGACGGACGAATTCATCCAAAACAACAACACAGAAACTAACCAGTGAGTGCACATACTGACTACGTCATTATTGTCTAACACAACACTTATAGCATTATATAGTATATTATACGACGAAAATAAAATTATTCTTAAGCAAATCGTTAGATGTTTTCCAGTATAAATGTCAAATGTACAGACATAATATTATATATTATGTGCTAGTCTATACCTATATTGCAGTTACACCGTGTCCAATCACTCAATTTAATATACAATATAATTGTTAAAAATGTCGAATATACGAGTATAATATATATTTTAAAGTAGTGTGGTATTCAACTTATATCAGTTCAATATTAGCAAGTTGACACACGAATATACTATTATTATTAAACTGTTTGATCGATTATTATAAATTATAATTTAAGGGAGTGCGGTAGAATGGCCGATACAGAGGTCCTGAACAAGGGGGGGGGGTAGCAATTAATCTATCGTACTGTCGAAAGAAATACTGATGATGGGTTTTATTGTTTTAGAATGTACCAACTTTTAATTTGTAAGACTTAATTAAAATTAAAATCAATGTATACTAATCCATATTAAAAAAAGCATTTTGATTAACTTTAAAATAACTTTTTTTGTGAACGAGGGGGGGGGATTGCCCTTACTGCCTAGTATCCGCCCTTGGTGCGGTAACTACTAATATCGTTTTGGTGACCTGATTATGAATGTATTTTGTAAAATAAACAATTAGCAAACATGAAAACAAATAATCGCTAGTCAATGTTATTATAAGATACATTAGAATACATTGGTCGTGGGTATAGTTATGCGTTTAGTTTTCGAGAAATTCGTTCATCGCGTAATTTCTTTTGTTTTTAAAACCAAAAGTATAAGTACCAATAACAAATAATCGGTTTTATATATTAATGCACCTATAAATGTATAATAATAACGTTCCACCAGCAATCAGCACGATAACCAAAAATTAATAATATTGTTATATTCGTTAGCGTGTGTATGGTGCACAAGGTAGGGGAAAAATGTTTTTTTTGTGCCTCTAGAAAAAAAAAATGTGTGCTCCGAGCAATTCGCATTGTTCGCTTTCTAATTAATCCACCGTTGATATTATAATAACACGCGTACAATACCAATGTAAGTTATAAAAAACGGATGAGCAACTCTCAAGTGAATTGAGTAATCGTGTTGAAATAAAAGTTATAAATATTTACTAGTTGTATAATTACAATGTGGATTAAACAACTTTTTCCAAAAAAATAAACTTCACAATATTGGGTTTATGAAGTCTATTTTGGAAAATGTTGTTTTTCAAGAAATACGTTTTTACAAATAATTAATTAAGCCCATGTATAGTTTTAGAATCAGTAAATGTTTTATTTTTAATTAATTTGTGCGCAAAAACGTATTTCTACAAGATAACTTTTTCCAAAATAATCTTCACAAAGACAAGACGAGCGTTGAGAAAAAAAACCTCAAGTCACCAAAAAAAACCGAATAATTTGCGTAACAATATTATAGCTCTGCGATCCGCACCACTATTTGTACTTACCACTCAATTGTTGTTTCGAAGATTTTTCCACGAGGCCATCGACCAAAACGATCACGTGATGGTCCGAATTAACACGCCATATCAACAAGAGGCGGCACCACAGCTTTTCTTGAAAAACGCGTCGATGCCGCCGATCGCTGACTTGGCTTTCCACAACAACACCGTCCTATCCAGTTCCGGTTTGTCCGGCAAACAGCTCAAAGACAAATCGCACAGTTACACCAACAGGTCGGCAACTGATTTGCGTAACTCACATGTTCGCACCACGGTCTTAATCTGTATACTCAATCGGTTTTAACACGTACTTTTCAGGCATAACTTACCGGAAAGTCCGCCGGACTCCGAGCCACCATATTCACCAGCGGACGGCGTCGGCCAGTCCCCGCGTAAGACAAACACCTATAGTTATTTTTGTGTGAGCAATACAACTTCCCTAAACGCTAATACGTTTGTTTTGTAGACCGAAAAACGCCAAATTTGCAATGTCTCATATCGTCCAACAAGCCTCAGATGTCGATGAACCCCGGCACGACCGGGCTCTATCAGAAACCACCGGTGACCGCGAAAATCCCACATCCGCTGTCCGTCCAACCATTATTGATAAACCAGCCAGGCACCTCGACGCACGTCACGCACTTGGGTAACGTTATAATATGTATACTTAGTGATGAGCAATGGGTAAATACCCGATGGGTAAGAAATTTATTTCGGGTAAATACCTGGGTAAATACCCATGACATAAATACCTTTCCAAAATCGGGTATTTATTTATTTTTTATCGCACCGGCGGCCGTCACACTGCTGAAGTTGGTTTACCTATATATTTTAATATTAATCAAAGGATTGCATTTTTTATGTTTACTAAGAGAATTTTGTAAATTTTTTATGTTTTATTCTTTTATACCATGATAAATAATTAAAGCTTTAACACTACATAAGTTTTTAGCATGATTTATCTTAATATTTAATTACAAATTGCAATTAACATTTTTTTAGTTACATTATATTGGTAAATGGTTTTACAATTTATTTAACATTGAAATAAAATAGAAAAACGCAATAAAAATAAATACCCAAAATACCGGGTATTTATTTTAAATACCGGGTAAATACCCTGGTTATTTACCCTAAATTTATTTATCGGGTATTTACCCATCACTATGTATACTCGTAGTCAGCGATCGAACGGCGTTCTATAACCGGATACCGCGATCACGATGGTTTTCATCGTGAAACCGCCGTTTCTACTGCAGATAGCCATCGACCACGCAGACATTGAGGATCATATAGCGATATACGAGCGTTAAACGGTGGTCGGTATAAAACGCATTCTTGATAGGTGGATGCGTTCGTAATTGGGGTTGACAAACCATCGGTATCGGTGTTTTCATACATTTGTAATACAACTATGATTCTGTTGGAAATTGTTGTAATCTCCTGTAGCAGTCGTTCTCAAATTGTGAGGTGCGCCTACCTTAGGAATAAATGTGTACATTTATTATTTGTACCACTCATACAAGCGAAAATATTTTAACATTTCAACAATTAGTATTCAAATAATTATTGTGACATGTGTCAGATTTTATTTAATTTATTTGTGGGTGGTATTTAGGGAGGCTTGAATGAAAAAAGTTTGGGAACCGTTGTCCTATAGTATTGACACTATATATATTATCATCTAGTCTATGTTTTTTCAAGTCGATCTTACAAAGAAAATATTTTTATCTGCCAATATTTGATATCACAAGAGCATGGTAATCTTTGGATCATACAGTGTAGGTTCGCTCAAATCTTCATACACATTTATCCGTCTCGAATGCGATTTATCCATCACTATAATATTATATAATATTATATGAAAACCAATGAATTGCGAGCTAGGCTCGGATATCGATGCTTTTAAAACCCGTTAAAATTCTCTAAAAAAAAAAAAATGCATTTTCGCCATTTTTAGCGAGAAAAGCATTGTCTAGGTTATAAAAAAAACCGCAAATGTCATCAACATCCCTGGGCCTGGCTCATGAGTTATGATCGCGTAACTAATTATTACATCGAACTTGTTTGTTTCAACGATTATAGATTTCAATCAAATTCCGTCGGACGCGAGAGAGATGGAAATACCCGAACCGGAGTACACGGACTTGTTGAACGTGAATGTGACGGACAAGAAACGGAAACTGTGCGCGGATATCGGCGGAAGCAACGGCAGTAGCGTACGTGCCAAAAAAGATACCGGTAAGTACACAGAGTTAGGTTTCATTCCGTACTGGAAAATTATTGAGTCGAGGGGCTGTAAACGAGGAAATGAGATACAGTATGGAAACCGTTTGCAATAATATCCAAGGGAACAGTAAAAATTGATCATAATGACTGATAGTCATTGTAAGCAAAATGTTAAAAAAAAACTCAATATTGTAAGCAAAATGTTAAAAAAAAACTCAATATTGTAAGCAAAATGTTAAAAAAAACTCAATATTACAGTATACGGACATAATAAATAACGATAGTACGTGTTATAATAGTTATAAGTATAATCACTCATCATTTCTATCACTAAATCGTAATCTTAATGCAGCAAAATGTACGATAAAAGTATGTATTTGCGTTATAATAAAATTATTCCTTATTAGTTTAATATTACACAATTCAACCTTAAAAGATATTTTCTTTTTTCTTCCCGGCTCGAGATCACTGTGCAATAAATATTGTAAAAATTATTATCATATATTAAATATAAAATATTTTTCTGAGAAATAACTATCATGACATCTGTTAAGTCACTCATAGTCAAATCTCATAGAGTCATAACCGATACAAATAAGCACATAATACGAGTATAATATAATAGGATTTTTGCCGGGACCTTAAATTCAAGTTCATTCTACCCTGTTTGTCATAATGTCCATTATAATCGGATTTCTATAGCACTTTATTTAAATCGAACCGTGTGCTCGTGTTTAGAGAGCTGTGCGAAAAAGGTGGTAACTCACGTGTCGCCGTCGGGCCGATCGGTTTGCAGCGAGGACAGTTACACGTACCAAGATAGCTGTGAGTCCGGTCTGTACAACGAAACGAGCTTTCAATGCATCCGTTTCCAACCGTTTCAAGAAACATCGTGGAACACGCTGTGCGATCACTCGTTGAAAGAACTGTACGTACCAATCATATGAATTAAAGTTTAATCAGAGAACGCGGGAACGTTGTTAACAGCAATGGGTAATCTGGAGTGAAATTCTAAAAAAAAAAAACAACCGTTAGAATTCGGAGCTTTTTAGATGACCAGCCCAGGCCTTAAAACATTTATTTAAAATTAATCGAATTATATTTTAAGCCATGGTACATACCGGGCAACGTGTGCCTTTTGAATTTTAAAAACCCTCTTCGCTCCACCGCTATCCTGGTTTGGATCCATGCCATCTTATATTGATACTACGCGATCACTCCGAACGTTTGCTTTCCAAGAACAGTAATCATTAAAATTACTTATCATCGTATAATTTCGATGTTTACATTTTACGGTCCGATAACGATTGAAGTTTTAGATTCAACCGGAAACCGACTTATAACGTCGTCATAACGAAAATCCGTAAAAAACGGATTAGTTACGTAAACATTTATTTTTATTTTTATCAATAAAGCCCCGGAGAGCAAGAGTAAACTTTGACAGTTATACTATTATGACCATCTGTTGTACTAGTATCGCCAATAGAAACTAATTATTATATGTAAGGAAAAGAAATGTGCAAAATTCATATAATATGATTTTATCTACCTGTAAGAGGTGCCAACGGCCGTCTCTTTCCGAGGTTTTTTTATGCTTACAATTTATCATGTGTGGACCCGATCTCGCGAAGTAGCGGCGTAAAATCCAAATCGTTACGAAACACATTTCGTCTAAAATAAAACTAAAACAAAATGTGTTAACCGTATACAACACTATGTACTACTAGATCGTAGTATTGGGGTTCGTGTATAAGCTGTTGCGATAACGAAACGCTTGAATTTTCAGGCCGGTGCCGCATTATCGAGTGGACGCTGATAAAGGTTTCAATTTTTCCAACGTCGACGACGCATTTGTATGTCAAAAGAAAAATCATTTTCAGGTTAGTGGACCGCCCTCGAACTGTTACGCGTTATGCGTTCTGCGATCGTCATTGTTTTTTCGAAATTTCCAATCGTGGTTTTTTTCCGTCTAGATCACGTGCCATACACAACTCCAAGGCGACGCGCAGTTCGTGAAGACCTCAGAAGGCATTCACAAAGTTGGCAGCTTTCATTTGCACTTCTACGGCGTCAAGGTGGAATCACCGGGCCAGACCATTAAGGTGGAACAGTCTCAGAGTGATCGGAGCAAGAAAGCTTTTCATCCGGTCTTGTGAGTAAACGGCATACGCGTTGTAAAAATATGCACTGAACAGGCAAAAACATTTCATTATCTCTGTTCTACACTTACGTACGAAATTCTTATTATACATGGCCGAACGATGTAGGAATAATGTTCTGTCCGACTGTCTCGTAAGTGTTGAAAGTAACTATCGGAAAATACCTTATAAGGGGCAATTCGACTTTTGTGCATCAATAATTTTAGAATAATATTTTCTTTGAATTAGTTTATAGTTGACATAAATAATAACAATTACAGTAATAACAATAATAATAACAACAACAACAGCAATAATAATAATAATAATAATTTAAGTTGAATGCGATGGTTTTTGTCTTACATCATAGTCCAGTTTTCAGTGATGTGATTCCTATACATCAAAATGTCCTATAAAAAATGGTAGTTGCTTCTACACTGCGAGTTCAGAAAGTGAAATTTAAAATTTCTTTATTTATAAAATAACCGTTTGGGCTTGAAACTATGTAGTCACTACAGAATCAGAGTCTTTGCAGCATACGAGTTCGTCTTAATGTCTGATACATAATATTTATGTCAACAAATTGTTTAATTGTATTACAACGGATGTAATGTAATATTAATAAATGTGTAAGATCAAAATTTATTTTTAAAAAATCAAGTGAAAATTACAGGCAGAATAATATTAAAATAATTTTTACTGAAAAATATAATATGAAGTGATTGAGATATTGAGTGCGCTTAACGACCACCGTGTGCAATCGTTTTCATTTAGTACGCGGATCTGCACGGTACGCCGTTTACAGTGCCCGTATTATTATGTACTCGTATCATGCAGGTTCTTCTACGACAAAATATCCTGAATAAAAATATAGTTAAATTTTTAAATATTTAAATACAAAATATATTGTTGAAAAAAAGAATGGTTTATTTTGGTTCAGATCTGTTTCGTCAATTGTCGACGTAAAGCACGAGCTGCATTTATATTTTTGATAATCAACCTCAAATACATTTATTGCTATAATTTAAAAATGTATTCATATTTATTGTGAATGTATCTGTTATACACATTAAGATGACTTATACTCGTCTGACTATTACCAAATTTTAAATTAATTTTTATTCGAAAGACGTGCATCCATACAACTGTAAACTGTTTTATTTTTACGGCTCGTACACACTAAGCAACTACGTTATCGATAATGTAGACGCATTTGTTCCTTTGTATCGGAAAACCTACCGCGGCTGTCAAAAAAACAGCAATAATCGTATAAGCTCTACGTTCAATCTCTCGTCACACAACTTGCATTATTTGAGACACGTATAGTGTGTACTCTGGAGACATTGTTACCGGATGTACCGTTTTGACGGGCCAAAGTCACGTCGTATTCATACGCTTGTCAACCGTTTGCAGACTGGACTTGCGCGAGGAACAGGTGTCAAAGGTGACGGTGGGCAGACTGCACTTCAGCGAGACCACGTGCAACAACATGAGGAAGAAAGGGAAACCAAACCCGGACCAGAGGTACTTCTATCTGGTGGTGGGCCTGCACGCGCACTGCATCAACGACCACGATTATCCGATTGTCTCGTACGCATCCGAAAGGATAATTGTCAGGGTAATCCAAGTAATTACGATAGATTGATATTATGTTGCCCACGCCCCGCCACGACGGGAGACGGCGTTTGAGATATGTACCGCGGCCAGCGACATTTTTTTTTTTGTTTCTCTTTTACCGTTTAAAGGCTTCGAACCCGGGGCAATTCGAGAGCGACGCGGAGCTGTGCTGGCAGCGGGGCACCACGCCCGAGTCGATTGTGCACACCGGCAAGGTGGGCGTCAACACGGACCGGCCGGACGAGGCGCTGGTCGTGCACGGAAACGTCAAGCTCACCGGACACATCATACAGCCGTCGGACGTGCGGATCAAACAACACATACAGAAGGTGAGTGATAATAATAGGTCGGCATTTGAAGCGAAGAAGGATCTCGGCTTGTGAAGCCATGGGCTGGCAAACTTTGGAGGACGGAATGGTGGCGGATTAGCGAGGGCCTATGCGGGCTATGATAGAGGCACATGTGCTAAGTTCGGCTTTGAGTGCACATTATGCAGTATAATGCATTATGCATATATAATATTATGCAGTCCGAGCGATATTCTATCGTATCTTAGAAAAATTATATAAGTATTATATTCATTCACTTACACATAGTTAATTTGTCGCAGAACCAATACATTTTCAACAAGTTTTGACGGAGTCAAAACTATTTAACAAGTAATTTTTGATATTTGTTTGCTTTAATCGTTTTAATAGCCCCATATTTACTTCTTTTAATATATAAAAAAAAAAACGTAGTTCGAGTGGAATAGAAAATTTTTATTTTAACTAAGTTATAAAAATAACTAAAAACAAACAACTTTTCGATTGCCCAAAGTATTCGGTCATAGAGTGTGTTATTTTATTTATTAACTGTTAATATTATGATTTGTACACAACTGAGTTGAAAAATAGTTTTAAAATAAAACATTAAATACTGCTAATAGTATGAGTATAAATGTGTGTTATGTATTCAACTATTTACAGCAGCTTTATTATAACTTACCATGTTTGTGAATTCAACTTGTTTTGTTGCGGTATATATATATTATCCGTATACAACATACACCTATTGCCGTCGACAACTTTTTAAAGTTAGATTTTAACTAGTTTTAGAAATAATTTATCAATTACGTATAGATATTTGGGTAGAGTTAAGGTTAATAATTTTTTTTTTGGTTTTTGTAATTTTTAAGAAAAACGTGATATTGTAGTATAATATTTGATTTACGATCGTGTAAAAGTTATAATAATAACAAAGAAAACAAATAATAAACATAAGAAAAAGTCATATTTGGGTGCGACAAGTTGAAAATCATTATTTTTATAATTTTTTTTTTTCGCGACACAGTGCGATACAAGCGAGCAATTACGGAACGTGGAGAAGATAAACGTGGTTCATTTCAATTACAAGCCGGAGTTTTCATCGTTATTCGGGCTGTCACTGAAGGAAAAGGACACCGGCATCATCGCCCAGGAGGTGCAAGCCGTTTTGCCCGAAGCCGTCACGAACGCCGGCGGCATTGCGCTGACTAACGGGGTCGTGTACGATGACTTTTTGGTCGTCAACAAGGTGAGTACCATTCCCGATCGACATGCACATGGGGGCGTATTTAAACAGTGTTCACCGCTTGTGGGATTGTGAAAATGACTGAAACAAAATCAATAATAAATGTACAATAAATGATTTACTTTTTATATACTTATAAAATTAAATGTCAAAATAAGCGATAACGATCGCTAAGATTTATCATTTAATTTTCAATATATATTTCTCGGGATAAACGGCCGTCAGAAAAATATTCGTAGAACCGTCGGCCGCCGAATTCTGTTAATATAATTACTATAGCTTCATACAATCGATTCGTTCACCCAGATCCGCGGTGTTAAGAAGGGCAACGTCTTGTTTTGTTTAAGTATCAGGTAGTCGTTCTGTCATCACGCCTATATGTGCTCCTTATATACGGCCCGAGGACCAGATAACAAGTTGTCGAGTTCCTTTACACCGCGGCTCTGCGATCACAAACTCGATTTATAATAGAAATATAATGAGCTACCATGAGTGAGAAACATAATCATTTTAAAAAAGGTCCTTTTAAAATTTCTCGCCCCTGAAAATGTGCCACTGTAGGGTCGTGTAAATACGACACTGCAGCCGCGCACACACTGCAGACAGTGCCAATAATCACGCGACTCGTCGTTTTTGCGCAGGATCGGATTTTCATGGAAAACGTCGGTGCCGTGAAAGAACTGAGCAAGATCACCAGTCACTTGGAGGCCAGAATCTGCGAGTTAGAACAGAACAACAAGCGGTACTCGTCGCCGAAAAACAATAATTCCGGCATCGCGCTGTCGGATCTATCCAGTGAGTATACTAATCTCAGCAAACGACGTAATATTCAGCACACGGTACGCATATTATTTTTTAAAAACTCTCCAATAAAAATTTAAAGAAGGCGAATCCGAGATTTGTTTAATCTTATAATTTCATATACGAGTAGAACATGCATAGCGATTAATGCGTGATTGTACAATCACAAACAGGTTATAGTTACTTAAAATTCTGAATATAAAATAGAGACTAAACTTATACTTTTTTTATTGTCTATAATAAAACGTGAGTTATGACTTTTAACATTTTTTCCACGGTTGCATAATCACGTTTTTAGTAATTAAAAATTAACGTTAAATTCCGTAAATTGTATTAAAACGTATGCGCTATGCTTTATTCTATTATCTTTTGACTTCTATCTGCAAGGTCAATTGTCCACGTGAATGGAAATTAAATCCGTATATTCTGCAATAATGAATATAATCTATGATCTAGTTGTAACTAATAACGTTTTCCTCGTGGAGCCATTTAAGGCATCCGAGGGCCTATTGCAAATACGTGTTTCGACGCTTTCTAATTATTGCGCACCATTATTGTTTCCACGTTAGCCACGACTTACACGAGTAAGTGCAATAATTACGATTCTGGCGTGGAAAAGCTCAAATCGTTTAAAGTAAAGAGACCCGACGATGTTTGCTGCGGACAAATAGTTCAAATTTCCATTATAACTTTGACCGTCGTCATCGCGAGTTGGTAAGTTGGAACGCGTTCGATTCTACTCTTGTACTCACGTACACGGGTGTGATGTGTAAAGTGTCATTAATATGTTGTGTTCCGTAATCGTTTCAGTTTGATCTTCATAACCGGATTGTTTTTCATGGAACACCATTACCGGAATCAAAATTTGAAAAGTACAAACGAACACGATTTGTGAGTATATATAATTTATATTATTCGATTTGCGAGAAAACTGATTGATTATTTATACGAGTACTATCATTACTTGTGTGAAAATATGTGATTATTCGTTATGATATTTTAATACTAATAGTGAGCTAGGTATACGTTATGCATTATCAATAATACTGTTTCCGTTTGTTGCCGAGCACAGCATCGTCAGACATGCGAGTACGATCGAAACCCACCACAACGCGCAGCCGAAGGACACGGACCAGTGGCCGATGGAAATAGATGGGTTTTGGGACAAAGAAAAACATCTGAACTGCATGTGGGCCAAGCGACTTATAACCAACAGTGGCACCTGCGAGGTAAAACAACACTCGCAGTCGCGGAGTGTAGCAACTGTTGTAAGTCAACGAATTATCATATAGCACGCTTTTTGTGTCCGTAGTACGACAAGATCAAGACGAAAATGATCAACAGGATTGCCGATAAGAAAAATGAATCTGGAAGAACGTCCGATAAAATATCCTTTGTCAGTTTCATCGTTAAGATCGATCGTATCTCAGGTACGCCAATTTAGCTTAAATCACTGTTGTGTGTAGTATCGTTGAATCGCGTTTACGTTCGACGTTAATTGTATATGCAATACCAACATTTCATCTGTTCCTATTCTATATAGTCCGTTAGCGTGTGCATAAAAAATATTTTTTTTGTTCTCGAGTACAGTATATTTCGGAGATAAATATTTGAATACGTATTAATTTATTATTGTTATTTTTTATTCACATTCAAAATACTCGCTTTCCTATAGGAATTTTAATTTGATTTTTTTTATAATACCGATGCGTATAAATATGTATAGAAGGTACGATGAATGTTATATCATAATAGATTAAAAAGTATTATTTAAAAAATAAATAAAAAATAAAAAAAATACATTGTATAAAAAAACTAACTTACCACTATTTACATGTCATATATGTTGAAGCATTTAAAATGGAAACGATAAATAGATATACATATGAATTTAATGTTAACCGTATTCGTATTAATCCGATGCGTGTATAAAAAAACCAGTTTAGGCTGCACTCAAATATTTTGTAAAAAATGTAAGTAATGCGTTACATTAATTCTAAATTGAACTAGTACAGGTGCTTTTAAATTTGATTTAGAATGGTTATTTCAACGTTTGATCAAATGTTCCACCGTGATAGCTTCATAAGTCCAGGCTTATGTTTCCAAATTTTGATCATTATATATATTTATTTCATTACACATATAACGTAAAAACTTAGAAGTTTTGATATTGGCGTGATCGAATTGCTTCAAGTCTTTCTTTTAAGCATAGTTTTTTGCAACTATGGTAATAAAAATTAAAAAAATAACTTTCCGAATTCATAATTTTTCTAATGTTTAAAATAATTTGCTATATAATTACAATTTAGCATAAAATCAAGATTAATGGCAGACTATTAATACTGCAGTTATTTGCGTCGATTATATAAAAAAAAAACACACACATTACCACATAGTATTTTTCATAAATATTATACTACGTACAATATTCAATTAATAGTTACACTCATTCATTGAGAGGTCCCATAATAAATTATTGTATACACTTGTGTATCTTTAAATGTCGTATACAACTTTCACTTAATTTAGCCAAATACTTCTGGTCCTGTCGAGATTTTTTTTATCGATATAACACAAATCGACAAATCTTGCTTTCATTCTGATATAGGCGGGAGTTTGTAATTAGCATCAAAATAAAAATATGAAATTCATACCACCTCGAGCAAGTAGTGGAAGATATGAATTTTAATTTGCACCAAAAAAGAGATGTATGTAATACAAATATCAATCATCGAACATTCCATTGTTTCAAGACAAAACAGAAATAAAACATAAAAACATAAAGTGTTATTCAATCAGATTGGCCACCGAAAATTGGTTTTTTTTAAATGTTTTATATAACTTTTTTATAATTGACTAACATTGTTTGTGTGAGGATTTAAAATGTAATTATTTTTTATAAGTATGATAGATTAGATGATTTTTCAACAAAAATTATATCTTATATTGTATTATATTATACATATACACTATACCTCCCTCAATATCTTATATCGAAAAAATAATCGATTTTATTTTTGGTCTGAATAATACCGTTTGTTTCTTTTCCGGGTAAATGTTGGTGCAAATTGATTACAGCCATATACATTGTATACACACACACACACACACACACACACACACACACACACACACACACATACACACACACACACACACATACTACGGACCAGACCGGTATAATAGTCTATATAGTTGTTGTTGTTTATAGTTTAATACTGATTCTGGTCGTGCACACACAAAACATATGTGTACATGTTATTTATATCTTTGAATATAATTATTAATTAGTTATGATATAACATGTTTTCGCCCTAAGCTCGGCGATTGTCGTCCGTGGCTTTATAAACTGTTTTTAAAGGGATTCACGAGCCACAAAAGGCTTAGAACTCGACACAGCTTGTAGTACCTATTCATATCTTGTAATCGATCCTAACGGGCAATTCGATTCTGTTTAGACATCACCTACAAGGACATGACGGTCGGGGTGCGCGGGAGTTACGGAAACTCCACGGCAACGGCGACCAGCAACGCGACCGACGAGTGCGGACGATCGGAGCTGGTCCAGCAGTGCAGCGACAAGTCGACGTTCGTGTACGGGTTTCAACTTCCGGTTGCCAAGAGCCTGACGGACTATTTCATCATCGTATCTTACCGGCAAGTCCAACAGTCGACGTTACTTGCCTGATACGAGAGCAAATCAGTTCAGATATTATAACACTAATGATGATAATCGTTAATGATATTCTTAAACGTACCCTTTTGCGTGATTATACACATCCTACACTCGGAGCCGAATCGGTAGATTTCGGACCATCAGCATTTTCGTGCTTAGTCGCGACCCATTTAGAAACTAAATGGCTCACTTGAAATAAGAATAAAACACAAACACGTGAATCAAATTGTTGCTATTACCTTAGGCATTCTAAGTTATATACTGCGTTCACGAGTGATAAAGGAGCAGGATTGCTATAACCTATTTTTTCTGTTAACTGTACTCGTACTATCGAAAAATGTGTCATTTCTAGATATGTGCGAGCACGAATCCTTATCTAACATAGACACGTCGATTATCATAATTTTGCGATATTTTAAACTTTTGTCAACTTAAAAATGATGAGTTTTTACATTATTTATTAACAAATATGCGTAGGTACGTGACGACGATGTAATGTTTTACTTAACCGTCACCTCTAAATGGGGGGGGGGAGGAGACAAAACACGTTCTGGCCGTAAAAACTGAACTATACTCGTAGGTTTTGCTATAGTAATATTTATTGACGTCATTGATTACATGAAATCGTATTTCCATAATTTCTTCCGAATTTCTGAACTTTCAATCCATCCATTTCAAACCAATCGAGGTGTGGACGAGCCGTCATTTTTATCGGTTCCGTATATTATTATGTTTTAGCACGAGCAATGGCAACACGAACGATTGCCAGACCGGTGTGTCAATGTCGATGACCTGCCCGTCGAACGTAGGTCTGTGGGCAGTGAACGGAACCCGGTGGGATTCGTCCAGTCGGACTTATCACGACGAGTGGCCCGCTGACAAGACGTATTCCGTTTCCGAGGATTCAGAGTCCATCACGATCGTCGTCCGATACAGGCCGTGGTCGTACGAACGGCTTAAAGTAAATCCCTTATTATTAATTCCCTTCTAGTGCCAGAATTGCATCCCTTGGGCTTAAAATGGTAGAACTTCGCAACTGCGCGCTGAACCCGCGAGTGAAACTGTAAAAAAAAAAATAGTTAATGTTAGTTTGTATTATACAGAAGTACATCAATGTTTTGGCAGTATGATGTCCAAAATTTACGAACAGATAATTATTATTTCATCACGCACCTGCTTATTTATACGTCATACTTTAGAACGAATTATCGTGTGATATTTTTAATTTAAATGCATTATATTATAATATTATCTTCTAAAAAAAAAAATAAATTGTGTTATAGAAGTTATCGAGTTAAGAAATGTGGTTAAAAAAACCAACATATGTTTTAAGATATTTAGAAATCAGTACATTTGTATTGGTCTGTGGTATATTTGTAAGTTATTTTAGAAACTCACGAGCACGTAATAATACCAGCTCACTGCTAGGAAAATGTATTAAAGTTGTACAGCATATTTTTATGTTCGTTACTATAAAGTTACATGGAAACTGTACGAGAAAGTCGTCTGGTTATCAACTGGCTGTCGAGCTTAGAGACTCGAGTTAGAGCGGCTCTAGTGCTGTAACTTGATCGGGTTAATCTCACGAATGCAACGCTAATATTGTAGAGTCACGGTTTAATTTTCGATTTATTTGAACCTGCAACGTCAGCAAAAAAATTCAGTATATTCTACTGCAAGGACTGTTTGTTGACCATTATTATTGGCAGCTTCAAAATTTTTTTACGTTGGTATAAAGAGTTGAATTGTAATAGTCACACATGCGGCCCGACGGGATGATTTTCAGCCGGTCGCGCCGGTCGAGCCGGAGGAAAACTCGAAACTGAAAAAAATAACGTATTGTGACATTTTTATGTTTTTCCGACCTGTACCAAGAAGAACTTAATTCACCAGTTTTTCAATCTACGTGCACTAAATTCGTTGCTTTTTGTAGGAATCATGCGGTCCAGCGGCGGAAAAACGGACCATGGCGATCGTCGAGTACAACGTTTCGCTGCACTCGAACTGCAGTGCAAGCGCCGCCTAAAGGTGGACGCGGTGGTGAAACGTAAAAGAATATAGGTAATAATGTTATACAAGCAAACGCGAGGTATCGGTCAATTGCAGCACCGTCGCCGGCACAGGAAATAATTATAATGATATTATAATATTGTGAATTTGTTAGACATTTTTTTATTTATTTTTTCTCTCTCTCTTTTTTTTATTTCTCTAAGCCCTTACGTTAGGTATACGTGTTATTTCTGTCGCTCGCAGCGACAACATCACGTCGTCCGGGCGGTTTTTTCTCCGTTATTAATATTTTTAATACTTTTCGTTTATTCACTGTACTCTACCGATCAATACGCCATGTGTAAAATATACGTCGACGCGTTTATACCAGCTATTTACACTATACTCTTGAATTTTCGCTTACCGTAGTCGTTCTAGTACACAAAATATAACAATATTATGTATCCATGAGTAAAGTTATGCGTGAGAATATTATAATATTATGATGTCGCACATTGTTTTCGCCTTGGCCGCCTTGGAAAAAATAAAAACCACATTTTACACAATACGCACTGTACTGTACTGTATTATATAATATTATACTTAGATATTATAATAACATAGCGTTTCTTCTAATCGATTACGTACATTTCGCACGCGTCGGACACCCGAAGAGGGATGGCAAACCGCACAAAAATAAAGAAAAAATAATGCTTTTCATCGAATTTCTGTTTTCCAGTCTGATTCCCGAAGTTATTTCCAACGGTCTCCAAGAAGTCCCATATAGATCACCAATGATTTCCAATGATTTTCATCGATTTTTACACTGATTTTAATCCTCTTCGGGTATACCTATATACTATAATATAGTACACACTATACCTGTTATATTATATATTATTACATTTTACTTTATAATGTACTTTGCGTTTACCCTTTCCCGGTTAGCAATCAACAATAACTATGGAATACATATATAGATACATTCTGTACTAAAAAATAAGTCGTTTTTATCTATAAATTATTATTATTATTATTTAATATTTATGCATGTATGCATGTATGTATGTATGTATGTATGTATGTATGTATGTATGTATGTATGTATGTATGTATGTATGTATGTATGTATGTATGTATGTATGTTTGTATGTATGCATGTACTCGTATGTATGTATGTATGTATGTATGCGTGTACTTCTACGTGTAGAATATATATACACGTATTTGAGACCTATACGGTATAACAAATTACTTTTAGACGTTGAGGATTTGTAAAATTCAATTGATATTTATGTACTTTTTTTTTAGAAGTAGGAAAATAAATTACTTAGTTATAACATTTGTACAAATTGTTGTTTCGAACCGCATTGTAATACTGTATTATGTTGTGTGGGAGAAAGGAGCAAATTATATTGTTTTAGTTGAGTTTTTCTCTGTTTTTGTTATATCTTAAACAATCTTAACTTAATCTAGGATTACATGAGAAAGCAATATAATAATTTGTGTAGCTTTAGAGTTGAAAAACAGTACCAAACGTTTTTACGTCTACTTATGTGTGTTGTTTTTTTCTCTTTTTTTTTGTAATAAAATATATTGTATCTAAAGCAAAATGTTATGCCTACTTTTTATTCTTTAAATTTTCTCCGACAAACGAAATAAAACGTGGCGTGCAATATCTCTGTACTCGTAACCTTGATTTCCTTGTGTGCCGTAACGTGGCGTTATTATGCACTGTCCCAATAAACATTGCACAAATACAGTCAATCTATCGACGCGGATATGATTTATGATTTTAATCGAAAATATCAATTTTATTTCATTAATACATGTAAATTAAATTTTGTACACCATTCTGTGTCACTATATCGTATACTTTTAAAAAATAATGCGTATTAAATGTAGAAGATTTTGTGTTTTGAAATATTTATTCGAAAGTCGACGTCAAGTGCAAAAATATGTGTGCAATATTCGATTTTTATCCTGGTGTTGGATCAGCGGAATCAGATAAAAAATTTAAACCACAATACATAATTATCCGTGGTAAACGAAGTATAAGTTCAAAATTCACGTGATTATGGAATTCGTGTACAAATATATCGATAAAAATAGATTTAAATTTCAAAAAGAGTATCCAAGGCATTTGCAAGTCGAGAAATCGTTATATAATTTAAACAATTTTTTTCAAAGTAGTTATAGCATCGCATACATTTTTGTTTTAACCGATCATTCACTGTAGTCCTGTGTGAAATCTGCAGTCCGGGTAGTTTTGTAATGAAGTGTTCCCGTGCATCAGTGCAATATTCAAGTCTATAACAATCAACCGATAGCTGTCATAACGGACGTTCTTTGATCGTATTTGTAATTTATTATATTAGTATATTTTTGGTTCTATAAAAATAAACACACACGGTGACAATTTTGTAATCAAATAAATAATAACCACTTAAAAAAAAAAAAAGGATTTTCTTACAACGATCATACACCTGTGTTTTTTTAAAAGAAATCTTTTCAAGTTGAAATTATTAAAAACAAACACGTTCTAGTAATATATTTCTGTCCCTTGATGATTGCCTACGTACGATATCGCGTTCATGACTGAAATCATTTGAAAAGTAATTCAATATCGCAAGAGTCCTATTCAAAGTATAATAATATACAGAATGTTCCACGAACATTGCCTAATATACATCCAAATCACCTCATGCAGATAACATTTTTAATTACTCACATGACTATAATATATATTATAGGGACAACATTTATTTTCGTAATTGCATTTATTCAAAATAAATTGAGATTAAAGAATAAATTTATTTTGCCGTTTTTGTAAAATTTGAGTGTATATCGAATTGATGTTTCAACTTCTTAATTTCATAAGTTTCTTATTTTTGAATTTACATTCAAGCAGTTGAACCGTCAAGAAGAAAAAAAAAACTCTACAAAATTACTCTCCTCAGATCTTACAATTTTGAAAAACTAAAGGTGTTAAGATTTATTTAAAGAAATAAATCAACGCAGCCCTTATATAGCTAGATTTTCTTTATGAACACCGGATATATCGGAATGGATAAACACGCGCGGGGACACTACACCATACGTACGTATCAAAGTCCAGTTTACTCAGTGTTTTCCGGTACTTTTCGGACGTGCGTGTTCGACATAGCCGTTCGTGATGAGATGCAGTCGGTGTCAGCGGTGTGGTGAACTTTAAGTTATAAGCAGACAATTGACATACAGCCACCCATCACCCAACTATACCTATGGATCAAAAATCTCCGCCATATCTAAATGGTTTTTGAAGAGTTATAGAATAAAGAGTATAGACTATAATTGTTCGACACATATTAAAACTAGTCTATTCTATAGTATAACTACAATAACCAATGGTTACACGTGATAAATTCCCAGGATTGTCTGTCCAATTTGTGTTGTTTAAATAATATTAATATATTGTTTTAAATAAATTGTTTTACTATAAAAATTGTAGTTTAAATTTGAAAGTGAGAAGTAGAAGTTAACATACGTTATACGTATTGTATTGTAAAACAAAAATAGTTGAATTTATCTTAGGTAAGTGGCATTTATGTAGCCTCGAGTCTCGACCCACCTACGAACCACTCACCCATTAGAATGCCAGAGGCAATTATACTTCTTAAATAAGCCTTCGCCACTGGTCGGCGCCGTGTCCGCTGTTGGGACAGATATCCGAACATTTGACATTTGTTTTTATTTTTCGGTCACCATACATACAGACGTAACACGGTTCAGTGTATTATGACGCAATGTCACGTGTAAACATATTCATATGACCCGCGGAACCCGACCTATCTCAACAGTCGCAGCGTAGAATCGGCGCGGAACGCATATATGCGACAGCCAGAGCCGAATCCTTGCCTAGAACCTTACCCCCGATATCGCCATACATCATGCCATAGACATGCGGAAAAATGTAATGTAAACTAATTTAATAAATACAATTTCACCGATTTATCATTAAAAAAAACAAAATAGTCGATTCTTATAATCTCGGGGAAAACATAATACAAATTATTTCTTTTAGCCCAGTAAAGTCACCGGATTGTAAACAGGTTTGAAAATAACAATAGATTGCGACCGACAGTAAGACCGATAATTATTGGAACAGAAGAAAGTTCGTCGCATGGTTAAAATACAAGATTCCAACTTATTAATATTGTTATAAGCGCAATAACTACGAATGTTTCGGTTTCATTATGATGTGCGTGTGTTTTTTTCTATGTCTGTGTACTCGTCTTCGACCAGAAGTATCGCTCGGATCTATACAAACCGCGGGAAACTTTTGTTGAAAGAAAATTTCGTCTAGTCGTTACCATGTGGAGAGATCGTTTCTTTAGTTTCTTAACATGTTTCCGAGACAAACGGAGAACAAATTGCAAGCGGTGCCCCACATCGGTAACTGCATAGAGGCCGTTACTAACCTAACCATAACACCGGCCGTCCGTTTCATTGAGGACGAAAACGATCTGAACACATCCGCGATCCGCTGCACTTGTCGCCCGCCGGATTCGATTAATCACCGCTGCACCATTATTGCACCGGTCTCGCTCCCCCCCCCCCCCCCCCGCACAATCAAGTCCCACGCATGCGTTGCACTTGTTCCCGACCAACTGGCGTGCACACGAGTGCATACAGCACGCACCGTGGTAATTGATGGTTTCAACCGGGTTTCGTGAGCGTACGAGTGCGCATTAATTACTGTCGAATCGTTTTCGGAAAACTACGGCCCTGCGCGCGTATCGGAACACGTATCGTACCGGGGGTCTTATCGATTTCGGAGCGGCGCGAATACCACACGACGGACGACGCGTGCGTGCACAGATCGCAGCGAAACACATCGGGTCGACGCGACGGCCCCGTCAAATATTATACGATAATAAATTATAAATTATAACACACCTCGTGCCGTTCCCGCAGACGCAATGTGCCATCTGTCCCGTCGCGGGCGGCGGACGACGACCGGTCTTTTTCACCCCCCTTTTCCCCTAACACCATCCCCCCACCGTTACACGACGTTCTACGGTGTAATTCAATAACGACGACGATAAATTGTTTTCAACCCAAGTAGGCACAACGCGATTGTAATAACACAATATACCTATATTGCCCACGTACCCGACGTTGATGTTGAGCTACGAGTCGAAGTCACGTCCCTGCAGTGTAGGTACCTTTTTCATGTAAGTGCGAAAATCACACTTCGCAAAGCACTTACGCGTTTTGACGGTGAAACACCAACGTTCGGTATCATTTTCGAAAAAAGTATGAAACGAAATGTATGACCACCAATCACAAGGGCGGATACAAGGGATGGGCAATAGGGGCGATTGCCCCCTCCCCCTGTACACAAAAACAAGTATCAAATATTATATTTGAAATTGATTGTGGCCAGCATTTTGTTCGATATATTGCAAGTTCAATATTTTCTTTATAAGTTATACAAATATACAACTATACCGATATTCAATAACACTTTTTAACTTTTGATCAAAATGCTTTTTTTAATACGGTTCAGTAGGTATCGATATCAATTTTAATTAAGTTTCACTCTCAAAATTAAAAGTGTTTGCGTTCCAAAACGGTAAGACCTATCACCAGTATTTCTGTTGAGAGTACGACAGATTTTTGTACACAACTAATTTTATGTTCATTAATAATAAGACAATTCCTATTTATTTTATTCATTCAAAATTCAAATATATTGCCCGCTCCGCTTAGGACCTCTGTATCCGCCCTTGACCAATCAATTGTAATGTCTTTTTTTTAGATTCCGAGTGAAACGAGGAATTAATAGGTTTTAGTATGATGTTTTTTTTTTGTGTTCGTGCACAATATTTCGACCCGAAGGATTTCTCCGGTGTACAGAAACCGGGTACTTTTCTAAGAGGAAATTTCGTCTAGTTGGTATCAGTTTTTTTTTTTTTTATTGAACAAAGAACATCGGCTACTAGGCCATTAGTTATAATTATACATGAGAATTGGTTTTACATTTGTTGTGGCTTAAATTAAATTATATAGGTTGATATCCTTCAGGAAGTTGATAATATTGTTATTTGATTGTAGATCGGGTTGTAAGGCTTCACTTAATTGGTATGGAATGTGATGTTTGGTTCTTAAGTCCGCGTACTTTAACATTCAGTTATTATGTGTTTGACGGTGAATTATTCACCGCATGATTCACATATAGTCTTTACTAGCCATGAGGTGGTTGTGTGTTGCAAAGGTGTGTCCGATTCGTAGTCGATTTAAAATGGTTTCATCTTTTCTGTTTAGACCTGGGTTTTGCCATACTTGAATATTGTTTTTTATTGTGTTTAATTTTGTGTTTTGTTTTGTCCAGTGATTTTGTCATTTTTGATATAGAGTCTTGAGGATAATTTATCAGTATCGGTATCAGTTTTATCAGTGCCTGAGCGGTTATACTTAGCGGCGACCCCTGCAGTGTTTAATGTCAGTATAGTCTTATAGTACTGCACCGCGGTAGCAGCAAAAATCCAATTTAATCAAAGTGTCGACATTGAGCTTATGGATAGAACATAATTGCGGCGTACAATAGATTTCGAAAATGTCAACATACATAGCTTTGATATAATCATCCCCGTAGTAGAATTCGCTTTCACGTCGAACGAAATAGCACACTCCGAGGAGGCTTTTATGTAGCTAACACTAAATATTATGTTATAACACTATTATAGTACAATGCCCTCCGTTCAATGTGCAAATATTACCTCCGCTTTAATCGTAAATTTCCAGTGCAATCTCGTAAGACGTATGATTAAGCTTTAAAGTCAAGTGCCAGTATGATGTCGAAGAAGATGAAGGATTTTCCGGATAAAAAACCAAGTTGTATCCTACTTTTGTAAGTCCTCAATATCGTAAACGTGACCAAATTATTTGTTATTATCTCTCGATGCCCCACCCATTGGTTCGTTCGAAGACGTATAATTTATTAAAACACTTAAATGGCCCTCACAGTCGTCAAGAAGTTCATAAGTCGAATAATATTACACCGCGTTATAAACTGATAACAATATTATATTTTCATACATCCGGTGTATGTATAATACTACTACTGTATAATGATACTATGTATGTAAGTATATGTAATGCACGCTTATAGAATGACGTATTCATGCATAGAATTTACATTTAAAAAAAGTATATAAAGAGAGACAAATTCATATGTTAAAAAAATATGTTTTATGAAAAACACAAGACGTTTGAATTTTTTTATTGTTATAAAATCTAAAAGAGGCCATTAATGTATTATCAAACGGAGTCTATTGTCGTAATACACATTCACATTTCTCAACATTTTGTATTGGACTATAAATTAACGATGATAAATCTAAAAGAACAATTATTATTGCACTTACAGTTTTTTGAAAAACATATTTGATCACTCTTCAAGTACTCGATTTTAAAAGTGTTTGAATACATATTTTACTAGAATATTTTACGCAGGGCTATCCCGAGCATCAAAGACTTTAAATTTCTCGAAGCTGTAGCCAAGTGTCATGCGCAGCGTAATATGCATTTGACATCATTTTTTCGTTTCCGGAAATATACACATTACGTTGTGTAGTACATATTTCGAACTCGAAACCACTGCCCTACCGGGGTTTTCCAATAAAAATTGTAAACGTGCGTACATGCCTACTCGTGCTGGAATAATACAAGGATTTCGTCCGTTGATATTATAATTTAATTGCATAATAGTATGACGTTACAGTATTGCGCTCTAAACGTTAATCAGAGGGTTACCCTTTATACCCACGTACTGGATACGAACACGAAATAGTCGATACACTTTTTTCGGTCGCCTGACGTTGAAATGTTTATGCGTTTAACATTTCTTAATCTCACGACGATGAGGTTAATTTATTTGTGTAAGTACTTTTTAACTTTTAGTACGTTTATTTACTGTACAGCTTCACTGGAAATCGTTTTCCTAAATAAGTATTAAATGTTTAACGGATCGGTGCTTCGGTGTGATAATGTGATTGGCTGTTAAAAGGATTTTTATTTTGCAGTAACACTTATCGAAACGGTCTGGCGTATTTCTAAAAAAAAAAAAGAAAAACTTCACTTGGATTTTACCTCCGCGGACAATATTACGGTAAAGATTCAAGTTCTAGATCGACGAGAAAACAAAAATATGGTACTACATAACTGCAGTAGTACAATGGCATACCGCGATATTAGCACTTTTATCTGGTGCCGGGATTCTCGTTCGAATAATTGCTCAATAAATCGAATATAGTTTATTGATGAAATGATGACTGAAAACGCGCGCGTCCAAACACACACTATTATAAACAATTACAAGGCACGCAGACCAGTACGTATATTATTTTACATTCTTGTTCACGATGATTGTTGTATGAAAACTATGAAACGTATGCAATCCTGTTTCCCGCCTGTTTTACAGCACGCCGCAGTAATATTTTTTCTTTTTATTTATTTTTACAAGTAATATACAATCGGTATCATTAACACAATAAGAATATGTGCTAAAAGTACATTCACAGGAAAATTAATTTGATGAAAGGAGCCACCCATTGATGACACTTTCTATGGAAACTTAGTTATCTAAACTAATTATTAAACAGGGTTATTATAACAAATCACGACTCCATTTGTCAATGTGTACTTAGTATATAACTGTAATTAAGGTTGTCAACATAGACATAAAACCCATACAATTTTTTTTTTTTTCAAAATTTGGATTACAACTGTAATCCACGCGACTACGGACGTCTTATTTAGGCACGCGACCTATGTAGGGTTAAGACGTCTTGTGGGATTACCAGGAATGGTAGCGGATGCCAAATTTTTGATAAGTGGATTCGAATGAGTACTTAGGTGGTTGTGGAATCTATAATAGAAACATTTGGATTCATCAGCTATTGTTTTTTAGTTTTAGGTCTGAATGTTGGGAAAAATTTGAGACGTAAGGAGGTGCATTTGTTAATTTCCTTAGTGCAATGTTTTGGAATGCTTGAATTTTTTGGACGTTTGTTTTTTTTTGCACTACCCCATAACTGCAGACAGTACGTCCACATTGGTTTGAGTAGACTTTTGTATATAAGAAGTTTGATGCACCCGCAGCAATATCCATCGTAAAGTAGATGTAATAGCGATTCTCGAATACCTGCGCTCCTTAACTTTGATGTTGCACCGAACAATAGATAATTTATTTACCGGCAGGGAGCTCGCATCGCCTACCGCAACAATAATAATTATTATTACCGCACAAACTGCGGTCCGTCGCGCCGGCCAATCAATTATTCGTTGTTTCGCGAGAGCGGAAATCTTAACAGTGAACATCTCACCGTCGTGTTTCGGATTTATTATTGCACTCATTGAGTTACGACGGACGAACAATATTGTTATCCATGCGACGAAATGAGCACGGGCGTCTTGGCGATCGATCGATAACTCATTTCGTCGTTTCAAACAAGCGTGTGTACAATCTTCGGTCGTAATGCTCTTAGCGAGTAAGTCTTGCAATATTGAACACAATGTATATGTATCAAGAAATAAAACGTTTAAAATATAATATTGGCATTTTTTCGATGGCACGTGCAGGAAGATTTCTTCCATAACGTCATTGTTGGCTTGTTCAGTGATTTATCTCTAAATATTGCTTACTTATTTAAGACCGTCACTTGTATTTTTTTTTCGAAAAATATATTATTTTAACAGATTGTGCGATCAAAAATTTAAAAATCAAACTGAAGAACAAAAGTTAAAACTTTCGACCGTACGGTCGCGGTTATTAGGTTATTTAATACGTAATTCGATACATATTCGCATTTATCGCGTAATAACTGTCTTGTACATCGTATTGTTATTTTTCCCGTTCCGCATAATATACCGGATCAGTAGGGAAAACTTGACGCGAGATTAATATGATATCTAATAATAGACCAAAATGTCTAATAATCAAACAAACCTATTCCGACGGTGTATTTTTTTTGCGATTTATTTTTTCTAGACCGACATAGCTCATTTACTCATTGTGCACGTAATACAGATTGTAAATTTATATTTTGATAAAAAAAAAAAAAGACCGTGTACATAACACTAGCACTAGCGACTAGCGTGTACGAATTCGATTTGTGTCCAAGACATTTTAAATGCGTTAGAAAACGTAAAAGTGTTAATAAAAAAAAAAGAAAATAGGAAAATATTGTCGGTACTTACGAAAATGTTTTTTTTTTTCTATTTACTCGTACCCATAAAATATATATAAGTTCGCAAGCCGAACGTTACAAATGGAAAACGCCGACAGTTCTACGTGAGTACAATATTAACACGGTGCGTATACAGAAAAAAAGGAAAAAAAATTAACGGTGAATATCTCGACTTCTTGTCGAGTTTTTTTCGCTTCGCTACACCATATTATATTGTTATACAGACTCCCTGCCGAGTTTCGATATGAATCTAATCAGAATTTCGAATTCAGATTTTCTTCGCACATGGTTGGTTCGACATACGTTACTCGTGTCGTTTATACTGCAGCCTACCACGGCAGCTACCAAAACTTAAGTTTTATAACAATGTGATCATAGTCACGTCACTGCAATCGCATATTGGATACAATAATAATCGTTATAAAAATAATAATGAAAAAATTGTATTTTTTGTCTTGTGTACCGTAAAATATGTATACCGATTATTGATATATACTTACTCTTGTAGTAGAAAGTCGTTATTTTGTTATTTTCCAAAAATTGATATTTTAAAAAAACATCGTGTTAGTATATTTTTGAGGTCTTGAACGAATCGATCGAAACAAGCGAACGTTTCGGTTGTACTTACTGCACTGACCCCTGTGTAAGACGGACTTGCAATGCTAAGCCCGAAAAACCTGTGTATATATACGACGAAAGTAGCAGTATCTTTGATACCGTCACAGACCGCGTCATGGATATTGTACCGGATGAGCCGGAAAGCTCTTTGAAACGGAATATTTTTTTTATCGAGCCGCACACAGTTTTTACCGTATAATCTTTCACGTTTTACTGTTGCGCAGCGCGCGCACAATGCAATAATATTATACTCGACGATTGGTACTTATAATAATAAAATAGTAAATTTTACTTTTCTACGACGTACGTATAAGTAGGCGTCTACAATAGCGGCGAATTAAAAAGCGTAATAAACGTTTCAATGGAAATTGGACGTTGAAAATCCATTTGTGTGATTAGTACTACTTTGGGAAATGTACTTTTTTTTTCTCTTTCGAAAAGATAAAACAGTTTTCTCTCTCTCCCTCCCTCGTTACGTGCACATTCGTTTGGTATTTTTTTTTCTCTTGTAATAATTCTGACTTATGAATAGTTAAAAGACCGTAGAAGACTTTTACGATATTATACCTTTGCACGGGTACGCTTTACACCATTACACAGTTGCTCTGGTCAAACGGTTACCATGGTTATTGTACATTGGTCGTTGTTTGTCATTGAAAATCAATATGTGTGGTCCCCATTAAATGAGAGGAATATTGTAATCTGGGATACAGTACGCCATCCATAATAACAGTTAATAATTCAATCGGTATACAATGTTATCCCGAGTGGATAATTAATTTCAGTGAGATATTACTCGTAATATCATATCGAATTTCGTTACCAAAACATTATATCTAATATGTCTGCTGCCGGTGCGTTGCGTATCTAGTCCGAACACGCAAACGTGAATATTTAATAACAATAATAATAATAAGCATTTAACAACAAATGTAAACTAAAATAAAAAATGTTTTAAGTTACCGTAAAAATCTATGACGAGTAACTTATAAAGGCCATCGAAATATATAGTTATGGAATAATTGAGTATAAAAAAATGGATAAGTATATTATAAGTAATATTCGTTTCAACGAGGCCACAAAATGCAAAGCATTATTTGAACTTATTATTACAAATCAAAACTTTCATCTTGTAATCAGAAGTTATCAAAAAATATAAAAAAAAGATCGTAGGCGTGAAAATAGTAACATAAGTATTAGTGTAACGAAATCCTTGAATTAGGCTACATTACATTTTACGATAGATTTTCAGAACGCTTTAACTTTTTTTAGATCATCCACCATATAAGCAAGACATTCTATGTAAAGTTTATATTTGGTTAACAAGAAGTAAATCATTTAAGGTTAACACAGTTGTATGGTATATTCAAATTTAAAACGTTCGTTTTGAAAATGTTTAATTTTTTGAAACAATCAGGATCTTGTAAAATAAATAATGTTTTTCATTAACTTTATTAAAAAATTAAGCTGCGTTAATGTAACTAAATTTATTGTCAAAAAAATAAAGAGTTTGTTTTAAAGTTTATTGCTTTTCATGGTTTATTATTGATAATACTCGTATTATTGAAAACACGCAAGATGGAGACAAATTAAAATTAAAATAGAATTTATAATTCCAAAACAAATATTTGTCTTTTTTTCCATGATTCCGGTACATGTAAAACATGTATTATTTATATTGAATATTATTTGAAAAAAAAAACAAATTTAAAATTCAATTTTATTAGTTCAGTTAAGGACGAGCAGTATCTTAACTATAAAATTATCGTTATTTCAATAAAAAAATAGGTTATGACAGACAGCATTCTTGGCATGATGCGTATAATACGAATAGGTAGTAATATAGATTATATACTATTACGCACAGTGTTGGATAAATTATTTAATAAAAAATATTTACAATATACCGTTATTGTTACGTACGCATTTGGGTGTCCGAATATAGATCAATAAATGAATTATAAATATTTATAAATTATCATAAATGAAATCAATAAACATATTATTAGAAGTCACTTTTATCTGTATTTGGTGCGAGAAAAAATAAAGAAACTAATATATTAATAATAAAAAAAAAAAAATATAATTATTTAAATGTTGCTTAGGAAATATCCGTAATACTCCGGAGGATTTAAATGTTCGGTGTCTACACCTGTAACGATCGTTACCAATATATATATACATATTACTTTTACTATAACTATTATAGAAACATAATATAAGCTGATTATACATTAAGTTATCCCCATCCACAGTTTATATTGTAGGGCCTATGGTCGACAATCGGTATGTAGAAGGACGCCAGTTCTCCGCGATTACCATCACGCTAACTTAAACCCCGTGTAACTACGAAACAGCCATATGATAGTTAACTGTGTCAGTAAGTCTTAATAAACCTTTATATATTAATAATCATCTGTACCAATACGCATTTGTTTGTAATATTAAGATCATATATACCATTTATGCTCCAGAGCTACGGTTAATCATATTCAAAAGAACCTAACTTCTTCACTGAATATCTTATATTTAACAGGTCATCCCCGACCACGTTACACACCGGAACAGGCTCCTTGACGCTGTTGTCCAACGAGCGGTCCCATCGTCAAAGGAGCTTTTTCAGCATATTATATTCCTTTTAACCGGCGATGATTCATGAAAATGGTTCATATGAAGCACAACAACATGAAATTGAATATATATGTATTCTAATAATGATACCACTACTTATTATTATACCAGGGGTTCATATTGTTCACGTTTTATCAACGACGTGAAAAATACCAAAATACAATAAATGTTTAACTTACAAATACGTATACGTAAATGTTGCATTGCATTAATATAATTATCTAAACATCTGCTCGTTGTACAAGAAAACTGTAACGTTTTATGCGTAGTACACGTATAGTAAGAAAATAGTGCTCGTGAAAGAAAATTATTTTTTGCATCATTTAAGGTACTTTAAACATACAAAGTAGAATGTAATAGAAATAGCGTTGTTTTGTATTTATTTCAATTCTCAAGATACCAAAATTGCTCGTCTAACGAAGTAATAATAAGAAGTGTACTTTCTGGAAAGAATAAGATATTTATTGAAGCTATCAAACACTTTCGTAGAATCTAATGAGAATGCCAGAAAACTTCAACCAAACTTTCTTTAAAGTAGTGCATATAAGTTTTTGTATTTGTATAAAGCTTTCGGATCATTTTTATTCCGTTAAACCTATCTAAGGTGGACGCTTGTTTGGCCGAAATGTCCCAAACGTATGTTAGTGTTGTGTGAACACATGCGATTCTCATCTCGTTCTGTTTTCACATACAAAAAAAAACACACACATAAATAAACAACTATATAATTGAACCAACAGAGATATTATTGTCTCGCTCGCTGCATTTGCAATATCATGCAGAAAATAACTTTAAATATTTTAATTGAACAGGTGTTGGAAATATGTTTTTATGATTTAATATTTTAATAAATCTTTTCGAATTGTTACACACTAAATATCAATTATGGCGAAAAAAAAATGTAAGAAAAGTTGTAGCCATGTACAAATTATGAACGTTTTATTGAAACCATATTAACATTTAACAAATACATTTAATTGCATTTAAAGTAGAACACTGTTATTAGTACTTATTATTTATTTGTTATTGAATTACTCTAAATTATTTCAAAAATCGTGCATCAAGGCCTAAGATAAACAATTTTTAGTGGGATTAATATTTTTTCAGAAGGAGACATGTCCTCCTCTTGCCCCTTCCCACCAACTGGCCCCCATGGTAACAATGACTATGTAATACATTGTAAGTGAAAAGTAATAATTAAAACTAGAACTTCAGTTAAAATCGTTAACTAGTAATGAACAGGGCTAGGATTTGTATGCATTAAAAAATTGTAAAATATGCATTTTATTTACCAAAATATGCAAAAATATGCATTTTAATTTTTATAAGATAAACACAAAAATATAGTTACAAAAAAAATATTTATTTATTGAAATACATCAGTGGTTGGTTGTTTGTCTTAATATAATATAATTGAGAAATAAAATAAAATATAATTAAATATAATATAATATAAATAAATTAAATCTTATCTTGGATTTTATATTGACCGACATAATTTTATTAATTGTGTTTATCTTTCTCCGTCAAACTATTCAATCTTTAATCGCATACCTATTGTACTATAGGATTGTATTTAAAAAAATAAAATTTGTGTTTGACAAAAAAACCAAGTCTTATACTTTAATCAGCAGAGCTAGAATTAAATACGAAATATTAATATTAAATTATAAATATTAATTACGAAATATACTATAAAACATGCATTTTTCGCATTCTTATAATCGTAATATGCAATAATATTCATTATATCCAATATATGCATTAATATGAATTTTATCCAAAATATGCAAAAACATGCAAAATAAAAACTCCACCGTTTATCTCATCATGAGGTGATTCGTGGACATTACTGACAAAATCAATAATCAGAAGTCGCAAGAAAAACATGCTGTAGCATACAAATCCTAGCCCTAGTAATGAATATGATAACCCAGATAACCTATACCTAAAGAACATGTGAAATTAATTATTTTTTTAATATTAACAAACTGTAAGTTTAAAATATTTTAAATAGTTTTACATATTGTTTTCTTTTAAATTTAGATATAGAAGACGGTAGATTTAAAATGAAAAAATAATAAAGTGGTTCCGATAAGGACTGCATTAGAATTGAAAAAAATTTTTATGATTCTGTTTGAAGTCGTTTGGTCTTTCTATGTTTTGATAAAATTCTTAACTGTCATTAGAACACGCTAATTACTCTTCAACTGATTATTAGTAACAAAGTTTAGGAATGAGTATTTATTTTGTAAATAAGTGTATTAGCAAGAATTAATAATGATAACTGAAAATCCAATTAAAAATGACAGCTCGCAGTGAAAATATAATCAATAATTATTCGTTACTATTATGTAAACTACATTGCGGTTTCAAAAATTGAATTACTTTTAACGAAATCGAACCGATTTTCACGACAAGTGACAACTAAACCAATCGAATCAGATCCATACAATGTCAACCCTTCATCTATATCACTTCACTGTTCGATATGAGAAAATCGATAAAACTGAATTCACTGAAATGTTATGTCTACTCTATGTGCTTATGTCAGTTAATACTCATAAGTGGCAATACGTATTGTGGATTACAAAATAGCTCTGTGAATTCGTGTGCGAACAACGAGAAGCCAATTGGTCGCGAAAAAGTATCGGCTTCATTTCATATTTATTGGCAGTCACATTTTATACCTAATAAAAATAAAAATGCTTTCGGAACCACGGATTTATTAACAGCTTTTAACAATAAAATGGGTGAGTAAAAAAAAAAGTTAATTTTCATCGAATAACGTCATTTGCGGCCTTTTCAAAATAGTTGTAATTTATAGTTTTTAAAAACTTAAAGTCGAAGACGTGCTTATGTATTGATGGCGCTTCGCCATAATCATTTATTGCCAACACCCGGGCGAGAGATCTACAAGTTTATGCCGTTTGCCGGTAGCGCTCGGTGCACAGGATTTCGGACACCAAAGTAAGTTCATAATCGAGCATCTCGCTAATAATACGATTTAGGTATAAGATTTACGACGGCGATAGCGCGCCGCGGGCCAACATCAGAATACAGAATGGACCTCGTGCCTGACGGAATAATTCATACACGGTGTATACATGTTTTACACACATTATTATTAAAACTATACGTGTGCACGGTATTACGCGCTCGTCTATCATCATAATTTATTCATTCGTTAACTTTTTCAGTATCGCATTTTATCTGCACCCCCATTTCTTCTTCTCTCTCTCACCCGCTCTCTCACTATTTATTTATTTATTTATTATTATTTTTTTATCTACAAAATGCGCCTAAGAATATATCTTGATTTACTGTTCACTTTAGGAAATTGCACCTGCTTCGTTTTTTAGTGGCGAGTCTTAGTTGTCCGTATATTATAGCCGCTATTAATGCTTTATAATAACGTTTGCAAAAATAAAAGTTTGTTTCGTAACCACGCAAGGTTCTACGCAGTAACACTACTAAATCGGTCTACTGTAAGGTTATCGAAGTCTTTCTCACTCTCATTCTCTCTCTCATTTTCCATTACGTATTTTAAAATATTTAAACGACGCACGTTTTTTTTGGGGGGGGGCATGGTTTTTTTTTAACGAAAAATGCACGTAATGCATTAATATTAATTTGTTTTAATTTTGCCAACAGTGCAGCGGGGACCGACGCGAGTATGGCTCCTCGTTATATTTTTCTAATCGGGTCGCTGCGACACCACCCGCTTTGTAAAGTATAGCAGCGAAGAGAGATATTTCACTCGGTACGCTCACTCTCGGTAAGTGGTCATAAAGTAGAAGCAGAACGCCGATATCGTATTATAATCATGTTATAATAATAACGGGGAAAAAACACACCGTTCGCCGTTTAAAATATTAATTTCACCGCGACACACAGCGCCCCGACGATTTCGCGCGATATCGTATATCGTATACATAATTATTGCTACGTGCTCGTGCGGGCGTTTTCTCCGAGATTAAACATTAAAATTAATCGCTTTCCGGGGGGAGCCGACGAACAAAATATTTTTGAGTTTAATTGCAAGCGCGAGGGCGGATCAAGTGTGTCGCCACAGGTGGTTTCGGATGTTCGGTATTACCCACGTCGGAGCTGTGCCGCGTACGTCACGCACGTACATAAAGTGCAACCGGCTGCAACTGAACGAACGCCTCGGGCAACGGAAGAAAGCGCATTATTTCCACTCGACGCGTTATTGTAACAATGCGCGTGTACGCTGCACACGCGTCGCGATTTATAACGGGTTATATTTCTGGCGAAATTACGCGCCAAGAGGGAAAACGAATACTATTATTATTATTCGTCGCATGTTTCCTCTATGTATATTCATATAGTATTTGCCGAGCTGCAGTCGGAGCAAAACCGTGATTTCGGTTTATTGCTTAAAGTTTATGCAGCGCATAAATTCTCACGTCTCGCCGTTATTGGTGAACACTTGTTTGTTCGCTGTGCGTCTTGGCGTCGTACAAGTCGGCGCCCCATTACAGTACACGCGTACTCCGCAGCTCTAAATGGTATGTGCGATATAAGTGTTCGCGTCTACTCATGACTTTCAGTTCGGCTCGTAAGCAATCTTCCGCCTGCGGAGTCTTATTGCTGCACACCAGTTCGTGTATACTGAAATTCTATTGTATCTTATCAATTACAATGTTGTAAACGGGTGAACCACCCTTAGTAAGATTTACATGCATTGATATGATATCGACATTGTGATTGAAACACGGGGGACTAAAAGAAAAAGAAAAATCGGACGAGACACCACGGTCCGGTGATACAGCCATACAGGTACGGGCGTGAACGCTATTGCTGTGTTCGGTGATATTGAATTGAGTCCCGCAAATATTTTAAGGTTATCGGAGTTGAGTCCCGTAAACGTTTTTAGATTATCCGAGTTGAGTCCCTTCAGTCTATTAGCGTATCCAGGAGGACAATCCCAAAAATTGTGTAAAAATAATATTTTGTTTGATTAATTTAACGTCGTTTGTTGTGAGAGTTGAAATGTCACAATTTCTAAACTCATTATGCAAAATTGTTGATGGCCGTGTGGAAATATCATCCACAGCTTTCCTTTTAACAGCGTTACTAATTTTTTGTCGAGTAAGTATTTTTTTGTCATACTTTTCGTGATTGTGTTCGTTGCAGTTTTCTAACATAACATTATCAGAAGACAATTTAAAATAACACTTACATGAGCTTTTACAACATGTCCATTGTTGAACCTCGCCTTGCAACATTTTATGGAATCTAAATGTATAACCTTTAATAATTAAAATTGTTTTATTTTTTTCACTCGTCATAGACTCCATATTTTAATAGTGTGTTCACGAAGTATTCGGCACGACTGTTTGATTTTTGACGAGTATATCGCAATGGGACGTTGACCCCGGTATAATATGATGTGTGGGATTCAAGATCATCACTGGCTAAATAAATGTTAAGATATCTTATCTATATTCAAAGACATTAAGATAATACCCGGGACTCAATTCAAACATAATATGAGAATACTCGGACTCAATCCAATGTACCGTGTTGCTTTCGAAAAAACGGTTCTGAATGAATGATGTTGGGCGGATCAGTTTATATTTTTAAATATTGCTGGTGTTGATATTATAGCAGTAGAACCAAATTTCTTAATGAGGTAAGTAGGTGTAATGCCAATTTCCTATGATATCACGAACATTTTGAAATTTCTGTAAAATTAAAATATAAATAATATACTCTATATAATCTAATACGGAATACTAGGTGACTGGGAACTCGATATCGGTTGAATTTTTTTTGTAATTTTTTTCTCCGTTTTTCTTGACTGTTCGAATAATTATTTTTGACCGATTATTATTTCCGACCATCAAAAACCTACCATTATTACACCAGAAAAATAAAAAACGTCATGGTAAGACCAAAACATAACCTCGTCTCACTCAGAATCTGAAACAGAACAATAAAATATTATGTACAAGATTGTTCGTAAATGTTAAAAAAACGAACCGCCATAAATCACCGCTTGCCCGTTCAAACAAACACGGTTGTCGATATGTACACTTCCGTCCGGCACATTGAACGCGAAAACCATAACGGCTAGACTCTGGTCCGACAAACCGTAAACACACATATATATTGCATACACCTACCTACCCGCGCAACGTGCGCACACGCGCTGCGGGCGAGTGATTGCGTATAATATGTACGTATACACTCGTATATACATGGCTCGGGTAAAAACTTTTCGCCGGCGAAATATTATGTGTACACATAGTTGTACAATACGCGCGACCGCGTTAATACGATTTCAACCGAACCGTGAACCTTGCGCCAACGGTCATTACTATGACCGTACATTTGGAAACGGGGAAAAAGTTAATTTATATTATGTCGTCGTATGCTGCACGCGACATAACGGTGACGAAATGTGCGTGGTTTTTTTTTTTCGATCGCCGAGGGGCAAAATAAAAAAATAAAAAATAAATTCAAACGTAACGATTGACCCGCACCCCTTTCTGCGTCACCGCCTGTTTGTCGCTGCACGCGGTTCGGTCCTGCGGTCGAGTTAGGCAATAACGTTATAATAATCACACCAATATAATATAATGTCGGTTATCGCGACAAAACTCGCGTAAACTTTCAGAACTTACATCATAATATTGAGTTTCAGCGTACGTTAACGTCGATATTGGAAACGCAGGACTGCAGTAAGATCAACCGACTTGCATCTAGCCTTCGGTGTCTCATCGCATTATCGGTTATACAGTAAGGTTGTAGGTATTTTCGAATGGTATATAACATATTTTGATAGTGACAGTATTTAAAAAAACAGGTTTTTTTATCAAACGAAGTATTCGTTGTATAGAAATATCAGATTCGTTATTCGGAGATATATTTTCGTATAGTTAATTATAAAGGTCATGGTTCTTAAAAGTAATATGTAAATGGAAGTTCGTTGTACGGAAGTTTCACTTTTCTGATTATTAAAAATCGTTCAATTGCAGCTAGTGAGTTTTTCGCGAGAAAATCGCGAGCCTGAGAAAAATCTTTCGATGGCGGACGGTGATTTTGGTACGGTTTTTCGATAATATTTTTTGCGTTTCATTTATTATAAACCATTTGACGCGATAATTACTTTGATTTTAACATCACCTAGAAATAATAGGAAAATTCCAACGTCTGTTTTTGTCACTGAATTATAGGACAACAGTATATGAACACTAACAATTCAGAGATTAATCAATCGGTAGTTAAAAAGATTTAAAGTATACGAACTACGATGTTGATAGTAATAAATACGGTCAGGTGGCAATCTTCGCGGCGTTTTCATTCTTTATTCGTATAGTTTGTGTATATTTTCGTTTATCGCAAACCACATGTGGCACATGTGTCATTTTCCATCTTACATATTGAATTTTCTTCATGAGAATAATGGAGATACTGTATGTCGACTCTAGGAATATTGGCACGTATGTCGCCAGTCACCAATTGATATCCTACTTAGTCCTCCGTTGCGTAATTTGTTGCAAAATCGGTCAAAAGTCGTGCGAAAATGTTTAAAAAATTAAGCCCTATACGTAATAATACTAATATTTATTCTAATATTTATTCTAATATTTAGAATCTGATTGAAACACGGAATGTATTGGTTTCATCGTGATGAGGTTTTTTTTTTGATTTCGAGTGAAACGAGGAATGTATTGGTTTTATCATGATTTGTAGCTATTACAGGTTCGTAGGCAGGCCCGGCTCAAGGGGTAGGCGGTACAGGCCCACGCCTAGGGAGGCATTTTTCAGAGGCGGCATTTAACATTTATGTATACTAGATAATTTTTAAAAAGATTCCTAGTACCTACTTATATTAAATCGTGTGTAGTGAAAAATAAAAATCAATAAAAAAATATAAAATTTGGTCAGTATGATACTATGATCGGACAAATATAAACGTGTGTTTACGCTTTTGGTCGACCGTCGACCGTAGCAAGTTGCGGTGTTCTCTTGACGGTTTTTAATCGGTTCTGTGAATCAGTTTTGTCTGGCCCCGATATCGTGTTTTGTTGTTTTCAATTTTAACTCTTTCACAAAACGCACTGTTGACGAATATTATTGACTAAAAATAGGTACCAAATACTGACTGACGTTTACAGATAAGTTAATTTTATTTTCATTTGCCTGCCGACTCATCAGAATTCAGAAGAACATTGGCCATTATTCAAACGAGAAAGAATTAGCCTATAATATGGACATGGAAGAAGTTGTATCATATTTCGCTAACGCAAAAGCAAGAAAAGTCAAGTTCTAATCTAATACGATGTTAACATTTATATTATATTTTTACTAACTTTTATATTATAAAACAACTATTTTTAAATTGTTTTGTTTTTTTAAATTAGTAGGGATTTACTTGTCTATAAATATATCAATTTAAACAATTGTTAACTTTATACAAATAAGTATAATGAACTCAGAATTAAATATATTTTAGTAATGTTTATGTGAAAAAATATTTGATACACTATTTACATGTATGAGGGGCGGTAAAACTTAGGTTTGCCTAGGTGTGTAAAATTACTTGAGCCGCGCCTGTTCGTAGGTATGGTTATTGTAATAAAATTGTCTTTAGGAGACTCATCATACTCACTACTTTTTTGAATAGAACTACATTTTAGATACAGACTTTAAAAAAAAAGTGAGACTTACAGCAATAAGTTTCTGTATTTCGCCGTTAAGTCTAATCCGATCTAAGAGTATCACCCTTTTATACATATTAAATTATATGAGATTATATATATTAAAACATAGTACCGCTTTGAATCTATAATTATAATTATAAATCAATTATAATTTGACTTTATTTTAATATTTATGAACGTTAGATTAAATTAAAAGACAAAATTAGTAAAAATACAATTACATAATATTACGTACATTATTTAACTAATTCTCCTGGTTTTAAATAGATACAAATATACAATATATAACACGATACTTATAAAACTGATAAGTGATAAGCCTATCTTATTAAGATATTTTGTTCTACTATTATATCAACTATTTTTAAAAATGGAAACTGATGCACCAGTTATCTTTCAATCAGAATCGTTTTTTCGAGATCAATGGTACATTGGTTTCAAGTGTAAATGACAAATACAGCAGTTAACCCATCCTTGTATCTTGTCCGACCGTGAAGTCTCACTCGATCTAGGAATCGTTAATTTTTTTGTTTCTTTGTACACGATGAAATAATATTAATTAATAATGACACAGTTAGATATTAAATATTTTATAGCGAAATAAGATGGTCGTTCGGTTGCCCCTGCTTGAGTCAGCGTATTTTAGGTGGGTAACTTAGACGGTAAAATCGCACTCCGCTAACATAGTTCAAGTGAGTGTACGAACAAGTTGTGAGTTAATTTTTTAATATATATATATATATATGTACTCAGTTATTGTGGGTAGAAGTCTTTGTGAAGTAAATTACGAACAGAGCATGGAGCATTGTCTTTAGCGTTTATGATTGAAAACTTGTTTTTTTGTTTTGATGATATCTAGTTAAAGTTCGCCGTACGGGGACAGCCTTTAGTAATAATGGACGTATAATTCGCTTGTTTAGCGTAAGCCAGATGTTCCCAACTAGGATGCCGCGAACTTAAATGGAGGGTGCCGTGAAATGGTTTGAAATATATTTTTTTCGAACCCATTTGATTGCTACCGCTCGATGTGGACTGTAATAAAGTTATCAATCTACCACTTATTTAAGGTGAAATAACTTGTGACTTAATCTTATATCTATTTTTATTAGAGATGTACCGACAAAATGATAAATAGTAATTTAATAACAATTTCACTACAATAAGTCTGTTCTTAGATATCACGACACACATGTTAGTAGTATGGAGCGATTATATACGCCGATCATATACAATGATATCCTTTTCCGTCGTTAAATATCGTGGTCTTACACTTGATCAAAGATTAACTTGGGCCCATAATATTCGAAATAAAATACTAGCCCTAAATAATCGCTTTGTATACTCAAAACCCTAATTAATAATAATAAATTTACTTCCTTAAACATTAAACTTTTAACGTATAAAACTTTATTAAAACCAATACGGACATACGGACTTCAGTAATCAGTTGTGGGGTAATGCGAAAAAGTCGTATTAATTAAATCAATAAATGAGGAAGCCAAGTGCTTCTATAAAAGTTATCACACTAGGTTCTCATAAAAATCCTCTCATTCAGAATCTGGCCTCGGCGACAATCCCTGGAAATCCCCCAAGACGCTTGAAGCGCAAGTGGTGTAGTGATCTCCTTAAAAAAAAAATTGAATTTAAAAGAAAATAGTTTTTTAATAAATGAAAGTGCCATCATCAGTGGGTTAGGCTCCTTTCTTCGTGTAAATTGTTTTGTTTTTCTACATGTGTTGTTACTTTTATCTAATGTTCTAATTGTGTCGTAGATAAAAAAATAAAAAAAAGACATACGATGATATTATAATCGATTGGTAAGTTTACCGTCGGCCGGTAAATAACGTCGGTATCATTGTATCGGTTTTCGAGGGACGGCATCAAGCCCGAGCATTTTACACGTACCTACTTTGCAGACGTTTTAGTTATTTATCCGCGCTGCTCCGGTGTCGTAGCCGATTGCGCGTGTGATATTATTATGAACATTACGATGACCGTAAAATATAATGTCGCGGGTAACCCCACGCACCGCGCGGAACGGCAACGATGATGATCATTTTAATAGTAACGATCACGTTTATAGCGATAAAAACAAATTGCCCCGGGCGGCGCAAATAATGATTATTATAATGTACGCGGTCCGTAATGTTATTAGCGCAACGGTAGCGGGCTCGCGTACGCGTTTGCGCACGCGCACGCGCTCATGTACAATATGTATTATAATCATGGTTATTATCGTTGTACGGGAGGTGTGCACGAACATATTTTAGTGTGACAATTTCCGAAACAAGTTTTGTAGCGCAGCAGGATCGGGTTATTTATGCAACGAGCTCAGGTGCGCGCTGCGGCTATAAGGTCTGAAAGGGATTGCCGACGACGGGATGCTTTCGGTCTTACCGTAACAGGACCGTTGTGTACAAAACGTGAACGTGGCAAATAAGCCGTCGCCGTTTATTGCGCCGTAAACAGTAATTAATGACGACCGCGTCCATGTAGAATCGCGGGTCTCTCGGTCCGCCGTACGTAATGGTCTTGTGCGGGGGCGAAAAAAAAGAAAACTAATGAAAATGAAAACCCAATAAAAAAACCGTAAGAAAATACTCCGCCCGTGGGAGGCGCGAGCCGGTCGTATTGCGCGTCGCGCGTGAATAAAATATTACATGAACGTCGGTCGACCTGATGCATTTTTGATTTTTGTTTTTCTCAAAACCATATAGCACTGTAACGTCGTAGCGTTAATATTACACAATCGACCGCGATCAAGACCCCGAACGAAGAGACCACGCATACCGGAGGGTATAATATTGATACCGCGCGCCGCAGTGAACGTACGTGTACGGGGAGAGAGAAGCAAAGGCCGGTGTTGTGATACATCTTCGGTTAAAAAGAAGAAAAAAAACAAATATTGAATTCAACCCGAGCACTGCATTTTTTGGTAAAATTATTAGTAAAAGGAATAAATATTTTGTACACGAGTTCATTTATGGACATATAATTTGTGATAAATATTGTGAACGTTTAAACGGATAGTAATCACTAAGGCTGTGAATTTAATGCTCTTAAAAACTGTTAAATATGCACTAAAAACTGACAAAATGTGCAAAAAACAAACCACAAAAATGTAACATATTTCGCGATATTATTTTAAAAAAATGACAAGTATGAAGAACTGAACACGCGCAATAAATCAATCAAACAACAGCGAAATCCACACAAATAAGAATAATACTCGCACACACACAAACGCACGTTGGTCAATGGATCACACCAAACTAAAAGCGTATTATTATGTTTACGATTGTCTAATGATTTTTGTCATCCGTTATGTACGAGTTGATATCAGTAGATTAGTTTAATCTCAACTTCAATAACACAATAGTCAATAATGCACGTTAAATACCCGAGTAAAAATAGAATAGTTTCCATGAAACTATACAAGTCATATTTATACAAATACATTTAATATTTTAATGTTAATTCAGAACAGATTGACCGAAAAAATGAAAATATTACGAAAAAAGCATTTATACAAAAATATCATTAAAACATGCATTTATATGCCCTAACCCATGAAATATCCAAAAATATGCAAAAACATGCAAATGCATTAAATTCACAGCCCTGGTAATCACTAATCAGTAATGAGGTGAATCGAGCGAACCGATAACAGTGTTTTTGGGAAAGGTGGTTTCATTCGATCTGCCCCGGTAGGATGTAATTTTTTTTTGGAAGGAACAAGTTAACGAGGTCATTTTAAGTGTTGGAGCAAGTTACGCGACATGTTCTTTACTGGAAGTAATCGGTCGTGGTTTCGCTGAAATGACAACTATTTTTCGTTCCTTCACGATTACTACGTTTTAAGCGAATCGAATGTCCCTGTACACGCATTATTTCCTTGGTAACAAAAAACGCCCAAGTGAGGAATATATTATTATACCTTATTGTTGTAAGTTTTGAATACCGTCGTTAGGAAATAAGCAAATATTGAAACGTTTACTCTCTCCGACTTTCCTAACGATGGACGCTACAGGATGTAGGTAAATGATAGGTATTTTATTATTATAATAAAATATAAAGTCAAACTTTTCCGTACTCATGCGGTTCATTTAATTTTCGCGAAATCTTTTAGTGAAATGTTCTCTTTCGTGAATAGAGTAAATAACGAGTATAGTTCAAGTATACGTAGAAAATAACACGATGTATATTTTCTGTTTTATGACCATACGGCCCACATCAGGATGTAAATTGGCCATTTTCATCATCCTAACAATATATATTGGTTGTATAATTACAATAACTAAAAAAAAGAAAACGTTAGGCTCATTATCTAAATTTAATATACATTTTTGACGTTTATTTAATTTATTTATTTACAACATAATACCTGTAGACTATATACCTAGTAACTCAAGACTTACGATTTTAAAATATATTAATTTTAGATATTTCAATATTACCGTAGGGCGTAGAGCGTAGAGTACAAGGTATTAAATATATAATTTAGATTTTTCATTTGAAGTGAAGAGAGAATACGGGAACGCTTATAATTTTTATGTGGGTTAAAACTTACGCGCCCATGTACATTGTACACCATACGTAGGTTTTATACACTCAAAAGCTCTGGCGAGCAAGAATATTTGTACTCCCAAGTCCCTATACCTACTATTTTTTTGCTATTTAAATCTTCATAATGCAATTTGGCTTTATTTTTCAAACAAATAATGAATATTAATGCAGAATAAACTCGAAAGTACTATTTACATTAAACATACTCGTAAGAACGCTTTAAACAACTACCGAATGCTTCTATATTTCTATTTGGATAGTCAATACTTGGATTTTGTAGCACATTACAAATATATATTCTCCATACGAGATAAAACGTCTAACGAGTTGAGTGGTATCATCTCTATACCAACTATATATACTATATATTATATAGCTATGATAAAATATTTAAATACGTATTTAAATTCATATAACACCCGAAAGAAAAAAACCAAGAATTACAATATGTTATAGGTAACTATTTGAAATTAATATTGTGTTAACGTACGACAAAAATAAATTAAGCATATCATTTTACCAGTAAAAAAATAAAGACGGTATATTAATAGTTTCTAAAAAAGTGAAACACAATTAAAATATATGTATTTTACATACATCATTGGCTGGTTAGATAAAAAAACACCGTCAGTAAATTCGTTATAACTTACCGATCATATGATTTTTTTTTGCCTAATGTTTTTCCTTTATTTTATATTTCTGAATAAAACACATGCTCACGCGCGCGAACACACACACACACACACACACACACGCACGCACGCACGCACGCACGCACACACACACACACACGTTTCTGCGGTCTACTCCAAATTACATTTCACATGGCTCAGATATAATAAATACCCGGACGCGCGTCAAATAAACGTGTGCTTTAATTAAATGTTGTGAATTGTTTTGTACACTCAACGAAATGAGAATTTGGCGTGGGACTGAAGTCGTCATTATCGATGACCCTAAATTTTAGACCCGCCAACAGGATGATATGCACAAACGAAGTAGGTTTCGTAGTATCTAAGTGCAACATACAATGAAATCGGTGTACTGTGCCAAGCGTACAAAGAGAAATAGAGAAATAATAAATAAATTGCAAAAAAGTTTAACTTTTTCTGATCTCAAAATGCCATGTTATACCATTATTTTTGATTCGCTTTTCGATCACTTTTACGTTTCTCATATTATTATGTGTTGCAGTGCAGCTCAGCAGTTATACTATATGAACTTCGAATGTTTTATACCAAGTACCTACAACTTCTTTAAGGCGACCGGGAAAATAAATAAATGGTTCGGATGAAACCGAAAACTGCAATCCACCGAAATATACGAACCGTAAGTGATTTACATACATTGTTCTGGTTGCGAATCCAATCAAAAATTGAGTTTGACATTACACATTTGTTTAGTGATTAAATACTATACACAATTATTTCAAATAATAGATACTGCGATCAACTTATATTGTATTTATAATTATTTATATTCAATAAAAATGTATTTGTTGTAACGATTTTTGAGCTGAACTTGTTATATAATTATAACGTCGTAATTCTGCCGACAAAAAAGATCAGTTTATAATATTATTATACTCTACAGCAGTGTAATATTTGATTGTTCGCGACATTATTTTTCTTTTTTTTGTCAAACATTTTTTATAAAGAACACGGTGTACGCGAGTCAAGCACTTATTTTGAAAGCGTATAATTGTTAACGATTATATTACGTTTAGTGCTTTACATATTTCGTGTACTTAACGTCCCTTACGAGGTCAATGTTTTAGTGTGTGTGCGCGTTGAACTGTACAGACACTTGGGACGCTCGAGGAAAGCTATAGCCTATAGCCCGTCTTTCACCTCGCAACAACTGACGCGGCAACCGGAAGGACGAGAAGCTGAAGACCAAAAGTGTCCAGCTAGACGGCTAATATATTTTATCTGCACAGGTAAATCGATTTTGATACCGCTCAATCGCGCGCCGCAGCGGTGACGAGGATTCGTGTTTGGTGAATGTCAGCCGGCAATCGACGTGACACAAATAAAAAAAAAACGGTATTATGATCACGTTATTACGATCGCGAGACGAATAATCGCGCTGCTCACGGCGGCGACGCCGTCACGCACGGAACGAAAGTTCAATATTATGCGTTTGGTGCACTTCTGAAAGCTCGCACATGATGCAATTAGTGCACAGTGTCATCATAGCGTAATACGGTTAAAACTTTTCGCAAAGTACGAGCACACAACACAGTATAATTTATGCATGAAGTTCGAGCGTGCAAATCGCCATGAGGCAGCATGAACCCCTCGAGAACACGCGGAGGCGTTCGCGTCGGAGTTAAGTGGTTTTTAAAATATTTTCGAACAAGTTTCGCGATCTAATGCACTCGTTATTTTATCGGTACCGTGGTCTACACAAATGTAACGGAGCCAAGTCGATGAGTGTTACATAGCGGTTCTCAATTTATGCACGTGTGTGATTGACTTTGCTCGTCATCGGTTCTGTACTATCGTTACGAACGTTAGTCAAAGGCTAGTCAAAGGCAGAGAGAGAGAGAGGGAGTGAGAGAGAGAGAGAGAGAGAGAGAGAGAGAGAGAGAGAATATCAAGAGTCACAGGGGTCAGCTGGTGGCTCATATATAATATTATTATTTTTCATTTGAATTTGGAATCAGTGTTGGTGGTTTTGAAAAACGATTGAGGAAATCGAGTGTATCAGCCTTTGTATCAATCGATAGTATTTTTTCTTTATTTTATTGATAAAAGTTTACCTAATCATTCGTGATCAGGTTGGTTAAACGGACTTTTCCAACAAAAAAAAAAAATCGCATAATAGTGTGCTTAACCTAACCTTTCGACTGCAATATAGTAAATGTTATAGGAAGTACTTATAATTTATAAATATAATAAATAAATATACAAATGCTTAACTTGTCCGAAACAATGTAAAATGTATGATGGATATATTGTATATAGTTGTGCATTTTTCGATGTAAAATAAACACGTAATTAATCTACAAGTGAAAGTTGAACGAGCCATTTAGTCATCTGGATCAATTATTCGATCAAGGTTTATTAACAACATCGGGTGACAGAGAATCTATTGAAGAAGTACTCCATGCCCAGCCACTATACGTTTTACTTAATCGTTGTACTTGTTGTTCATATTGAATTACTAATAAGTGTTAATAACTATAAGTGTTAATAACTATAAATGTTAATAAACGAATATCATGTTATTTTACTACCTTTTCCAAGTGCTATCCATTTAAAACTCTCTTAACCGCTTTGGACATCATAACACTTACTGCCCGGCAATAATTACGGGCACATAACAAGTCGTTGATTTAATTAATTTACTAATGACGGCTGTAATTATTTTTACGTTGTGTACATGTAATGGTAATATATTAATTAGCACCCGGTTTATATTTCAAGTCCCTACAGTTAACGTTTGTTTTGGACAACAAAATAACTTAAATCGTTTAATCGATATTCCCATAAAATATTCGAATATTTCATAGATTTTCGTTTAAATAAAATTAATATAACCGAATACGCGAAATGTTCTTGTTTACCATTAGTTACACGATCTGTGCTTTAGCTGTTTCTGAAAATCGGTGATTCTTTTTTTGATTAGATTTACTGGAATCACTGTTTTGCGTATGTTCGATTTATCCAGTAGTCTTAAATCTTTTACGAATCTTTACGGTAAGATATAAGCCATAAGCCACGATAACAAAATTGGTTTTCACATCTCATTTCTATACCGTGAAATTAATATTGTTTTCTCGCTCGTATCACCAGAGTATTTGATGTTTTTTTTTTGTGCTTAGCTATCCGATATATAATTACGTACGGATTTCTCGCGATCCTATTGTAATATGTTTGTCAAAGTGAATTTTATAATTGCTGAACTATTTTACATGAAAAAGTTTTGAGCAAATTACTAAACTAAATTGTAAGAACGATGTAATTGATATACAATGTATACATGTATTTAAATTTCAAATTGATTTATTTTTTATGGAATTTTGTTATTATGTTTATAAAGACAACCAATAACAGTTAATCATTTTATAGACTTAGGTGTTTTTCTGTCTAGCGATTTATCATTTTATAATTATATCACGTATATCTGTAATAAATCATCAAGTACATTGGGATATTTTGGACGCAACTGTGTGGTGAATTTCAAAACAAAACATGCTTAAAATTTAAAAATGTTATACATTGCACCATTACGGTCTCTCATTGAATATGGTTCTGTTATTTGATCTCCATATGTATTAAATTATATAAATAAAATTGTATCCACACAACACCATATTAACTATAATTTCTTTTTTGAGTTATTATTATGTAATTAGACATGATAAATTGCTTGATAATTTATATATGCACTCTTTTTTTGTAGAATAGAACGTTTTGATATAAACTGGATTTATAAATTATTTAATAATGAAATCGATTGTCCAGACATTTTAAATTAAATACGAGTAATCGTACCTATTAATATTCCTAAAGTGTTTCTTAAATATCATCCAATATTTTATATACCTAATCATACACTAATAGTACTATAATAGAACTATAGTAGAAACTTGCCATCGAATTGCATGCTTAAGTTATGTAAAAAAATGAATAATTTTGATTGTTTTCATGATTCTTCAACACTACTGTAGTCTAAAAGTCATAGGACTTTTAATTCATAATATCGTACGGATTTAATTACATAACTTATTGTATTGTTCAGTTTTTTACTTTTTTTTTAAAATTACTTTACTATTAAGTTATTTTTTTCTACATACTGATTTACATTATGTATTCTGTAATATCTGTTATTCTGTGCTGTTTGCAACTTACTATTGTAATCATCCTTCATGATGAATTAAAATAACAAAAAAAATAAATAAAAAGACTCCGGTATTTTGAACTTGATGTTCTTGTACATTGCTTATTTTATTTTTTTTATCCAAAAACCAATTTTAAATTTTGAATTAACCGTTATAATAGACGCATATTCAAATAAATATTTGATTGTAACAAAAAAAAAATGTATTCGTATATGTACATCATATTATATTATATCATATTATCATATCATATTATAGTCTGTGGTTAAATCTTATAGGTTACCTTTACTATGTTAAAAATTAAATCAGAAGGGTAACACTGTTCTGTGAATATTGGTATATGGTTTAATCTTCCTTAATTTTCATATAATATGAGTTCAGATGTTAAACAATAAACGTAAATACCCATTACTCATACTTCTAACTCCTCATAAACTCTTAAAAATAGTTTCAATAATTGTTTCCGAGAATATCAATGAACAATAATACAAAATTAATGTATCGTGTATTTTGTTATTTGAATAATGCAAGGATACTAAAAGTAAATACTTAATAGGTCAACTTTTTGAAATTGAACTGACTAAGCGTTATAAGTCATACATAATTTATAAGTGTTAAGTATAACTGATATAAGTTGTAAGTTATCAGTTATCCATCGTCGTCCTTTTATAAAATCTCATAACGATCTTATGATTACGCATATAAATTCACACAAATTTAGTGATGACTTGATGTTCGTAAATTTGCCGGTAACATTTTACGTGGTAAATTTACTGGACTCACAAACATTAAGTATATTAATTATACAGTGTTCTACGGATATATATATATACATAACCTATCGCGACATATCCTGAGATAATAAAAACAAAAAATAACCAAATTCTGTTTTTTCTTTTTTATATGACTAACGGGAATAAGGCTACAAACAATACATATTTTAACTAAATTTTTACGTTTTGCTAAGAAATTAAAAAAAAAAAACTTTTTAATGAATTATTTACGAAACAATTGATGATATATTCTTCAGAAAATGTTGACTTTAAAAAACTTTTCATTTTCAGTAAGTTCGTGATTTTCAATACTTTTTACGTTATAATATACTTATGTAGATATTTTTTTATACCCTCTGAGTTTCCCGACGGTCGGTCGTATAAATTGGTTCGTTTACGCAAGAACTAAGACAATACTCGTCTTATTGTGCGTGACACAATAGCCATCCGTCTAAGTTTGAACAAAAGTTATTTCATGGCATTACAAATGACTACGCGCTAAACTCAATAACCGAGAAAACTTACCGATTTCTCGAAAACGTCGGCTTAACTTTTACTCTTCCCCTACGGGCCACTGCGCCTCGCAGTCTTAAAAAACAACCCCTTAAAGATAATACAACCCTAATGAACGGTGCGTTCGTCAACAACAATAATAATTAATAATTATCAAAGTTAGTAATCAATTAAAAAAATGCTTTCTTCGTGGATTTCGAGTGCAGTACCGACAGTCGAATCGACGATACTACTATAGTGTTACGCTATACCGTTATAGCGATAAAGTTTGTAAAGCAAATTGCATGCCGTTCTATGAATCAACCGTATAGTGCTAACTAGGGAACGGATTTGTGTGCACAAAAATGTAAAATCCTTAAAATATTCTTTTAAAAACCCTCTTATATGCTACAAAATATGCACTTAAAATGTAATATAATTGAAAAAAAAATTGATTTTCTAAGAAATAATTGTGGAAAAATAATATGAAAACATAATTATTTTGTACCTCTTATTTATAACCTTTTTTTAGTCGATTATTTGTCGTCTTCACCAATAACTGACCAGATTCTTACCAATAACTGACCAAATTCTTACCAATAATATAAACAACCTTGTTGAGAGTACAAAAATGAACCCACATTTAAAAGAGTTAAAATAAAAGTATTTTATTCATTAGGTATCAAGTCGCATATTTATAAATTTAACGTTCTGTACTGGATTAACAGAACAAAAATATGTGTTTACAGAATCAGGGATGCACTATTTAGTTACAATCATGCCTTAGTCAGAAAAAAAAAGTTCAAAATATGTTATTTTAATAAAAACGATTTGAATCATGCACATTTCAAATACCCCATTCATATAAATGTATTCATCTACTTAAAAATCCGTTCCTTAGTGATTTCACTACTTTTGTATGGGGAAATCAGTATATTATTGTCCACTAGGACAATGAGTAAATATTTAAGATTTTCGCATGTTATCGAGTAAAATATAATGTCACTATGATTTTAATGATAATCTCATTTTGCTTGGCAGCAGTGTTGTTGTTATAATTATTATAAATATAAATATCACTCATTTTGTTTTTCAGAGTAAATGATTTTTTTGCTGATTGCATTATAATTTGCCATGTCGTCGTATTACGATAGAATTGACGAAGAAAACGTTGGAAATGAATCGCTCGACGAAGAAAACGTTGGAAATGGATGGCTTGACGAAGAAAACGTTGGAAATGAATCGCTTGGCGAAGATCGAATCTATGATTTCATATCCAAACCGATTAAGAGTGAAATATGTACGATTGACGAAAATATATTACAGATCCAGTATCCTTTACGATCGTTTCAACAGGTTTTCTATCACATGAATTTAATATTCCGATTGTTCCTATATATATATATATTTTTCTATAAATGCTTTAACGCGGGATACTCAAAACTGTTAAAATATATTTCCATTTCTATTACATTAGAGTTTAGAACTTCAAATAATCAATCTGAAATATTCTTCTACAGTCATATAATATTATCACAACGTTTTCGTATCGTCTTTGTTCTAATATTGTTCAACTGCTGTATCGTTATCGTATTAAAGACATGGTTACACCGAGCTTCATTCCGACCATTATCGTTACTAACCGTTGTTTCCGGTTTTTAAGCGCCAACGTTTGCCCATAACAATACCGTAGACGACCGCACGTGCGATGATAGTCTATGACAGGGGTCGGCAATAGGAAATAACTGGACCGCCAAAAATATTTTTCAACACTATCATTTTCCAAAATGACGTTCTTAAAAAATAAACGTCGTTCAAGATTAACTGATGTCCACCTTGAAAACACTCTGCGCATTGGTTCTTCACCAAGAGTGCCAAATTTTAACCGACAAAATATACAGCGTGTACATACGAAGTAATCGATATTTGAAACGATACGCAGTAGTTGACCAATAATACAAATCCACTGGTGGGCAGAGGCATAGGTATTCGACGCGGAGGGGAAAACGGCGCGTGCACGATCTAGCGACTTCGCCGGAATTTACTTACATTTTATGCAAAGCCATTCTTTCGGTTACGACTGCTCGACCAGATTGTTCAACATATGTGCCGCGGACGACCACACGGTGGTGTACGCGGCGGGAAATTACGTCAACGTGTTCGACACCGACGACGGCAGTTTGCGTTTTAGAAAGTGCGCCGGTAACGGAGGGATAGGACACATAACAGTGAGTTGTGGTTTCGACGCGACGCGCGGAATGTGCCTACACGAGACGATTAATAAAATAAAATGACGTTGAAACCGAACAGAAAAATCCGGTTTCGAGTCACATCGCGGTCGGGGAGAATGGCGACGACCCGTTGATAGTCGTGTACGAGTGGCCGTCGTTCGACATCGTTAGAGTCCTGAGGGGCGGCACCACGAGGCGATATAATTGGTTGAACTTCAGGTGTTTTCTGTTCTCGTGTGAACGCGACACCATGCTGCTCGGTGACTTAATGATTTCGTTTCCATGTGTTTAGTCAGACCGGCGAGCTTTTGTGTTCGCAAGGAGGAGAACCGGACAACATGTTGACCATATGGGATTGGGAAAAATCCAAGATAATATTGTCGACCAAGTCTCATACTCAAGACGTGTACGTATGTAGGTTCTCGGAGTTTATACCGGGTCATTTGGTAACCGCGGGCGCGGGGCACATCAAATTCTGGAAAATGGAGTCAACTTTCACCGGACTCAAGCTCCTTGGCCAACTTGGACGTTTCGGGAAAACCAATATATCGGACGTGGTCGGAACTTTTTCGATGGATGACGAAAAGGTATGAAATCGTTTGTCGTCGTCGCGCCGTTGTAGCGGTCGCGTTCACGACGATTTGATATAAGCTACGTAAAGCGCACGTTTCCCGATTCACTCCTCAGATCATATCCGGCTGCCAATGGGGTAACATTTTGGTGTGGGACGAAGGGCTTATCGACGTCGAGCTGACGTTGAAGAATAGGATTCCCTGTCACTCGGCCCCGATCATTATGTTCCTGTACTCCGAACACGCCAACGAGCTAATCAGCGTCAGCATGGACGGCACCATCAAGATTTGGTTCTATCAGGTGGTGTTAGAAGCAAATCCGCCCGAAGAGGATAAAGTCGTGGAGATAGACCCGTCGTTCACGATCAGTGTTGCGGACGCTGCGGGCATCGCAAAGATAATGGGCATGTGTAAGATCAACAACGATCCGAATTCCGAAAAATATTTCGTCCAAGTAAGCCTGATTTCTGCTGTTACCGGTCACGTGAAATTAGGTTGGGACACTTCCCTCAACATTTTCTGTAGTGTGGCCACCTAAATCTAATGTAAAATTGTCATGGCGTCGAAGATTAAGGTCTGAAGTGTAGACATTTGTTACTATCAAAATCGTTGAGATACTATGGAACGTTACTGTCTCGGCTATATACTTAAATTTAACTGTTTTATTTACATATTTCACCCACCTGCCCTCCCTCCTATAGCATACACAATGCCCACAGTTTAATAAGCACTGGACCAGACGATACGATCACTTAGAACGGACGTTTGGATGGTCACACAATATTTTGATATTGCTACCTATTAGGTTTTCGGTGTTTTGTGATAATATTATAATGTTGTAGTAAACGTATACAACACGTTAAAAATAACCTCTGCAGTGAAAGTTTTATTACCTTTTTTTTTCCCCCGCGCCCAAATTTGCAACTGTTTTTTCCATTACACTGTGATAAACTACAAGTCGGACAGGTCACGTTATCGAAACGGTGTGTACGGTCGTCAGTGCTGAGAACCCCTTTCGTGCGAACGTATTCAATGTAGGACAATTAGTGTCCCGATCCTACACCTCCCCGGACGACGGCAACAGTCGGAACACCATGCGGTTTCATTCGTTTCAGGACGGTAACGGGGGCATATGGCTCGTGGACATCGAAGTAGCGGTGGACACGAAGCAACCGAGACGATTGGCCAAGTTCCACGGCGATTCCATCACTTCTCTGCAGAGCTCACCGATCGGTTATTTCGTCGCGACCACGTCGCTGGACGGATGGCTGCACGTGTACGACGTCGTGGGTAAAAAGCTGATATTCGCTCACGACTTCAAAGCACCCATCACGTCGTCGGTGTGGCTACGGCTTAAGGTTAGTGCGAACGGACCGTTTCGTTTTTGCTTTTGTTAACCGATCTGCAAAAACGAGTGCTTGTATGCCGCAGACGGCCGGCCCGGGGAGTATATTCGCAATCGGGTTCCAATCGGGCGTCTTGAAAACGGTCGCGGTGCCCCTCGAGCAAATGACCGCCGGACAGGGACCGCCGAAGCTCTTCGAGATACAGGTCCGTCGGTGATGTGCCTATCTCATACAACCCATTTGTCGCGGATACCCACGGGACACTGTCGACCGTTTTTTTTTTTTTTTTCTTGTAGAACTCGAAACCGCACACCGGTAACATCAGTTGCTTGGCCGTAAACCGCGGCGTCAAGGTTCTCGTATGCGGCAGCGACGATTGCACTATATTCGTGTACAAGATAGAGACCGAACCGGTCGCGTTGAAGCCGATCGGAATGTACCCGATGCCCGGCAAGGTCAACCACATCCACTGGAAACCTTCGGAAGTATGTCGTTCAGTGGCGCGAGACGTGAGGTCTTCAGGTCGGGTAGACGTTGGCGAAAAATGGCCCTTCCTCCCCCATTTTATTTTATCTACCCGATATTTCATTGTTCGCCTAAACAATCGACCATACTTACGAATGAAAATATCATAATGTTTAGGGGATCGCCAGTAGGCACGCATTATTAAATAGTACGATAGTAAGTACATACGTACATCAAGTTTGCGGTGCCATAGAGAAGATAACGGAATCGCGGGACGCAAAGACCTATAAATAAAATAAAACAAAAATATCAACGGAGAACCGAGTCTAATGGCACAACGGTAGTCCCCAGGCCCCCAACATGAATTTTTCAATTTCGGTACTGTTAATAAATCCGGGACTTCGTTGTATATTAGTATTTGTAAACAATTTTATATAAATTCCAACATTTAATTTTTACTTTTACAAAGGATACCTAAAATATTGATTATACAGCTTCATTTTTTTGTTATACATCTCTTTAAAATATCAGATATTTTTTACCCTAAAATTAGTTTAAAACACATGCATACTAATTTACTGCAGTTTAATATAAATATCAATTTTTTTTTAAAAAGTATTTTGAATGATGAAATTATTCAAACATAAAAAAATATTGATACGTTGTTAATAGCTATATATATATATGTATAGTATACGCTTTTATTTTATTTAAGTATTTATATTTTTCCTTTCTTGCTTTTTTTTGCAAAATCTTGTATAATATCATTGGAGTTAATTCTTGATGCAAGTGTGTTTTCAATTGATAAAAGTGCAAGGAAGTTAAGCCGTTCTTGGGCGGTTAGCCATCTGCCAATTCTTAAGCTGATTTCCTAATTTACTAATAGCTCTTTCTGCTTCAGAGACGGTCATTGTAGTGTACAAAATACTTTTAAATTAACAGAAGTATTTATAAAAATAGTTTCTAATTTCTTTGCATCCATATTTTCGTTAAATTTTTTTAGAGGACATATTTCATTTTCTAATTGAAAAACTGATTTGTACATTTTTTTAAATGCAATAATTCATCTAACACAGTAGGCGATAAATCGTTAGAATACTTTGCATTAATTTTTTTTCGGTTAACTTTGTTTTTCACGAGATAAGTTCATATAGCATAAAAAAGGGAAAAGCAGGTTACAAAGTATTTGATGTGCTTCAAAGCGGTGTGTCAAATCGGTCATAATAATATAATATGAGTATTATTAAGACCCGATACTATAAAAGAAAAATAATATACTCATGGACACAAAAACATTTTACAGACAATTATGTAATAAAAAATCAAATAACTTATATACCGATATTGTATAAAAGTAATATGGTGACTGCGGAGTGGCACAACTCATTTTTTTCCAATTTAACTAAATAATACGTATGTATTTAATTTATTTTCGGGCCCCCGGAGAGCCCAGGCCCCAGGGACCATGGTACTTATTGACCCCCTCTCCCCATTGCGGGGACCCTGATAGTCCCCACTCACTTTCCAATGTCTGTTATTTCGTATCTGTCTTTAAGGTTCGCTCAAACCGAAGCGGTAGCGGCAGCGAAATTGAATGTACATACGTTTTAATACGAGTGCACTCACTAGCGCGAAATTAATACCGCGGCGAAAATGTTACCACAAGATTGAGCACGATATTTTTATTTTTCGCTGCAGACACTATATTTTTCGCTTACCACTGCGATAATCAGTTGTAAATTCCCAACTAATATTATTAATATATTTATCAATCACATATCTATTCATCGTAATCGTACACCTTGAAGTTTACACCTCGCAGTTGAATCTAACTTTTTCTTTGGCTATTGATTTCATGAACCCATTTTCGTCTTTTACGTCTAAAAATTAAATATTACATGATTTTTTTATTATTTGTTATTGTAACAGCACAAACCGTATTTAAAAACAGTTGTAGCTAATATATTATAATTTTTAGAGCTTTAAGTCCCTAAGCCTAATTATAAGCCTATGGTACCTTTTTTGTTCTTCAACATCCATTACAGCTTCATCTGAACTTGAGTTTTCATAATAAATATCCATTCATTTGGAATAAATGGATATTTAAAAATCAAAAAAATCAAAAAAAAAATTCCAAATATAATTTGGAATAACAATTTAAAAAAAAAAATAAAGAAATTTGTTGTTTTATACTTTTAAATATTAATATTAATAAAAAAAATATAATAATAACAAAACAATGTCGACTAGTAATTTTTGGCGAAATATTTCGCTCCGGTTAGGTTAGATCAGCGATATTTAAAAAGCGACAAATACCGCTGAAGTTACCGCTGCCGCTACCACCACCGCTGCCGCTTCGGTTTGGACGAACCTTTACGCTGTATTTGGATGTTAACCGAGATCACCTGTCCGCAACTGGTAACATGTACACTCTAAGGGTATACCTTGTATTGTCGCGGTATAACAGAAACAAAAAAAAGAAGATTTCGCCGGACAGTGAACAATGCGTAACTCGTACACGTTTTTCCCTTCCGAAACAAACATGCAATTCCACTGTTTAAGCGCGCGATAAAACCAGATAAACGTCCTGTTGTCCGCTGACGAGCCCGGCGATCGTTGTCTTATCCCGAACGTTATGCATACGTATTGCAGAAACGAAGAGCGCTGATCAGCTGCGCGAGCGGCCATATCGTCGAGGTGACCGTTCCCGCGAACCGCCCGGTGTACACCAAGGACTCGTTCCGGCTGGCGCTCGAGTCGCGCGTGATACAGACGGTCGGCTTGAAGTCGGAACTGCTGCGGCTGCGGCACGAGGCGGAGCTGCTCAAGAAGCAGCAGGAGCGGCTCGACCGGGACGACGGGGCTGCGGACGACGACCCGCGGGAGGAAGTCGACGAGGAAGAGCCGCTGCCGGAGTCTTCCGGGCCCGCCGCGCCGAACGCCGTGCTGTTCGCCGCGTACACGCCGTCGGGGAACACCGTGTGGGCGTCCGTCGACGGCGAGGACGCGGGCTTCTTGACCGAGTACACGTTCGACGCGCCCAGGCCGGTCAAAGTGACCGCGATACCCCGCAAGGGTGACACGCCGCTGACGGCGATGACTGCGTTGTAAGTGCGCACGCGCAGTCCACAGTGGTTCTCAAACTTTTTTCAATCGCGACGCACAGGTTGTCAATAGGGAACGGATGTAAACGCTCTAAAAAAAAAAAAAAAAAACGATAAAAATACGATTTGATGCACTAAAAAAATGCTCTTAACGCTTGGTTTAAGCTTTTTTTTTATCTATTCCATAGCTTTGAAAAAATTCGTTCGATTATCATGTTTATATAAATTCTTATTCTCGGGTGTTAATCGTTCGCATCATTTTCATCATCATCAACGAGATGCTGTGCGCGATACTAAACGACGAAGTAATTACTAAACTCAACAGTGCAATGCGAAATTAAGATTTAAACGATTACATTATTTTTATCTAATTGTACGTATGTTGTATTACCTACACGTGTACACAATAATTTCGCCTGCCGTCGCATTTATCTGATCAGTAAAAACATGATAAATATTTTTCTTTTTATTTTAGAATGAATGTTAACTACATTGTTATCGAATGACTTAAAAACATAAAAACGCACTGAAAAGAAAAAGAGAAGTTACGTTTTTTTAATTCCTTGATGTTTTGAAATGAAAATTGTGTTTGGAAAGCAATGCTTTCGGACATTCAGAAAAAAATGCAATTTACATTTAAATCCGTTCCCTAGTTATTAACTTTGGATAAACATCGTCTGTTTTCCGAAAATAAGTACTTCAGGATCGAAATGCACATAGTACGTGCATTAGCAATACAGTTTTGTAGGTTCATGGATTTAAGATTTTTCATAATATTTATTTCGTGTACATCGATATTATACCGATTATTTTTATAAGCATTTGATAAAATTTCGTGGTTTTCCAAACATTCTTTTTTTGCAAAAGTTAGAACATTAAAAGTTCAACCTTAAACTTACTAAGAAATTTGGTTCCACATCTATATCGAGTTATTCCTTTTTTTTTTAAAAAATAAATGTTTCAATTTTTGACGGCCAACTTTAAAAGTTCACTGCACGCCCTTTGGGAAACAGTGTTATATTGACTGACGACAGTGATGACAATCGTTTCATGTGTGAACTGGTTTCACAGTGCTGGTTTTCACAATAGTTGACCGGTGTCAAAAAATTATCTGGAAAAATAATCAATGTTTTATTTTGGTAGTGAGCTCGTACGCGATCCACTAAAATAGACGCTCTACCAGTGATGCCGAAAGCGAAAAAAAAAATTATATTCTATCGCTAGATGTGTATCACGTGCATCATTTACATTTTATGACCCAATATGGACATAAAACAAAATAATCAACAAAAAAAATGCAATGAATATAGTTTTTAGAGAATTTCTATATTTTATGTTTAAATACCCAAATACCAAACTGATTTTCATAATACCTTTTCAACAATTATTTCTAGAAATATTCCAATTTTTTAGCTTACACGTTTCAAATAGTCTATATTTCGATGTTTCATTCGGTTTTGATCATTTTTTGGTCATCAATATAGTTCGAATTTTGTAGACAGTTGGTTTTTTTTTCAATTGGTCTAAAATGAAGCTGATATAACCGAATAAAAACTGACGGCTATACATTTTATTTATGTTACGTAGAATAAAATAAATATATTTTATTTTCATTTTTTTTATCAATTATTTTTAATGCTTTGTTTATCTTAGCTTTACTATTAAGTTGATTTTTATTGTTTTTTATAACAATTTTACAAAATTCGTTATAGATCTACGTACTTGAAATATTTGGGAGGTCGATATTCATTTTTATACTATATAATGTGTTCCAAGGTTGTGGCTCAATCGGTTGTATCTCGTAATATTTGATTTAATGGATTAAAGAAAAGTACCCGCTTACGTTTAATCAGATTGATAGTAATAGGAAAATTGGTTGTCAACAATTTAGAAAACATATGGAACAAAAATGAAAGGGCTTTAACACTCGAAACTATGTCCGGGGTCTTAGAAAGTTATCAATGAAAAGACTTCCAGAAGACATTTCGAAATCGAATTCTTGTTTATAGTTTCTGTGGATGTCGAAAGGAGTTTTTAAATTTATAAAAATATTTTATCTGATCTCATCATACGTTTTTATTTGAAAATATTAATCTTACAAAAATAGATATTTTTCTAGAATGTTTGGGTGGAAACAAAATCAAATTATTAATTTTAAATTATCTTTCTTTTACATCAACATTACATCTAAAAGTTGCTTACTGATTAACTGTGGACATCAAATTTTCATATATTTCTCACATTTTTTAAAGTATTTTTTTTGTATTCAGTTTTTAATTTTAATTTTGAATTTTTATTGCAGTGTAACATTCACTATATTATTCTTATAAATCGCTATGTACGTAAAAAAAAATAAGATTCATACATAATTAATTTGTTTATTTAGTTTTACTTTGGATTTTTTTAAAAAAAGTTGGTTTTTTTAAAATATTTAGCAAATCATTGCTTGATTGTAAGTGATTTTATTTTGAGTTTTATGGAGCTACAATATGCTAACTTTAGTCATCATTAACAATAAGGGTATATTAATGTTTACTTCAGAGTATTCTTATTTTTCAGTGGAACTGGTCAAATAAAAATGATAATGGGTTTCGCTGACGGCAGAGTTCGTATTACAAATATTAGTGTTGACAATATACATGATTTGAATGACTATATCGAATACCCGATACACGACAATAGAACTGGAAGAGTAAAGGCGTTGTGTTGGAGCCAAGACAATCATATGTTGTACACTTACGGTGATGATGGAAACATTTTTAGTTTTACGTTCCAGTGCGATGTTGGGGTCATCGAGAAGGGCATGGTTCCAGTTTCCAAGCTACCTACGCCGACAAAACCGATCGTAAGTAAAAATAATAAGAAAAAAAAAAAAAAATAGTGGACGGTCACGGAAAAAAAATTGAATTATTTACTAAAACACTAGGAGACAAATATAATAAAAACTAAAGAAAACTTGAGGTTTAGTTTGGAAGAGTTAAAAATAAATAAAGAAAAACGTCGAGTGTCTGACATCGCTAGTAAAAGAAAGAAGATGATCATATGTTCCTTATTCAAAGAAAAAGAAAAGCTCAAGAAAGTAGTAGCCGATAGTAAGTCATTGCTAGAGCCACTGCTGTTTCCTCGAGATTATTTTCAGTTTGACGAGCGATTCACAAGCTTACGCGTAAAAGAAGCTCGGTCTAAAGCTAAAATGTTACCTTTGAAGTTTGAGCTTGAAAAGAGCTTATTGGGCAGACAAAAAGTTAATTACTTTGTAGTTCGAGGCATAACACCATTGTTGAAAATCAAAGGAGTCTTGTAAGTCCAATATGGATATACGTAGTAATAGTGTAATACGTATAGTGTAATACCAATGTAAATAAACTGTGGACAAACGATAATATAAACTTTAAACAATTCGTTTCCAGAAAAGACACAAGTGTGGAAACATTTTTAAACCACGAATCGCATCAAAGTATTTTCCTAATTTTAATGGAAGAATTAATATCTAAAAAACGTCCCAAACACCAGTGAGTATTAAATTTACAATCACAATAAGGTAATAACCGTATTTTTAGTCCATCGGTCATCATATAGTGTTTAATGGGGGTCATACGCAAAACATAGGGCCCCGGAGAGGGAGGTGGATGGGTGGCAAGATGGTGTATTTGCTCCCTCTGGAATCTAAACACCAGCTTACAATGCCCATGCCTGTTGCAGATTTTTCAACCATTTCGTATTTAGGTATAATTAACTGGAGCTCATCCCGCTTCTAGAAAAATATCTGCGGGCGGCTGTGGTGGGTGCAATATATGTAAACGCAGATTTTGAATTAGTCGCGGAAATGAATGCAACAAACACACGTTACAGACATTATATTATTGTGTCTATAATTTTATTTGCAGAGAACAGACATTGACGTTGATTAAAAGATCCGACGTTCCGATAGTCCAAAAATTAAGCGAAATAGAATCATTTCTTTTGAACGTGCATCATATGTATTCATCTTTACCCTGGGAAATTCGATTCGCTATAGATAAGTTTACCAAACGAATAAATTTCGAAAAAAATATAACAAAAACCATCGAAAATATACGTAAATCAAATCAGGACAGTGTTGTTCAAGGGAACGAGTTGAAAAACGATGATAAAACTTTGTTTAACCCGAAATCTGCGAAGACTGTCAACCCCTCTGTCGAACCTACGATTTCCATGGAGGATAAACTCAAAGAGTACATGCACGTCGTGAACCAGGTCCGCGGTCTAATATTTTCGTCGTAGACAGCTTAATGATTTTCTGATGACTTTGTGCTTTATCTACGGTAAGTAGATTGAAAGTTCGAAATCGGTTTTCAATCAAATGGTTGCTGACCTAAAAGAACGCAAAAAGAAAATAAAACTCGATTCCACACAGCTCAAGTCGGACATGTCAGTTGAATACAACGAATCGGAAGATGAGGAAATAACGACTCCGTCACATTTTCCTGATATTTTACTAGACGAAACCAATAGTGTAAGAATATGTTTCTATTTTCGCGTCAAATCGCGTATTTCACGTATTTATATATATTACTCTAAGATGTACAGACGTCCCAGGACTTGGGTCTGAAAAGTACAAATTTATTCATTATGTTATTAATTGACAAGCTTTATTGGCTTAGTTATGATTATTTAATTCAAAAACATCATTAGTTTTATTATTGTTATTACTAATATTATAACTTCACTTTAAACAAATGAGTACAACTAATAATAATAATAACAATAACAAAAATATTAAACTAATTGTAATACTAATAATAACCCGGCTAGGGAGGCGAAGGACGCTTTATGTCGGAGGACATATTGTAACTCATTTGTCACTCTATTGACCGGTCTGACCCACATCCAAATAATAACTATTAGTACTATCATACAGAGTGTTTTATCTGGATATGATTTACCCTATTGTTATTTTTAAATGCTTAATCAAACCTTGCACGGTTATACAGAGAAATCACGTGAATATGAACTCATTTCTTGTACCTATGCCTAGCGCAAAATCAATTTCGTCGTCCTCTGGGTTTTTCTTTGTCTTGTTGACGCGTAACCCGTCGAAAAGCTGAAGATTCCTGCTGAATGCCACTAATATCGAATACGCATTTTTTCTATCGTTTGTTTGTTTTTCTTAATAAATACTAAATAATAAATAACTTTTCTCGTCGCACCAATATAAATAATATATTTTTAGTCTTACGAGTATTGCACAACGACCTTTTTTTTATGTATAAAAGATATTATAGGAGATATTATACAGTAAGATATGCACGGCATGTACATCGAATTATGGTTTTTTTTGTGACGCTTAACAAAACACAACATGATTATTTCGAGACGGTCTTATATTATATTTAATTGTCGTGGTGTTCTAGTCACATTTAACCGATCATTTCAAACCGATTGGCCGCGTGGAATCGACGCACTTGACACCGTCGAATCAAGAAAGAAGATCTAAAGAGGTTCTTGGCGGCTCGATAACCCAAGCGCCAGAGAAACTCACCCCTATGGAAACCACTATACGGCGGTTGATGAACAAAGAAAAATTAAAATACAGGAACACGTGTTTACAAAACGCTATGTTGCTGAACACCATCGAGATCGACCGACAAATCTCGGCAAAGAAGGCAATGCGTAAAGGCCAACTGTACGCTATTGAGTTCGTAGAGCTATTCGCGCTAACGCTAAAAGAGGAGCTGATGGTTTTGAGTGTTTTCGATTTAATTCAAGACGAATACGAGTACAGAGTATATGTGCAGTTTCAAGATCATACCAACCTAACGGACGAAGTAAAATGCTTTCGGTGGTGCGTTCCGAATATAGAACTTATCGATCATAACTCGACTTATTTATAATCGTAGATAGAGTCGATACGAATGGATATAGAACAAAACGGCCAATTTCTTGAAGACAAAGGTGACGAACTGATCGATATTCAGCAAACGTTTGACTCACAAGTTCGAAACGAAAAGTATGCGAAATATCTAAGGAAAATCTTTAAGAAGAAATACAAACCACCCAAAGTAAAAGTCGACCAAGATAACGAGGGTAACGTGTAACGATACTTGACTTCGGTCGTCGCGGGAGTACTTGTATGGTACAGTGCTATCGTGCTCACGTGTAAATGTCCTGTTTCAGAATCCAGTTCATCGTCTTCGTCGGAATCGTCCGAGAGCGAGCCCGAAAAAAAGCCCAACACGAATCAGACTACGGAATTGCTTCCGACGGAAAATATATTCTTCGTGTTCAACGAGACTACAAGGCCAGACGATTGCGACGAACATGTATTCGATTTGACTATCAAGTTGAGGTCGAGACGACACCATGTCGAACAATCCATGCAGGAAATAAAAGACACAATAGAGATGTGTAATAAAAAATTAAGGACAACTATCTCTGAATTGAACGTCACGGAAAAGAAATTGAAACAGACCACGGTGGAATTAGAAACGTACCAGGTTAGAGTTTGAAGCAATGGGTGCTATATTAATTATTTACTATCTACATGATAAATTAGTTATTTTCGCTTAGGCTTCCTAACAATTAGATCGATCACATCAAACATCTGCTCATAATAATATTATTTTTTTTCACGTCCAAATGCGATTTTAGAATAAGAAAAAATCGAAACTAAACGATGTCGAAACAACGGTAAAACTAAACAAACATAGTATATCGACTACTGCATCATTGGCAGAAGCGTTACTGATTTATGTGAGCGCTATCCCAGATATAGAGGAACGTTTGATAGCCTATACAAAAGAAATTGGAGTCTTGATAGAAATGATTAAAAAAGAAATTGTGGTAACCGCAAAGGACCGCGAGAAAAGAAAAAAAATCAAACAGGCTTTGAACAACCAGAATGAGATCCTCAAGAGTGAAGTAACAAAGAAATTCAAAACAGAAACAGATTGGAATTTTCTCAATGACATGGAAATGTCCATAATTAATTTCATGATTTTTCATCATAAGTTCAGTTTGAACAAAAACCAACGTGCGATTATCGATTTGAAAGTAAGACGTACTACTGATCATTAAAATAACTATTATCTACCGTGCAACAGTGGCATGGATTTTCGGAATGACCGGAAATGTTATTATTTTTAAACTATTCGCTACAACCATTTAATTATAAAATGAACGGGCGAAACTCATTGGTAGGGCGAGACTCCACGGTCGGGTCGGATAAAATAATAGGTGAATGATATTTCTGAATTGGTCTAAACTTGTTCTAAACTTGCCCTCGAAAAATGATTCTTAGGAAAAGCGGTCGGGCGAATCGGATTATATTTTTAAATATGGTAGGTACGTAGAGTAGAAGAACCAAATTTCTTAATAAGATAGGTTGAACATTTAATGATCTAACTTTTGCGAGAAAAATTAAAATAAAAATGTTTCGAAAACTGTGAAATGTTCAAAATATGTCCATTCAATGCTAAAATATAAGTACTCATTATATGTTTCGAGCCCTCACGGTTAATATTTAAAGAATGACAACCAAACAAAATAAGTTATTATTGAAATAACTAATTATTCTTTGAAATACATCAAAATTACATTTTCTAACGTTTATAAAACTCGATTTCGGTTGAATTATTTCTCTGTTTTTCTCAATTATTCGGAAAACCGTTGAGAAATTCAAAAAATGAAAAACCACCCCAAGGTATTAACTAGACCCAATTTCCCGTCAATATTATTTTATGATCGTGATGATAAGAGCACTCCGTCTGATCGAAATTGTGTATACAGTCATAAAAAAAAATGAGATAAGTACACATGATAGAATCATTCCTTGTTTCGCTGAAAATCTATAAAACAGTATACGATATTTTATGGTTTAGTCTTCTAGCCAAACGGGTGCCAATTTCAATACAAAACGCTGATTAGGTCATTTCTATATTTGTTAATGTAATCAGTCCGAACTTATTCTGAATCAAAATACGGCGATGTAGGGATATTCCAATTATTTCGTTCCATCTCATAGCCGTAAAATCATAATATATGTTACTTAGCAAACGCGCGTGTCCATAATTATGTTCGGCGATCATTTCAGAAAGCGATCAAAGAACGGGAACAGCAACATTTGAATTTACTGATTCATGGTGCATGCAAATTAAAAAAAGAGATCGAACATCTCGAAATGTACAAAGGTTTGGTAAGTGTACACACTGCATACGTTTTATATAGGTACACGTTATTAATTACGCACCGATCCGGTAGTTGATCGGTGTCTTGGGTTGTTTTGATGATAATATTGATAAATATAATGAGTTTCCATGTGAAACAAAGATTTTTCAATATTTTTACTGTTGTCATTAAATCAGTATTATTAATGTTTATTTTTATTCGCCATGTCTAATTTGAAAGTTCCTATATTTTTTTTTTCACCGATACTGATATTATTCTATGAATATCAAAACACTATTTTTCAAAGCTATGAATCGTTTCATTACCATGTTTCCGCGAGTCCAGATAAATCGGTGAGATCTACTATAGCGTTATATCAACTTTTAAATTAATTTTCAATAATCGAAAAGGCATAAAAATGTATATACTAATATTCCGACGGAATCTTTTACTCTACTTTTTTCTCATTTTGAAAATAACAGTAGCATTATTTAAAATAAAAAAATACTCTACAAATAATGGCTAAAAACTAAAATGTTGACACAGTGTGTGTGTGTGTGTGTGTGTGTGTGTGTGTGTGTGTGTGTGTGTGTGTGTGTGTGTGTGTGTGTGTGTGTTGTTTTGGTTTTTTTCCATTTTTGTTTACTTTCCGTAAAACTTCTCCAATTTATGGAGTAGTATTAAACATTTTACAACTGCTTAATTGTTTGTAATATACATTTTGTTTTTTTACTTTCGAAAAAAATTCACAACCTCCCCTCAAAATATAAGTGGAGATTTATACGGTAAATGGCTCAACCATCTTATAAGTTACTACAAAAATATGAGGTGTGTGGGATGGATGGGTATAATTTGCTGTTATCAGCTGAGGGAAAAAACTCGTAAAATTTCTTGAACATGGAAAAAATGGCAACTATAGTTGCCAAAATGTTCCTTGTTTCCCTCAAAATCATCTATCTTCGGCGCCACTGACTGTTTAGTGTAAGTTAACGTTTTTTCGTTTTTTAGATGATCGTTGATAATGATTTAAGTAATGTCGACGATAACGTAGTGGATGTAAATCAGCCCATGGAATTATACATCAAGCTCTTACAACAAAAAAAAGACCTTGAGGATAAGATAACCGTGTTACTACAAAGAGATATAGTATCGGATCAACTTTTACCCGGTTCGGAAATCATAGTCGGCAGTGACGATGTGGCACTTTCGACAGCGTACCCGGAAGACGTTTTCGGCGAGATGGCACCGACTGTCGAACACCATTTATCGGAAGGTATAGTCGAAGAAGTTTTTGACGTGACGACACCGGAGAATGAATACCACTACGCGGAAGGCTTGGAGGAAGAAGTCTTCGGCGATACGGCGCTTACCGCCGAACAACACTTCGCAGAAGATGGGTACGACGTTTTTGACGCGATGCCACAGACTATTGAACACTATTTCGCAGAGGACATGGGAGAAGACGTCGTTGACCAGACGCAACGGTCCGCTGAACACTATTTTTCAGAAGAAGACTTGGCGGACGAGACGCGAGATGATCTGTCCGTTGGTGACGAGTCGGCCCGCGGCGATGGTCTACCGTGAGACGGTAGTAAGATCGCTGAATCGCAAAGCGGGGCGTGTGACGAGTGCACAGACCAGTAATAGAAAATTGACAGAAAATACTGTCCATGAGATTGTGTTCATAATGAATGCGTGTAATAATATTATGAAGTTTCTTCGATAAAATATATATTTCTTTTTTTGGCCGAGCCGTTGCGGTCATCGACCATGTCTGTTGTTCCACTGAAAATGTCAAATGCTCCATCGGACATTCGTCGAGTATTTCGTCATTGTGAGCTTATCTGAATGGGTTGTGCTTATGTTATCAATTTCAGGGGTAGGTTGGATCGGTAACACTAAAAAGCGACTTGAAACTAATACAAATATATGCTGATTAAAAATCAGTGATCTTGTTATATTTAAGTCATCAAGAAAATCATCACAATGTTATGATGGAAATGTGTCATACACTCAAAATTGCGTCCAAATAACCTTAAAAACAAGACTTTAAACTCTCAAAGTGTCATTGAAATCCGATAAAATTTGATAGAACATAATATCAACTCTCAAATACATTTCAATAATAATAGCACGTTATAAAATCTCCAGTAACTGATGAAATTTATTTTCTTTTTATAATGCCACTCATATTTTGTCAAATTCCAAACTTGAAAAAAAAAAAAAAAATTACAAAAAAAATAACGTGGTAGCTGCTTCCCCGAAAACAATTTTGTGAAAATATTGTGCATGTGGTTCATTAAAAAAAATGTAAATACTTTTCAAAAAATATCACTGGTCCGAATGACCACTACAGTATTATTTTTAAATAATTTATTATATTTAATTGGTCGCAACATATATATCAATTATTTATTAAATTGAACGTTAAATGATAAACTTTTTCATTTGCATATAATAGGTCTGTTTATTTCATTACAGTTTGAAATCTTATAAGCGGAAGAACTTTTTGTAAAAACATAATATTTTGAAAATAAAGTAATTTATTTTTAAATCACCTAGTCAATATTATAATTTTGGGCAATAATTGATGTGTAATCGATCCTTATATGTACACTTTTATTTATGTTTATTATTTTTCTTTAACGATGTATACGTTCTTGTCGTTTCGATACACGCAATATAAACAGCCAAAATAAGAACTTGAATAGGTTTTTCTCAAATAATATATGCTGCCAAAAGTGTTTTATGGTTTTCATTTAGTAATTACGATATTGAAAAAATTTAAAAATAACCACTCTTCAAACGATAAATATAATTGTTATAAGACTCATACAATGTATTATACAATGCAATAGAAGTATCAAAACTGTTAAAATCATATTAGTTAGCGCAAATGACGTATTTTAATCATTTTTACAAAACTATATGAAGAATATTAATATTTATGTACCCATTTTCGCGTTGAGTCCCAATCCTATACGTTTGTTTAATATTTAAATAATGTTTCTGGTTTGAGCTTATACTTCTTTCCATTACATACTTCTATTAAAATAGATATTAGATATTTAAATGTTTCATTATCTCCTAGACTCTAGGACCTAGAGTTAGGAATTATAATTATAGTTTTAAGTACATAGTAAGTCTTGCAATAGGGTTTATCCTTAATTTTGATGCTGAACTTTCGGTTTGTTAAAATAAATTTAAACAAATTGATAATTATAGATTTAGCTTAAAATGAACATATATTAAAAATGTTACCGTAGTTCATAAGATTGTTAAATATTAAACAACAATTAAAATCTATTTGCATGAATAAACAGATGACAGAGTTTTAACAATATCGCCGAAATAAGTTTAAACTTTAAAGAACGATCCATCTTGAGTTTATATACTCTAACTACTTTGGTGTCGAGTTTAAAATCGGTGTACGAGCTAAAAGCTTAAATATTATTAAAATATTTTTTTAAGAGTACATACACTCATTATAATAATATAAAAAAAACTTATATTATTGTTTTGCTACAGAAAAAAGTGTTTACAGAGAACCAAATCATTTTAAATCCAACTACGATTCGCTCAGGATAGAAAATATTTTATCAATACAATGTATGGTCAAGCACATTCGTCAGTTACGTAATTTAACAAGTCTACGAACGTAACGGATGACAAACATATTTACCGTGGAGACTCGCACGACTGTAGAGCCATCAAGTGTTTACAGTTTTCTTCGCGTGCGGACATAGTATTATACCCGTTCAAACGCCCATGGTTTGGTTTATCGCGGACGTTCTCCTGCGAGACATCGATAAGCGGAGGGCAATCATTTGAACATTTCATTTTGTAAGATCTCAACATTTGATGCATGTGAATACTGTATACAGAGCTTTGATAGTCCGGGACGAACTCAGACCGAGTATCGTCCTGATTGGTCCGGATAACTCAGGACTGTTACGTTCAAAACATTTTGTTTTAAATAGACGTTTAAAACGTAATAATAATATAATTTTATAATAATCAAAACATATGGTTGAATATAACTGCTTTTTGAGTTCATTTGGGATACAATTAATTTTGTAGAACTTTGACCGCTACAAATGCTACTTAGCAGTTAGCGTTGGCACTTGGCATTACTTCCATGTGTGCGAAAAGTCCCCAATTGACGAAAAATACCGCGACGGATGGTTGTCGCGGTCGTCACCGTTTTCATCTCGTGGAGTCCTTTTCACGTTTACGGATCACACTACGCAGATGACGTTCGGCAGCTTGAAGTCGTTATTATAATTATTTATAATATAATGCGTTTGTCCATCCGACATTGTTGCATAATATCTATTCGCTGTACATTCGAGCCGGTATTACACTGGTTAGACATTTGTTGATCAACGCGTCCTGTGTCGAGTCGAATGAGTTGTCGAAAATAGATTCCTATTGTACACAAATGTAGGATCAACATTTTTAAAAATCTTCATATAATATTCTATCCTTACCATTGTTGGGGCCCAGAGAAGAATTTCGGATAATAGTGTTTTGGAGAACAAATTTAATTTAAAGGGCAAGGTGGGGTTAAAATTTAAATGAACATTTATTTTAAAAGTCCTAATAAGCTACAGTTCATCATTATAATAAATAATAAATAATTTAATTTAAAGTCTAAACAATAATAGAAATATAAAATAATATATTTATGATGTACGACTTTAAACGTATTTACAGTCTAGACAAAAAACAAACTTTGAATAGCATTTCCATATTAGAGTTTCGTAACTATTGAATTACTTTTGATGACTACGAGTTGTCTATTATTTCCTAATACTAAATTATTATATTAAAGGTTAAAACTTTATAGTATTGTGTGGCTAACGATCTAGCAATAAGGGGCAAATCAGGATGTATGGAAAACTTTCACGAGCTTTTAAAATTTTGCGTCGAAGCTGGAGACAATGTTCTGTCTGAACATTTATCAACATGTCACAGTAGAGCAAGATTTACCTCACTTCGTATTCCGAATTAATTAATTGTGTTATGTGTAGGTATATAATGCGGTGAAATTGCTCGAGAAGTAAATAATTGTTTAAGTTTTTCGCTGTTAGCTGATGTGAGCACTTGCGTGAACCACAAAACCCGGGTACACTCGTGTTAGCTGATGAAACGTCTGATATTGCTGGTGGCGAATAACTTACGATTGACGTTCGTCCTGTTGATAGTTCAAAAACTATAAGAGAAGAATACCTTGGGCTTAGTGCACTAGAAACATAATGCTACTTCTATTTCGTTCTCCGTTGAAAAATACCGTTTCTATATGAATAAGTTGGTTAAGTTTTAACGAGTGTTCAGTAATGGCCGGAAAGGAACATTGAGTAGTAACATGAATTCGATTGCTAATGCTCATAACTTCTGTCGTTCAGGCAATATGGTATTGATTCATTAAAATAACACGTCAGTTTGAATGTAATTTCTTAGCGATGTTGCTACAACGTTATGATGAAGGCAGCGCGACGAAAACCCAGGGGAAATGTTATAAATACACTATTTCTATAAATCAATCATAGAATGATGTTTGTGTTAATATGTATGTGTTGATTAAATTTAAAACAAGTTTACAGTGGTATTCGTTAACTTATATAACACAATTTCTAGGCAACACACATGCGAGATATCACGCACATATTATTGGGGACTATTTTCTATGTAACACAAATTCAACATAGTTGCGATGATTTGTAACTTTCCTTGCACTCCGGGAACGATACAAAACATACGAGTATTGAAGTATTATAAAAAGGAATTACCTATATTGCTTTTATTTTCGTACACGTTAAATTAAAGATACAATAAAAATAAATTAAAACACAACACTCGGGTAGGTAACTCAATTACTTCATAGTCATTAAAATAATATACAACATACAATTTCTATTTATGTACACCGTATGTGGGGTAGGTCACATACTTTAAAAAGTTTTCTATATTATTTTTATCATATTGAAAACATAATATACATAACTTAAACTGCATATTTTCGTAATTATTCTTTTTTTGTTAGTGGTAGAATTAATAAAAAATTAAATTATGATGTACAGTTTATTTTTCAAAATGCCAGAAATAATTTTTATTATATTATAATTTTAAGTTTAGAAACATTTCATTTGCAGGTAACATCAGAGTATGATATTGATAAAATCTATTACAATCAATAGTCAATAGAGATTTTTTAAAATGAACTGACAGCCATATACGAATCCTTCAGGCCCGTTTCAGAACATGACCCCCCCCTCCAACCACCTTGTATACGGGCCTAATAAGAGTCGATTTTGGTAGACGGTTTGGTTGATCGTCGCTGGTTTGAGTATATTATAGAGACGGTAGCTTGCGATAGCCAAACATTATCTATAAACACGTAAAACGACTGCTTGAATCTTTTTACGGAAAGAACAACAATTGAACGTTTCTAATCAAACACGTCCGCCACTTCTATACCGAAAACAACATATACGTATATTGATGTAACGATAGAACACGTTTGATAGAATTTTAAATAATCATTAGTCTATGGCTAACGAATGCATTGTTTGTTCTATTCCCTTTTTTATTAAAAACGTATTTTTATACGAACGTAAAAAACGCACTGGGGTTGGTACTCGGTATACCAGCTGTAATCCGTATACTCGTAACTCGTGTTCCGGTCGGGCGGTTGGGTAAAAAATATAATTCGAAAACAAAATGTACAGTATTATCATCAACTCTGAACAAGCTACTATTGTATCGTGCAAAATACGAACGTATACACACACCCACACATACACATACGCACACTGCGATTGTTCGGGTGTTTTTTATAAGGCAAACCATTTAGCGCATTCTAATTAAACATTTCCGCCCCGGCCCCTCCGCCGAACTCGACACTGCGTACTTGCAGTCATACGCGATTCACGCTTATAATAGATTTCCACTCGTATACATTACTTTGTACCATGTCTCCCTTCGGCCGAGCGAACACATATCACAGTGCACTGTTGCACAATGACCAAAGTGCACTCAGAACTGCCAGATATACGTCTACGAACAATCTCACACACAAGCCCCATATGCACGTACAAGCACACACAAACACCCAATAGGTAATGACATGCGCGCGCGGTCCGCCCATTCATTCATCGCGGGCATTCCTTATTAACGCGAGCACGGTGAACTCGTCTGCAGCAGATCCGGATGTACTTCGTTCCGTTTTGTTCGTGGCTGCTCGGGTTTACACACGCACACGCACACGCACACGCACACACGCACACGCATAAAACACGCACACACGCGCAGTAGGCACAATCACGGGTTCTCCGTAACTCGGATTATGTATCTCGGGTACTTGTTAGGAAGCATATTATAAAAAGCGCTATACATTTGCGTACACATTATATTATTCGCGTGCGACGTGACGTTTGGCCGGCGGGCGAATTAATCCCGGCTCGGCAAAAGCGCCCGTCCGAAGAGCCTTGCAGCTATCGTGGTAGCGGTCGGTGTAAGGGAAACATTGCGTTTTCGGCGCATCTCGTTTTTGTTCGCGGCGCCCCTACCCCCGGGTGCTCGTAGGCCTATAATATAGGCTTTTGTCTCGTTTCGTTTTTTTTTTTTTTCGTTCTCCTCCTTTGTTATCATCATCAGAATTATTATTATTATTATTATTAATACGGTGGTCTGCCATTGTTTGTGCGCGCCGCGTCCGAGTACTAATGAGAAAAATATTATAATTTCCCTTTTCTTTTTTTCCTTAACGCCTACACGTTTTCACGGGGAAGGGTTGTCTTCGTATATTGCGCTCCGTCCTTGTACGTAATTACACGCGTTATTTGTCATGACTGCACGTAATGGTATGCGGTGCTCTACTTTCCGGGTACCATCTAACCGAAGTTCCGATCCGAGCACGCCCGTCATCGTGTCGTGTTCGTGGCGTGTTCGTGGCTAGAAAACAATCACACAACAATTATTTCGAAAACAGCGTTTGAAATAGCACTCGGAGTACGCGAGAACATGTTTGAATTTTTATGATTTCTAATATATTATTTTGATTAAAATACTCATTACACGAAATGACTTTTATGCACACATATATTTATATTACGTCTATATGCATTTATATTATTTATATTCGAAAATAATCGTCTAATTATCATTAGTTGTCAACAAATTATTAAATTGCCGACTCGACGGTTCATTTTACCGATGTGCCGACCGACGAACTCATGGGGGGGGGGGTTGTCACACACCTACACACCACCCAGCCCTCGGGACGGCCCTGACAGTTCATATTGTGTGATGTGTAGTTAAAAATCGTTTTGGGTTATTCAAACTCGAAAGAATGAGCTACACGAGATCCTTTGAAACGAGTGTCTTACGAATTACTTTATATATTAATAAGCATCTCGGTCTGTGAGAATGAAACAAGTTTGTAAAGTTTGCGGGGAAGAGATTATCGTTTTAAACGAGAGGATTTCGATGACTTCAGAGCCGGAATGCCGGATAGATTGTGGGTGGAGGGTGGCCACATGGGCATCGGAGGAAGAGTGACGGTTTTCCATCCGCGCGTATACACACATGTCCGACGTTTCAGTTGGTATTTCGTACGAGACGGTAATTCGCCCCCCCCCCCCAACTCGTATTACATCAGTTGTTCATGGCGTGGGCTTTGCAGGTATCATACCCGCGCGGGGGATCACGGGCGACGATTGACGTGGGACCGGCACCAAGATGAATCGTCGGAGGATAGTCCAATGTTACACGCGGTCCCGTCGACGCAGTCGGGTCAAGATGTATATTCCCGCCGATGGGGTTGAAGGGCCCGACCGCCGCCACGCACGCAACAAGCATACAGATTACGAGGACCTCCGGAACCCACCCTTCAGCCCCCTCGTATCACTTTTCGAGTCCCTGTGCACGAAAGCCACCCCGCATCAGTCACGACGCGTGATAAATAGCAACGCGTGCAACGTGACGGCGAGGCAGTACGTTGTCAATTTTTCCCAATTTCTTCGTCCGAGACGCTATATACATACAATAATTATTATATCTCGACGCATGACTGCGTTTCGAGCGGAGAAATCAGCTTTTTCACCGTTTTTGATTTCGGCGTTCTCACGAGTTCTTATACGCTTACTTACGCTTACGATGCAATTTAAAACTCTGAGCTTAACGCTAAAAAAACATCGGGATGAAACAAATAAAATAATAAAATATTATATCATTGTTGGGAGTTGGAGGTGTTCGATTCCGGTTTATTCGTTCATATGCGCTGCGGACGGTTAGAAATTTAATATAATATTTTATAGTATAGCAGACGCTTCGAATCGAGGTCGACGCCTACTTACTGCAGCGGGGATAAATAGTTAGAGCTTTATAAGTAAAGCTATACAAGCTATCAGCTTATACCGAAAGTGAAACAACGAAAAGCTTACTAACTCTATAAAAACAATTCTCAGCAAAAGTTGCGTGTATACGAAATGTTTGAAACTCATGGACAAGTTGATGAAATTAAACATTTTCCATGCCAATATTTTATTTTTTTGTGTTTTTTACTCGATATCATGTTAACTTGTGTTTAAATAAAATGGCTAACATTTTAATGTAAAATATTAAATATATTTTATGTACGAACGTATCTTAACGTAAATTATGTAATCGGACTCGTCCCGTATTCAATGTATGTAAACAAGTAATCTTCAAGACAAAAAAAATCATGTATTTACTGAAATATAGTCTCATTTTTTACAATTTTACATTAAGAAAATTAAATTATACCGGGAAAGTAATCATAAGGCTATACGTACGTATTATATTAAAAACGTTTACTGTTATAGTTTTTTTTTTTATTTTTGTTTATGACACATAAGTAATCGCCGAGCCGGATAAGACCCTAATGATTAAATTTCTCATTTTCCAACCAACCAACTAATCGTTTTACAAACTATAGTTTACTACATATATCAATACAAGTAACTGCTACGTATATTTATATAATTTTCATAAAAAAATCTATCGGGGCAATATTCATATGTAATTATATTTACAAAAGTAATTAGCTAAGACTCACTGGAAAAGAGTGAACTAAAACAAAATTGTTCACTTTGTAACGGGCACTTAATAGATGTGTATAGTGTGTTTATCGTTGACAAAATTAGATTTTTGTTTTGATGACCAACCAGAAGAGTTAGGATTTAAAAACTTATATCGATATTGCCTCTACTATAATAATAGAGCTTAATAAAAATCAATTCGATTTGTTGTCTAGTTTTGAAAATGGTCGCCTCGTCTTATCTCATAACACTGGGACTGTAATGCATTCGGATCGTTAAATCTGAGGTTTCCAACGCAAGCTGTTACGTCAATATAAATTTCACAAAAATAATAACTTCTCCTATATAATTTTTTTTATTTTTACGAGCACCTAAAGTCCGAAAAACAACTAATAAAGCTCAGCAATTGTGATGACGGTAGCTGCAGCAGTCGAGTGTGACATGGCATAATCCTATACATCTCTCATCTATCGCTGCTCGTAAAACGAACGGGGAGTAACATATTTTTATTATTATTATAAACACGAGGCGTACTTAATTTCGTACTATACATGTTTTAGTCATCTAATTTTTCGCCTCGTTCGGTTAGAAGTTTACCCTCACAAAACGTTGAAAAAGTTTTTTTCGATCACTCCGTATACTATTATTAGGCACGCGTTGAATTACGAAAATTCAATAATACGCTCCCAATAATGATAATGATTTTTCAAACGAGATATTTTAAATATTTAAAACGGTTCCAAACTTCTTGGTTCTCAACGACTTGTTATTTTTTTAAAACAATTCGATTTCAGATTTTCAGATTCAAGTGCACTTTTAACTACACTTTTTACTCACATTATTAACGCTACAATGTAAGAGCATTAACAAATATGATATCAGTATTAAGAATAGTGATGCGATTAATAATGATAGGCAAACGGGCAATGGAAAACGTGAATGATTGCTTCACAAATTATTAAATTGTAATTTCACTTTATGTTGTAAAGAACAAATTCAAACCTGATCTGAGTAGATTTTTTCTATTACAAGGTAAGAGTTATTTATAAAAATGACATAAAAACATTATATTTTTAAAATCACATAAATTTTATTGGTCGTGTAGGTGCTATAGCCGGGAAGAATAACGAAATTACAATTCATTTTTAAAGTACTAAGATTAGTTATTTTTCTTAACGTGGTGTTTGTTAAAAATATTTATAATTTTAGTTTTGCATTTTAGTATTGGTAAAATTGTGAGAGTGATTTTTTTTCTTTTATTTTTAATTTGTTGTGTCCGCTTACGTGATTGCGACCAGAAATATTTTCGATCTGATCGTCAAAATTTTTAAACCTCATAGCACGATTAAAATATTGTAAAAAAAACTAATTTGATCTAAAAAATTTATATTAACATTCGCGTCGGACGAAAAACTAACTTTATCAACGAGATAAGTTTCTTTTGCGACTTATAATGCGCGAAGACCCTGCCGCCAGTGTCACTTTACCGTTCGTTGGTTATGTGACGAGGAAGAAAACGCATCGGAACAAATATTGGAGTCTCTGAGAAATCTCAGTTGAATGTTTCAATATACATTTATTTAGGTCGACTGCGCGGTTATACATTGATAATCGGCATATTGTTCGCAATTACGTATTATACATTTTGAACCCGCGTGTGTTTGTTCGACTCGGACGTCTTTGGTCTGTGTCAGACACTTTGAAAATATACATCATTGTTCTCGATTTGTTAAACACGGATAAGCGTACTACCCACGTCACGTGCGGCGGAACTTTCGTAAATATCCGCTCGCCGCTCGGTTATATGTAGTCAATATTATTTCGATCTAAATCGAATTAGTTGATCACTTTTACGCAGTGGAAATTGTGTAAAACGATTGATCGATAACAAATAATGCATATTGAATTCAGTTCCAACGAACAAAGTACACGAACATTTCGCGTATAAAACGCGCACAAAAACAAAGAAGTTTTCGAAATATTAATACATTGTCGGACATTACTAATAAAAACTCGACGGCTATTTACTGTGATCAGAAGCAGTAAACGTCCGTAAGTTGTCTATTTACTGTCCAAAACGACGTACAGTAGTCAATCGGGTGTTTTTTTTAGCTTCATCTTAATACCAAACATTAACAGTAAAAAAACAATCAAAATAACTAACAAGTTATTAAAATTAAAAACGAAATTATATTAAAAAAATATTTTTGTTTAATTGTTAATACTATTAAATAATCCCAAATCATTATTGAATATATAAATTATTTATTTAAACTAATCAAATTTCCAATAAAATAAATATATATAACAAGAAGTAAAATAAATAACAATTAAAAATTAAATAAAATATAAATATTGCCTTGAGCATACTTTAATGAAGTGCTAATGAATATGATCGGTTTCGATTTAAAAAATCATCGACAAGTATAAGAAGCGCATTTATTATATAATACTCAAGAGAAAATTTATATTTTATTATAATACATCATATTTATTTTATTGAAATTTTGATTAGTTGTAATAACTTATTTATATATTCAATAATAATGTATTAATTAGTTATTATTACGATTATTATATTATAAAAGCACTAACAGTAAAAATAATGTATTTATATGACAAATTGAATGTTATGGAATACAAACGCATACGTACATACTATGCAACGGGTTAAACGTGAGCTATGAAAGCTAAAAAAATAATTTACGGACGAAAACCGCTCTGTAAACCGTACAATGTTGCTCACCACGTTTGACATTTAAGCCGTTTAAATAACGCATAAAATATAATATTATCTAACGAATTCGATAGATAGACACATACAAGGCGCAGCATTCGTAATTGGCTACGGAATAATTCGTAGAAAAGTAACGTAGGCAAATAGTTGATTGGAAAACAGAAAATGATGACAGGAAATCTAATGGATTTTATATTCAATTGAAGTTCATAAGAAAAAAAAATGAAAATATTGTGCATATTACGATTGAATTGAATGCGCACATTATATATAATTATATGCCCTAGCATAGCAAATACGATATTTGTTTTAGTTGGGGTTTTTGCAAAAAACGAATATTTAATTAGTAAATATATAATAATATAACTATAGCAGTTAATTTTGTATCATAAAACTGCTGATATTGTAAATATAGTCCGTCTTAGGCGAAACTTGATTACTGTGGCGATACTTGAGTATGTGTATGTGTGTGTGTGTGTGTGTTATTTTATTTATTTAAATAATAGTTATGTAAAGTGCCTTTGCGGAAGTAATTAGAATACGAGAAACAACAAAAAATTATAAATTATTATTTATTTACATATTATATTAATCGAAAACCCAATTAATATGCCAAATAACAAAATAATACATGTTGTTAACGTGTACATGGAACTCGATTAATGTAATTCTGTACCAAACCATGCATTCAAATAAATCTGCTTCTATTGGGGATAATATGATAAGCTTATCGTTTTAGTGTACCCTGTGTACCTATAATATGCATGATTTTCTCTAAACGTATGCGAACGATAAAATCTGCTTCAAGTATTAGGTGGATATAAATGGTAACTGTTATAATATAATGTATTATGCAGTAGAACCATCACGTTACGAATAGCGTACCTAATGAATGACGTTCGAACTAAACTTACCCAACTATCTGCAGTAACATTCTCAGGACCATGGTAAATATATGCAGTCGTTTATTCGTGTTATTTCCGAGTTTCCGACAAACGATGAAACTATGTTACAAACATAATAATAACGTAGGTGATCCATTGTCACTCCGAATGGGCGTTATGTGTAGTGATAATAACAGTTTATACGTCCCGGAACATATAGTGAACTTTAAAAACCGATTTAGTTACTGTGAGCTTGTTCATTCGAGTAGGTTTACTTAAAATTAAAAAACTACTGTAATAATACCATAGTAAACTTTATGGGCATCAACGGAAAAAGAGAAAAGAAATATAAACGGCTCTGAAATCTAGATGGAATTTTTTTTTAATATTACTTACAATTTTTACAACGAATACATTAAATAAGAGAAATAAGAGAAAACAGTGGGTTGAAAAATTACAATAAAAAAATTGGCTTATGGAAAGGCACTTGGAAACACTTGTAATTAACTGAAAATTTATATTAATATCTATGTTATTTTTTTTTTGTATATTTCAGGAGTAACGTCAACTGTCAGTATAGTGAGTACAGAGAGTACAGTGAGACGGAGAACAGTTAAGTACTTATAGGATTCGAGTGAAATAATAAGATAGATCGGATTACTGCGAGTACTGCCATTTAGCATAATGATAAAGTGGTGAGTATATGAAAGTCACAATGCAAACTCTTATTAGTGGTGTATACCGATAGGCGCAGAGTTTTTAATTTGCAAGCACGTATTGACTGCAACTTGAACCAAAGTTCTGGTGTCGGACGGTTTGGCTGCACCATTAAGTCGGATTTCATCCGAGCATATAACGTATAGGACGTATAAGAAGATGATAATGATTATTTCGTTTCGGTTAAACTCTCTACAGCGTATTTTCTCTCAATCGTTGTGTACATATGATGGCACTGGTGGCCGATTTCCGTACGTCGTTCCACTGTACGTTTTACTTGGCATCAATAGTCCAACGGGAACGCCCGCAAATGTCACGAGGTCGGCGCGTTTGGAAGCTAGCGCATTCAATAAATATTGCCGCCGGCGTTGACGATTGCATTCGGTGCGGCGGCCGACGACACTTAGGGGATTGATTCCTCATAGAGGAGATTCGATGGGAAATGTGCATGTTCAGTGTATATAGTATAGCCCCGCCGTTGCTGCAGTGATCGGTGAAAGGTTGGTTAGGGGTAGAACGTTGTAGATAACGGTCGTAAACGTCTAGCAGTGTCCCGCGGGAACGGACGCGTCGACCGAGGGAGAGCAAAGGACAAGTCCGAATCACACGAGTGGGTAGTCTATGAGCCCACACTCACACACACACATGAACATACTAGCAACACACAAATATATGCATGCGAATAACATTATAAAATGCACCTGCTGAAGTGCTGAAAGAACCACGGGAGGACCTCGCACCACACCCTTCTGCCGCCGACACCGTCAAATTCGCCAAATTACGACCGCAACGTGCCCACCACTACCATAACCTCCGTTGACTCCTCACAACTCACCCCCGGCGAAACGCACTGCCCCTTGACGTAACGCCATTTCCGAGAAGAGGCGCGTATCAAAATAAAGAAATGCAATGTCGTTTCGTGGGGTGCGTATGTACAGTTTATTGTGTTTACCACACACGTTGGTTCTACGATAGTAGAGAAGCACTGAACAGAAACCAAAACTCGTGCTACCCCAACGCAACCACCTCCGTTTTTCGATAAATTTTCAGTGTCGGACACGCGTCGAATAGTACGGCGATCGAATTTTTCCTTACACATTCCCCGGTAAAACATGACTTGATTTCTAGTGATTTTAAAAATCGTTCCCATTCATCTACACGCTCAGTATTTTGTTGTATTTTTTAAAGAGTTCCTCCCAGTTACACGTAATAGTCATATTTTGTAATGAATAGTTATTGATGATTAATAACTCATAACTCATTATAGTGAATAATGCCAAAAACCTAGAACTGTTCTAATTGCAAATCATTTGGAACGAATCCTCTTGCGATGCGACTCACAGTAATGATATGTAAATTGGTTCGTACTGCAATGACTTTTTCATGCATTTTTTATAAGATAAAGGGCAGTATCCCCTACGTTTTCAGCTTTTCCTATACCACAAAAAGCTCGAGGGTGATAACTTCGGTATTTAAACTTTCAGTAACATACAATTACACTGAATTTATAGATATATTTATTTTCGTCACGATTTACACGGTTTCCTGAATAATGAACAATCGTTACATTTCAAATTATTAAAAAAAATTTAATGTATCGATACTTCAATTTTACGAACTCGTCTATATTCATATAATCGCTATTATAATATTGTTGCTCACAATTGTGATTTTTGTCTATATTGTATGCATTTAACATGATATTATAATGTAATATCATGACTTATTAATGTCGTATTTTACCCCAACCTTATTGCGATGACATGCTTTAATGTCTGCTTGTATAAAAATACAAATTTCTCTGTTGATGAAACGAAATAATGGACTAAATATCAAAGGGTTTTGATACGTGACTTGGCGTCATGGCTAATATAACGAACATTATAAATCGTACATGCAGTGGCGCCGTTTAAGGGGGGGGACACGGGCCATAGTACACTGGGCTTTTTTTGACCTATGCATTGTTGACTAGTTCAAATATACTGTAGTGTTAATATTTGTTTCCAAATTTCAAAACACACACACATACATATAATTATGGTAACGTGGTCGGGAATGACCAGTTAAATATAAGATATTCGGGGAAGAAGTTAGATTCTTTTGAATATAATTTACAGTAGCTCTGAATGGCTTGTACTTTTACAATTCTTAATATTACAAATGAATATGAATTGGTGCAGATAGTCATTAATATATAAATACTTATTATGACTCTCAGATAAAATGAATAAAGTAAAAGGCTGTCTCGTAGTTTGGGTGCGCGTGATGGCAATCGCGGAGAACTACCGTTCTCTTACATACTGGTTATTGGCCATAATTCTTACAATATTAACTGTGAACGGGGGAAATTTAATGTATAGTCAATGAATATGTATATTATGTTTATAAAAAAGTATTAGTGACGTAGCGACAGTTACAATATATAAATTATGTTGACCATTTGCCATATACAGAAACGACAGTGGCGTAGGCATAGAGGAGATCCAGCCCCCACCTAAAAGGCATTTTTAATTTTTTTTTTTACTTATAAATTTCAAAAAAAAAAGTAATGATCTTCATCTTTTGAATTGAAATGACTACTTTCTTTTATATAATTTAAAAAAAAAACCATAGATTTTTTTTAACATATTGTCGATTATAGTTGTATCTTATTTTCCTCGTGGGTCTAATGATTACAGCTGAATTTACATCACAATAAAGAACAAGAGCTCAGCGTATTGGAAATACACGCTTAAAACAAAACTTGAGCCAAGGATAAGAAATATCCTGTACATTCATTGTTCTGACGAAAAAATTGATTCTTCCGCGGTCATGCCCTGCAAAAACGCTACCGCCGATATAGTTTGTAATATCTGCAGTGTTACTCGGTCTAATCGTAAACAGTTATTGCCATCGGCTGCAACCACGACGGATCCATACCAAACACGAGGCTATACTCACTATTACCTCGAGGGGAAACATTAGCAAGACGCGCGTCAACCGTCGTTAGAGAAATATTGTTAGAATACAATAAAACATGCACTTGACTCGGTGGGACTACTCGCAGTCCGGTACGCAGAATACGTTAAATCGTCAGTGCCACGACGGACGCGCACGCACAACGAAGTGAAATCGAAAACAATGTTTGCGCGTGTACGCTCAACGTTCGACGACGGCCATTGCTATTAGTGACACGATAATATTATACGCGTACCGTATCGCCGAACGAGCAGCCTGACAACAAACAACGTGGCAAGGCGGGGCAATGCCCTGGGGCCCTCGTCTTAGAGGGGCCCGTAAGGCCTTTGTAATTATTCGATTTTTGTATAAGTATACAATATTTAAAATTTTGTTTTGAAATTTATGAAATACTGTTATTAGATAATATTAAAAAAATGCATAAAAAAAAAAAATATGAATATTAGAACAGAACATAGATGTAATATGTGTAATGTGTTTATAATAATATAACCGAATAAAATTGAATACGATAATAATCAGCTATATTTTATGATTATTCTTCGTCTTTGGGTCGACGGGGATTTCCAAAAAGACTTCGTTATCGTTATGATTATCAGACATATTTTAGACACGGTTATAGATAGAGTTCTATCTAATATCGTGATTTTAGACCACAATAATAGTAAAGTGTATACGGTACAACAACTAACAAGTTTATTTTGTAATCTTATATGTTCATGTGCGCTGTAAAATTATATTGGTAAGTAAAATAATATGTTATAATTAGGGCTAGGAAAATGATGCACTAAAAACCTACGATAAAGACATTAAAAAATTGCCAATAATGCTCCAAAAAAAGCATTTTAACCAGGAAAATGCAACAAACGATTAAAGAATTGTCGGCATAACGTATTAACGACAACTGATGTGACTCATGGGCCATGGCTCCGCGATAAATAACAATACTTCGTACGTTAGCACGCGAATATAAACCCCCATGGAAATTCCTATAATTAGTGAATGCTAAATAATATTTTCGTAAATTTTTTTTATAGACATAGTAAACAAGTCAATAAATATCGTTCTCACTCCCCACTCGGTAATCACTTTGACAAAATCTAAGAATTTATTTTCAGAAATATTTTCCGATAAGGTGAAGCCACGAAATATATATAGTAATGAAAATAAATTGATAAAGAATAATTTAGATAAATAAGTACGTAAATGTTATAAAATATCAAATATGCGTATAATTAACAAAAACTAAATAAAAAGCTAATAAACTGACACTAAAGTACCAAAAAAGCATTTATTTACGAATATCATAAGGAAATGCAAAAAAAGCAAAATCAAAATTGTAAATTTGAACTCTGTGATGTATGAATCGAATTTTGTTTTTAATTAGCTATGTCCTGGAGTACTAAGAAAGAAAATGCAAATGCTACAAAATCCTAGCCCTAGTTATAATATTACCTTATCATATAATATTACATTATTACTTGATTTATATTGTACACTATACCAGGTGTGATTATTATAATTTTTATTTTTACATTTTTTAAATAGAAACAAAACTGTAATTACTAACTACAATTTTGAAAAAAAAATGTTATTGTTGTTTTGCCTAGTTGCTTGTTCAATATGCTACTTTTTTCAGACTTGAGATTATACGCGTAAAAATCAAAATGTTAAGCAATACTAGTGGAGCATCAAAAAAACGAAAACAAAAACAAATTGAGGTTACATAGGTATAATATAAAATTAGCTATAATAAAATGAAAAATATTGCTGAACAAAATAGATGGGGGCCAAAACTTGATGCTGCCCCGGGGACCCTAATTTATAGTTACGCCACTGGTAAAACCGATGGTTTTGGGTAAAATAATAGAATATTATCACGATCCGTATGATATCACGACGCGCGTTCTGGAGCGGGTGACATTTATTTCCCCGCCCTGCTCGGGGCCGCCCTTCCGCTGTATCGCGTTCGAACGCGGCCTTGTAATACATCGTTTTCGCATAAACTCTACGATGCTGACGTTCAGTGCGACCCCGCTGTGATCCACGCTTGGCGCACCGTTAATAACGGATGGCAGCTTGTGCCATGATACGCATACGCGTATTTCTTTCCATTTGATACGCTCGGATTACGCCGCGGATACATAAACTCGATATTTTCCCCCGGTCGATTTTTTTTTTTTTTACGACGTCGAACACCAATTTTACGGGTCAAAAATATTTATGGTGTTTTGAAGAAACTATTATCACGTCAATCGAAATCGCGAAACGCGTTTTTTTCAAACGAACTGTAATAATAATAATAGATTATATGTTCCTGTGTATCACTATACGTATTCATTAAATAGTCTTATCCCGAATGGTCGGCCACCTCTCCCGCTGCAGACGCGTCGTCGCGTTTCCGGCTTTAACTCGAACATTTATTTAGAACGTACTGTAACATAATCGCTCGGACAGCGTCCTCATTTTTTGCGTTATTTTTTTCTCAACAATTATTATCGCCAGTTAAGTTTCGGAAATAAAATCCGTGTTAGTCTCTTGATTTTTTTTATATATTTTTATATTGATTCCAATGCATTTCACTCCGCAGTAATTATTTTTATCTGTATAACAAATTTTGTTGTTCATGTTTTTGTTATTTACATTATTTATTTTTTTGTTTCTCATTGCGACTATTTTCATAATGATTTTCATTACAGTGTTTACGTACCGCCGTAGGCGCGAATAGGGTTTCTATGATGCAACAGTGGAAGCAGGAAATAATAACATTTGAATAATTTTCCTCGCTGCGCCCGGTCACCAATAGAACACATACGTATACCTAATTACAATAAATGATACGATACATTTTTTCTGATGTTCAGCTTCATCTACATTTAATATTAACGTCAATAAAGCTGTATTCTCCGGTTACTTTTACTTGTCTATTGCTATTTCAGTGTCTACTTCAATATCTTTTTCGATGTTTTATATTGCAAAATTAGTAAAGCAGTTCTGGGACACGTTAGTTCGGGTCTCGGACATATTTGTTGATCCTTCTCATAGATCAGCAGGACCTTTCGCCAAACTCGGCCAAACTCACAGGTAATGCGGTTGCCACTTGCATCATTATAAATAAATTAGAAAGTACTATTTTATCTAAATTGTTATTTAATATTATCAAAAATGATTTCTTTAAACATGTATTTAATGACTATAGATTTTTGTTACAAGCAAATGTTTCACCACACATCATAAGCTTTTGAAAAAATCGATGAGTAAAAAACAATTTCGGGAGGGTTTTTGAAATTTTCGCGGAGGATCGGTTTACTGAATCCCTCCCCCATTAATTGGATCGATGCGTACCACACATATCGGTGTTAAATATATACTTTTGCAATTTGAAAGTACTGCGAAGGGATTTTAAGGTATTATACATTTTATAATTTTAATTTTGATTTGTAATATAATATATTATATATAATACATGGTAGAGAACAAACACGATAGGTCAAAACGATTAGATTTTACTCCTTTTATATGTAAAATATGCATTCATACAACGGTTAAAAAACGATTTAAAATATCCATCGAATTTCGATGTAAAATTAATATTTCCTCTAGACAACTCGACATTCATCTTACATTCAAATTTTCCTTACAATACACCACATATATTCGCATATTACATACAAATTAGTACTTACTATTACTTGAACGCACGTGCGACTCACTAAAGACAACCACGCGCATTTCACAACTTAATCTCGCTTGGAACCAATGGAAATCTGATAGATACTATGATAAACGCCGGTCCATAACACGATTTCAAAAGTTTACTCGCCGCTAAACTTAATACATCGGCCTTTATTTCGCGTGACAATCTTCGGGCGTCGCTTTAGCTATCACCGTGATAACAGCACACAAATGCACATGTAATACGTTACTCTCGGCTAGACCGTGTGCCCCGTTTTACAATTACACCCCACGAGACTGACTTCTGAGGTTACCTTTGCGACCGAGGTGATAACGTCGAGACGGACTTACACCAAGTATACTATAATCACCAACAGGCACTATTCAGAACGCCTAGACCGAACACCGGCAGATATTATTCACAACACGTCTTAGACTGTACAGTGTACACCCGCAAGTTCGGTATGCGACAGCGATACATAATTCGATTATTTCAGGTATCTTATATGATAGGTTTAACGTAAAATTGTTGGCTTTTATTATGATTATTCAACCATGTTGTATGGTAAAATAATAAAGCGTGATCCCATCCGCTGTGAATCTCACCCGTGCCGAGTTTCGCAGAACCTAGTAGTTCCATATCAATATACTCATACACCCGTTAAGACTTTCAAACGTAGCTATATAAGTATACGCTCGCGTGTTACTCGCCGTACGTAACGCTGTGCTACTAAATTGTTATTATTTTTTTTTTCCCCCCCCGGTAACAACGCATATAAACCATTATTACCTTTCGGTCGTTGTCTCGGCAGAGCCCGTACGTAGAACGCGCGTAGAATGTCTACCTCCGATTACGTAGTATATAATATACCGAGATTACTTTTCTCGCGAACAAGGACCCATCGGTTTCCCGCGAGTCGTGTATTTTGATTTCCAGCGATCCGCTATCCCCGGCACAAGTATCATCCGTGCATCGCCGTAGACGAGGTAATGGAAAAATGTGTGGGCGTACTCCGAGGACAAGCACAAATCTATACAGGATCAATGTCCTGTATTATATTATATAATATATAGCAGATACAAAACATTTATACATGTGGACGAGATAATAAGACGTATAGAGACGATAAACATGATGAGCCCGCAGTTAGAACAATAAACACCCGAAAAAAAAGTTGCAAGTGTAAAATGTCCACTGATTTTTCTTGTTTACATTCTACATGTATCAGTGGAAAGAATGGTACGGAGTGCCGTAGATTCCCTGTTTAAAACTGGAATGTCAGAGACCAAACAATTACTAGCTCTCATATAGAACGAATAGTTTTTGTGAGGCATGTTCAATAAGTTGATTGGATCGTCTAACCCAAGTTTTTAGACTGCTTTGTGTTCTTTGTAATAAGATAAAAGTGCTACACACTTTAGTAAGAATAAGCAGACAAATACCTACAAAAGTAGGCAAGAAAATATTTTTGAAGCCTGTACCTATTCAACACAGATCCAAAGTTGTATTATTGTAATCAACATCGCAATTACTTTAAATTATTTTTCATACTTTTCAATTTAAATAGTTAAATCATAAATCATTCTGGAGAATGAGCTTTTTGGTCGGTTTAGCAACCGCACCACCATGGCGGGAGAAAAGAACTTTTAGTCGTGATTGACCGTCCGGAAGCGGTGCTCGACGATTCAGAAATTAAGTCCTAACACACTCCTAACCGATTCAAAGGTGCGTGTTCGGAAGTGAATGTCTGAGAATAGAGTTGTTCGACGAGGAAGCTCGGAAAAATGGATTGATGAACCACCACGTACGCATGACGGACATCCCAAAGACAATTTAGACAAGTCGCATTCAATAAATTGTATCAATAATACTCGGTTGTGTCATAATATACTGTCGTGTACGCCGAACACTTTGACATATACACAACGCAAACGCACTCAAGGTATAAAGTACTCATAGCACTTGTTAGAATCACACGACCGCCAGAGAATACCCCTTATTGTTATCATATCTTACTTCTTTGTACACATAATTTCCCTGCTTAATTCGAACAATTTGTCCTACTCTAAATCACTTACGAAGCAGAAATATTATTAATGTTTCTTATGACCTAGTTTTAGATATTAAAACTGTTTAATTGATCGAAATTTACCAGATGTACGTGTTAACATAAATTTGATATCGCTCGTGGAATATGACCTACTTAGAATATGAATTAATAACGTATTATTATCGCCTAATGCTGTACAATATCTTTAACGAACCCACAACAGTTACAGTACACGACGCACCGAGGTCAGATCTCATAGGGCATCGTAAATATGTAGTGAAGGAGATCGTTACGGTAGGTACCCTGTACACGGTGTGCGTTTCGGCCGACGATGTGGCGACAAAATAAAAACGATTGCTCCGGCGAAAGCAAAGTTCACTACAATATTACAATATATTTGCCATTCTACTGCGTAACTCGACCGAGAAGTTAAACTTTAACGGCACGCGAGGTCCTCCGAAACTCCGATCACCATAAAATATTTGGAGCCCGGCTTCGCACGCGCGTCCGTATCGCGATAAGTACGCCGATAATCCTGCCGTTTGGAAAGAATACACGTCGTTGATACGTGCAACGATAGTGCACCTGCGAGGGACATTCTTTTTTTGTGGAGTGTGTTTTTTTTTTTTCTTTCGTCCGTTCGCCTTGTACAATAATATTATATCGCCGCTCGATTAATGGTCATGTAGGGGTGTGCTGTACGGTCGATTTAATTTATTGTTATTGTTCCCGCGTACCGCCGCTCGTATACACCGTACGTCCCTTTTGACCGCTTCCGTCGTTTTTCCTACCGCGTTAACCGGGCACGACCAACCACTATCGGCGTATAAAAAGCCCCAAATACGTGTTTCCTTCTTAACCTCCGAACCCGAAAGCTTCGCGGCAATAAATTCGGGGGGGGGGAAGGAAAAGGAATTGCAACACAGGGACACCTTTTACTCCTCCGAGTCAATGATTATTAAAGTTTATTCATGTCGTCACACATGGTGGTTGCCGCGCAGCTTCCGCCCTTATCTGTTACACATTTATGTAATGGGTGTAGTACATTTATTTTATCGCACCCACTCGTTGTGCGAACACTGCGTGGTCCAATGTGATCGAAACCGGAGAAAACATAGAAACTTTCGACCACGGTTCTCGAAGTAGTGCATTTTGTCGCAAGGGCGGAAAGTGAACAATTTCAGTCGCGGACGACGACGACTGATATTGTTTATCCGCAAGAGCCACGCATTCAATTTTTTGTCACGCCTCCTATATTAGTTATTGTTGCGGCAGCTCTAAATAGTAATACAATTTGTTTGTTTTAACGATGCACGTTTGTCATTTATTAATAATTATTATTTAAAAAATGTTATGAAATTTTGAAATTTAAAAACGTATAGATTTGCACGTCGTGCAAAGAGATAGTATAAAGTGGCGGGCCGGAATGTCCGCTACAACATTTACATGTATATTTATTTATTTTTCCATGCGATAATGGTCTTTTCCACCCTAGAGCAGAAAGTACTAGTTTTAAAATAAAAGTATATCTAAGAACAATGTTTATTTTCATCCAAAATATAAATTTATATTTACTTCATTCGTTTTATCGTTTTTGAAATTGTGATTTTTATTTATAATTCCTATTTTTTGGGTTTTTTTTGTTTTGCTTACATTATAATTTAGTAACAAATAAGCATATAACAATGCGTGGTTAATGAGACTCGTGTGCAAAATTTAAAATCTATATATTTTATATTGAATATTAAATTCAAAAACATCCTCGAAAGAAGTGGTTTAAAATTAAAAACAATGAAATTATAATGGAAAAATAACTCATAAAACGGCAAGTTATGGTATTTTTGTGGGCTACAGCGCGAATATAGATGTAGGAGAAATATTCTCATTAATTTGAAATCGTTGTACCATTGGTTTCGAACAATGATACTTAGCGAAAAAGGATTACTATGTCTTGTGGTATTTTACACCAATATACGAGTAGGCACTGGGTACAAGTAACAAGTAATTTCGCAATAAGCTTGGTTTAACCAGCGAAATGTAAAATAAGAATAATCTTTGGGCTTAAATTTAATTTATATAATATGATATCTAACATTTAAAGTTATTAGGTACAAACCAGTATACCTATACAATTTCATAATACGTAATAAATGCTAATAGAAGTAACCAGTTTATACAGTTTATATAATTTCGCAATAAGCTTGGTTTAACCAGCGAAATGTAAAATAAGAATAATCTTTGGGCTTAAATTTAATTTATATAATATGATATCTAACATTTAAAGTTATTAGGTACAAACCAGTATACCTATACAATTTCATAATACGTAATAAATGCTAATAGAAGTAACCAGTTTATACAGTTCGAACAGTTAATATTTTACTACACTAAAATATAATATATACCTTTTAAACTATTTTGCGGGGGAGAGGGGGGCAATTTTTTTTAATAACTGCGATTTGCGAACGAACATATAATAAACCAATGTTATAACGCCACATTCCTGCTTTAATCTGTACCGCCGTCTACACGTAGATACACCCTTACGCATATTATACTCGTGTGATGTAATCACACAAGCGGCCACGTTAATAACGTGACCTATTCGTTGCGCCTTCTTTTTCACGGTACCTAAAATATTTGGGACTTTTATCGGGGTTGTTGAGAACTGTCAGGAAGAACCCATCGTCTATCAACGCTGATAGTTCGGATGGAAGCAATAGTAACAACTTTGTGTTTACAGTACTCGGTGGTATTTTTAAATAGCGATAATCACTAATAATACGTGTAATAATAATATTTTTTTTTAGCGAACATATCATATTTCCAATACTTATTATACTTTAAAGCCTTCCCCAAGACTCGACGAATTCATCAGTGAAAACCGCACTAACCCGTGTTCCAACAATCACAAAAATTAAAAGTTGGCTTAAAATATTCGAATATACTTCTGTTGTAATATACTATATTACAGGTATGGGTTGTCTTTGGATTAATGCGCTGTCATACTCATATCTTGCATACATGTGGGTACTACTTACCCTTTAGTTCATCTAAAAATAAAACATTATAGTGTAATAAATGATTATATTTAAGTTATTTTACACCCTAATAGATATAAAATAAGTCGTATAAAATAATAATGATAAGCAACAATGTATATAAAATAATTTTCAGTCATGACATTTTCATGGTATTGAAATGAATAACAAATAAAATACAAACTTTGTGTTTCCGAGCTTTGAAACCAAGAATAAGTTTGAACTGCATAAGTATCACGAAAAAATAAACCAAATATTTTTATAATTATTATGGTTTGTAAGATTGTTGAATTCTCTTTTGGAGTCATTTTAGTTATTTAAAGAATAATTTACTTTTTCTGAAACCTTTGAAAAATAATACAGAAACAAACAGCTGTTTAACAAAAAAAAACCCTCTTTTAAAATTATAATTATAATGTAAACATCACAAAGTAAATAAATTGATCTTATAAATATATGCTTTGTTTTTATTACACAGACAGTCATCATATTTTCGATTATTACACAATGCATAGAAAGCAATTAGATCTATCAATACAGTTTATGTTATAGTTTTCTTTCAAACAAAATGTCAACATAAAATTGCTTTCGATATAAATTATGTCATTATGTCTAAATTGATCAACAATTTAAAAACAAATAACGGTAATTTATTCAACAGAAATCATTGTTTTCCTTGATTTTCATCCTTGAATAAGAATATTTTAATGTAAAAAGCTCATACTTTTACCATGCCGTTTTTCAGTAAGTAGCACTTTTATCTAATAATTTCGAAGCAAAAATTACTGATATTTTTCTATGGGTGGGCGCACTCTGTGCAATATATTATTATTTTTCCTCGATCGCGTTCAGTAATTACGGTATAAATGGTCCTATGACGTCGTCTGAGTTCAATTTGAATAATGATACGACGGTTCTCGAGTCCTTAAACAAATTTAATAGTTTACATCGGGTTATTTTGCCGCCCGAAAAAAGTGATTGTAGCAATCATATTAATGTTAATAATAATTATACTTCATCCGACGGAGACTCGTATATCATGTTCGTTTTTGCGGCAGCGTGAAGCACGGACTTCGGGAGATCCGGAACGCGCGATTTCGTTTAAATCTTAATTGAAAACCAACCTTAGTATCACGCGCTATAATAGTGATAAGGATAACGATTGACAGAGGCGTGCGTGGATTTTCAGGTCAGGTGCAGCAAACGTTTATGCGCCGGCCCATTATTCCTTCGTAGCGGCCCACTACAGCTGGGCACGCAGATAATAACATAGAATGCTGTAGATTTGGAGACGGTGTCAATGGGACATATATTCTTAAATTTTTTGAACTAGAAACACGGGTAAACTTTATGATTACATTACTTTATAAACCTTAACGTTCTAATCATGTAGTATACCGTGAAAAATATAGACCTACTCAAGAACGGAATAGATTAAACTTGGTAATTCAATGCACTTTTTGGACAGCTGACTTGTGTTACACTAAGAAATATAAAACGGCAGTTCAGCTAAGACATGTTCCAATGCTCTTTCAATGTTTCAATTCTAACCAAACCGTTCCTGACCAGCAAAAGTTCACACTGCTGCCCCCTCGCACACGCAATGTTGATCGTGACGTGTGCACGGGGTGAATCGATGCAACATTATTCTTAGATACCTATATGCGATGTTTGAATGACAATGTAGTGAATCAAACCAAAATAAAAGTGGCATAGCATATAAGTGCGTAATTAGTAACGACTGTGTTGCGTGGTTAAAGCTTCTCTACTGAATGGTTGGATACGTCTGATTTTCGTCTCGGTTCGGAGCCGTTACATATGCTGCTTGAGCTGATCTTCTGCTAAGTCAGTTTATTGCGAAATTAATTGTTTTCGTGGTCGTAAGGTCTCGTGATTTGATATCGGCTTTCTATCTTTATTTGGATTTTTGCTCAGTTTATTACAGTCAGATATGTATACATAAAGTTATGTTTAGCATTTGCTTCATTAAAATTAGTGCGTATTACGTTTGTGTGGTTGTATAAAAGTAGTGCGCGGTACATTAAAACTGATATAAAAAGCGAGATTAGACCAACAGTGGGACGAGAGGCAACATAGAATCTTAGCTTATGTAGAAATCCCGTTTAAAACTACACATCCCTTTGCTGTGAATCACGATATTATATTCTAGGTGAGATCCAGGTGGAATGTTATAGAGAAGATGGTATGTTGCGACCTCCTTGTGCATAATATTTTGCCGTTCTAAACGCACGGCACACACGTCTTGTGAACGCTCTGTTTTGGTATTCTCTAATCAAATTTCGTTTAGAATTATGGTTTCGTAGAACTCGTGTGAATACTCTCGAACGGTATTCGTAACACCATCAGAACGTCCAAATCATTTTTTTCGCGACGTCAAGACCGGCCAATAGACTTTATAGCGAGCACGCATATTATCGTTGTTATTAGTTATAATAATATGTATCATAGCTACTGATTTTTCGGCGTGAAAAAAAAACCGTGAAAACAAAATATGAAAAAAAGATTTCCGTTTATCGCATCGCATATCATTTGCGATCACACCCGCTGCTCACCCACGCACTAAGCGTATGTTAACCAAATGCCGACTGCACGATAGTTTTACTATTATTATCACGAGTCGTGACCCGTCGTCGGCGTGTCGTGAGTCTACCGTTTGATATATTGTGTATTTGTGCCTTTGTGTCCAGAAAGCTGCGATAATTTTGTCAAACAGGTTTCCCGAAATCACGCAAGTCGTAAAGTTGTTTCATTTTTTTTTTTTTGTGCGTTTATAGCAGAAAAAAATGTTTGTGGAATGCTGTGTCGTGGCATAAAATATAATGCTAGCACACTCATCATAAGAAAACACAACACCCGTATGTAAGTACCTATACTCGTTGTACCTACATACATTTATGTTAAGTATTCGAGAGAGGTTATTTTACAATTTCAGTAGAACATTTCTCTTCGATTCTTTTTATGTACTTTTGATAAGACTATATGTACCATTGTACTGCCGGACGTATTGGCATAACAATGAATGGTTGAATGGTCGAAACATTATAATAGATATGGAATATAAAATCAGATATTTTGTACCTACTATGTTTGTTATTATTTCTGTTTCCATCGATGGTCTGTTACGCAGAAAAAAAAATATTCAGTGCTATATCGTGGCATTTAAAAATATGCATATCATAAACTGTCATTGTTTTATGAAAAAAAAAATATAATGGAATTCCATTATGGTGGGTGCATGATAAATGCATGGGAGTGAATCGGTTGAAAAATTAAAATAAAAAAGTTTAACTTTGAATAATAACTCTTGTATGAAAAAACTTAAAATATATATGTAGGACCGTAATACATGTTGTGTAATTTGAATATTTTTTTCAAATTAAGTGCAACTTTATAAGAAATATTAATCACAACATCATGTAAATTAGACACACCGTTTCGTTTTGAAATTATATTATATCCGTACAATAATTTATTTTTACTATTACATCCATCATATCATACGTTATTATAGAATAATGTATTATTACCATTTTATTTGGAGTGAACAATCGTAGAGAAATAAAGTGACGCATATTAAATTAATTGCTATTATTAATAAACATATAGATTATTATCCCAAGTCTTCGGGTCACAAGAATTTAGATTATCGTTGTTATAATGTAAGCGCAACCGTGAGGTATATAGACATTCCGGTGTTCAAATTATAAGTCGTTTCAACTCACACCGTTTAAATCATGATTTGGTTATAGATTAAGAATGATAATAAATAAAAAATGAGCAAAGAACAAATGTGTGTTTTGCTCATTTAGCGTGGCGTTATGTTCAAGCAGTTTTTGTCTCACTAGGACCTAATGAAGAATAAAGTTGATAATAATTAGTCATTGGAGTATCCAGGCGGGTCAACCCCCACCCCCAAATTTCAGGAAATCTTAAATAATCCCAAATAATATAAAATAAAATAACACATCTGATTTAAATGTACAATTTATGGTTTTAAAATTTAAAATAAAGTTTTTTTTAATCAAAAATTTGGCTATGGGTTTATTTAATGTGATATATAACTGATCAGTTCTCCCCCTCTAAAAAAAAAAAATTCTTAATACTCTACTGTAATTAGTGTCCTATTGCGGTTTAAAATCCTGAAAAGTATTCAAGGGAATATAATATTTATTTTATAACATAAGCAGCCGTCGTAGAAAGACTTTTTTATCCATTTAGTTTATGCGCTATTATTATAAAATGTAATATATATTAATAACATGTGACTCGTAGTTGGACTCGTAGTTAGACCATGTCGAGTACCTAATTTGATGTTTCGTGGAAAATATTTGCATGTGCTTACATATTGGCGGTTAGATAAGGTATCATTTTGAACAAAAATGATATGAAATTACCTGTAAGCGAATAAGTGAAAAACCTAGAATGATTTCCGTACAAGTTCTGATTTATCCAAGAAAAGACGCTCTAAGCCCTAAGGCCAAGCAAATACAGTTTTCACAACGTATTTTTGCGTGAACTTTGGGTGAGTATAAGACAATATCACTGACCGTAGGCTCTGATTGCATCATATGTTAAAAAATATATTTTGTACGGCAGTGGCACCTGAGAACGGTAATCGCCTGTTATACACTGTTACTTCAAATGCATATGGTATACCTATAGGTAATTACATGTAAATATACATAAATGTATTATGAAAAACTAGCATTTTCTCAGATAAAAGTCAAAGAGTACGTGGTGCTCTATCTGTCAACACACAGTTACAATAATTCACGAAAACAAATCTACATACATTATTACCACGTGTGTTATGTCGTAATGTTGGCGGTAACCGAAAACAGGCCGTTGGAATCAAAAACCGGTGGTTCGTGTTCCATATCAATACTGAACATTTTTAATTAGAATTATTATATAAGTATATCAGCATATTATGTAAATTGTAAAGCATGTGATACTTCACGACCGGGTGCATTTAATTGCTGAATTGGTCTATTTAACTTGAAAACCATTGGTCTGTCCATCAATGTGCCATTGAAACTCTCGAAATAACGAGCGAAAGAAGTTGCGAATCGGTTTGTAATCATTCAAACGGTTGATACCAAAGAAGTCGAACGAAATGTCTTAAAAAGGTTTGTTGAACTTTTAATGTTCTCACTTTTGCAGAAGAAAAAGGAAAAAAAGAAATCTAGGCAAATGGCATCGTTGTTTTATAATTATCAGTGGACTACCACAGGATATTCTACAACCATCGTATTTAGAACATATCGTGAAATAGGTACCCGATTTCGTCAAAGTTTAATTTCCTAAACCTTAGAGGACGTTTTTGCGATTTTTCGGTAAACATTTAATTTTTAATAGCTAAAAATAGAATCGTACATTCAACTTTCAAGTGTTAGGTAATAAAGTTAAAAATGTTATAAAATATAAATTTTTTTTCGTTAACTTGTAACAGTAAGAATCAAAATATTTTTACCGACATATTATTACGAATAATTGATAAGAACTATCGAGATAATTAGAAAATTATTCCATACACAGCTAACGTATATTTTAACATCTCAACTTTCACAATTCAAGTACTAAATATTATTACTAAGGAAACTATTGGGAATTTCGTCCCAGAGTACCAACGAGAGAACATTTTCCATTAATCTATCTGAAACGTTCATGTTTATGACGAACGGAGCAATGTTACTGATCAAAATCGTGGACGCGAAAACGAAACCCACACACAATAGCTATTACTCGATTGGCTCGAAATGTAAAATAAAAAAAAAAAGTTACACAAACACTTTGTCTAGTGCTTTTCGAACGGCGTCACGATGATTTTTCCTCGTTTTCCAGCGGGTGATTTCTTCGGTATCCGGGTTGATGGGAAAAGTTCGTGAACGCGCGTGTGACGACGTGACGGATATGTGACTAATTGCCGACGAGAATCGGACGCTTAGTCTTAGAACGCTCTCGTCGAGCCCTAGCCCCCTGGGGCCGCTCGGTGGAGCGCGTTTACAGAAGCGCTCAGAAGCACGAGCGTGTGAGTCCCAGATCGGCGGCGACCTACACTCTCGATGATGATACGCGAGCACGAGAAACGACGATGAAAAACACATTTCGCGTCGTTCGGGCTTTTTTATTTTTTTTTTATATCAACTTATATATATTTTATAATACACGCGAGACAAATGATGATAATAATAAAGTAACAATAACGATACAATTATACTGGGCGCGGCGCTGTGTCCTAGCCGGCCGCCGCCGCCGCCGCTGACGGACGTTCCTCGTGGACGAAGCCGTGGCTCAGGCGCAGGTGGTTGGCGAGGTTGCCGGGCCGGACGAACGACTTGCCGCAGACCGCGCACACGTGCGGCGCGGCGCCCCCGTGCGACTTGACGTGGTCCGCGACCGTCGAGCCCGGCCGGTACGTCTCGTGGCACACGCGGCACGTGTTGCGCGCCGTCCCGTGCTCCAGGCGCACGTGCTGCACCAGGTTCTTGTCCCGGAGGAACGACTTCGGGCACAGCGGGCACGACTTGGGCTTGTCCACGTGCTCGGCCCGCATGTGGTTGACCAGCGCGCCGTGGTCCGCGAACTCGTCGCGGCACGACCAGCACCTGTGCTTCAGGTGCTTCGCCCACATCGCGAGTCCGGCGTCCATGAGTCCGGCGTCCGAGGAGGGTCCGGTACCCGAAACTCGCGAAGGCTCACGAACGCGTTGTCGACACGCCGCCGGAGGGTCCGGTGGCGAAGGGCGGCTGGCTGTCAGGGTCCTCTCGCTAGTCGCGGCGCGTTCTCTCGTGAGCGCTACGTCGATACAAGAATGGTTCACACGCTTTCCCGTCACTGTGTCGTGGCGACTCCTCGCGACGTTTGCACCGAGTTTGTTTGTCGGCGAGGTCGTCACGGATACCGTGCGGTCTCGCCGCCTACCCGTGCACCGCAGCGTATGCTGGCCCAATCGATATGAACGGAATCGAAGCAATCGTATGTTTTGCTCACAGTTACGGCAGTCGAACTCGTACTCGACGGAACGACAGGTCCCCCAGGACATTTCCGTAGTGCAGCACGCACATACGCGTTATCGCAACGTCCATTGTTGAAATTAATAACTGACAAACTATCATTTCACTCCAAACACCACACAATAATATTCACGTTGTCGTATTGTCCGCTGAAAAGGCCGAATGCCAACGAAACACCGCGTCTACAATATATATAGCACGATCCATTATGTGGACGGGGGGAACCGTGACATTTTCGTGTAAAAAAAAGTTTCTAATCGACGAATTGATTATTGTACGTTATTGTTTTATATATTAACCAGTGGCGGTCCTTGACCGATTCCAGGGGGGGGGCGAAATATTTTTAACATTAAATACAATACTCAAAAATAGAAGTCATAAAAACAATATAACGTTTTACGTTATCAATGTGTTTAAGCTAGTATGCTTATCTATGATGATAATAAGCTCGTGCACACCGTATCATTCCAGCGGTGTGTGGAGCCAGTGGCGAAACGAACATGGTCTTTAAGAAGCAGTCGCTTCTCGATTTTTTAGGTCCTTGGGTGGGTGGGTCACTGGGTCGTGGATGAAAATATAAAAGCGACAAACCATAACTCAGTATTAGTATAAGTATTTATTACAATTTATAGAGATATTCAGATATAAGTACTATGGGTATAACTGTATAAGGGTATTGGGTAATAGCACTAGTGTTTATTGAAAAATAATATATTTTAAGTATATAATAGGTACTTATAGATGGTGGGTGGGAGGGTATGTACATTTTAGGTTGCTTATGAGTAATTTTAGGTTCGTTTCGCCACTGTGTGGAGCTGTGGTACAGTTGGTAGTTACTGTAGTGCCGCATAGAGTATTATTCTATGCCGTGCCGTGCCGTCATATTATCATGGCCATATCACAAAATAGCTAAAACTTAGTGTAGCCAAAAAAAAATATTAAAATCATTGATTTTTTCTTGCTTTATTACCACAATTAATAATCATAAAATAATGTAAAACATTATAATATAACAATATAATATAAACCAGGGGGGGCGATCCACCCATCCCCCCCCCGTAGGACCGCCACTGTATTAACGTTACGAAATTTGAATTTCAGAGCTTTCAAAAGTATGATAAAATAATGTTTTGGGGACAAGCTGTTGTAGTATTCGACACTGTTCGCAGTCGTGGATTTTAAGCGTGCATCCACCCGATCTCTTTCACTCGGAATCGCTATTTCGTGAGCAATATTATATGGTGAATTGGTTTCAAGTTTCAAAACTTAAAGTAGTGCCTTTCACTCGTCCGCCACAGTCTAAACCGACCGAGAAATGTTGACCTTTTTTATTTATTATAATATTGTTATGGAAATACGTTAATGTATCCCTACTAGGGATTCCCTAGTAAGGTAACTACCTCATGTAGAGTAAAAATAATTATATAAAACTTAGTAAAGTTACAGACGGTCGATTAACTCAAAGAACCACAAGAAATATGAGATAAGACCAAAAAGACAGTAAAGGTGACTACGATTCACGGCCGGGCCGAAAAAAGTTCGCGAGTGGAAGTACACAATTTGGTTTTAAACGTGTTCATTTTCAAAAGGTCGTATCATATCGTTTTCACTCGCCAAATCGCCAACCAGCTTTGTGAATTGCATTCAATATTATCGCATTACCTAATGTAGATGGAACAAACACAAGACCAAAAATACTAATAAACACTAAATACGAATCGTTTTAAGAAGTCTTATAAGCTTCGTTGCAACTTTGTTTTTATACTTTTAACGATCATTTTCTACTGGGTAGTTTGTCGACCACAATTATTTTCAAGTCACATATTACCCCACCGCTTAGGGAAAGTGGCGGTTCCTTCCCCAGAATCGGCCATCTCACCCGTTGAAGCGAATCTACTAAGCGCTGGAAGCCGAAGTCTAACCGGCCACTGTACGCTTAACCGCTTTATCACGCTCGGCTTCGAATTTTTATGTCATAAATGACATTTTCGGGCATTTTTACGCGTTTGTATACCGGCACTGATTTTTTGTAGCCCAGTGCGACTTTTTTTTTACCAACACGTCATATCTAAGAAGCGCACTTGAGGGGACTGAGTTTCTTGAACTTTTACGACCTCTAGGAACGACTTTTGCATAGAAAACATCTCACCCAATCTTACTCAAAAGTGAAAGGCCGTTCGCGATCGCCACCAGAGAACACTCTATACCGATTTCATATTGGTATAAGACCCCGGGTTGAGCGATCCACAGCTTATACACTGAGTATCTCGCGAGGTTTCACCTTGAGATATATCCCGTGTTAGTACGTTACAGAACTATCTAACAGAGCTCGGTTCTTTAATAAATCGCATGGCTGATGCGTAGGTTAGTGTGATGAACATAATTGTCGGGTGGAACATTTAAACAACCTTTGATAAACGTATAGCCCGTAAAAATGTATAATGCGTCGCGCAAGTGCTCGAAATATTCCGTTTATTTTAACTACATCCCGTCATAGATAACCACGTCGGTCGTGCGCGGTCGGGAGAGTAAGTCGCGTCAACGCATTCCGGTCACATATAGTCTATAGAAACGATAAAAAACGATATAATTCTATAGAACGATTATTATTAAAACACACCGACCGCGTTATACCACGGTATAACGGTGCATCAGTCCGCATGTATAGGTCGTACGTATACCGGTGTGCCGTATTCGACGACGCGTCGAGCCTGAAGTCAAAGCGTGAGAACAGCTCACCCGCCCCCGAGTGCCGCCGCGTGGAAAATGCAGACTTAACATTGCCGAGGTTTCATTTCCCCCCCCCCCCGCCGTCACGTGTATCAGGATTTCACGTTGTAACGCGTTATGATATTCTAGCCAATATTTTGGCTAAGAGTTTTCTTTTCAACTATATTTCATATAAACGCGTTAAAACGTTTGCACGTCAATTACGCGTTTTTTCGGGTTTTTACTATATTGCACGATCCCTGCGGGGGTCGGTTCACATTACGGTAGTACGCACTGCTCACCCACGTGTCCAACCGTTGTATCGGTACACGCTGCATAATGTTGTTACCATGATGTACTGCGTATTATTAATTTTACGCGATATTTTGCGATGCTAACTATTATACAGGGTGTTCCACCGGGATTGGCGCAGAGCGATATCTCGCGTGACAATGGAGATAATCAAATTCTGTTTTTTTTTTCTTTTTATAAGAATCTCTGAGCAATCTTGTCGACAATAGTTTGGTGAACATAATAGTGATTTATAAAAGAAATACACTTTTTACTTTATATCTTGTATACATTTCAAAGACGGCCAATTTATAGCGCTTATTTTTCTGAAAATTTTTGACAGTTCAACTTTCAATTTTCATTATTATCCGATTTTTTAAAATCTTTCTACTTTACAAGAAAATAGTGTACTATTTACACAATTTTAAATAATAATTACAATATCAGCATTTCGTTATCGGAAAAATGACGTTGTTATAATAATTTACATTATTTTTTCGTAAACTAAAAACAATATTAAAAATAATGAATCCAACGAAAACTGAAAGTTGAACCGTCGACATTTTTTTTTTAAAAAAGCCCAATAAGATGGCTATCTTCGAATTTCACAAAAATTGCAAAATAAAAAGTCACTTTACTCACTCCTTCAATAATACACTTAAATTGTCAACAAGATTGCCTTTTCCCTCTAAAAAAAAAGACAGAATTTGATTATCTCCTATAACACAGGAGATATCATTCTGCGTAAATCCCGGGCGAATTACTATGCACGACGGTGTTCTTATTATTATCAACATCTTCGGAGCGCAGTAGGATGAATGTTTGAACGTGAACCCACAACATGTTGGCAACAATAAATACCATCTAGCTGATATCTTTTTTCCGGGCAAAACATATATGGTCTTTTAAAAGTGTTCTAATCTTTTTTCCAACGGAAGCGTAACACCCTGAAAGCAGAATACATTCGAATACAAAACATTAAAGGAAAAAAATCAGACTGTTTGCAAGGGCGTTTTAAATCCTAATACCAATCCTTCAGCAATTACGCCCTGTACACGGGCACTGTATCCTTTTCCCGTGGTGATGACAACGTTGGCAACTGAACGAATGCAATTGAAATGCATTGTTGTCGTTCTACCGTAATCCTCAGTGAAATAACTGGCCCTAGATCCAACTCTATTCATCACTACCGTATACGAACTCCAACCGGTGAAATAAAATCACATTATTCAGGTATAATTCACTCGACCACGAATGTATTTCGGTTATTATTAATATACTGATTATTATTCATCACCAATAGTGCTGCCAGTGTTGAATCCAGGTATATTTCAGGGGGGGCATTTGCCCCCCCTGGAATTTTATTTGCCCCCCTGATCATTTTAATGTGAAAATAATATATTTATTAAATAATTAATACTCTTTACGATTCAATTATCTTCAATAATGCATATCATACAATTTATCCAGTTTACATTAAAACACCTAATAAATACCTATCTAATCGTATATTTTGCCGAAATTATATGAAATACTGAGATAATAACGAGATAATGAGAATAAATAAGATTTGTGATAGCTATATAGATTACCATATAAAACAACCTACCGGTACCTACTATTATTACTTTATTTTTAATAAATTGTATCCTGGAAATTTATTTTTTAGCTAAAGAAAAGATAGCACATACAAACAAGTATGCCACATCCAAAGTATCCCACTAAAAAAAAGTTATACTTACAAGGAGTTGCACTCAAGCTAGTTTAATTAATAATACCAAAAAGTATGAACAACGACTAAAAAACGGGAGCCCCCCCTAGAAAAAATGTCTGAATTCAACACTGAGTGCTGTATGCTTTATCCGATGATCCGTGTTTGCTATGCCATTAAAATGTGAACATTATGTTCTATCGCGTCAATGGCTTTCGAATTTTCTATTATTGTTACAGGTACTGGAAAACGGTCTGACGTACACCCGTATGTACATTATACATCTCTAAGTATACACTCGTTGACAATTGCACGTAGGCGATACCGGAAACCACGGCTCGAGTGGGTTTTTATTATTTTAATATTTCCGATCGTCGGTCGTTATTATTTTTTTCGCAATAGCCCGTAAGTATAAATCATTGACCAACGCGCAATGCTCTTTTTTTTTTTGTCATCGCCGTTAATTTTCCATCCCGTTCGATTCGTTGGCACAGATTCTCTCCGTGTGTGTGTCTCTCTCTCTCTATGTCTCTCGTATTCGCAGTCGCTATTGATCAATCAAAGTGATCGCCTTCGGAGTCGAAATAATATCATTATCGCTCACGTGGACTATCGGAATTCAACAACGCGATCGAAATCCAAATCACGTTATCTTTAGGGTCGTATGTACGGTTCGTTTTTTATCCGACGGTAATCGTATTTCTAATTGACACGTAGTAGATGCATTGCGTTATCCACACGGATATCACGCGTGCCGTGCATTTATTTACATTCGTTTCGTCGAAAGGGGAAAAATAATGTATTTATTTTAAAAAGCCTACTGCTTTGAATTTTTGTCGAGTAATTTATTCGTGTTTTCGAGATCCAATTAAACACTACTCATTTCCGCGGATTTCCAAAAGCCCTCTGTTTTTATAATGCTCGTATCAAAGCCATTTTTAGTTGGATAACGTGAAATGTATTCATTAAGTTATAATCAATTTATACGGCAATACCAATACGACAATAAACTATAACAATAATAGTTGTAGTTATACGATCGAATATATACAGATGTATTTTTCCTAAAATAAACTGTACAAAATAACGGTTTTTCATGTTCATAGACATTTTTACATTTTTATTCGTATAACTAACGTAGGATAGATAATGTTAGTAAATTCATTCACAGAGCATCAAAATCAGCAAACATAAACACTATTTTTTTTACTTATATCTTCTCTATACGGCGAAAACAATTAAAGAACTTATACGCTATCGGAATAACGATTGCATCATTGTCATGACTAATCAACTAAGGGTGAGCGTACCGTCGATAAATATATAATAGTGACGACGCCACTATATACTATTACTCGGTTCGTTCTAAATTTGCGCCGGTCGTTATGATTATGCAACGGTTCGCCGTCGAAGTCGTGACACGTTGACGATATAACTTTATGTTAATACGTCCTGACAACGTGCGTTTCGGGCGCATTCATGAATGTTTATGTCGCGTAGTCTAGTATCGTTTTACCACAGTGAAATTAATCTAAATAAGTGCTTTTTAATAGTCACCTATTGTTACTATTATTATTGTTATACAATACGTTTCGTGATTTCAGGTGATCCGGTGGCATCATCGGTAACCTCATTATAGTACTCGTGTAACTATCGGTTTCCGTGGGCACTTATTCGAAACTTTACCGAGTATCAGTGCAGGCCCGTACTGGCCCACCGGGTAGGGTTACCAGATTATATTTTTCCGAACCCGGGACATTTTGAATGGATAAATATTATATATATATATATCGCCATATGAAAGAAAAAAAAATCTATACCTATATAAAATAATATTTACTTTTTTTGATCATTATATTATGTATATATTTTTTTTAATGAATTATGAATACAAGCAATATAATAATAATAATTCATATTCTTAGTCTTCGGAACTTTTGGAGACCAGGGTTTCTTCTGTTGATTTTGCTACATATTTGGCTGATCCATGAACTTGTTTTAATAAAGACTTGTTTCCCAAAATTTGGTCGTAGAATTCTTCACAAAATGTATTATTGAAGCACGTTTTTATATTAAGAGAAGATTCTACCGTTTTTATATCAAGTTTGTTTCTTGAATGATTGATTCATGACTGACGGAAATGAACTCGAACAAATTGTGCAGTACACATCATAATCGTTATCGTTACAAACTTTTTTCAAAAACGTGAATTCACTTTGCAATTTTCTGTAAATCTACATAACCGTTTACCACTCCGCGTTGGTGTCGTCACGAGAAAAATAGCTCACACCAATTAATTTAACCAAAACTAAGTAAATATTTTAGTTATTTTATACGAACGGAAATCGGAAATTTATAGTTGACAGCCAGGCGGCGATACGGCATGAACTAAGAACTATAAAAAAATAGTATATTTAACGTGTACAACGACACTGAACATTAAACTACATTATTACCGTAGTGATGTAGCGGTTATAATAAAGTCTAAAAATAAAATACCTATGATTATCGCGCGTATAGTCTTGGCATTTTGTAAAGTGTAGGAAGATGATGTTTTCTCATAATTGAAAATTGGTATTTTATCAAGTAAAATGTTGAAACCGGGACAAATCGCTGTCCCGAAACTCTTTCTCGGGACACCGGGACACTTGGTTAAAAACCGGTAGTGTCCCGGCAAAACCGGGACGTATGGCAACCCTACCACCGGGACACCGGGAGTTTTCCCGGTGCGCCCCTCTCCCCTTTATTTTTATAATAAATATTTACTATATATTAGAGGGTACCTATTTTATAAATAATTGTTTTGTTATCATTTATGGTATTATTATAGAGCCATAGAGGCGACTTTTGAAATTCGAACATCGTAATCGATGCAAGACGTGTAACATTGATCATTGTTTTTATTTCGGTTTTTCTACAGGACGCCTGTCTTATAAGGGAGGTATATAAATAGAACTATGAAGTACGTCGTTGACGGATTCATACGAATTTAGATAATAGACACAATAGTACTAAAGTCCATAATAGGTATATCAGTATAATATTATGCACATTTTTGTTTTGAAAATGCCATTTTATCATAATAGAAAATAATATTGTCTCATTTCAATTGAATGATGATCCGCTAGCGATAGCGATATCATCGATCTTTTAATTTATCTAGAACGAATCTTTTCTTATGTCTGTTCATGAAATTTAAAAACTATCCTGTATTTTTAAATACTATTGTAAAATTACTCTATTCTATAACATTGTATAATATTCTATAACATTGTACCTATTTTATGTATTTTTTGAAAAAAGGGCCTTGCCCGTATATCTTAATAAAATTAAATTAAATTAAATTAAATTTCTTCGTGAACTATTGACAACTACATTACTACATACGACTTACAAGATACGATTCACTGCCAGTAAGACGTAAGTATATTTAAAATTATTTAAGAGGTCGTTCTAATGAAATATGCCATTTTTGTCGGGTACCTACTACCTACTAATGCGAAATACGAGTATATGGAAAACTGCAGTGGCGTATGGTCAGGACATGCTAGGTAAGCGGCGCATGCTCAGCCAAAAATTTTAACATTTATTATGAATGACAATGCAATTTAAACATTTAAATTACAACTATTCATTAATTTTTATTGGAGTATTCAAATTAAAAAAAACGTATCAAGTTTCTCAGAAAGAAATGTAATTAATCTTTAGACAATTTTTTTATAGAAGCGCTATCGTATTTTGACTGCCATAGCCTAGAAAAACTGAATTGATGCCACTGATTCCAATTTTTATCTCATCAGTCATCAGGTCTTATATACTGATTTAGAATGTTTCGATCCTCAAAGGTTTGATAAAATAAGAAAAAATGGTTTTTCATCTAATGCGTTGGTTAAAATATGTGTTACCCTCTATTGATCAGCCGAAGCTCAAAGAAGAACTTATTTCTTTTGCTACATCTTGGCCTTTAATTTGTAAAGTCGGTTTGCAGAGTGCGTATGAAGATTCAGGACAATTCGATACCATCGATGATGATGAATGGGTTAATGAGTACGATTGAAAAGTGTAGTAAAATAAAAGAGTGTAATGTATGTCTATCATGCGCATTGCGTATAATAACTGATGATAATATGTATTCCTTAAAATACACGGAATTATACAAATTATATAAATATTTACTGACTCTGCCTCTAATACAAGTGACGTGTGAAAGGACATTTTCGAAACTAAAATTGCTATAAACAAGATTAAGGTCCTCTATTTTACAAGACAATTTAGAATCATTATTCTTAATGCAGTGTGAACGAGACATACAAAATCAAGTAGATGGAGATAAAGTCATAAATGTTCTGTGTTCGAACAGCAAAGAAATGCAACGTCTACTCACATATTAAAATACAAGTAATTTTCATGTACTTTTTTTTTTAAAGTGCTTAAAAAAATGTTATGGTTTAAATGTTTTTATATAAAATATAAATAAGATTCAATTTTAAAAGTAAGTGCACAAATTATTTTCTTTGCCTTTTTTCTACAAAACATATTATGGTTGGTATTTTGTTAAAAATTTCTTCGGGCGGTAGTGTGTAAATAAAACAATCAAGGGTAGACACTGATTAAAGTATATAGTAATAGTAACGGTTGCATAAGAATGTAGTTGGCGCCCTATAAATATATTTTTCCCACGCTCCTTTGAGGTGGCCAGTACGGGCCTGTATCAGTGTGACTACTATGCGACTTCTACGCCATAGGAAAATGCACACAGGGGTTGCAAATGTGTTCCAATTGATTTTCGCATAAGTTATTTGCGAGTAGAGAACAATAATGACGACGTCACTGAACGGAATGCAGACAGCAGCGGGTTTTTTTTTTTGTCCACCGGTATCCTATTATGGAACACGTCCGTATCGGTCTCCCGTTATCCTCATAATTACGCGATGTAGTTATTATAATAATGGGTTTTATGCAATTATCGCCAACTGTACATAACAGTTTCTTGTCGAACAGAATGATCCGCGGTTCATGGAAGAAACGTACGCTATAAAGCGGGGAAGTTTTTTTTTTTTAAACCATGGTTTGCTGTTAAGTTCAAAGTTAAATTGTTGTTTTATTTTCAATTTAATGTCGTGCGATGTATAAAAAGTTCAAGGAACGAGTTCAAAGCGCTCATGGTTTTTTCTCTCTTTTACAGTGTTATCCGAACTCGTTTTATATTCATAATATTTTAGTACAAATTTTAACGAGTTCAATTGAACGCTCAATTCCGATAATATTATATTGGCATTATCGTATTTAATCCTTATAAATATTTTTTCGCCGTTCAATACCGAAAAACAACAGTCGCTTCGGCGACTGTGATGAATACATTAATATTAACTCCGAGCGGGACTAAAATATTACACAGATTGGAAATAAATGAAAACAATATAGTTTTCGCAGAATAAGATTATTGTTTACTCAAAATGTTGATGGCATAAAGTTCTATTGATAATTTGACGATAAAGCCAACTGTTATCACAGCGGCGAGGATTTTATAGAAAATAAGAAATTTGAAAAATACAATTTTTCAGACTCATCAGGGTTTTAATAGCTCATGTACCTATAGTAAATAGAAATTGTTATAGTCCTAATGTTTTTTTTTAAATTGCTCTGATTGAAATAAGCTAACTTTTAGTAAATATAATAATAATAATGTATGGTGATTTTTTTTTTGTTGAAACAACATAAATTACGATAGTAAGTGACCATCAATCACTCTGTATTCTCATTGCAATTATTTCTATAATGTGGATTATGTTCTTTTTAATAACAAAATACTATAATATTATCATGCTTAACATTTTATGTACCTAGTAATTAACATTACTTTAATCGAAAGAACAAAAACTCGGGTTGATGTGAGTTTTGTGTTTGAGTCACATTTATATTTGTAGATTTGAAAACAATGATTATTTTGCGATCTTTGCTCGTCGATCCTGTAAGACAATAATAACTACACTGCTCGAAAATTACAATTTATTTACAAGGGTTCTGATCCCACTGGGGATTTGTTCGACGTTACTCTAATCTATATTTGTTTTATTGTCACGGTAATATCGGTTTATTACTTATCGGTATTTTCGTGGTAAAAAAAATGATGATATTAATGTCAGACGACGCTATGTGTACAGGCAATCGCGCTACATTTACACTAATAGTACACCGATACCAGTATTTTCCAATAACCGCCATCCCGCGCGATATAAAAGTAAATTGATAGTATAAAAACATTCCCTGTTCTGCAGTTGGCAGTAAGAATATTAAAAAAAAAAAAAAAAATAGAGAAAGTTTTTTTCCTAGTTAACCGGATCATTTTTAATTCTTTTATTAAACCTTCTGTTCTGAGCACTGTTCATTATGCGGAAGAAATTATCGATTAAAAACGTATTTATAAAACAAAACGAATTTATTAAATATTTTTTTAGGAAATACCCATTGTAACTATTGTATTCAATAACTTTGATTTTAAATTTTTGACCAGAGGTTATCTGATTTAGTGCCTCTCCAGCGCTGTGCTATGATATGTAATTATAATTATACCAAAAAAAAGAAAGAGAAAAAAAAGACTTCAAACTGTATATACTAAAAATACTCGCATACCAGTATAGTTTTCGGTTATAATGCGTTTATCTAGAAAATACCGGACGTATCAAAGCAAAAGAATCACTTAGGTGAAACTCCGAGTGAAATATCATAGGAAGGACTGATTTTATCTCTTCGTCCTTATGATAACTGCTTGTTGTTTAAATTTGTATAACACTTTTGTCAACAGCTTTCATTCATTTGTAAAACGTATGAAATAAGTTAACAAGCAATTTTTATACACAGATTTTAATATGACAATGCAAATTTCTCCTCGAATACGCCTGTACATCAAACGAACACCAGAACTATTTTTTTATAACAGAAGCTGCACAGGTCAACTAATATGGATTTCGCGATATATTGTCTTACTGCTCTTTGCTGACTTTTAAACTTTATTACAATCTTGTTTGTGATGATACAAAATTGCAAGTGATTTTTATGATCACTAAAATCAGGGGCGGATCCAAGTTCGCGGTGGAAGTCAGGTAAAATATATATGACGGTGGCCTCAAATAGAGAAACAGAACAATACACCATAGCTTGTTAAAAAATGTGTTTTATCAAATGATAAAATTTAACATTTTCATTACGCTATTATATTATGTTAAATTAAATACATTATTGCGTGTCCAGCGCTAAATTGGCTTAAAATTTGAGGGTAAGGTGCTGATCAATGCAGCCCACTCATGCCCACCCTAAATCCGGCCCTGGAGAAAACCATGTTTGAAATCATCCGGATTCAGTCCGGTCACATTACTTGATCATATAGATATAGATTATACAGAGTATCTTGCCGTACAACACAACCTCGGCGAGGGTGGATCTACGTGCATACGCCGATCACATCTCTCTCCCATCCCTCACACCTCCCCACCCCCTTCGACCACAACCAAACTGACGTTCACCGATGCCCCGTTCCATCGATCCGGTGCACGTATAATAATTATATTACGTCAGCATTACCTACGCACGCACGCAGTGGCGGCTCGTGTATATGTGCACAAGTGCACGTGCACTACCTACCCAGAAAAATTGAAAACATTAATTTTAATAAAACAACTAAGTACCTGTATTGTTATTAAGATTATCCTTCAAAATATAAAAATGGAAATTCAGAATATGAAAATAATTTAGTATTTGAAATCGTTTATTTCGAAGGCCAAACGGCAAACGGCGGTTGTCCGCACCAGAATGGTATCGGTAGATAGTATAGAAGAGCAGTACCTAGTGCACATAATCGCTGTGCACATTTGTATAGTGTAAAAATTAAAACAAGTCAAAACACGCAGCCCGCGTTATAATGGAATTGATGTGCACAATCGTTGCTGTGCACATAACCAATTAAATTGTTATCGGTGAACTATTTTGGACGTCGCCGCGCCGTCGCGCTTTGGCATTATAATGTATTTTTTTCTATTTTTGTATTCCGTTTATCAGCTAATAATATTCGTTGATCATTATCATAAATTCAAAACAACAAATAACAATCGTGTATCCATTTTCTATCGACATTGACGAGTGACGACGTTAACTAAATATTCATCGAATTTTTCGTAAATTGTAATTTATTATATATACCTAAGACGTAAATTTGTTTTCAATTTTTAAAATGAATTTAGTACAGCAAATATTGCAATGCAATTTTTCAACACTGTCGTTAGAGAAGAAGATAGAAATAAAAAATAAAGGTAGGCCTACTCCAGACTTAAATATTATACAAATTACTAAATGTAAAACGAGAGATTTTGTAAGAAAATTTAAAAATGATATATATAAAACACATGACTGGATTTGTGGTTGTTTAGAAACTAATCGTTTGTATTGTTTTCCCTGTCTACTTTTTGGTAAAAAATCTAATGATGTCGCTTGGGTTAAGAATGGAATAAACGATTTAATTCATTTAACTTCTAAAACAAAAACGCATGAAAAATCAATGGCTCACATAAATTGTCAATTAAATTTAAAACTTTTAGGAAAACAAGATATAAAACAACAACTTTCTAGTGCATATCGATTGAATATCAAACAATACAATGAAAAAATAAGCCATAATCGTTATATATTGAATAAAATAATAAATTGTATTAAATTTTGTGGAGTATTTGAACTTGCACTTCGAGGTCACGAAGAAAAACCAAATTCAGAAAATCCCGGCATATTTCGAAGTCTTATAAACTTTAGTTCAGAGTTAGATACGGTACTAAAATGTCATATTGAGAACTCTTCGGTATTTAAAGGTATATCTAAATCAATCCAAAATGATTTACTAGAATGTTGTTTAGAAGTATGTCAACAAAAAATTAAAAATGAAATAAAACAAGCAGAATATATCTCTGTAATGGCTGACGAAACAACTGACGTATCTGCTCAATTTCAACTGTCAATAATATTTAGATATTTATTATCGGATGGAACACCAGTAGAAAGGTTTTGGGGATTTTTCAACCCTACTGGACATGATGCGAAATCATTGTCTGAATGTATAATATCCAACTTGGAAAAAGTCATACAAACGCCAGAAATGTTGATTTGTCAGAGTTATGACGGCGCAAATGTTATGAGTGGTCGTCTTAATGGTGTACAAAAAATAATAAATAATAGTTACAAAAATGCACATTTCATACATTGCTATGCTCATCAGCTTAATTTAATTTTAATTCAAGCAACTTCACAGAATCGTGAGATAAGGATATTTTTTTCAAACTTAACCGATATAACAAATTTTTTTTCCAACAGTCCTCAACGGGTTATGGTTTTAGATAAAATTGATTAGACACAGCGTTCCTCGATCATCTAATATTAGATGGAATTTTAAAAGTCGAGTGGTAAATACCGTGTATGAGAATCTTGAGCCCTTAATTGTATGTATGAAAGAAATTGAATCGACATTTAATCAAACCATAGCCATTAACCAAGCTGGAGCTTTGCGTCGGATGTTAAATGATGATAAATTTATATTTTGGTTAAAAGTGTTTCATTCTTTAATGCCTCATGTTGATATTCTATATAATCAACTGCAAAAACGAACAATGGATCCTGTAGAACTTTCAAAGTCAATTTTGCTGTTTGAAGAAAATATATTAAAAGAAAGACAGAATATTGATAATATTTTTGAAGAAAAAGAAACCTCTCCAACGAAAAAACCGAAGACGAGATGATACTTCTGATTTTGAAACAAGAAAAGTTGCTGCAAAAGAAGTATGTGACATTTTTATTGTCAACGTTAAAGAACGGTTTGATTATAAATATCATTTAAATGCTTCACACCTATTTTTATCTATTAAATTTCCTACGTACGAAAATAACTTCCCAAGTGAACACTTTAATAAAACTGTTGAAGCATATCCTTTTTTAGACGTTACTAAACTTAAAACTGAACTACAACTGTTCTACAAAAGAACTGATTTCCGCAATATCTCTTCATCAGTTCATTTATTGAAATTTATAATTGATAATAATTTAACACTGATATTTTCTGAAAGTTATAAACTTTTAAAAATAATTTCAACTATTCCAATGACTACAGCTGAAGCTGAAAGATCGTTTTCTACTTTAAAACGTATTAAGACTTTTTTGAGAAATTCAATGACGGAAGATCGACTAACAGCCCTAGCAATGCTTTCGATAGAAAAACAAATGATCAACAATATTCCAAACTTCAACGAAGAAGTAATAAACAGGTTCGCAGAAAAAAAAGAAAGAAGAATCGATTTAACATATAAACATATACGTGAAATCTAATAAATTACTTATGATAATTAATATTATATATGCATTCTATAGTTTGTTCTTTTCATGATATTTTTACTTGTGAATTTAATATGTAAATACGAATTAAAATAAAAGATAAGTAGGTAACTAAAATTTATTTCAATAAATAAATATACATATATATACACACACACGCACACACACATATATATATATATATATATATAATATTAGTTTTATAATTTTTTTTTGAATGTGCACTACTCCATTAAAGACCCACGAGCCGCCACTGCACGCACGTCATCCGAAGTCGCGGCATCGTGTAAATAAATGTGTAGGGCGAGTACGCGCGTCTCCCGATGTACAATTAAACGGATCCGTCATTATAATAGTATTACGTTGTACACGACGATACGAGCGCTGCCACTATTATTCACGTGTAGAATATTCATGACATATCTCTACGCGTGAAGCGTTTATTGTAGTATAAAACTGCGATCGTACCTACCTACCTACGTCTATAAATGTGACATGTACACTGCGCGTTTACGATATCGTATTTCACGTCGTATGAATGATAATGTTCTACTTGGATATTTGCCGAGTACATATGATAATATTAAAAGGCAGCCAAGTATGGCGCGGCGGCGGCGGCGGCGTGGTGCTGCGACCGAGTTGATTCAATTCACTTCCGACCGATGATGACAACAACAGCGTTTCCGGTTCGTGCGAGTTTCCGTTTTTCGTGGTCGCGCCACTATATTATAATAGTCATGCCCCTCTTCAAGGAACATAATATCGGACTCGTGTGCATTTCGTGTCCGTCTACGACTTACGAGTATATATTATAATAATATGGTTTCATCGAAATACGAATAAATACTCGGATGGGGAATTCAACAATATATATCGTTTGTACACCCGATTTCGACAAAATTAAATTGCGAACTCTTCCGGTAAACGTTTGTTGCGTTTCGCCAATACGTAATTATTATTATTCCAATATTATTGTATTGCATTATTATTATTATTATCATTATCTTAGGTCGATAAATTTGTTATTGTCGCTAGAGAGGCCAAGCTCGTGGTATGTTTGTGTGCAGTACTGGTGCATCAGTCGTTCGGTGCATTCGTTGCCAATAATATGTTTATTTTTGGGTTTGTATCTAGCTTATATAATAAAAGTTGATTCTTATGTGCACAATGCTTACCACATTATTAATGTTAGAAACTAAAAGGCGAACAACGCACCGGAGTAAAATGTATAAACATAATAAACGCTCCGGCCCGCTCAACATTTATTTTGCTGACTACAAAAAAAAAAAACTTGTGAAGAATCTTGTATTCAATTTTCAAGCTAAATGTGTTTAACAATCAAAAGTTATGTGATTTATAAACTACAAAAATTATGCAAATTTTCGTCAACACTTAAAATTCAACATTTCTAAGAAAAATTTAAAAAAAATTGACTACATGTATTCAATATACGAGTATTATTTTTCCACTAAAGTAGAAAAATTGTATAAAAAACGTTGTGTAGGGTTTTCGAGAATTTTTGTTCGACCGAAAGTATTTATTGGCATTTTACGGAAAGAGCGAAGAAAACAGGAACATTTAAAATACCTATAAATAGCACGAACAAAATCAAAACCTTTTGAAGATTAAATCGTTTCAACAAAATGGTGATATTACATTAAAAAAAGATTACAAGTCCATAAGATTATTATTATTTGTCTTGAAAGGAAAAGAGTGCAGTTTTCTCGTTATAGTGTTTATAAGCAGTAGAGAAATTCGAAGATTGCATAATCCAAACGCACCCGCCAACTAGAAGAATTTGCGTAATTTACAGAATTATTTGAAAAAATGTACGCTTTGCTCTGTTTTATTAATTTCGTTCGTAAGTAGTAGCACACTTCTCACCATATTAATAAATGCTGAACATGGTATCGAACCCGTGTGCGTATCAAGTCCGTCTAGGCCCGTGTGGTTTTTACCGTACGTCCGGTTCTCCGTGACAACATCTGAGCTACGATGAGTGCATACAGAGTGGTGCTGCAAGCTCGTTCCATATGGCAGCAGCACGATGGCAGGTGAATTTCGAAATTACTTCTTTTAAAATCACGGTTTCGACTCGTTGGTGCGATACGTGTAATATTTAACGAGTGGCGGTGTCCACCCCATGATAACGTGGTATATATTTTTTATTTTTTTCCCACCGGTCGTATACGTACGCACAAACGCTGTTCGTACGAGACTACGATGTACGAGACACGGTCGCCTTCCGTTTTCGATTGAAAGAATTAAAATTAAGTCGATCGCAATACGCGCAGTGCTGCGGAACGTAAAATGCTAATAGACACGACAATTCGATTCACACGCAAACTGCAATCAGTCTTGAAGATTGGAAAATAATGAAATTTGCTCGGAAGATAGGAAAATGTAAAACGGGTCTTAAAAAAAGATCCTGCGCAAAAACGGCGCAGATAGAACCGTATAAAATTGTTTCTCAGATTTTCATTGTTTCAGTGGAAAAAGTCAAAATCAAATTTTAAGGCATCCGCGTGGAAATATTTCCGGCGATCGCGTTCACATAATGTTTAGTTATTGTCTTAACTCCTCCGAGTAGTTATGATGCAAACTTTTTCAGAATTATATTCGATCGGCTGGTATTCCATAAAATTAAGATTATCAATGCAAATATTTTCCACTGCCTTGTACCGTCTTAGCTGTCTCGGTATGCGCGTTCAAAATTTGCTCGGTCTTAAATAATGTGAAATTACTATACCGCATAACTGCTTACGGAATTTCTAAAACGTCACGTTATATTCCGGGTGGAAAACAATTCCAATAAAATATTAAGTTAGAATTCTTAGGTAAATAGATGTACATCAAGAAATGTATTAATTAATTCAATTTCCTGGTAGAATAGTACCCGGTTAGTATGTAATATATCGGAGCATACACGGACACAAAATAACACCAATAATACATACCTCGATGCACTCGGAATTTAAAAATTATACTCAGATATGATATGAGGATTTTGTCTACGCGATAATGCAATTTTATACTCGAGCACAACTGTACACCAAACGAATACCAGAACAGTATAACAGTTTTTTTATTTAACCTGCACAGCCGGTCTGTAGTTATCTACTGTTATACATATTTGCTTAACGCTAATTTTTTTGACGTCCTGGTTCAAAACTATGATGACTCAAAAAACTATAAAATACGTGCCTCACCGGGTGCATACGATAAATTTGTTGATCGAAATAAAAATAAAAAACAAAGACACTGATGAACTCACACGGTAGAAAGTGTGTCTATTTTAGTATCACAATATCTGTCTCCTAAGTACAATGTATTGTTAACTTCAATAATTTATGTAGGTTTTTCTTTAATTGACTTTTGCCAAAAAAAAATTAATTTTGGAGAAAGAACGCCGGGATGACGTAGATCTTATAATATCAAGGATGAATACTCTTAATTAGGTTTAAATACACGTTGAACAACTAAATCACATACTAACGCCCTCTCGAATCGCGTGACGAAGCGACGACGCAATTACGGTTATAGTATAACCAATATGTACCGAATGGACGTTTTTCGATCTCGTTCAAGTTGAAACCGTGCGTCACCACCTTCCCCCTATCCACCAACAACTACCCCTAACCAGACGGCCCAAGAGAGGTTCAATGATAATAATACGTTACACGATTTGCATATCGAGGAAATCGACGCGCCCGCGGGAGGATCGGAGCGATACGCGAAAGAAAAACGAACAAAATAATATTGTACCCGAGACGAACTCTGTACACCGTAAATTATTAATATTATTATTAATATTATTATGCACACCGGCGAACTTCCCCATTGGTGGCGACGGCGTTTCGCAGACGAGAGCGGGTTTTCGTCTTCTGGTTTGTTTTACAGTTTTTATGCTCGCTCGGGGGTGAATAAAAATTTGATAAGCCACGGGGGTCGGTTCACCCTACGGCGTCCCGCACGGACGATATCGACGGCAGGGGGCCCTAACCTGTAAACTTTCGGACGAATGTCGCGCTATATTTATATACGTTCAGGACGATTTACATTTTACGTGTACTATATATATACATATATAAATATAAGACATAAAATATACCAATATATATATATATATACGTAAACGAAATAACTCGCAGTGCTGTACGTGTATATTATAATATGTACAATGTTATATGTAGGTACACCGCGGTTTTATGTATTTACGTGCACAGCCTGCTGTATACCTACTTCTTATTTATATAAACATAATATAATAATATCTACTACCATGACGTATCATGTTATACATTCCACTGAAAAGTTACGACACGTTTGTTCCGGCGTAATTCGCAACAGTCGGAAGAGAAAAACAAAGTCGCCGTCTGATGAAACGGCCACGATAAATAGATCGTCGTCTCGTCCAGTAAAATATGTTGAAAGTGGAATCAGAACAAACATAAGATTTAGACGTTTAATAAAGATGGTAACACCACCTAATGATATTAACATATGATAGTGGACAACATCAGGGACTGTGCGCACGTAGTTTGAGTGTTTGACACATGGATGAGAGTGATGGTGCAGAATTGAAAAGCTATATCCATATGGTACATTTGACGTCATAAATTATATCCGCGTATGAACAGAACGTAACTACTTGGTCGTATCAATAAGGACACTGTTGAATACACGTCGTGCATGCGTAATTCACGCAGGAATGGGCTTACTGCGATTTAATAATAGTGCATATTGATTGTATTTTTCAACAAAATATTGCAAGCCCCTGCGCTATTCTGTAATAAGGTCCAAATAAGTTATTGGAAATAACAATAAAAATTCGATAACGGGTCGTCCTTGTCATCGAAAACCAACAAACATCACTAATTGTTTTCAAAATTATTAATTTATAAGTTGATGTAATATGTAATGCGAAATATATGTATGTATATGTATGTGCTCCTAAAATTTGTTTTTGGTTTGAAATCATACACACATAGTACACAATATAAGTTCTATTGTTTGTTTTTTTACATTTTTTTTCTCCCAATAACGGGAACTTTCTTATTACGGAAAAGTCAGTCGGCTCCGAGCGATTCAATTACTTGGAGGTTTTGCCGTACCGTGTACTCGTATTACCATTTCAGGGCCGGACGGAAATCTTATGACGATGCGTCGACCCAAAATCGATTTCACGTGGTGCGAATGGAATCTAATTTTAAAATTCTCATCGGAATAAGAGTGTATTACACATGGTAACGCAACAAGAGTCAACATCAATTATTTAGATACACGAACCCGTTATGCCCCGCGATCCCGTTGAGAGTATTCCACACCCTAGGGGTTTTTTAGCGAAACAATAGGCAAAAACCAGCGTATCAATTCCAATACATCGCCGCTTCGGATTTCACTCGAATACAAGACTTTCGCATTATCTTGTCGGCCGCGAAATGGTTTATTTTTTTACGAAAATATTTTCTAATACCACTATATACAAAAACTATACGTGCATATTTCAGAATATTATAAAGTATAGCTATACTTTACAGCATATTTTTTACACCGAGCATAAAATATCATAGTACGACTCCAACAGAATGTTATATTCCCAAACAGTATAATATGCTCTGGGAAAACGAAATTACTAAAACTTCATCAAAATGTCTACATTATTATTATACGGGAATAAATTATTGTTTCATTATTTAATTTTAAGCTCGATGTTTTTGATATTTGCAGAACTTGAACAATGTGTAATAATTAATAAACAACAGTGTATAATAATAATATATAAGTTATTGTATTGATTAACATAGTATAATAAATATTAATAATAATTTTACATTTATTTATTACAGTTAGTAATAACATCGAATAACATTTACAGCGATGGAGGTGCCATGTACGAGTATACTTAATTGTTATTTCATTAGTTAATAGTGTATCAAATAAAACTGAATGATTTCTACATACCATAGAGCCAAATGAATTTCAACTAATATCGAGATAAAATACAATGTTTCTATATACTAAAAATCATGAAGCTTACAAACATTAAGTAGTCAAACCTTACAGTTTTTAGAAAAATAAACTATTAACAAATTTTACAAAAACGATAAAATATTTGAATAAATCCGTTTCCAGTTAAAATGTCGGTACTAGTTCAAATGATAAGCTATCAACATCTCCAAATATTTCAATCTGATAAAATCGTTTTTGTAAAATTAAAACAATACAAAATGAACCGCATGTAAGATTGCGATCTTAAAATGTTACGGAACTGACAATAATAACAAAATGTATTAATTTTATTTTACTGAAATATTAAAACAGATAATTTATTTTCAAAAATTAGTAAACGTCTTTACTAAACGTCTTTAGTCGCGTGAGTTGTAAGATAAAAGTTATTATTAGTTAATCGCACTTATATTACAGTAAATCGTCGGGAGAAATTCTGTGCATATTTGTGTTCAATACTCTGGACTTGGGGTTACATAAAAATCATTTTTCAATAACATTATACGATGTAGACACGACAATAACAACGGACCCTTAGTCATCTGCCGAAATGCCAATACCGCAATTTCGACACACACGTGCACGACCAGTTCGACTGCGTTGACAAAGATCGCGAACGCGAGCAAAAAAATGCACGCAACGGACCTGATTAGTGTATGAATTGCATATAATAGCGACAGCCCTAATTGCATTGCCTAATCGCGCGAACAGAAACAAAGATGATAATAATAATAACAGAATAATAATGAAAATAAAATAATGCATGTGACATGTGATCGTTGGTGGTGTTCAAAATAAAATTTATATAATGTTTATTATGACTTATAAAATGATTATTGACGATCATATTCGTGTCGATATAAATATATTAACACGTGCGTGTTTGTAGTCGCGGTTAATGAATTTCAAGCTTAAATGTTGATAAACTTGAGAATATAAATTTTATTGTTCGACGACGTGGTGTGCAATTAAGTGATATCCACTTACCGGATCGTTCGTAAAACTTTTGTTCGTTTTTTCCTTTTCTTGTGTTCCCGTACGACAACGAGCCGCTCTGGACCGAGTTGCGAACGATTCGAACTTTTGGAAAACACAAATTATGCGTTTTATCGAGACCACTGCGAGGACGCGTACCGGCTTTTCGGTTCAGCCGGGCGCGGGCGGTGCTGTCTTACGAGTTGTAACAGTAAAAAATAATAACAATATTGTATGTTGCGCATAAGTAGGCACCGCGTTATCAGCGTCGCGGCTGCAGCCTGCAGGGTCCGGCTATACGAGACGCTATACGTGAGTCGCGTTCGTCGGTTTTCATATTTAAATGCGATTCAACGGAGAGACGCGTGCCTCCTCCATTTAACATTGGCGCGTGTAAAAGTTTTTAATCTCAGCCGATGTCGCCACTCGCACGTAACTACCCGCTCCTCCCCGCCGTTTTCTTTACCGCGCGCGCACACGCATAAATTACGGTTTAACATTGCTGCAGGCCAATTTCCCCGCGTCTCCCTACACGCACACACGGATGTACATGAAGCAGGGGCGTATATATGGGGGGGCCGATGGGGCCCGCCCCCCCCCCGAAATGAAAAACAAAATTATTAAAACATTTTATTTTGGACATGAATAATAACTTATGGCTGAGGAGTAATTTAAGAATTGAGGAAAAAAATAGAGACTCTTCATTAAAAGCACATGCTCTAAGCAATTCCTTAAATCAATATCAATTTATTGTTAATCTTTTTGTTTTGAGTAGCATGCTTTCCATGACACACAATTTGTCTGAAATGCTATGTAAGCGATGAAGAAGTTCTTAATAAGTTTGCTAGCGTGCCGAGAAACCTTGATTTTGTATTATAATTTTTTTTTTTATTTATTTATTATTAATTTGTTGGTATACCTCGTATTTAAAATGTATAATATTCGTTTATTCGTGTAAGAAAATATGTAATTAATTTTGAGTGACTGTAGTAAAAAAATTGTTTACTGCAATGAAGAGTTTTTATACATTTTTTACATTACATCTCATAAAAAATAAAAAAATGAGTTTATTTTTTCTCTGGTGAAGTAATGATGATAGTCCAAATAGTCCAAAGGTCTTTTAGCGTTTAAGGTGGCTGAAGCAGACCGAAAAAAACATGCTAAACAATCTAAATGCCAGACAAAAGTGTGAAGCTAGGGATCCATCGATTTTAATATAGAAAACAGATTTGAATTTGTATACTAGTTTTCTAGGTTTCGATCGAGGTGATTTTTGATATTTAAAAAATTGAACACGCACTTCAGTTTAGAAATAATGGAAATTCGTATTTTTTAAATTGTCAATATTTCAATGATAAATTCAAATATCAGCTATTGCCTCGATCGAAACCTAGAAAACTAGTATAAAAATTTAAAGCTTTTTTCTAAATTAAAATTGATCGATCCCATGTCCCACAATTTTGTCTGGCTTATTCGTCTTTTAGACGCTAAATACATTGCAACAAATTTTGAACAAATCGGTATTTTGACTTTATGACATGTACCTGCGCGTGCGAAAATGTGTTATCGTTAGCGTGAATTACAAATATTAAATTCACTTACTCCGATTACGGAGGCCATAAGATGATTCCACGAAACCATACGATAATCATAATCAAAAACAACCACTATTTCTAGTCTTATATATTATATTATAAATTGTAAAAATTAATCATAATAAGTTTATAATTTATATCGTTGTCATTCGATAATCTTGTGTGCTTGGGTATAGTCCAGTTTTTAATTATAATTTTTTTTAAAGTTATTTTCAAGTATTATACCTAACTATGGAACAAAAAAAAAGACTGGCGTCATGAATTAAAAAAATCGTATATTATTTATACAGGTTTAATGGTAGAAAAAATCGAACGTGATGACAGTTTTTGGGAAAATAAAATGGAAAATCAATTAAAAACATTTTATTTAGAAAGCATGTTGCCTGAATTACTTGATGAAATATAAAATAAAATTATATTAAAAATGTATGTATTATTATATTTATGTAAATTAATTGTTTTAATTGTGTACTTTAGCGTTGGACTCGCGTAAGAATTGTATTTGAGAAATGTAATGGCGTATAATACGATATGAATGAAATGATCTTTTATGGAAAACAAAATGTACATAGTTTTACCGACGTTATGCGCTTTGATTATTATCGTAGTTCTGGGAAATCGTAATGTGACCGATAGACGCGCGGTAGTGCGATAACGATGTACACACACCAATGTTCATTTACTTCTCACACATTGACACAGCCGAAATATAAATGCAATATGAAATGCCTAAATATTACTCCTTAGAACATGTTATGCTCCAGCCCCTTTAAGCAATATTTGTCATTGTGCCTCCTCCGTCATTTCTCCCTAAACTCTAAATACATAATCGGCCGCCTCCGAAATTAAATCCTATACACGCCACTGACATGAAGTATATCGTACCTACTAACGGTTTGCTTACACGCAGTGTTCAGATGCTTTCTACACACATGTTACACACACACGCGCGTTTTCGATTTGCCCGCAGACATGCATCGGGCGTAATGGTAATAGTCCATACGATATTACGGTTTACGCAATATAATCTATTATATCGGAACCCCCCCCCCCTCGTCGTATACGTGCCACGCGTACATAAAATTAATAACCCAAAAATCCATTATTGTTATCTCGACACCTTTTCTAAGTCCGCGCGGTAAAATATGTTTGCCAAAGTACATTAAAACGCGGCGTAACGTATACCATATTATAGTATACGTTGTGTTGTGCGCTCGTTATACCGCGGTGTTTACGACTTGGCCTCGCCGTCACTATCGTTTACACGTAACCGTGCTCGTACGTACGCGCGTATAACGATTTATGATAATACCGCAGTAGTGCACAACGCCATAGCGCGTGTTTCCAACGTTTCCGATTGTTTATCCTTCTCCGCGGTGGCTGCAGGTTGCTCGAAATGGAACGCGAGATAAATACGGAAAATGACGAGCTACGTGTTCGCGGAGAGAACGGGGAGGGGTAGGGCAGAAAAGGCTTCAGTCCTCCGAGGTGAAATCTCAGAAAACCATAAATAGAATACACATTAATCGGGTGTCGCCGAATACAAATGTACTTTTCAGTCCACGATATATTTTAGACGCTGGGTGCGTTGACGACCCGCGAACTCTACACGCGTAATGTGTATTAAAGATTTTGTTTTTACCAAATCTTTACGATCAAAACGGTTGCATTTCTGGGGAAGAAAAAAAATCGTGCACTAGATAACTCGATGGCACTTAAATTGTATTAACAAAAAAGAGAAATTTAAAAAATACGCCCGCCGCAACTGTGTGAAAAACCTTTAACGTAGTAGAGAGTATTGTTCGATTTAATGTATAATTTAATATAATAACAGTGTACATAAATTGACCGTATCAAAACCCGTAGGAAGACTGCGCGGAACGTATATAATACCCATTATCTTGGGTCCGTCTTGAACGGATGCGATCGTTATAAATAGTACTACGTGTGAGCAGTGCCGGATCTAGGACATTTGACGCCCGGGGCTAGTAAAAATGCAGCGCCCTTAACTGTGCACTCCATATGGGGAGCTACGAGGGTGAGGGAAAGAGGGGGTATTTAATATAAACCTTTTTTTCTATAATATTAATAATTTTTATATTATAATAATAATAATTAATTTTACATATTAAAAAATATAAACATGGAGACTTTGCTATTTTTATATAATGTACATTGTACATATATACAATATCATATTTGCAAATGTAACATGTATAAAAACATAGAAAACAAACATAATTTATATATAACTTGGTTGTTTTAATTTAACAAATAACATTTTAATATATAAAAGTTTACTTTTCTAGCCTTTTTTGCAGCGAAATATTTTATAATTTCATCATAATTAATCTTTCTTGCAATTATATGATAAGTTAATAATAATAATAAGTCTTGCTTGCTTTGTAGTAGATCGCAAGTATGATTTTATATATATATATGGTTATATTATATATAATATAGTCATATCATTATCGTAGATTATTATTACAACTAACAGTTATTTCCAAATCCCATCAGTCGATTTTTCTCCGAAAACAAAAATTAGATAATATCTACGTTTGACGAATTAATTTTAAAAGACATATACATCGGACAAAAATAGTTATATAAATTCCTAAATATTATGTAATATTATATTAATTTTCAAGCTTAAAAATTTAAAATAAAAAAAATTTAAACATATGTACATTATTAATATACCCATACTAAGGCTTTTTGAATTTTCATAAATTCAAGAGCGCCCTCATACCAACGGCGCCCGGGGCAATGATACCCACTTGCCCCCCCCCCTAGATCCGGCACTGCGTGTGAGCACGCAGAAGGCAGATATTTCGACGACAATTAATCGGAACGAGGCCGCCCGTTTAGCGAGCAGGCGACACTAAAAGAAATAAAAAAATATTAAAAAACGGGAAGTAACTGTTGTGTAATCTAATAATCATATGACGTTACGTTAGACGACATAGTCAACCACGTTACTTTGACGTAATGATTGGACGTTTAATATTTACGAGATTATAAACAGCATCGAAAGAAATAATTTTAAAACGAATTTCAAAAATTGAATCTTTACGATCGTACGTCACATTGTAATGACGAGCGACTACGGACATAATAATGTCGTTAACACGCACGTTCATCGAGATTATTTCCGACGAATAAAAAATAGCAAAATAATAATATTTCGGAAATAAAAACGTCGTCGCGACAACGGAATAGGGGAAAAAATGACAAAAAATTTTGGACGCTAACCGACATGGGGAGCCGTAAGTACGTTGAAACCGATCAAGTTACCACAGTTGGGTTGGTCAGTAGATCGATCGGGGCCGAGATGGCCCCTTCTCTATAAGTCGATTTAATCTATTTAAATCAGGGTCACAATGACATATGTGTTTTAGAGACAGATATCACTGGGGGGGGGCGTGTGTGAAACACACACGCTATCATCCCGCCGCCGTCTGACGGCGGCGGGGTTCGACCATACAGTCGTTTATACGCCGGCTCCCATTTGGCGCGCCCGAAAATATACCCGAGAAAACTAGTATTTATATCGCACAATGTGCGTTGGCGCTCACCAGCGAGAGCTCACTCCTCGGTGTGGCACTAGCGCGGTCCGATGGACAAAATACCAACCTCACCGAGTAGCGACGATGCCCACAAACCTCACGCTCACCTCACAATCCCTCTTTCCTTCTCTTCCCCCTGCACCCCCCGCCCACCGCTGTCGCTCCAGCTCTCGTACACTCACACACGTACGCACACAATCGCGTACACACGCAAACGCACACGCACACGTACTCAAACATGCGCACGCGCACGCACACGCATATACACAGAACACACGGCCGCGCGCGCGTTCCCTTATTTCTCTGACGAACAAATTTGCATCATCGCTTTCTCTCACTCACTTACACCTCCATGCATACGGCGGGCATCATGAAAATTGACTATTTTTCATGACTTTATTTAACGCTGGGATATCACACGGTAAACTTAAGCCAGAAACATACATACATTTAATTAATTATCGTATTGTAATATTACTCTTTCCCGATCAATTTCAACTGAACATTTCGGTGTTATATTCAACTCTAAGCTACCTATTATTCTCTCGTCATATTACTGCTAAAGAAAAAGTACACGCGTAGATACTCTCCGGGTAACTTAGTGCCTAACACTGTATTTTTGTACGTTCAAATATTAATAGTTTACGTTGATATAATTAAATTAAATTTTGATTCTTTTGAAAGCATATGATGATGTTGACCGGAATGCAACCACCTGAAACGTGATATTCTAAGTTTCTCACTTTGAACAGTATTATGATTTTCATTAGATATGTGTTACATTCATTTTTACATCCTAATTCCGAATACATATATTCGGTCCGGTAATATAAGTTTCGATACGTTTAAGTGCCTGCGTAAGCGTATACTGTTATAATATTATACCGACACAGTGCACGGCATTCGTATGAAAATTAATTTCAATGAAATATAATTATTTATGCAGGTGGTCGCGTAAATCACGATAGGAGTGCAAGCGGTCTTGTTATTGCGGGTCTCCATTTCTCCAATCACGAGTTGTTCGACAACCGTACTATCTTAAATCGTGATTATCAGTTACACAATCGTATTATTGAATGAATATTTTAACTGATAATGCTGAAACACTAAATTGATAAACATTTCAAGCATTATATCTATTCTGTGCTTCAACTTTCAAGGCTCAAGCGACTTTGTGCAATGATAAGTGAACAATAAAATATGAGTTATTACCTAAAGTCTAAACGCTCAAGTATTATTACTGAAGTACTTCATTTTTTTTAAGTATTTCTCTAATCGTGGTTGAAACCTTTAAACCTGTGAAGTGTTAATAATTAATGAGTTGTACCCTATAAAACGATGTGCAATTAAATTGAATGTATTTTTTTTGGAGTTATAATTTTTATATTTGGGTCTGTATCATTAATATTACGGTTGATTTGAGGTATGGAATTTTTGGCATTTAATCAGTGACAGTAAACATTATGTGACTGTACTACTGTAGGTATGTATGCGCTATGTGTAAAATGTACATTTGTGAAACCCTTTTTCTGTACCTATTACAGTACCTACTTCAGCAAAGATTTATTTAGTAAAAACAATTTATTCTTCATGTTGAATAGAACACTAACATAACGAATTAGTGCCTTTTGATAATTTCTATTGGGTTTGGCTTATAACATTTAGGTGCGACGTGATTGCGATTTCAATATTTTTACACTAATGATAATAATTCAACATATTTTGTGCACCATACGTCCATGCCTTAAGAACAATATTTATGTTTTTAAATATTATTTTTATATTAAAGTAGTGTAATAATCATCCTATGTTTTATAATAAAAACTTGCATAATAGATGAAAATGTTTTAATAAACCCAATTGTGTTTTAAGGATTTGATTATAAATTGAAATATGTAGGTAGTATTTCAATCATGGTGGATTATAATCGACTGTGGATTCAATGTTACATGGTTTTTAATAATCGTTGTACATGTAGATATCTTGTGTACTTTGATATTTATATTAACTTTAATATTTTACATAAAAATATCTTCAAAATTGTAATATAAGGTATTTACAACTTTTGATGTTTACTATTTATGAATAAAAGTCATGAAATGTTAATAAATATTAAATGTATATTTAAAATATGTTGGATATTTATTGAAAAAATTTACTTGTATTTATCAATTTGTCAAACACTGTATTATACTACTCAAGCTTCACAATTTGTTATAATATTAATCGGTATAAAATGAAAATATGTATCTAATTATCATCTTGAGAGAGTTATAATTTTCTGTATTATAAAATAGTGTTCATAATAATTTAAATGTGTCAAATATTATAGCTGGAAGAATACTAAACAATATAAATTGTCTACCTTAAATTAAAATAATAATAATAATATTATTAAAATTAAATAAAAATATTGAAAATAATAATCGTAATAATTAATTTTGATTAGTTATGTGAATTAAAAACTAATAGATTTATAACTTTGTCAATGGTTTTTATTTTATTACCGTTTAATATTTTTCTTCCACAAATAATTCCATTCTCCTATCTGGTCAAATAATAAAAAAAGTTGTCAGTTCTCAGTTAGTTGTAAGATATTGAATTGAAAAAATACAATTTGTTGTTATTGCTGGCCTCTACCAGCTACATATGGTTAAACAAAAGCCATCAGGTATATACGTAAATAAATATAATCATTATAAAAATTATTATAAGCCTCTGGCGTAGGATGGTATCTCCTAAGCTTATAATAATAATATTTGACAAATGCCAATGAACAGGTATACTTAGTAAAATAATTGCATTATTGTGTAATAGAAATATATATATATGCCAAACATAATACATAAAGTATTGACTTTGTTTCTGCTGTAATGTCTTGATAAAAGCAAAAAAAAAAAGTGACTTAAAATGTATTCTTTCATATCTTCAATAACACATATCTATTGTTAATAACAACCTTTGAGGCTTTATGGCAAAAATATTTATTTTTTTGCCTCATATTAATATTATTTTTAGTTTTCATTGTATATTATTATATATATATATATATATATATATATATATATATATATATATATATAATATATATATTATACATAAATTGCACAGTAAGTAAATTAGATAAGTGTATATTTTATTTTGTTTTTTTGTAAATTTCATTTTAATTTATATAATTATTGCAGAAGCTCTACAGTCTACATTATTTACATTTTAGGTGGCACATTGGGTTTCCAGGAAGAGTTTTACAAGAAAGTGAGGAAATTAAAGAGCTCAGGTGTGTTGGTAATTTTTAATAAAATCTCTAGGTAGTGTTTTGTGGCTAGTTAATTAACTGTTTCAATTTTTAGGTTCTTATGGAGTGTGTTATTGGATATTTACCAGGGAGTTGAAGTGACAAGACGGATTGCTATTGATTGAAATGCTTGTATGGTAAGAATTTGCAAAGGTTTGGCACAACCTCAAATCTGAAATGCATAAACCCATATTGTTCTTATAAATGACTTGTTAACAGTATTTTTTGTTTGTGTTGACATATTTGATTTAAGGATTGACCGAAGAACATGCAGTCGATTGTTACATTTTTTTCTTTTTGCTTTTGGATAAAAGTACCAGGTTCGCCTTTTATCGAGGGTAATACCTAGATATTTTAAGTTAGAAGTAGAAATATGTGTGCCTTTAAATCACAGAGGTGGGCATTCGGCATGTTTTAAAGTGAATTAATAAAATAATATTATTATTTTTATTATTATTATTTAATTTTTAAATTATTATTTATTTTATTATATATTTATTAATATTATTGTTATTATTATTTTAAATTTTAAAGAAAAATTAATTTTGTTACATAATTAATTTCACTAAATTAATTTTCTGGTTTATATTTTCTAAGTATTTGTTCAGAGTACTCTTTTCTCCACGGAAAAGTTAATCTGTGATTAGAGACGTAAAACTTCCTGTTACATCACATTGATATTATTGTAATTTCAAAAATAAATCATGTTGTTAAACACATTTTTAAGTACAAATATTTCACTATTATGAAATTCAATTTTAAAAATATCTCAAAATATAAATTTTATTAAATTTTATATCTCAGCAAGTCTTAGAGTAGTGAAGTTCAGTTAAAAACAAAATATTCTCCAAATGGTTATTTAAATCAACGTAGTTATTTACTATGAAATGCCAAATGTACAATATAATTTTTATTAGAATTATGCAGTTTAATCTATTTGTTTCTATTAATCTCTATTTGTAAGCTACAACTAAGTATTTCTAAATTCTGTTTTTTAGATTTTAAGTGCTGAGGACTCAACTTATGTTTTGAATTACTATATGTTATGAAATTACTTTTATTTAAATTTGTGATCATTTAATAACATAATTTTGGAAATAATATATAATATAAATTACATATTAATAATATTGAATACATATTGTGCCTACATTATTTAGTTACTTTTTTAATGTTTTTCAAAATTATCATTAAACTTTTCCAATTAAATTGAAGTATCAATTGATATACTGTAAATATATGATTTTCCTAAGAGAGACATTTTCAATATTTTTATGACAAAAATTTAGATCCTATTGTCAAGCTCTTTCTGTATACTTTGTATGTTAATATGTATCTATACTAGTTATAATTTTATTATGAGACATTATTTCTTGATTAATAATTTTTTTTAACTGTAGTCATAATTAAAATTTATCTAAAATCATAACTACAATTCTGCAATTTCTGACTGTGGTATTAACTGATAATCCAAATAATGTAAATTCCCCAACACTGCTTATTGGTTAAGATTTAATATACACATTTCTTATACATAGCTCCCCAATAGCAACAGCATGTTATGTGTATCTACATTTTGGTTATTTTTCTGAATCTAAGTAAGGAAATAAATAATATTATTTAAAGTTTATGTAAACATTTTATTAAATATTTATAATATATTATAAAATATATTATGGATCATAACTTGACATAATATGGAACATATAAGTTTGTCTGTTTTTAGAAAACAATATCTGGCTTATTTAAAACCAAAATATTTTTTATTGGCTTATTTTTTATCTATTGATTTAATTAACATCAGACATTTACATCAAATTTGAAAAAAAATATCAGCCAAATATCAGATACAAAAACATACTATCAACTAAAATTTTTATTATGTTTCAATAAACACAAGAAAATAAATTATAGTTACTAGAAAGTAGTGCTTTATGCATTTATACATATTTTTGATGATTGGGAAGGAAGTTTGATAACTGAATCTCTATAAATCAATATTAAAATAGATGTTATAGGTACCTACTATATTGTGTTATTAGTTTTATTTAATATTTTCAGAAAAATAAAATTCTGTTCTTACTTTTTACTTAATATTAAAAAGAACATAGGATATTGTTACCTACAATGTTTATTTTATTCGGTCTAACCATTTAATTTATTAAAATTGTAATTATTAAATTAAATACCAAAATTTACATTGTTATTTCGTTTATAAAATCAAATAGAAAAGGATCAGCCCCTCCAATTTTTGTGTTTCAAATTTGCGTCTGTGGTTACGAGTTGTTTCTATTAGGAGCTTATATTATATATTATAGGTTACTTATACTCGGACTGAATTGTATGAACTACTTAATTACAAATTATTTTAAGAACCTACCTACTAGGTAAATATTTATTCCCACTGAACATTTATTTTGATAACGTTTATCGCCGAATACTGAAATTTAAGTAAGAGATAGACATTGATGAGTATCTAATTGACATGGTGAATTCAGAGCTTATCTGTTATTGCTATTTGTTTCAATAAAATTGTAAACACACATAATAAAGTTTGGTGTCATCGTTGCCTAAGAACATTATCTGCAATACGTGCTCTTGTATTACAAAAAACTCTTTCTATATCGTATTTTTCCGAATTTAATTTAATTCATTTAACAGAGAAACGGCAGATTACAAAGTTAAATTTCAAACGCTGTTCATAATATATTTAAAATTTCTATAATAATGTATAAAAAAAATAGTGGTTGCCGATTAAAAATCGAAAGTTGATTTCTCTAATTCGTGAAATAAGAAAGGGTTTATTTCGAAAAATGTCTACAAATATGAGTATTAAATGTGCAAATTGTTATAAAAGGGGGGGGGGAGAAATATTATGGTTGTTCTTACGCGCGGCACTGCAGCGTATGTCAATGAGCAATTATTATTGTTGTTGCTCTCGTTGGTCGTTCTTTGAGTCTGTTTAACAATTTGAGTAAAAATTGATAGATACAGGGTATCCCACGGAAGATTTTTTCATTGTGATATATCCCCTGAGATAATGAAGATATTTCAATTCTGATTTTTTTTTTAAAAAAACTCATGAGGTCTAGAACAAAACACATATTTCACATTTTAATGTTATGGTAAAAAAAGTATAAAAAATATTAATTCTTTATTTTATAATAATTTCGGAAAACGTTCTAAATGATCTGGAAATTAAACAAAAATATTAAAAACCATGAGGTTTAGGAAAATAAAATGTTGAAACGTCAACATTTTCAGAAAAATAAATTCTATAAGTTGGCTACTTTATAAACGTTTCGCTAGAACATAAGATTCAATTACAACACGAAATATTTAGTCCTGGTCCCCGTGAGTCTTATAAAATAACAGGATTTGAATATCTTCATACCTCAAGAGATATCGCAATGGGTAAATCCTCGGTGGGACACCCTGTATATAATTTGAAGAAAGTTATTTGGTTTATTTTTATTTTAGCTACCGCACCGCACAAATGATTATCGCGCTAAAATTGCATATTTTTACCCAATAATTAATCATCTGTTGTTCACCGTAATGCGCACATCACAGCGCCGTGTTGTTAATTAATTATTACGTACATGGAAGTTTTTACTCAACTTCTACATTATAAGGGGAGGGGAAGGGGCACTGGGGAAAAAATACAATCAGGCACTGCATTTTGGCACAATCATAATACTTATTACGGACCCGTGGTTACCCACCGTCTTTTCGTGGGCTTTAGCCCGGGGTTTTAAATAGGCGAATTATAACGCACAGCCCGACACGGCGACGACACTCGCGGTACGCGGGGGAATGCGCATTGCGCGCGCCGCCGAGCACATCGATTATTATTATTATTATTACCGGTGCGATTTTTCTCTTAATCCGATCACGTGTATAGTTGGTTTATAACGTAATTATTTTCGTTCAATTTTCACCGCTCGACGCGTTCATGTTCGCCGCCTGATACAATAATTTCGTCACGTCTCTCGCGTAATAGAATAATGCACCTCGGTATCATTTCTCGCGTAATTACCTTTTTCGTAGGTATATAATATGATGAGACACGGCGCGGCGGCGGTGCGTACCGTATTTTGTTATTATTTTCCACTTAATACGCTTCCGAGTGGTTGGTGTGAATTCTCGACTCATTGTGAAATTAATGTTGCACATCGGTGTTGTCGATGACATTTTAATCGAAGACCTTCCGAAAAATGATTAATTTTAAACTTATTTTTAATACGTTATAAATTATAATCACCGTTCCGGCGTAAGTACCTGCTCGTTGGACATTTATCTTTAACTTAACCGCCAAAGTTTTCTGTATACGTGCGACGCCGCCGTTCCTCGAATAACAACATTTCTTACATTAATATTACAAGGGATTTCAAGCCATTATTTTCTTTCTCTTTCCATCACACGTGCAACGCATATTATGGATTTCGACGTTTTCTAATTACGATTACGATGCGATAAGGATTTTGAAAACTGATTTGAACCGTTCGTACAGTCTACTCAAGATTTATCTTGTCTCCAAACATTTTACGAAATATTCGGAACATCAAAACCAACAAAAGTAAATTTCTTTGGGATGTATTAAGAAATATACTTTTCCCCATATTATGCATGTAGTCAATGAGTTTTCATGAATCGATTATTACTTGAGCAATAGAATAACAACATATCGTATCGCATATTTTGCATAATTAGGGCATTGAAATGCATTTTTCCAACCATCACGGGCATAACATTTTATGAAATAGTTAAACATTTAAAAAGATACTTATATAGTATATACTAAACCATATTAGACTGCATATTGCAGTTTCTGAGTGAAACGCGGAATATATCGGTTTTATCATGATGTGTGCTTGGTTTTTTTTTTTTTGTAATGTGTCTGTGTTCTGTGTACACTACTTTGACCAGAAAAATTGCTCCGATATATACACACCGGGTACATATTTCTAATAGGAAGTTTCGTCTAGTTACGGTACTCCGAATCTCTCAACAGTTTCCCGAATAATTGAGAAAAACAGAGAAAAAATTGAACGAATTTCAACCGAGATCGAGATTCAACTTAATTGATTATATTTCATAGATATTAGACTTTTCATAAGATTTTCATAATAGCAATAAAAAAAAATGTTCATCGGAAAGTCGGAAACCACATTTCTAATCGCTAGAAAATGAAATGTTGACGAAGTTGGGTATTTCAAAGAATTTTGATTGCACGATATAATATAAACTGCAGGTCCACACAACTATATTTCACTCAGAATCGTTTTTTCGGGAGCAATGGGTTTCAAGTTTAAAATACCCACCGCTGTATCTCATCCGACCTAGGGTTTCCGTTTATACCTTCATAAGTGCGTATTTGCATCTTGCATGTATAATTAATATAATTATAAATGCATGAAAATCCGGTCTTTAATTAGAATTATATGCCTTTACAGAATGCATGCGTATAGAAGTTGTCAGCGGTGAATAGCTCGAGTCGGGTATGATATCGATGGTATTATTATTTAATAATATCATTACTGTCCTGTGGTTAATATTATTTTAACGTGTTCAGTGTACACGTACAGGTATTGGACATTATCAAGACAAAGTAATACCATTGAATATTGATTGTCGATATTCATGTGAAATGCGTGATATATTTCGAATAAAAAAAAAATTACTACAATTTTATATATTTATTATATAATTTTTTATTTAATTATTTTATTTTAATTATATTTTAATTATTTTTATTATTATTTTAATATATTTTTTATATAAATATTTGACGGATTTGTCACCCTCCTAGATTCGTCCACCTAATCGGCTTAGCATATAAATACCAAAATTGGTATATATGCTATTGCTGTAAATGCTACCCATGGTAGGTATTTATAAATACAGTCTACATAAGGCCATACGTAAACTGCGCCCAAATGACCTTTTTTTTTGTAAACTGCGCCCGAATTTTTATCTTAGTTGAAAAGGTATAGTGTAAACTGCGCCCGGAATGTTATCTATGTTAAAAAGATATAATGTAAACTGCGCCCGACTTATTAACTTATTAAATTTTCACTTATCAAAGTCTCTATGTTTGACGATTGTGTACTTTTTCAAGTATATCACAGGCATTTAAGTAATGACTATAAAGATAAAAATAGTGATATTAGAAGGTGGTTAGTGCATTGTAACGGTTTACCATTTCTAAGTCCAGAAAGTGTATCTGAGTATTTTGTCAATTATTTAATGAAATCAAAGCCTGACGACGAAAGAGTGACACGATTTGCGGATTATTTGGTAGATGTATATATAAGTGAAGAAGCTCAGTATCCACCTGAAGTATGGGCTCAAGCATCAGCAGAGCCAACTTTAACCACAAATGCATGCGAGTCTTTTCATTCTCACTTTAATTCCAGCTTTTATACAACTCATCCAAATATTTGCATGTTCATAGAAAAGTTAAAAGAAATTCAAATAGAAGTATACATTAAACTAAATAGTATAAATGAACCGTTTAAATTCCAAAACTCTAAAACAAAAAAAAAACGCGAAAAGTTAGAAAATTTAATTAATAAATATAATAGTAGTCAAATTCCAATTGATGAATATGTATCCACATTATTATTTGTAATATTTATAATTATTTAAATTTTTTAAATTATATTTTATTTTTAATTATTCAAATTATATGGCTGTAACGAATTAAGTATATTACCTGTGATTTTACCCGGGCGCAGTTTACATGTCACCTTTTTACTCTTGATAAAAACTCGGGCGCAGTTTACATGTGTGATTTTGTGTTTACCTGTATTTTGGGCGCAGTTTACAATCGCCGCTACATAAGACTACAATACGCGTACAATAAATAAGCTGTATTGAGACATGTCCATCAGCCTCGGGACCATTTAAGGTCACTAAACATCATTTAAATCGGGCCATCGACATAGTTTTAATTATTACAATTATAATTCGTTTGTAATACATTCATTGTATTTGTAAATGTTTATTATAACAATACTGTATGAACGGCCTTGCACGCGATTATTTTAATTTTGATTTTGGACGTCCGGTTGATTCGGCCGATTCGAGGATCACGCTGTTATCATGTTATACTACACGATGATGAATATAATATTGAAACGTGATGTTTTCGGAGTAAATCAGTTTTTGAAAATCACCAGATCAGCGGTGCTCTCTAATACCGTGTAATAGGCGACCACGATTAACCGCGTTGGAAATTTGTAAATTTGTGTGAAAAATTGTACACGATGAAACGCTGTGTACAGCTATACAGCTAGTAATAAAGGATACGGGAAAGTTTCTCTAAAGGATCCGCGAGATCGTTATCTGCAGGTCCGATGTAACGATGAACAAGATTTATAATTAAATAAGGCCGCATGAATCGTCTACACGAGCATAATTTTGCAAAGGGAAATGTTTTGTGCACATGATACACCGCATTACCGCGATTTCCTTTGAAATACAATATGTCAAACGCACTTCGGGGTCCGGAAAGTATTTCTACGGGTAAAGTCGTCGAGATCAAAACTATCTCATACGCATTAAACATAGGTACATTAATTCGACGGTTATTTATTTGTTCATACGTGTGTTGTACCACTTGTATTTCACATAATCGTGAACATTTATCTAACCTTACGTTTGCATAACGTAATATTTAACTATTTTTTTGTTGCTTTAGACGGACTCCGAGCCGAACAATAAAAAAGTGTTCGTTTTGTAGTGGATTTTTCCCTTTTTTTTACTCGATCGAATGTTTGACTCGATTGCTCTGCGCACCGAACGTCTTGCGTACCTAACATCCATATTATCTTAAGGCTGGAGAGTTCAACGAGATACGGTTATTTATAAGATTAGATTTTCTCACAGCGGGTTTAAGAAGCAATACAATAATCGTATATAATGTTACATTTTTTCAAAACAAAGATTGTTCTCTTTAGCGTATGATTTTGTAGGTAGTACGCATTGAATCCGCCGTGTACTGCATGAATTTATTAATGTTCGAAAACTAAATGTAGTTATAATAATTGATGTTGAAGGTTTATAAAAAAACTTTACGCTACGTACTTCGAATACGTTTATGTTTGTGAAACATGGTTATCAATGGTGCGTCAGTGCGTGCCACTGTCCTTTGAATTATATTAATAATAATTATGACTTAACGAAAATAATTAATAATGTGCGATAACGCCTTTTATGGGTGAAGAGTACAACAACGTTCAATAAGAGAAATAAAAGACTCAAAACTTATCTCAAGATTGAAAGATGTGAGAGTGTGTATGATCGATATTTAGTGAGCGAGAGACATAATCTTGTAATAAAATACTAATTAAATAACTAGGTACTAAATATAATAAAAAAAAAAATAGAAATTAGGATTGGTTAACGTCATCCAAACAATTTATTATTGGTCTTATATTAAGGACCTCATTTCTATTAAAATGCTTACCTACATTTATTGGAATAACCGATAAGATATTTGAAATCTGATAAGAAATGTGCTTGATTTAAATTATTCTTATTAAAATAACATCAATTTTGTTTTAAATGTTTTGCATAATTCTTACTTTTAAAAAAATGTATTGCATAATTAATGCATATTTGTAGTTAAATAGTTCATATTTTACTACTCGTATGAGTATCCAGTACAATTTGGTGAGTTGATATAAACGAATTCGATGACGAATAAATTTTATTTATTTACAGTCTATTTAACGTGAGTCAATTTTTTAAAAATTTTCTCAGATTGATTATATTCAATATAATACAATATTGAACATATTATGTTGGTAAAAATTATGATTGCCATCGATAATGACCACGAAATAAAAATTGAAGCAATAAATAACTATATAAAGTTAATATAATATTAATATCTAATAAAATATTTATTATTTTTTTAATTTATAATATATATATAATAAGTGCATACTCAAAAATATAAGCATATTTTGTGGCATACATTAAGTATTTTTAAAAGCATATTTTAATGGTTTTTCGTGCGTATAAATCTGTTCCCTAAAGTCGGGGCACACTTTGGATAAACAATGTCTACTTGCCAAAAACAAGTGCTTTACGACTGCGGGGAACACGTACCTACGTGTATACGCAATAATTTAACTAGAGCCCGGATTTATAATGCTCTAAAAAAATAGAGAAATATGAGCACTATATAATATGCATTTATGCTCTTATTTTGTAGAAATATACCCTTGGACATAAAAATATATCGTGTAAAACACTTCGTAGAGTCGTACTAACAGTAATTTCATTTATTTTTTAAATTGCAATTGTCCATCGAAATATTAAATTTCGAGTTTTCACGATACACCCTTTTTCTAAAACTCTGCAGCCTTACGGCGTTATCAAAATAACGGGCAAAACTGCGTGTTCGTTGCACGATGGAATTTCCGTAAAAGTTTCTTACGCGCGGCGAAAACAATAATAATTATTAATTACTATCGTTTTTCCATATTGTACTTGGAACCGTCCCGGTGACAATCGTCATTCGGAATATTCAACTCCATAAACCTTCTACTGCAACACTAGTCATGACTAAAAATCGTTATTACAAAGTGTGCATTAACTCACGTTCCGTAAACTTTTCAATTAATTATACGAAATACGAATAGCACTTGCTCAAAAGGATCTAATTACACTTGAACGCCGCCGTGAGCACAATAATACACTTTATTAATAGGTACAGTGGATTCCGCTTAATGCGGGACACATTTGCCCTGTTTGCCCACAATTAGTGGTTGCCCATAAAAACCGAAATTAGTTTAAAAAACAAATTATGATGTAAAAAAAGTTTTTATTTTGCACACGTGAATCATACAGTTAAAAAAAAAATGTTAAATTACTATATAATAAAAAGTAAATATAATATACAAAATAAAATTACTTTTTGGATGTGGAAGGTATATACACGTTGTAATAATTGCTCGTTGACATTTAGTTAACAAAATCCCATTAAGATTCAAATATGTAATGGTTTTTATTACTTTCGATAAACACAATCTCATAGATACTACGAAACCCGATTAGATTAGTCGTTTTTAAATACATATGCGTATATTCTAAGGCTATGATAAAATAAATACTGCCGACATAAGCCGAACCGAGTGCCCGTATTATGTGATTTTTTTAACCTCATTGGTATACATTGAAATTGGGACCAGACCATTTTGCCCATATTACCCGGTGCCCATATTAGGCGGAATCTACTGCAAATAATTTACATAACGCTACGCAGTAGTAATTCGATTTCCGGTCGTAGCCGCGGCCACGATGGCGATATTATAACGATTTCGGGTTTTCTACGAGTTATTATCATAACATAATGTCATCGTCGGGCGTGGTAAAACAGAACGAAGTAATATTGCCGAATGCTTTTGCAATCGTGTCCACGTACCTACCAGTGCCGGATCAAGGATTAGAGTCGCCCTGGAGCAACGAATACTTGGTGATTCTGATCGAGGCGCCATGAAAAATGCATATATTTCAAATTGTCATATAATACTGTATGAATATGTGTAACCATTTTATAAAAAATAGAATACCATATAAGTACGTAATTTTAATAAATTTTCAGTTTTGAAATAGTGACTGAGCAACAGTCCCGGTTGTAACGAGCAACAGCTTAACTTTTTAAAAAAAAGCTGTCCAATTTTTGGCATAGTTCAATCATATATCTTTATTTATTTCTATTGCCTTTTCACAGTATTCATTGGAGCTAAATTAAGTAATTTCATCACACTTTGTATACAGTTAATAGGATAGGACGCTATGTCGGCGGGGCTGCAGAAAATCGATTAGACAAAATCACAAAAATCGTTCATTTCACACGTTAATGACGTTCTCACGTTTTCGTGTTCTCTTGCCATATTTATAGCATTATTTTACATAATTCTACGTGTACTATGATTAGTGTGATTAATACCATTACAACCACGAGGATATAATATGGGCTATAGAGTCCATATGAGTAAGTATTATATTTTATTCCGTGCTATAGAGTTATAATATATTTTAAAAATAAAAAATCACATATTTTACATATATATATTATTAACTCTGACTAGTGACTAGGTGGCATTTGTTCCTTAAAATAAAAGTGTGGCATTTTCATTAACTAAACCCATTACTACTCGACTTGACATCGAGAAAAAAATTCACTAAATATTAATCATTTGAACGTCACAACTTATATGCCGCCCCTATAAATTTACCGCCCTGGAGCAAAAGCTCTGTTCGCGCCTGTCAGTCCGGCCCTGGTACCTATGCGACGGAAACTGCGTTGTAAAACGGCCGGTGAACTGCAATCACGTGAAACATAGTACGCCGGCGAGGTACGAGTGGTGCCAGTCGTTTCACCCCGAATTATTTCACCGGATAAAAGTTCAATTGAAACCGAGGAAACGGGTCGTAAAAATCGTGCGGATTATTTAATAATGCAAACGACTCGGCCAATCTCGCCGCGTACACTCGCACTGGCACGCCGACTACCGCATGATGAAAATAGTTCCTGTAAATCGGTTGAAATATTTATGATTTTTTTTTCCCCCCTCGTACTATTATAATTTTTCCGCGTCAATATTACGTATAGGTGCTGGGCGGTTTTTTTTTGACGTTAAACATTTATTACGTTCAATTCATGTGGCTTTGATCATTCACTACTTTGCGTTGTAATAAAACATATTTAATTCTTACCGAACACGCGTACATCTGCGTACACTTTTAATGTGGTATTCCGATGTAGAATATTATTCCGTCAACGTCGCGTATCGAACCAAAAGTTAACTGTGGCTTACTGTTACAGTGAATTATCCGACTGTAAATTATAATTGGACCATTAAAGGTTTAGAGTAATGGAATTGTACACCGACGTTTTGCGTGTGTCCCTGCTCCCACATCCTTCCGCTCTGTTATATACATATATTAAAGATATTACGTAAGTTTCGCATAATTTGATCACATTTTGATTCAATTAACCGGTGGATTCCATAAAATATTTTTTTTTTCATGATAATTCTATTATTATACGTACACCTAAAGTTAAATTAAATAAAAAAATTAAATTAATAAAAGAAATACATCTAAAATAATATCGTTTACGAGAAAGAGTTATATTCAAACCACACCAGGTCCTACATATGAATTTAATTATGATTTTTTTCTGTGTAGTTATTATACGACGACAAGGCAAAAATATATCGGTTTTTTTGTTTATGTATAATAAAGCTAAAGCAGTTTATAGTATTTTATCAATTTAAGCTTGTAATAATAAACTTCTAGTAATTATAACTTCCAAACGCTGAAGTCAAACTAAATAACTTATACAAATTTAAACTGTAGCTCCTTCATTATTTGTGTTTACACTTTTTCTCTTTAAATAAAATATTATTTAAAGAATGTTTAATTTGCCGATATTATTGTTCTTGTAAGTATATGCGTATTTTTTTATTCGATTCCAGATAATGCGAGAGTTTTCTTAAAGGTTAAGACTAAGTGATGACTCAACTGATGAGTCATCGTCACTAATGATCTACATCTCGTAGTGGATGAACGGACAAAGAATATATGAGTAACTATTTTAACAGCTTTACAGGTGGTATACAATAGTGATAGATTCCAATTAGGAATCAAATACATTTTTCAAATAACAAATTTAAGTATTGGATGTCATATTTATTTGAACTTTTCAGTATATGAATCTAAGAAAAATGCAATCAACTGTCGGGCAAGTAACCGCCGACACCTAAAATAAATATATTTTCGTATTTTTATTCTGTCAAACAAATTTGTTTACAGTTGGATGAAAAACTATAAAATAATCGAATATTGCTCCAACTTTTGTTGTTTTATCATGTGTGCTTATAATAATCCAGGAACATAACTGAACTTATCGCTTTTAAAACCCCAAAATATGGAAATAAATGCATTAGAACATTGTTTATTAATTCAATAATAAAACATTGAACATATCATGTTGAGATTAATTCGCATGCGCCATGCGACACTATTACGTGAAGAATGCAATCTAAACTAATAACTGTTACTAGTCATCTGTAGTTCCACGTTATTACTAAGCATTTGATGATTGCATTTATTTAATTTTAACGATACGTAATTCAAGAGTTTTCGAATATGATGTATAATAGCTGTACCTGCACTAATATAATATTAACTCTACAGCGAATGTTTCTCAAGACTAGAACAATATTTTTGTTGTCCGATGCAATCGTGTTTATAATATCATTGATTGTTCTCTTTTACCGAACTATGTGTGCCATGTTGCAAATCCTTGCATTTCTGTTTTATCGCTGCATTCTGGCGTGTAAACGCCAACAGCAGTCGTCAGTGTTCAACCGTACTAGGTGTCGGATAGCATTTAACGTATTTCTCGACGACAATTTTAAGTCATTATAAATACATTAATAATATTATTACCCCTCTATCGTCCGTATCTGTATGGAAGTATTTAAAATTACGTGAGTAAAATAGTGTAATCATTATCTTATCTTTCGAAGCCTTTGATGGTAAGTTCTTTACTTTCCCGCTGCGCCGGTATTCGTTGTGAGACCTACCATAATTACCATTATAATGGTAATTTTAGTTATTTGTAAGTGAGCCGAACGTTTACTGCGCAATGCGATAACAAAATAGAATGTGAAACACGATTTGATGAAAAAATTGAATTTCTATCGTAATAGCATATATCTTTAAAAAAACAATATGATTTTCACAATCGAACGTTTTAAAATATGACGAAAAAAAACACGAAAAAACACCGCACTAAAAACAAATTATCACAATTTTTATTTCGCTGTAAAGAAAGAAGTTTTTAAATTTTACTTACATGTAAAATGAAATTGAAGCGAACAAAAATAGCGATACAAATTATATTATTATCTCGATTATCACATATTATTAGTATTGTACGCACTCCGCGTACGACGTCGATAAATAACAGATTATTAATAGATAATAATAATAACCTATTCGCGTTATCGCATGGAAACACACGCACGCACGTCGTACGCTGAAACCGCGGGCGCGAAACATCGTACTAACTTAAGAGGCCATAACTCCGGAACCACATATCGCACAGCGTACAAACTTCACAGAAACCATCTACATATCAATCTTAATATGCCCTGAAATTTTTATCGAAATCGGTTCGGTGGATCTTGAGCTATAAGATTTATTCAAAATGTACACTTATTTTTATATATATAGATATATAATTACTTAAAAATATTGTATTTTTTTAGTAACAAATAGAAACGTTAATTATGATTAACTGTTGATTTAAACTCGTATTTAACGGAAAGCTCAGTATATACAGGCTGATTTTTTTTATCATGCTCACCCACTTTTTTTGGCCGTAAAATTGCTCAATTTCGATTTTTCTTAATGTTCATGTTACCATACAAATTATTATTAAAATACCTTAAATTATGATATAATACGTAATAAGTTATTATTTTTATTATTTTTGACGACTTTAAACATTATCTGTTTCGTCTAAATTAACAAGATTAGTAATTTTTGACGACCACCAAATATTATCGTTATGTAAATGGCATTTACGTACTAGTTCAGTACCTCTTGTTAATGCCTGACGATATAAATATAAAATAAGGAAGTGGTACATACATTTTCGAGTATGTAGGTACTCGACAATCGTCTTTACTCTTTAGTAGCATTCGTGGTTTCTATGCATTTAAAACGTAATCTCGTATACTAGTCGACGTCTAGTTTATAATTTTAAATTGCCAAAAGTTGTGAAATCGAAATCAAAAGCGAATTTTTATTATAAAGAGTTTCCTAACGAGATATTTAAATTTATCCGGAATAATAGTTTTATATACCTACATCGTTTGTAATACTTTTATTTATAAAATATTTTTTTTTGTAATTTTCAGTACCTACTAATACATTATTTTGATATACATATTTTTAATTTTTTTTTACATATTTTAATAAAATTAATTACATATTTATGTACATATTTTGATTTTTTTATTACAATAAAGTCCGTTCCCTACTAATGACATAGAATCGCTAATTTCTACTGAATAGAGATCATGCGAATTTCACATTCTTCATATGAAATTTTAAATTTGAATAAATCCGAAAGTATTATTCCAAATGTTGACTCCGATACATGAAAAATTCCAGAAAAAATAACTGAATAATATTTTTCGTAAAAAATGTAGTGTTCCCGTTTGAAAAAAAACAAAGGTTGTACAGTCGCAGGACATACCCTTGAGTTGACATGAAAAAAAAGTTGTAGAAATATAAATTTAATTATTAATTAAAATTACTAATTAATTTAATGGTAACTTAAACAGAAACAAAAAAATTCAAATTTAGGTATGTTCACGGCCGTGACGGCCGTGTCATTATATCAGGAAATTATTTTTTCACCGTCAGTTGTATTACTCAAATCACTCGCGTCTACCACGTAACCGAGACTGCTCACTCGAGATGACCATTTCCATCGAGCCACCCCTCCCCCCCCTCATCACCCTTTGTTGTTACACGGTATGCGAACGTATATATTGTGTTATTGCGTAGACTTCGTATCGGGTCCGATTAATCAGTAGTGACGTGTTCATCTTGGAATGGATTTAGTGGTCTATGGGTCGGAGAGGTAGGATAGCGGGCGCTTGGGCGAAACGTTCGTCGCTGACCATTTTTGAATCACCAGCCAGACGTACATCCACCCCCTACTCCCCGCCACACGCCATATGGATACACGCGTCGCACCGAAAACGTCAAAAACATTTGGCGCGATCGGACACGAGCGAATAAAGACCGCAATCGCTGCACCGGACGTGCGTCCGACCGGAAGTGATCGCCACACATGCCGCCGTATTATGTACGGTTCATTAACGGTTCCGGAGTGGTGGCGGTCGGGCAATATCGAGGAATGCTCGAAACCGTGTTTTTTTTTTATGTTTCGACCGGTGTGTGCGTGCGTTAGTGAGAATGATCGAGAGAGAGTGAAGATGAGGGGTGAGCGGTGAGGGGGTGTGTGATAAATCGCTCTCGAATATTATAATATACGCGCATACTGACGGTCGACGGTAAACACTTATATACCATTGACTCCGTCCAACGTCGCTGGCGTATGATTTAAGGTGTTTTCGGGTACCTAACTTAATCTTCCGAAATCAAGTCCTAACCACCCACCTTGCCCCGCCACCAACTACTTCCAGAACCCTTACGATAGTACCCAAAGCGTTATTACTTTTTTCATATCTTGCAATCTATTGATTTAATTTGTAACCGTTGTCAAATGTAACATTGTACGTTTTACATAACTCTGAATAGCGATTAGTGTTCAAAGTCTGAACAATATATTTCATAGTTATATTTTCATCTCAAAATATAGGGTTTTTCATTTTTACAATAATTTTCGTTTCATTTACGTATATAAAATAATATGTTTTTCAAACATTGATATTAATTACAATAGTTGAATAATCATATGTTAAATTGTTGTGAGAGAATCGTGCCGTTTATGTCTACATTTGTTGAAAATTCCATTTCAACAATGTTAAATTACATTTTTTCGAGTTCTTCATTGAGCCCTGGGGGAGATTTATATACTTGAGATGTCTTTCCTCAGTGCTAAGTTGACAATATTTGGAGTACGCCTACAACCTAAATATTATTAGTGTTAGAGAAAAACCAAAAACTAACATGTTGTCAAATCAACATACTTGCTTTGGTTTCAGCCCTAATGTCAAGGTTTGTTTTACCCCGCAACTTTCGCTACCAAAGCTGATAAAATTATGGAATTTCAATCTTTTCGGAGCACTTTTAAAAATAATTTAACCACCATCGTATACGTAAATCGACTGGTAAAGTCGTATACACTGTATAGCTTCAGTGTTAATATATTATCTAAAACTGATATTTTCGAGAATTCATTACTCCTCGGGTGAGTATACTCGTTGCTCCGGTGGCTCGTAACTGAAGCGGCGTGTTGCGAAATATCTCCGTTATTTTATGTAACGTAACAACAATATTATTGTTGATGTGTATTGAAGACGTAGTTTTTCAGCGATTTTCCGAACCACCGAACGAAACCTCTAACGATAATGTATTGTTTAAGATTAATATCACAATATATGTGAATGTGTGTGTGTGTGCGTGGTGTGTAACACAATATCATAATTTATTGTACTTTCCTGAATTGGACAGCCAACGACAGGCAAAGCTTAACGGCGAGGGAAGGTCAATAGTTCACAAGCTGAAGTTAGTGGATTTCTACACGGACATAACTATATATTTATTTATTTTTATTTAATAAAATTGAAATTGAGACGATGAATAATGGCTAAGAAAACTTGTGGGGGCCCAGGAGTTCTTACGTAATCTTAAATTTTATATAATCATAATTACTATAAGCTATTTAAGAAATTAATGAATTATAAACAAAAATAGATACATAGTTGTACAACAGAGAATTACAAAAATGAAAGAAAGAGTCAAACGACCGTTGTAGGTCCGGAAACGATTTTTCGTGTACCGAACTTGCGTGTATTGTAGAACAATGCCGGTCTAACAGTAGGTTGACAACAATAATTGATATTGTCGTACGTCATTTTCGAAACTTGACATGATAGTGCGCAGTTCAAATGTAAAAAAAAACAAAATAATATAATAATTGGTAGCTACATGTTTTCAATGTTTTCTTTTCTATCCAGATTGGGAATTGCGCCCATCCCAATAAATATTCGTTCCAAACCGAGGTAATCGTGTGGCTTATCATTGCTTATTTTTGTTTTTATAATATATGTAATTTTCTAAAGCAAGAACTGGAAACTTTAAATCCATTTAATTTGAGCTTAAGATAAAAGCGGTCGAAAAGCTGTTGTCTAAAAACGAGACGCGTATACAACTATGCTTTTTTTCTTTCGTTAAAAAAGAAAGAACTGTTTGAAACTTAAAACAGGTGTTCCATTAAATACCACTAGTTTACATAAATATATATGATTACGGTTATATATCTATACGCGTATATTAGTGAAGCGAGGTTTATCTTAAAGCTCCAAGAAGAAACGAAAAGTTTTTGAAAGTTTTGTAGAGGAACTTAAAAAAAGTTTTGCGGTCGATTAATTCGTATTCAATTAAAAATAATAAGAAGACCGTGTTTACACAAATATAAATATGTGCACGCCAGCTGTATTATGCTAAACCTTAGGTATAATAAATAAAAACCTGTCAGACGACGTTATTGGAGTTTGCAGTAGATATAATAATAAATAAATCCATACCGTCCCGACCGAGGAGAGCGGCTTATGCAATGTTATATTGATTACTATTCCCCACCCCCCACTCGACCGGAGTCTCGCGCGTATAATTAGATGTCGTTCAAATCTGTAATAAAAATATATTATCTCGCTTTTCTCCGTTCGAGTTGCTGGTGTGTGCGCGAAACTGAATATTTAGCGTTTTTATTCTTCTCGATAAAATGCTGTTATTGTGTATTATTATTACAATGTACAGTAAATAATGCGACCGACTGCGGAGATTTGCCGAATACCGAGAAACAATGCGGCGAGAGAAACTTGTAAGTCTTATATTCGCCCGGGGGTAAGATATTATAATATACGGTGATGGGGGCGGGGAGAGGTGGAAAAAGAAGGAGAAGGAATTGTTCGATTAAAATGCGTGATGCGTTTTTATTTCCAAACATCCCGGTGGATGTGAGAACGGTGAGCACTTAATATACAATATTATAATATTTTTGGAGTGCGACGAACAATGGTAGCGAAGAGAACATTTTTAATTTTAATTTTACTAACGAAAAAATACAATCTGTGAGTATACATTAAGAATTTTAGTTTACATTTTTTTTTTACATCCAACGATATGAGGTTTACATGAGAAGAAGACATCCACCGGAGGCAATCCTACTCACATTTACATTTTTTTTTAAAACATTTTTAAACAATACCGTGTTGTACAAACGTATTTGTAGATGTATGTATTGGGAATAGGAAAAATAAAAATGCAATTTATTCAAGTCATATAGATATGCCATATGCGTGTATCTATATACTTATATATTTATGTAGTTGAGTGTGTTATGTGACGTGCGATATGTATCGCTCCGTTGCGACAAAAGAATGCCAATCATCTACACGAACGTAATGTTATTATAAAAAAAAACGAATACGTATACTACGTACATTTTTCTACGACCCTAAAACATTTCCGGCCAAGCCTCGGCTCGACCGGCTCGCCAGGGGCGGATAGGCGTGTTCTAACCGGTGTTGTATGTGCCAACTAGGCCAAAATTTAACTATCATAAAAATGGTCAAATAGACAAAGTTTATTAGTAGGATTGGCCAGTGAAGCAAATGAGCTGAGGTAGCATATTGTAAATTAATATTTAAGACAGCCGGTCGGACGAGACCGGGGCAGAGTGTGTGTGTTTCGGTTGAAGCACGTATGTGTAGAGACTACGCCGCCGCGCTTTATGTTTAATTAAAATAGGCTTTTGGTGTGAATTATTGTTTTATTTTGAAAACCCATCAACTCTTAATAACTGAACTAATATCTATTAGCGTTGATTACTAAAGAGAGGATAGAGCGATACCCACGAAAGTGCGGTATACGACACCGGCCAGAGAAAAATTCTAGCGGCTCACATGTAGCAATAGCACACCAAAAAATGACGTCGCCTGCATTTTCGTACTTGTTGTTGTGATAACCCTTAGACCTAAGGGTGGACCACCGATGGAAAAAATACATTGATAAGCACTCGTGTTACTATAATCGGAATTATTCCATATTACTCGTATATATATTTTAAACTTGCAGTAAAATTGTTCACTGTGATGAGCTCATACCATGACGGCCCACCGGGAAAGTCCCGGCATCTCGGTGGGCCTATCCGTCCCTGCCGGGCTCGCCCTGTGCGCGCGCCGGCGACTGTTTATGATGATGATGATCAGGGACGTACGCAGAAAAAATTTTCGGGGGGTGTTTTTGAAAATCAGTTGCTGAAAAGTAGAACTTTTTTTTTTAATAAACATACGAAATTTTTTTAAGAAAATTATCTTTTCTTAGTACTTATAATACTTTTTTATAATATAAACAAAAAAATTACAATACTTTTTTATAATATAAACAAAAAAATTACAATACTTTTTTATAATATAAACAAAAAAATTACAATACTAAATCTAATTTTCGTGAAGTTTTAGCCATTATGTTAAGAATATCTTCACAATTAACTTTTATGTCTCTATGTACATTTAACAATGTTAAACATTCAATTTCTATTACTGCTGGTGACTAAATAGCGCAACAATCAACATTAGAAAACAAGTTAAAATATTAATAAACAAAAAAATAAAAACTAATACGCACCTCATTATTCTTAGTTCGATATTTTTTATTTGTTGAGAAATAAGAAAGTAGTGTTTATTTTTTTTGACGATTCCATACTTTATATTAGTATAATATTATACACCAACTTGAGAGTTAAGAAATAGAACAGTATAATATTGTCACTTTTCGTGCCTCGTTTCAGATACAAAACATGAACGATAATGTCGATAACAAAATATAACAGAAACGTCATTATTCATTAATTTTAACACTCCAATTCGCAGTAATTGTCCCGTCTGTATAGCTTAGGTATTTCCCATGTCCGTGTACATTTTAGAATTCTTTTATACCCACGTCAATACACAGTAGGTATCATTTTATTTTATTTATAAATTTGTTAGTATGTACTATATTTTATTTTGCTTTAGTCGGTTTTTTACAAACACAACGTAATATTATATCTGTCTGTTAAAGTATAATATAAAAATTAATATTAAAATTGAATAAATAAATAACCATACAAAAAACCAAATATTTCGGGGTGTGTTTGAACACCCAAAACACCCCCCTGTGTACGTCCCTGATGATGATGATGATGATGGTGATGATGAAATCATGTCATTGCGTTCCGTTGCAACATTATTGCGAGCGCTACGTCGGACACGGTTCGGTGCCCAAACGCGTCGTGTAAATATGCGCACACGTCGTCGGGTAACACGATATTATAATTTAATATCGAGTACGGCAATACGTTCGGTGGCAACGGGGGTACGGTACACACACGGTCCGTATTTGCATATTGTACGCGCACCCCGGTAGCGACACGGGTGTCGTCTAGACGATGAAACTCGATTAAACGACGGCGATATACACGTGTCGCGGGCTGTTCGACGCGCTCCCGCGGCTCACGGTGATCGATCATGAGTACGTACGTAAATCGTATCGCACTACGCGTCATGAGCGTTGTAGGACCCGACCGGTCAAGGGCGGATACAGATGGGGCGAGGGAGAGAGGGGCCAATAGGGGCGGTTGTGAAAAAAAGTGATTGAAAAGTTGATCAAAATGCTTTTTTCAATATGGTTTCAGTAGGTTTTAACTATGTTTTACGTTCAAAATTAAGAGTTGGTGCATTTTAAAACAAAAGACCCAAAAAACCAGTATTTCTGTCGATTTTTTGTACACAACTTATTTTTATGTCGTTTTATGCCTATTCCTATTCATTTATTTTATTAATTTACGCGAATTGCCTCCCCTTACGTTCAGGACCTCTGGTATCCGCCCTTGCAACCGGTCCGCGGTGAGCCGGGGGACGGAGAGCGCGGAAGGACACCCCGGAGCGAGTTAAGACCGCTTAATCGCGTTGGATGCAGGCGTTTGCATGCGAGGACGGATTTCGCGCGCTACCCGAAAAGCTGCACATATTATGTGTGTTAAAAATGTACTTGCCGAATAGCATTACCGATAAACCCGCGCAGTTTACATCTGCAGCATGCAGTGACCCGTAGTTATCTAAGCACTCTGAATCTTGCCGAGACCGATCGCACCCCCCCCCATGTTTTCCAATACGATTACAAGAAGCCATTAGAATTAGTCGGAGCTGTTTTAGTTACTTCGAGGGTCAGCGCAATAACTATACACTATAGTTGTTAACATGTTAGATTTTGTCATAATTGTATATCATATATATATATATAGGTAATCATTGAGTTTTCATCATGTAAACGTGTCCCCTGAAAAACTGCACTTTCCCTATATAACCATAATCGTTATCCAGCTATCGTGGTCTGGTTCCACCCATGAAGTAATTGTAATTCGTAGTTGTGCTGTAAATAAGATATTCCAATCTCATACATTCTACTTGAAAATGGGTAATACGGTGTACATCGTCGTGGTTGTTACTGAGCGAGGATTCGATACGATTGAATTTGTTTTCAATTCTTTCCGCCGTTTTGAAGCGCAGCAAAGATCTACTTGAGCGTACACACTCGGCACCGGCAGAATGTAATTTTTTCCTCGGCGTTCATGGAAAAATATTCAATTTTCATAGGTAGCGTTTTTCACAACACGTGCGTCCAAAAACATAAAACTGTTTTGGAATCGCAAAATAAATTCCGTGTAAACTTTTTATAGATATTTCACTAAAAAAGATAATTTAATTCAGATACATTATTCTATTATTATTCAATCTAGTTTTATAAAACTTTTATGATTCTAAATAAAAACAAAAGTATGATACACGGACAAATATAATATATTGGTTACGCGTAATATTGTTACTACATTATTTTTTTCCACTAAATAATAATGGAAAATCGATGAAGTGCAGCTGGTTGTAGGAAAAAGAAAGAACCTAAAATTGTACTCACTCGGAAAAAAAATTACTATCGAGCATAGGCTCAAAGAATTGTTATCAAATGATTTTGTTTTACACCTATACAAAGGTGTCTGTTACGAACGGTTTTGATGTTGTCGTCTTTGAAAAAAACTAATTAATATGCGTGGTGAATAATACGTTACAGGGTGTGCCGCCGAGGATTTATCCATTGCGATATCTTCTGAGATAACGAAAATATTCAGTCAAATTCTGTTTTTTTTATATAAGACTCAAAGGGAAAAGGACTGCACATTTTTCAAATTTTGAATTAATTACATATTTTGGTAAAAAAGTAAGATATTAATTTTTGTATTGTTAATTTTGAAAATTTTAATCTACTTTATAGAGTTTAATTTGCTAAAAATGTACACGTATCAATATTTTATTTTAATTTACCTCATGATTTTTAATATTTTTTTTAGTTTCCAGGAAAATTGTATACTATTTGATACGTAAAGTTGTAAAAATGATTTTTTAACTTTTCTAAACTTAACATAAACTTTGGATTAGGATTAAAGATATTCCATACTTTAATTGAATTTCATGTTTTGGGAAAAATATTAAAAAATAATTTTTTACTACTATAGTATTAAATATTTTACTGGAAACTTAATAAAAAAAACTAGTAAATATTCATGAGGTTCATGAAAATAAAATGTTGAAAAGTCATTAATTTTAGAAAAATAAACTTCCTATGTATTCTTCAAATTTTTTAAAATTAATAAAATAAAAAATTACAATATTAAAATTGTTTTAAACTTAGAAATATTTGTAGTACTTGTCTCTGTGAGTCTTACATAGAAAACAAAATTTGAATATCTTCATTATCTCAGGAGATATTGCAACGGGTATCTCCTCGGTGGGACACCCTGTACATATGTATGATATATAATAGTACGTATTAATTATTATAGTTCCGTTAAATTGTATTTTCAAAGCGTTTTTTTTTTTTGCTTCATGCTGTTCTACCGTTCAAAGGTTAAAAGAATAAATATTAAAAAATGTTTTCCTCTGTTAAAAAACTCTATCACACGTATATAATTATATCACGCGCTATATATCATAATATTGAAGTTTTTTTTTTTAAAATACGTTTTTAATATCCGCGAACACGACTAAAAAGCTAATTGGTACAGGTTTTTTGATTTTCGGATGTATACGTCACAGGATCGTGGTTATAGATCAACTTAATTCTACGCTCAGTACGGACTAGTTTACGCTTACGATTACAATAAACAGTTTATTAACGAGTTATCGCATACTTGATGTTTATAGACGTAGTTGTATCGTATTTTTTTTTTTTTTTTTCATTATTAAAGTTTTCCTGAACATTTTTCATCTGAACTTATTTATAGAAGTTGTATCGTATACAATACGTCATTATGTGATGCTCGAAAAAGTAAAAGTTCAGTTTTTAAATTACCCCGCGGGAACTGCCGTTAAAATATATACCGTCAACTCGCCTATACAGAAATAAATCCATCGCAATCGAGTAAATAATATTACATATCAATATTAAGCATTGTTCGATAAACTACAGCCGTTGATGTGTAATACTCAACTGTCAAGCCGAGACCGCCGCAACTTTGCAAAGTGAGTGTGAAAAATAAGTAAAACGAATCTTTATATGAAATTTAAAATTTACATGGTGATTTTTAAAAGATACTCACCCCCATTTAAGCCTTACAAATGATTTGATTGGGATTTTTTTTTTTTGTAATGTTCAAGTTCCCGTGAAACCTATGTTCTTATGCCACTTTAAGGGTGTCCTGTTGTTAAACAAACTTTGTTTTTTTAAATAGAAACACCATATTTTCAGTTAATTTTATTGGAATTTGATGTAACGTAGTCAAAATTTGGAACAATACTTTCGGAATTATTCAAGATTTTAAAATTGCGTATGAATAAATTCGCTTTGTATCTGCTGATCATCAGTAATTAGCAATAATATGTACAAATTATATGAAGTATAACACTATTTTACTCATTAATTAAATTAGTACAATTCAATAACAATTCGTTCGAGTTTGGATTTCGATACACCAAAGTTCATAGTAAAATAACATCAATGGAAAACCGCTGTGAAAAAAGGATCTTTCCAATTGAGAAAAAAGTTCTTATCACCACGGGATACCCTTAAGGTGACATGAAAAAAAAATTATGAAAAACATAGCTTTTGTGGCAGCTGTACACAAACACACGAAAAAAAAAAAGAAGTATTATATTGAAGAATTTATTGATGTAAACATTTATTTCACACGCAGACGAAACTCATAAAAAATGTGTATAATACAATATGTCAATATATTATATTAAATGTATTGTGTTCAAAAAATATGTATTTCACTTTGATTCTCAATTCCTTGGTACGAATATTATAAAGTTTAGAGCATCGTCGTTGGAAAACATTGTTTATTTGTCATGCAATATACTACGTATACACCACGAGTATATATCAAGATAAAAGTATTTAAAAAAAGGAACAATTATGTTGATGATACACAAAGAAAAAAAAAAATAATAATAACGATGATTGTACTCCGAAGAAAAGAGACGCTGGGTTCTTTGTTGGCTAAACGAGTACGGCCGGAACAATAGACGGTAAAAATATATATGATCGCGGTATAGTGAAGTGGTAGAGTTTCGAGAACCCTTCACTCCTTCATATATTATACACACCACAGGCATTTTGGTTAAAGCCATTGATTTTTTATATTCATATATTTTTTGTCCCCCTCCGCGTTTTTCCGTTTTATGCCCAACCGAACATCAGGCTTATGCGCGTGTCTTATCGCTTAGACGTTTCAAATGTTTTATTGAATAAGACTACCACGAAAACGTAGAAACTTACGTTTAAATGCTTTTGTTTTTATTATGAAAATAAAACGAAATGTTTGTCGGGGAGAAAAATATTTGACATTTTTACCGTTAATGAAAATACATACAATATATACGTATATATTATTAATTTAATATGTACGCTGATGCATGTGCACGTTAACGCTTTGAACAGGTGAAATACATATTTATACCTACATATTAAAACATATTATTCTCTTATCAAATTTGTCATGATAATACAAATTTCCAATATTATTAAATCTTTCGCAAAAATGACAAAATGCAACTTTATAATTTTTTTATTCATTCACCAAGTGGAAGGGTCCAAAAAAGTCGGACAATTTTTCATTACAAAAACTTTAGACAGTCATTAGTAAGTATTTGTAAGTATATTAACCGAATTTGTAAGTCAAAACACAAGTACTAATTCCAAAAAGTTTAATAGCCGGACTATTTACGATTTTTAGAGTTTTTTACCGGCCAACATTAAGGTGGTAATTAGTAAGTATTCGTAAGCCACAAACCAGAACTTTTAAGCATGTATTTTTAGAGTTGTGTCACCAAAAACTAGGTACCGAGATCAGTTGCGCAACCAAGGGGGATGTTTTGAGGGTCTGAATACCTCTCTTGGGGCCTTGGATCATATTTTTGGAAATATCATTCAATAACCATTGGTAGTTTACAGCTATATTCACTGTGACGTTTTGCAGTTATACGACATATTATGACGGAAAGAAAGTAATGATTATATTTTGTAATTTAAAATCTGTAATATTGAAATGTGTAATAACTCTTTTAATATGCTTTGAACATTTGACGACTAATACAAATTAATGTGATTTGTATTTTGTATCTAAATGAAATACATTATACTATGCGTTTTCCAGGGTGGATTCGAATAAAATTTACAATACTTTTTCTTTAAAATTCTATAATCGTTAACTTAGAAAAAAAAGAAAAAAAATGAAGGAACCACTGCACATGGATACGCCCCCGGCCACGCAAACGCTTTTGGTGACATGAAACGCGTCATTTCTAGCTGAAGTCTGAGGGTGCGTGTACCCGATCCTCTTGGATCCGTTTTTCGCGATGAACAATTAACAACGTAACGTATTATCTTTTGACATGCAACACGATTTGAATAACGGTTGAAAATTGAAATGCATTTTGTCAATTCACTAACAAGTGACTATACAATATGTATTCGTATAATCGCCCAAAATAAGTAATGAAAATGAACTGTTATGCGTATTTTACACTTTTACGGTAAACATAATAATACGAGTCTTAACATGGTTATGGTTCAGTCTTATAATTTAATATGTTAACTATAGTACCTTCTGTAAGATTCCGTGGTGAACGAAAAAAATTATTCGATAACAGTGAGTCTAATAATTAGTAATTAGTAATTACGAACAATTTTTAAACTGCAGTAATTATATGACAGGACACTTAAACAGTAATCCGAAACGCAGTGGTAAGCCGCCCGAGTGTCAACAGTACCTATGCACAATACGAATCGTCATAAAGCGCATATAGTTATTTGTATCCAAAAGTCATTTTCGATTTGAAACATTTATTAAAATAAATATACTTGTGCAGATACTGTAAACACGTTGGTGGTGATTGTCGAATTACTTGTCATCGAATAAACATTTGATCGATAAAATATGCAAAAAAAAATTCCTATATCGACATAGTAGGGAAATGAATCATATTGAATTTTCGCTTCCCTTTCTGCTCGTCAAAGTTGAGCCATGATAATAACCACGGTAGCTGGAAGTTACAGCTAAAGTTCAATAATTTTGAACGACTTTATAGGTATCCCACGCGATTTCCAATAGTTATCGCGGTGTATCTTAAGACACTATTCTCAAACACTAGAAATTATTATCAATCCGGTTTGTTTTATTTCCCCTGAATAGACATGAATTTTCACGAGATTGTACCAGAAAATCTTAAGACTAAAAAGAAGCGATAATTTAATTTGAAAACGTTTTGATGCAAAATGTTGTTACAAAATTAAACGTCAGAGCTTGGAAAAACAACGTATCTGTGCGCAACAATATATCCGTTGAAATAATTTGCATAAACAAATCACGAGAGCTTACATTCAGTGTATAATAAATATATAGAAAATACACTTTATTTTACCCGGGTGCAACGTTTTAACGTTCAAAACAAATTACTTTCATCGTATGTTTTTGAGACCAAAATATTTCTTTGTAGTTTGAAATCATTGAAACCATAATGATATTTTTAAAACATACTTATTTCCTATTCCGATTTTTTTTTCTTATTTTAAATTTTTACTTTTTTTCAAACGATGACTTACTCGTATATGTATAAAAACCATGGTTAGTTAATAATCTATATATATGTATTTAAAGAAAGATAAAAATTAGTTTTCGACATTTAAAACTCACGAAAGGTGTACGTTTGTGATCGATGACAATACGTTTTGACTCTATATAGATGAGCCTATCTCCAATCCCAACATTTTCCAGAAGTACACTTTTTCAGCAAGTCCGTGGACGACAAGTGGTTGGGTGGCCATAAATATTATTTTTTATTATTACCAATTGTCATTAAAATATCTGATCCATGTAAAACAACACATAGCCTCAGATTTCAGTTTAAAACATCAATGAGTAGTTACGAAGAGCAAATTTAATTTACAATCTGCAATTTGAAAAAAACACACAACCCCTAAATGAATAAAAAAAAAAAAAGGTTTAAATTCAGTGTTTTAGAGCGACAAAAATGCCTGAGCCCGCTGTAACACCCGTACGGTCACAGAGTGCGTGTTCAGCATTTTGGGTCTCGTTCACGGTGTATGTGGAAGGTGTTATTTCTAGAGTTATTGCAGTTTGAAACAGGACGGTCGTTGGACTAAACGTCGTGATCGCACGTCGTATAGAATGTTAGAAATGAAGTAAATATATGCACTCATAGTGCAATGGCGTGTATGCTTGAGAAACGGAGAAAACCGCCCGTTGGCAGAAACTTCTATTGGCCTTATGCTTCGTGTACGCCGATAATTTACAGCACTGCGGGAGAGGTGCAGACGACGTTTTCGTTTAATTACCTACCGCCGCCGTACGGTCGGGCGGGCGTGAACTTTCTGTTAGACCCGGTAGCGGGTCACGATGCACGCATTTTCAAGTATTAAAGCAAATTGAAGGTAAAACGTGTACATAAAAATTCGTTCAGTTTTGTTCTAGTACTTTGAAGTGTACCTTTTTTTTGCCGATAGAGTGTTATATAGGTTTTAGGACTTGGGTCGAAAGGCCAATATATATCACCGAAACGGGTCGCGGGTCGAAAGAGACCAAAGGTTACTGACCATCGGATTAGCGGCTAATGCCAAGTCGTCGGCGATCAGCGGGTACATCGAAGTGCGTCCGGTGACTTGATTTGCATAATGGCTCACGTCTGCGTGGAACGTAGTATTGTGCATGAGCGAACGGAGCACTGTCACTGCCGGAACATTTGGCTTCAATTTGTGTTCGACATTCGTTTCGCCGAGCCTCGAAGCTCAATATTCTACAACGCGGTGGTTGTGTGTTTAAGAAAAATGTTAAAGAAAAAAGCGTATCGATCCCTGTGCCGAACACTCATCTCAGTCCAGCTCTTCGTTTATGAAATAATAATTGAACCAACACCGCACGATACTATACTTAGAAGCAAAGCTTATGCATTTTATTTTTTGTTAAATGTTTCATATTTATTATGAAACACAAGTACAATTTAAAGAAACGCTTTATTTAAAACGATAAAAGTAAAAAAAATAAACTTAAAGTGTTTCATACCTATACTAAATAGTACGTTCAATTGATATTTTTATTTTGTGTTAATACTTAGAGGGAGCGGAGGGGAAGGTCGGATAGTTTTTTTATACCTAGTTAATTCCCGGGAAGCTTTCCATCTCCCCCCCCCCCCTTGACTGATGTTTAATTTTATAGAATAATTGAATCTTTATGTGTTTAACAGAACATTCACGTTCATAAAATATACACGCAACTATAGTATAATATAATTTATTTCACATATTTCCTTACGTCATTTGATTCTCTTTCGGCGAACGTACGTGAATTCATAACCGTCGACTTGCGTTTAGTTAAATATAGTATGAAAGTGTTACGATATAATCCAATACAGTAAAATGTAAATTATATGATCAAATATTAATAAAAGTAATAAATATTTAATAATTATTCATATACAAATGTCATATTAGTGCAAATTGTCCTGCAGCAAAATCATCAACGCGCCAAGATATACGTAAACTGTTCCAGTACCTATTGCCAAACACATTACTCAAGACGTGATATTTCACTGAAATATGCAGAAGTTTGTGGTTACCATCGACTTGGTAGTTTAACATGGAGTGGTTACTGGTTAGTACATAGTTTATGACTAGAGCCTAGCTTTATCATGGCGTAATGTTTGAGTGTCCATAAGTTGTCAACACAACTAGTTGTCGTGACAAACGATGTGGCAGAACTTCACGCCGATGGCACATGTAAAGTTGCTCTATCAATAATTATTAGTTATTACTATAGTTGTAGACACCTATATATCATTCGTTTGAGCATTCAGAATCACTTAAGATTATATTTTATGTCATTCATGTACAAGTCATAAACTATTATGTAATATTTCTTATAACATAAATATTCCAAAACACACTCGTGACATTTTTTCAATTCGCGTGGGAAAAATACAAAATTGTTATAACTAGGTGCTTTGAAATAATTATTTTTAGTTTCAAATAAAATTACATTTTCAATACGTACAAAGTAATACAAATGTGGACCTCTAAGTAAATTTCGAATTCAAAAGAAAACTATGACTTTTATGACTAAGTTATAATACATACTTTATATTTTTCTTAATGTTCTTGTACAAATTTAAATAACATGTTCTACAGAAAAATAAATATAATACCGAATACAATTTAGACAATTATAAACATTATATCAATAAACGATTCACAGAAAACTTTGTATTAAAAATAATTGAATCTAAAAAAGGCGGAAACAATTTTGAAGTTTAAAGAACGTCATGGCGACTTATGGGATAAAATCATTGTTAATAAAGTTATTATTTTTCTTTCCAACCACGGACTGAGAAGTATTTGAAATTATAACCAAAACGGGTTTTTGAAGGATTTGAAATTTGTATTAACACAAAAACTATTAAAAATGTTCCATCTCATCCGTCAAGTTCTATTTCATACATAGGTGTGAATATCATTTAAGATGGGAAGGGGAGAGGGGGTGAATCCCAAGTTACTCAATGAAGTGATATTATTGTTGAAGCAATAAACATTGTTGTGAAGTACGACAATGATATTACGAATTATTTTAGCTAATAATAGTATACTAGCACACACACACACACACACACACACAAACACCCACATGCACACACCCACACGCACACACTCACAAAAACACACACACGCACACACGTATACGGTATACGCACACGCACATACAATACACACACTTTAACACTCACACGTTATTCACGTACAGCCTAAACGGGTTAATCGGATCAAAAAGTTTCGCCTGGTTCATTTGCGGGCGACGACAAAATCGCATTCAATCACTCCTCCTTGCCACGTATTAGAATAATATTTATTATTATTATTATTAATATTATTATCTGTTCTCGAAAACTTCAAAGGGGCGTCGTAGACTTAGTGCCTTAGACTCGGGTGTAGTTATATCGAAGATGTTTCAGATACGGATAGTATACACGCAATGACGTTGATCGTTTTAGCAACGTTCTCGAACGTCCTTTTTTTGAATAATTCGGTAACATTGAGAAAAATAATTACAATTTTCAAAATATACCTTAACTTTTGGTCGCTTTTCTACCGCGCCACCGCGGTCGGTATCCGCCCTCTCCTGTGCTCCTGTGTTTGTTTATTAATTTCGCAACACACTGCACGTACATGAAATGTACGGATCGCAACACGCGACACCGGGAGAGTGCTGCTCGCAATAAGAGCTGACTGAGCAATTTTTTCCCCTCTCATTCTTTTTCTCCGGTGCTCCATGAGTTGGGCTCTGCCAGCGGAAATAATATTACGTGTACACGTCGCGAATAAAACAATCGTTAACGCTATATAATGCACTTGTCAATACACACAAACACGCACGCACGCACATTGAATGTATATACACGGGTAGCGTTTTGTAGTATAATATATTCGGTCGGTATATATTATAATAATAATAATGTATGCGTGAACGTGTTTTGCCCGGAGAGACAGAAATAATGCGGACGAAATAAAAAGCGACGATGGGAGAAAAGGGTGAAAAATAAAACTGCAAACTAGTCGGTTTCTCGTTCAGATCACATCTGGGGACAGTAGCTCGAGCGGTTCGTCGCGGTAGTATTCAAAATGTAAGACCACCGACCCCCATATAGTACAACGATAATATACCGTTTACCGTTGTAATCGCAATGCCGTGTTGAAAACGGGAAACCAAATTGTTCGAGTATAATATGATAACTGATTAGTATGTATTATTATTACAACAGCGTAAATCATATTCATTCACTCAAACGCATTCTACATCGGCCACCGTGATTTCTTCCGACTCTATAAATGCTTCCGTACTATAATACAAAATATAGATAGCCTGAAAAACATGAAAATTGATTTTACGAGTCTAAAATTATGGTATCAATGTAATAGGTGATGATGATATAAAAAATGGTTACAATGTGACAAAAAAAGTTAAAGTTTATAATCCTTTCGGTGATGTAAAAACAAAAGTTTCAATAATAACTTCCATACAATAATAAACGTATGATTTAACCCAGTGTTTCCCAACGGGTGAAAATGTATTTAAACGAGGAAAAATGAAAAAAAAAACAAAGTTATGACCGGTTATTATTAACTTAAAATACTTAAATACATAATTTGTTTGCACTTTTAGTTATATTTATTACCAATTAAAATTATTTAAAATGATGAAAACAGTTATATAACTTACTGTTATATATGAAAAAAAGAGCGAAACTCCTAGGGCGGATGATTCTCTACGGTCACAGAAATCTAATTGCTGTAAATCTCACTATATTATAAAAGTCTGCGTCTAAAACGTAATTTGATTAGAAAAACTTAAAGCCAATTTCATCACATTAATCATACGAATCTAATAAACTGAAATGTACTAAGCTGAATATCATTAAAATATGTGTGCATAATGCATACTAATCAACCTGGAAAAAATCTCCAACGGTCATTAATAAAACGATTCAAAGTGAAAGAGATGTCTGGTGGATCAGATTATTTTTCTAAATACGAGTATAGTCAATATAGTTTGAGAACCAAATTTCTTAAAACATAGGTTGAAATGTTATGACTAATGCAAAAAAAAAAAAAGATTAGAAAATAAACTATCAAACATCTATTAAATGCTAATATTTATAACACACGTATGTTTGGGAGTCGCTACAATTCATTTTCATAGAAAAACAACCATATATATTGTGTCCATGAAAAATAAACGAGTGGAAAATAGTGCGTGGAGACGAAAATACAATATTATAGCTATATACACAAATGAAATATAACAGTGACAACAATAGTAATAATGATTTTAGTCTTAATTAAATATGATCTTCAAGTAGTTTTTTTCTGAACAGTACATAATGTACTGTGCTATGCACTATTTGCACAAAATCAAAAACGAGACTGAAGGTAAATACTTTTAAATATTTTTAACGCAAACAACAATAAATCGTCGTGGTGAACGTATTTCCGAGAGCTCAAAATAAATACGCTATATTATATTAGTTTTACGAGATTCAAAAACAAAACTAAATGGGATTAGAGTTTTTATCTCCGGTCACAATATTACCGCACGTGATTTCGTGGTCGACTTTTTACACATTGTTTATGACGACGTTATAAAGGTGTATGCCAAATTTCAGCTTGATGGGATTTTTTCCGAACTGAAAATCTTATTTGACTGGGCTACGTTGTACTGTCGGTGTTTAACCGCAGTAACAGCGGGTTACCAATTAATTCGTAAACCGCAGTCGGTACAGGACGATTAACATGATAATAATATTAATAATAATATTAATAATAATAATAATAATAATAATAATAATATAAATTATACATATTATTTATTTACACACATTGTATGAATGATGGACTACAGATTTTAACTATAAAGAAGTGCGTATACCATTGTATGTTTAAAATTCTTTGTTGCAACCCGTTCATCGGAACTCACGTTTTTAAGCCATCATGTTCAAAACGCATTGTGTTATTTTTTTTTGAACGAATTAGAATAATAATAAAATACATCGTTTCACACAATAAAAAAACTCGACGGACTCAAGATCATATTTTGAACGTATTTTTATCCGAACGAAACCGTATAAACACAACCATAATATACTCTGCGTTTAGCCGAGACACAATAGTCAGATCGCTGTGCACCACGTACCGATTATGTATTATTATTATACAGACAACGAGCCGACAGAATACATTAAAATCCGACGCTTGGTAAATATTTTATTTTCACTGATAATACGACGAGTGGCTGATCCAAGGGGGTAATATGCAGGGATGTAGTCCTAAAATTATTTGTGAGTATGCTTAATATGAGGCAGCTTTAGGGGGGCTTTTGTCATCAACCTCTACCCCCCCCACCACCATCACCGTTCTATTATATAAATTAATAATAATACATTTTATTAACTTCAACAGTGTAATAATTAATATTATAGACTGTCGAATGACAAATAAGTAAGTAAATAACATAATATACTATGATATAATTATTATTGATTGTTGACAAATCTTAAATACACTGTAAAAACAAAATACGTCATAATATAATTTTATCATGTTATCGATAGCGCCGATAGCGGCTAATCTAAAAATAGACTGTTGTATACAAAAATCCATTTAAAATATTATATCATATTATCTACGAGCAATGGGCATTCCGTAACCCGCATTTCTCGACAGTTGGACATAATAATATTATGTTATAGAATAAAATGATTACTGCCTACTGACATAAGACAATTTTTGTGAAGTGACCAAGTGGCTAATTCTGGGTATACGCACGTTTTTCATAGCATACTTGCGGTCTCTAGTTTTTTTCTTGAGTATGCTCTCTTTTTAAAATTTGGAAAGTGGGTATGCGGCGCATACCTGCGCATACCCTCCACTTCAACCCTGGTAATATGGTAAATACCCCCGCCACCCTTGAGCTTATTATATTAAATCTTTTTAAATGTACATTTGATAATTTTACATTTTTATCATACGACCACAATACTCGATTCGCAATAGCCACATCGATGGCTTACAAAAATAATGGAAATTACAATAGACAAGTAGTACACATAAATGTAACAAAAATAACAACATCATGTAACGCAATCGAATTAAACTGATAAACTGTCAATTATTAAGACTTGGTCGCACTTCGTTAGTCGTTAGTCGCGCGGGTTACTATTGTATCCCACTATTATTGATTATGTCATATCTTTATTGCAATTGGTTTTTTAGAAGTCTAATTTTAGATACCTTTCGATAATACTTGCCACTTACATTTATTATCACTATTTACGATTTAGTTATCAATTAAATGCAGTTGTATACAGTTGAACTCGTTCGTGTAACATATGTATCCCACCCGACTATTGCCGTAATTATTATAACGTAATAAATAACGTAAGCCAGATAATTTATTGTAATTATGATTTTTTCCAAGTAGGAATAAATAAAAGTATTATTAAAATTGGATATTTATTATTATGCATTATAGAACATTATATTTTACTATGAACAATAATATGGTAATTTTGGACTAAATATTATAAAAACACATTCTGGAAGTGTTCTATAATATTATGATATATTTAAAAACAGTAATAATTAATCAATAATTTACTATTAATGATTAACATTGATGGGATACAATAGTAACCCACGCGACCAATGACTTTATAAATAACCACGCGACTAACGAAGGGTTAAGAATTAACACCACGGGTACTTTATCTTATTTTTTTTGTATGTAGATACTTTGTTATATCATAGACATAACCGATTGAGGTATGTCGCATGTAGTCCTTAGATAACTAGCTATTAGTTATGTACTTAACATCAATCATTATTTTTTTTTTTTTGTAATATGAGAGCAAGTATAATAAGTCCGTACAAGTATTAGCATTGATGTCAGTTTGTAAGAATCGATCAAGAACGGTGATCGTAAAAAGTCTTTGTAGTTAATACCCTAGCTATTGAAAATAAGACCAAATTCGGTATCGGATAAATTTCCATTAACCCCCCAAACCCCCCTTCACCATTTATTAATATATGTTGGTCCACCACTGTATACGACACTACACATAATATCTGTTGTCGGTTGTTTTTAACTAGTTAACCAGCGATTAAGTCTCAAGTATATCGTAATATCGGCATTTATGGAGACAAATATTATATGGTAGATATCTATATAACTACTTTGTGAATGCTATTTTACCACACAAAAACATTGGTTTGTAGGATCAGAGCCACCCTGGAGCAATAAATAGTTGGTACTTCTGATCAAGGAGCCATTAAAAGAACATGCATTTCATGTAATGCTATAAGAATATGTAAAACAACGTGATACAAATATAATACCATACAAGTATATAGTATTATTTATTTTTCAGCTTTAAGCGGGTACGTATAAAACGTGTAACAGTTTACCTTTAAAAAAAAAAAAACAGTTTAATGCATTTGGCATTGTTCAATTGTACATTTATCTTTTTTATTTATTTCAATTTCCTTTTTACAGTACTCACTACAGTTTAATTGAATTCGTTTACCACACACTGCAAACAATTAATAGGATATGTCATAGGACCTTACGTTCCGACGCTGGTGGCGCAGAAAATCGATTAGACAAAACCACAAAAATCGTTTATGAATAGCATTATTTTACGCAATTCTACGTAAACTGTGATTAATACCGCTACAATTACAATTCACGACGATGTAATATTTTCTATATATTCCATGTTCATAATATATTTTGGTGCTATACAAGTAATGGGTATTTTTAAAATTAGAAAGTAAATTAAATTTTTAATAATGACTATATATAGGTATTTGTTCCTGAATATATAAGTATGACATTTCAAATGACTGAATACGTACTACTGGATTTAACATTGAGAAAAAAATAAGTACTAAATATTTATTGTTTGAACATTACAACTCTTATGTCAGTCCTATTTATCAAAATCTCCTTTCACACCTATGTTATTCCGCCCCTGTGCGTGATGTACTACGAACCGACCTAATGTTTTGTCCACATACATACCTGATGATATGTCTGTTATAATACGTAAACACTATATTATAATAATTTTACCGGGTTGTATTTGTGTTGCGGATCAAATTCATTTTTTTTTCGAGTGTAGTCGGACACTAAAATACGTTTGGGCAATTTATTCAGCCGTCGTATTGTTTGATTTGACGTTTGGTTTTCGAAATAGCACCAAACAGTTGTTAACTAAAACCAATAAATACGGTACTAATTCATGCGGTTTGCATAAATTACATAACGATAAGTTAAATGCACTGCAGTAAACGTTAATTTTTGTTAAATGTACAAGTCTGAACGTCGTGGTGAGAACTTTTCGGTTTTCAATGTTTCCATTTGAACACGTTGAACTATCCATGTAGTGACAATTTTTCCTCGTGAATACGTGCGTTGAACCTATGCGAGTAATAATACAACAATAAGACAAGAAGCAGTTTTAAATACAGCTTTGATAAAAATCACGTGGACGAGAATATTTCTAATACAATCGGAAAACTTAAGATTGGTTAGTCGTATTTTCTGGACGAAAAACATTTTTGCGCTTAAAGTCAATGCTACAACTTAGTGCAAATGATCGTGTGTTCACTGCACGTGGCCGTTGCTTACGACTGTTCTGTATCTTCTAGGCATTTGGTTGATTAACAATATAGCCTACCGTTCATGGAAATATGATGCAGGTACTGCATTCCTATTGGTCTACGAATGGCACTGTCACAGCTCGTTATTCCACACAATACTGTTGACACACGTGATGAAATAAACACATTTTCACAACAAGATTCACACTTTCAATTAATTAAAAAATAATATATTACAAGATGTTACATCGATAGGACTATACTAATATTTTTATATATTTAAGATGTTTAAAATACTCATGTATTATGTTCTAATCATTGAAATTTACTTACCTAATATTTTACTGCAATAGTTACCCACATTGAATTTCACTAATTCGGTAATTTTTATTAAATATTTGGATACAACTTCAGATATACTTTTTAAAACCATGGGTGTGGTAATTGATCGGTTTACATGATTGTTTTGTTTTATTTCTTTTTTTTTTTATTGTATCAGCCATGTTCTAAAATACATTTTGGTTACACTCGCATGTCACGATTTCTAGTTTCTATTTACGTGTGATAGTATTTTATGACTAGTAATAAACTGGTCCTTAACACCAATGGCACTAGAGTTATGCATTTACCGTTACCCGATGCAAGGGCATACCCAGGGCGGGGGGCTAAGGGGCTGAATCCTCCCCCCCCCCTACAGCCTGTATAGTATTGTTTTTTATGTACTAAAGTAACAACATTCATAAAAAAGAGGAATTTCCGGAATTTGAAGTAATACAAACATTTTCAAATATCTCACCCAAACGAATGCAATAAATAGATTGGACAAAATAAAATTTGTATATATTGTTTATTGTCTATTGTTCTTTTGATTGAATGTAATGGTTTTTTTTTCATACATATTTTGAACAATTTAATATTCGTTATATTAGACAATATTATCTACTTTATTTTTTCAAACCAAATGTCAGAACTGGGTAAATATTTATTTTCAAGCCCCCCTCCCCCATTGAAAAATCCTGAGTACTCCAATGACTCGATGAGTTGTACAGAAGAGTTAAACATGTTAGATTTTGTAACGAACTGTTACGACGAGACGAGTACCACGTCGTATTTTTCTCATACGAATACAGTTTTTCAGGTCAATTTAATTGATAAACCGTAAGACTATGACTAACCACCGCGGCCGGTTGGTAATTAGTAGGGGCCGGAATTATATTCATTTAAAATAGCCAAAATAAGATGCTAATATTCTCTAAAAAAGTTGAAAATATTCTTGCAATATTCTTTAAAAATCATAATAAAATATGCGAAAATATGCTTTTTTATTAATATATTAAAATAAAAATTGTGTTGTATTATTCTTGAAATAAAAATATTCATTTATATGCAAAATAATATGCAAAAAATAACCAAAATAATACATGTTAAAAAAATTGATTAAATTATATTAATAACAATAAGGTATTTGTAATTACGAAAATTTTTGAAAACAGTTAACAACTATATTTTGCTCCATATGTTCCGGTGTCATATTTGTACGACGGTCTGTTAATATGTTTTTATACGTGCTAAATGAACGTTGGACGTCAACTGAAGTCACGAGATCACAAAAAATATCGAATGTCTATAGAAATTAATCGATATATTCTCAAATATTCTTTATTGTACGAAATATTCTTTTATCTTGAAATATTCTCAAATATGCTAAAAAAACTTTTGCCATTAATTAACCGGTTTCATGATTTGTAAAGATTTCGAACCCCCGTCTGACTGCATAGCTTCAAAAAAAATATGCAAAAGAATATAATTCCGGCCCCTAGTAATTAGTAATTATTATTGTTTAATGCGGTGAGAAGGGTGAGGCAAAGCAACATCAAGAACCACCAAATTGTATTGATTTCGACTTGGCTTCCGAACGCTTAGGCTACAAATTCTGAATTTGTAGCTACGAACGGTTACAAATGAGTTGCGAAAAGAAGAAAACTTGAGTAAATTACCCTATTTCTTACTTAATAAAACGCGATAATCGTATAATTACATATTTCTGTATAACCGTCCATTTGTTTTCCTCTGGTGACATTATATTATATACGTGACGCTTATTGTTAAAATAAAAACCATTATAAATGTTTGCAACGGTACGCGTCATGTGGGTGGAAAAATTTAAATTTATCGACTTTGCCGCCCCGTCGAAAACTTTAAATTATTAGTACGGGTAGTTTTTTAATTTATAACCGTATTGCGGTTGCTGTTTTTTGTATCGTATTGGCGATCGGATGAAGCACACGATAACTACAGATAGTTACCGATATTATACACGTACTGCACGTCGATGCGAATAAATCGTATAATATAATTAATAAACGTCCGATAACACATTGGCGCATTGTTACCGGTCTAACCGATTGTTATTATTTTACTGCGAGTTTGAAAACAATATATATATATATTATATATATACCAGGGGCGTATATATGGGGGGGCTGATGGGGCCCGGGCCCCCCCCCGAAATGAAAAACAAAATTATTAAAACATTTTATTTTGGACATGAATAATAACTTATGGCTCAGGAGTAATTTAAGAATTGAGGAAAAAAATAGAGACTCTTCATTAAAAGCACATGCTCTAAGCAATTCCTTAAATCAATATCAATTTATTGTTAATCTTTTTGTTTTGAGTAGCATGCTTTCCATGACACACAATTTGTCTGAAATGCTACGTAAGCGATATACTATGTAAGCGATGAAGAAGTTCTTAATAAGTTTGCTAGCGTGCCGAGAAACCTTGATTTTGTATTATAATTTTTTTTTTTATTTATTAATTATTAATTTGTTGGTATACCTCGTATTTAAAATGTATAATATTCGTTTATTCTTGTAAGAAAATATGTAATTAATTTTGAGTGACTGTAGTAAAAAAATTGTTTACTGCAATGAAGAGTTTTTATACATTTTTTACATTACATTAAATAAAAAATTAAAAAATGAGTTTATTTTTTCTCTGGTGAAGTAATGATGATAGTCCAAATAGTCCAAAGGTCTTTTAGCGTTTAAGCAATATTTGTCATTGTGCCTCCTCCATCATTTCTCCCTAAACTCTAAATACATAATCGGCCCCCTCCGAAATTAAATCCTATATACGCCACTGATATATACGAGTATACGGAAAGAAAAACAAAGACATCACTTATATTTTCTGTACAGACCAATTCTTCGTTAACCGTTTTAACTCATTGAAATTATTATTGAAGATGATAAATAAATAAAATTAATTATTGCTTATTACATTTATTTACGTCAAACATTAATCCGACGATGGGTATCATTGAACACGTAGATGGTTGCGGTGATGGGCGATCGTGAGTATTACGCCCTCAGTGAACGGGCGGTAAAAAAAGAGTATACGAGTAGGTGCGCTTATTGTAAACTTCGCCCGACACATTTTAAGGTGAAATTTGTGCGTAGGCATAATTTGCGCTTAACACACTTTTAGGTACGTACTACGAACTCTTGTGTATAGTATATTGCGTCCGATAGTCATTTAAGCAGTATTATAAAATACGTGTTCAAAATATTACATCAACTTGTTGAAGGACGTGGAAAAAATTAATATTTTACACTGTCGATTATTACATTTCACTAAGTCAATTCAAAATTTTGAAACGTTCTGTCATTTATAAAAAAAAAAATACACTTTTCGGAGGATGGTGCGAATGGTCATGGTGTGAACCTCCACGTGGTTCCCTCTGGATTATGCTAAACGGCTAGCATTCAAATAATATTACTGAAATTACTGCCGGGCAAAATTTACTGCATAACTTAAGTCCTTACCTAAAAAATATATGTGTGGCGTGGACGCGTGGTTTAATATTTTCCCCTTTCGTCGGGCGCAATTCGCATCTGCCCGCGGTTATCTTGACGCGGATTTAATTTCAGTTATATTCTGTAACACGCGTGAAAACAACAATGTCGGTTTCGGGTTAGCAGTTAGTACAAATATCGCGGTACCAAACGTAAAATATGTGCAGAACGACATCGTTTCAAGACTTACAAACATTAGTGCGCACACGCGTTTTGACGTATTGATTTTTTGGCGATTTTCAAAAATTCTATAAATTATTCTGCTTATCCCTTGCATTTGAGTGGTTGATAATTATTATTGTTACCTCTTATCGAGTTATATTCGACGCACCAGTGTAGTGGCGTATACATGTATATTCGAAACGAACAACGTGTTTAAATTGTTCGAAAACGGATGACTGGTGTATGAAAAACGGGTGCACGATTGATCTTGTCGATAACTATTATTTCCTTTGTATTTTTTACTTGATACATGCAGAACCATAACAGTCACGAAAAAAATCCTTAAGTGCAATAGCTGAAAAGTGGGCACCCGAATAACGATTATTGACGTACAGTGCGCTCTTATTTTAATACGGAAAACGTTGCAGATCATTGGATTGTGTGTTGACGGGAAAAAATCTTCGAGACAAATGTATAGCTAATGCCAAACCCTTACGATACAGCAGTCCACAGGGTGTACCAAATCGTGTGTGCAAAACGAAGCGTGATTGATATTACTGTGGGTATGGACTACTAACTGCAGTTACGTCCAGCACTTCCATAAGCGCTTATTGATGAACGATGTAAGCTGTACTATAAGAAATAGCATAATATACATCACAATGAAAATTGTTTTTTGTTTTTTTCTCGTTTCAAAATGTACCAGTAAAATATAACGGTAATGAAAACTTTAATTTAAACACAAGTTAACGTGGATGATTTTCTCAGTCTTTGTCCTCAAAATAGTATTATAATATTGTATGACTCTACTCTAGATCCCACTGGTGCGGTGTCAAAATTATCCGGGTTATGTCAACAGCTGCAGTGCCCGGGTACAACGCGGTAGCGGTGATATTTGAGTTTGAAGATTATATTCTATAGTTCACCCGGGTAATGTGGTCATTAAATTAAACATTACCCACGCGTAATCACCACTGTCATATGTAATACCTGTAAATGAGTATTTTTAACCATGTTGACATTATAATTTTTCCCTTTACGGCTTAGCGCTTCATTTAACGAGTTTGAGTTTAATTGGAAATAATTAATGAGCGTATACAAACACGAGGATTATGGACGAGTTGTGTGTTCACCGTAGCGATCGTTTTGAACGACTGCAAAACTAACGCAGTTCTCATCGTTTCGCATTTGTTCGATTGCATTATTCAATTATTACATTGTTCAACATCGCAATATTGTAATTCGGTCGACCAACATACTATAATGTTATTACAATGATCGCTTTATATTTTGATCGTAATCTTTTATCATTCCGCGATTATAGAATACTTGAGTTACTTCAATTATTCTATGTGACCAATGTTTTTATTAGCAACGCGTTGAATAATATATTTGATACAATATGGTAATCGCTCGGTAAGAATATAGTGTGTATGACTCCAAAATCGCTTCTATCCACGCCATGCAGAGCGCGCAAACAAATTTGCTATTTAAGGAATTATTTTCAAAGAGTTGTCGAGAGGTACTACTGTACGTATATTTTTAGGCGTGCATTTTTAGCTCCCGCGGACCGCGGCGGAGGAAATAAATGCAAACTTACAAACTTCGATGATTAAACTTAAAACAAACACCTCAGGCGGATTCCCCGAAGTGCGCGGTTGTTATCATAGGGGCCAGTCAATAGTAAGACCGACACCGCGTTGTTTCCGCGTACACGCATTGATATACCGTTTAAAACAGGGATGGCCAATCGCGGCCCACGAGGTTCATACCACTTTTACGATATGCGTTGATTTTTGTACAAGCCATTTGCGTGTGCTTAGAATAGAATATTCCGGTATACCCGCGTAATGCGGTGCCCGAGAAACAATGTCTCACTAATTGAATACATTCAAATTGCTAATCATTTGACTGTTTTAATTATTGTCAGTATCTACGTTTAAAGTTTATGATGTGTACGAGTAATAATGAAAACAAAAGCGATACTTAGTTCATCATGTTTGCTTTAAATGCATTCACCCAAAAATTTGTTTTATCCGGTCCAATAGTCTAATATGAGGATTTATAACTTTGTACGCAAAGTAATATATAAAAGGAGATCTAGTCGCTAGATATTTAGATGCTAGATAATCATGATGCATTTACAACATGGCCCGCGAGATTATTTGGCTGAGGCTTAAAATAATATGATACGCAAGCATTCATACGGATTTGATATTCTGTAGTGCATTGGCCGTACAACTTTGGACGTTTTAACCGTAGCAACCGCGATAATGCCGAATTTCAAAAACTGACCGTCTGGCGTATTGCGGCTCAACAACTGCAGCAATGCCACCAATGGCCTCAAGAATAATGACTAAGGACCGGATTTATATGCAAATGCATATATGTATTGGAATAAGCTTTTTGAAATCTGATGAGAATTGTGTCCGATTTAGATCATTCTTATTCAAATAACACTAATTGTATTTTGCATATTTTGCATATTTCAACGTTTTTACCTATTAAATGCATATTTAATGCATATTTGTAGTTTTATAGAGCATATTAGGTACTATTTATAGCACATTTATTTATTTTTCGTGGTTTTCCTAACCTAACACATTAAGCAACTTCTGATAATCCAGTGCAATAAGGTAAAATATGAATTCAATTTTTGATAATCCAGTGCAATAAGGTAAAATATGAATTCAATTTTTGTTTTCACTTTTTAATAATGTGGGCTAATATTTTATAGATTGAAGATAAAGATTGTTAAATGGCGAACTTAGTGAAGACGACAAAATACTTTTTTATATATTTAAAACCTTTTTATACCTTTTTTAATACTTAATTAGTTAATACTTATTTTTAAATAGTTTCAAATAAAATGTCAATTTTAAATGCATATTTTGTAGCATATTACAGCATTTTTATAAGCATATTTTGAGGATTTTTTGTGCATATAAATCCGGTCCCTAATAATGACGTATTACGCATGGCTCGTATGCCACCACGTAAGTCACCTCATGTTTTCCAAGTGCACCGTAGTACGACCACCTCCCCCCCCCCCTCTCCGCCGATCTTGTACCTACGTCTGAAACAATACTGCAACGTTGCGGTCATCGGTGTTCATCTGAAAACAACAACACCCATAATAATAATAATACTCGTGTACACCCGTGTGCAATGCGACCGCAGCCGGCGTACAGTGTCGTTCCATAAATTAATTCTCGTGATTTATACGCGACGAGACGAACGTTAATATGAATTTACTCTCAAAACGTGTTATAAGGCAAATCGTCTGGAAACTCTTGGGTCCGATAACTTCCGAAGAAAAATCATGGTTTAGTTTGGCGGCTCATCCGTTTTCATAGTGTCCCCCGAGCGCTATAAATCCAAAGTTTACCAAAGCACTCGGCCGAGACCCTTTTTGGCATTTATAATCCAATCATTCGATGTCATATTATACGAGTACATGCACATTGCACATAAATCTCACTTTCCACGGAAATGATTTGATTTCGCGTCTCACATATGCATTTGGATAATATTTTGCTTTTCGACATTAGTGACGTATAATATATCATTATAATGTGATAATACAATACGCTTCAGTGGTATATACAACGCACTGTTATCGAAAGTGTAAATACGAAGAAAAAGTCGAATGGATGCGGTGGCCCGACTTGGGCGCATGTTTTGGAAAATCAAGTTTTATAGAATGACTTGTTTTGGAAAATCTAAATTTTAGAATATGAAACTTGTAGAAAAAGTATATTTAAGAGAATAAATTATCACCAACTGTTGGTTAGAACTACGATTAAATGTCATACCTGTGATCGAGAAGACGGGAAATATCAAAATACAAATATGTAAAAGAAAAGTTTATATTTTTAATTATGATCTAGATTAATGTATGATAGCTATTATGCTTATATTCTTAAGTATTAAAAATTATATTTTTTAAGACATTAACTTTTTTTGAAAATGAATAAGATGCAGTATATACGGGTAAGCAAAATAAATATTTGTAAAAGTTAGCATTCCAACATTTTTATTACCTAAAACGTATAGCTTTTATAAATCATGGTATTCTAAAACTCGGCATTCTAACATTATATAAATTTCTAAGACCTGCCTCAGTACATAGTGGTCCATATACCACAGTTTATTTTTCAAATCAAATCTCTTCGCAATTTTGGCAAATATATTAGAACACCCACGTTCTGACACGGAAGACAGTTCATGAGGCAAGGACTTCACACAATATATCCACGTATCAAAGGATTTTACTTATACAAACAATTTTGGCCGTGGCCATTTCAAGTTAAGGAATTCAGCTGAACTTTTGGCGAGGGTAATACGCATTACCATTTGTTCTTTGTTTCTATTTGTTAAAGAAATAATTTCTAGATCACAATATACAAATTATCCTAAAAGATAATAAATCCAAATGTCTACCGTCCCTTTTCAGCGAGTGTGTTGTAGTACAAAATTGATTTATACACTTTATATTATGGTCGATCAAAAAATAGCAGTTATGAACTCTTTAAGGGTATACTTGAATATATTAAGTAATTATTTACTAAACAAAATGAAAAACAGATAAAGGAAACTTTTAAACGAACTTGACTTATTTAAATCTCAAAGTAACAAATTAGATTAATAGTATAACTTGAGTAGTTTTAAATTTTGATTATTTGTCTGCTTATATTTTGCTAAATCGGTATGGCCAATGGTTACTACCAAACTCGTTAAATAAAATTTGTTTGATGAAATAAGTATCGGACTGTTTCCATCTTGTACTTTAAAACAACAATCATCTGCCTGTGTTCAAGTTAAGATTTTGTATGTGGCCTGTGAAATAAATTTAACAATTTAACGGGGAATATAACGTTGTTGATTTTTCCCATGTTCAGTTATTGTTTTGAACTTTCTATAATAGTAGAATCATTATTAGATACCTATTAAAATGTTTTATTTTCAAACCATTGTCTGAGCAGATGGGCTATTTTTGGACCAACAGCAGACACGCAGCAAGAAAATACAACAATTAATGTAATATAACTTTCTATAAGACTATACTTTTTAACTTCATATGTTATTAATGTTATTATATTTCTTCCAAATTGACACAATTTTACAATATTCGTTTATTGCTGTATAATGTTTCGTAAAAAACTAACGCGACAAAATAGAATTAAATGAAACTGTAAACTATAAATAAATATAAAGTTTAATATCTGATTTTGGTATACTGCACGAGGTACGTTATGAAGTGACACACCTTCGTGTGCACACGTTGTTTGAATTTTTAATTAGATTTTTATTAATTAGAAACGATATAATAGACTATTAACACAAGCCCCAACAGTGATGAAACGTGTGACACAGTATCCAGGGTACAGTCCCATGAGAGCGTAGAGGCAAATATTTAAAGCGGTGGAATCGTGTAGCTCTCGCACAACTCTGTTAAAGTTAAATAACCCTGTCCACACGTGCATAAAATATGAAAAAATATACGAATTCATTAAAAGTATGTTCGTCGGACTTGTTTGAAATGTTAATTAAATATGTATCGATAGAAAAATATAAAACCTAAACCAAAGTATTACAGTTGAAAATGCTTAATAATTAGTCAAAAACCTGTTTTTAACCGGTAAATGGTAACCAAAAATAAAATGTATGGTTAACAGTATCAAAAAATGTTTGGCTTCGACTAGAGTCGATAACCTGATATTTTAGAATCGGTTTTAGGCTCTGTTTCGTTTTATATATAGTTTTTAATTAAAAGTTAAAAGCTCTATAAAAAAAAAATCCAAAAACAAATCTTGCAAGTTCCTATATAAATCCTTATTAAGTAATTATAACATTTATAATAATCAATATTGTATCAATATATTTTCGATAAAGAAATACATTTTAATTATTAAAACAAGTTAACACAGTTTAATAGGTTATTGTTTGTTATATATACTAAAGAAAAATGTACAAATAGGGGCAAGTATCGTGGTAATATGGATTTCACGAATGAAAAAAAAGTAATTAATAATTATACATTCAGGAAGATAATTGTTGTAATGTAATTATTGCAACTTTATAATGATGAATTATAATTCTCAAAATTTACTAAATTTATTCTGTAACCACATGAGCGGGTGAAAAAAAAAACAGGAATTCATTGATTCATTCACACAGGATATTTTCGTAGGATACTGCAGTGTACTCTGAATATAAGTTTTCAATCAGTGGGTTTTTATAACACATCATCAGAAGCTGTTGCGTTTTACATTTGTTTAATAAAAGTCAAGTCGTTAGGATATTATTATAACAAAAGTACTAAAATCTTTGCGAAAAATGTAAACGAATATCGTTAGGAATGTTATATTCGATTCAATGGTACGTTTTGCAGATATTACAAATGTGTGTGCGGAAAGTTTTGCACTTTAAAAGTGTACTCAAGTAATGTGCGTGTAGTATGTACATTTCAGTAAGTTATACTGCCATTTCATGTTTATTCTGTAATTATTGGAGTACTTCAGTGCATTCGAATAAGCTAAAACAATAAGAAATAAAAAAAATGTCATCAACGGGTTTTTAAAAGAGTCTTTTAGAGTGTCACAGCATCATTATTCTGTTCAAATACCTACACTATTCGATAATAACGTTTCTATACTCGTTTTTAGAGTTTATCCGTCGTCGTTACTCGATTACTGTTGTTCTGGTCACTGTAGCACAGAGGTCTTCAAAACACCACGCTCAACGTTTCCCAACATAAGTTTTGCGTATTATTTATATTCTGATTGAATTTGGACGGATTTAATGTATAGAAAAACTTGGATTGCTTGATTTATGTTCATACGTCCATAATCCGCTACACATTAATGACAGTCTTATGAAAGATACTTTTTAAAAGTATTAAAATAAAGATACAGAAGCTTGATTTCAAAAGTATTTTAAATACGTATTTGAATACTTTTACTCAAGTACTTTACAAGACTGATTAACGATTATAAAGTTATTATAAAATTGGTCATTGGATGAATGAATACATAATATGCGGTGCATTTGTCTGTTTGATGTTAAGAATTGGCTGTTGCCCTTTGGTGATTTTTCAATCGTGTAATGCGAATATATATGCGGTTAAAATTCCAAACGTTTTCATCGTAGTATCAATAAAATTGTCAGTTTGTTACAGACGAAATATCTCTGATAAATGCCACGTATTTGAAGAAAGATGCAAGTAATATGAAATAGATAGTTTCTTAATCCTCGCACATACCCCACCCTATCCTCAACCCACCGCACCACTGTCGTCCTTTCCACACTGTGCCAGCGCGCCTTAACCTATCGTAATTTAACCTACCTTATCTAACGCCTCTTATTACACTTAACTCAAGTCCTCCCACCCCGCACCGTTGATAAAATACCCTCCAAAACGTTTGCCACCGTCTTCTTAACGTATACGACCTATCCTACTGATCTGCTGACGCTTAACCCAAGTGGTCTCCACCTTCTCCTGGTGTAATATCCTCCGCTCTATGCCACTCCTCTAATTTCACCCTCTACCCTCAGGAACTTTCTATTTACAAAAAGCCATCGCTGTACAGAATGTTTCGATATGACGATATATCATAGCACGAAAAATTGCCACTACATCGAAGCCATGTGCTGATGACGAATATTAATAAGATAATGCAGCTCCTAAAATTTTAGTACTTATGTCACATACGAAAACCACTGCTTTCCAAATCGAGCTCATCAGGAGTAACTGTAGAGCAAGCAGTATCGAAGGCCTAGCGAACGAACATCAAGAGTGCATAAAAATAACGTTGGTATTTCCTTGCTTATTTTTTTATTCGCTGGCCCCTAACGAGAGTACTGAGGATAATACTTTGGGTACAGCTGCTCGATTAGCAATTTTCGTGTGGCGTACAGCTTACGACTATGATATTATGTAATCATACGTCATATTTAATAACATCACATTTTTGTTTAAATTAAATGTCTCAATAACAATTGCGAGATATATAAAAAAAAAACTAGCTGACTCTGCGACCGACAAACTGTCGTCCTGTCCACATTTCAATAAATTTGTTCGTTATCGTTTTGTGAAAAGCTATATTGAAAATGAGAAAACAATGAAAGAAAATGAGAAAAAAACGTGCTAATCATAACACACGATTCTTTTAGATTCTGGAATATATTTGTTTATTTGAAATTGTTCGTATATCCATTTTGGTCTCGATTCACAGTGACATCTTCTGTCAATGTACGTAAAATGATGTACTGAGTGGTTCGAATGATATTCATACTTACTGCAGAGTGTGCACACTTAAAACACGATTTACGATTAAATATTGAACCATTATATTATACTGTGGCCATCAGATATGTACGTGTAAGCGAAATTTCAGTGGAAAAAAGAACTTTCAGTCTTACCCAAATTTTCTAATTTACCGGGTAACCTTTCCGATTTTTATTTAAGACCATCATTTGGACTATTTTACGGATATTTTGAAGAAAAAAAAAAGAAAATTTGGACAAATCGGTGCTGCGGTTCCCAATCGCGTGATACTATCTTGGGAGTGACCGAATTGGTTCCCGTTTGGCCGAATTGGTTCCCGTGTGAAAAAGGTATTTTATTAATTTAGGCCGAATTGGTTCCCGTTTAAAAAAGTTATTTTATTAGGTTGAGCCGAATTGGTTCCCGTTTGTGTACAGGTAATTTTTAATTTGGTAAAATTAAATAAATAAAAAAAATATAAATTAGACAGTATAAAATATAAATGTACCTACACGGCTACACTCTATAATCTATAGTATAATATACAATAAGATGGTAATATATTTATATATTGGAAGTTTAGCAAATTATCGGTGATATTCCGATCAATTAAGATAACGATTGAGATATATGTACTTTTATAGCTGTATGGTATATCGACTATATTATCCTATGTACGAATGACAATAATGTTGGTGAGCAGTGAGCACTGTACAGTCTTGAATAACACACCGTGTAAATTTGTAACTTGTATTTCGTATTTTAATTTATATTTTTGAATTTTAATTTTTCGTAATTATGGAGTTTATGTTTAGTGAAAAGGGAACTAAGTTGTTGATTATTGACAATTACAAATCCATTATGTACAAAACGAAAATGTAAAGCATACGTTAAATTGAACGGAGATTGTTTATGTGAAGAAGTATTAACACATAACCACGAAAGTGAAGACGATGGTAAACTTGTGCGACAACAATTGACAAATTCACTAAAAAGAAAATGTGACGAACTTATTACAGAGCGAACATCTAAAATTATACATTAAAATGTGCGTAAATAAACGGGAACCAATTCAGCTCAACTTAATAAAATACCTTTTTTAAACGGGAACCAATTCAGCTTACCTTAATAAAAAACCTTTTTCAAACGGGAACCAATTCGGCATGTAGGGTTAGAACTCGGGAACCAATTCGGTACCAGCCACTATCTTACCGACGAGCCGCCATTAATTTTTATCTATTCAGATCTAATAGGTGGGGTGGCCTAAAAGGGTTGAGTACCCCCTGTAATTGATTGCTGTATCGCAGGGGTCACCAAACCATCGATCGTGATCGACCAGTGGATTTTTAGAGGAATACAGGTGGATCGTAATGAAGACTAACTATACATGTATATCTGATGCTTTTCTTTTTAAGATAACATATTTCGATAAAACTATATAATCATTTTTTTGGAAATACACTCTTCTTACGTAATGATCTAAAACTATCGATCGCCACGAACTGCAGACCATCGGAATGTTGTTGAAAATTGTCATTAGTCGTCGAACGCGCGGTGGAGGGAAAAGCGCAACCCTGCCGTAGTCGGGCGAAAACGAACGGAAAGTGCAATTGGTGAAAACTGAGGGAAAAATCACTCTAACGCACCTACTGCGTTGTTATCCGGTCGAGCCGCGACGTGCAGCCGTCGTATGATAATTGAATTGTTTTCGCCACACGTTCGCCGCGGGAAACGTTTTGACGTTAACATATTTATCGTCTCGCCCGGATGACGACGTCGCATATATTATAAACTGTACAGGGTGCCCGTTGCGACATCCCCCGAGATAATGAAGGCATTCGAGTTCGGTTGTTTCCTATACAACTCGCGGGGACAAAGCAGACTGTACAAAATATGTTTCACGTTTTAATCGAATTCCCATGTTTCGGTAGAACCGCAATTAAATGGTAATTTTTATTTTATTATTTTCGAAAAGTTTTCTACGTTTTCCGGAAACTTAAATATTATCGTAAAAAACCGTGAGGTTGACATAGAAAAAAAAAAAACAGAAATTGAACACCTTCATTATCCCAGGAGTTGTCGCAATGGGTTAACCCTCGGCGGGACACCCTGTGGGACACGTCGAATTAAACTCGTTTTCCGCGTCGTCTCAAAATTGTATTTCGACTTAATTCGCGTTCCGCACCTGTGCGAATTGCGTGCGACAACCGCGACGGATGCGACCGTTATTATTAATTATTACCCATCTCTCTCTCTCTCTCTTTCTCGACTACGACTACGACGTCTTAGAGTTCGGTACCCCGTTGAAATAATTACGTTTTATAACCAGCCAGAGAGCCGGTGAGCGGATGTCGCGTGCGCTGCATTTTCGGAAATTATTACGTCATATTAATATTATACTATAATAGACGCGCGCTTCATATTACCGTGAAAATCGTCTGTGCGCGCGACAAGAAGTATGATAGTATGATTATAATAAATAATGTTATAGTTATGGCTCGGATTTAAATGTCCTAGAAACCATTGGAAAATGATCTAAGAACAGTCAAAAGCGCGCTCAAAAAGTGCATTTTACCGCGAAAATAACGTCAAAAAATGATAAACATGTACAATTTTTTTTTTATTTAATTTTTCGTCTTATTAGGTTCTTCATTTATAATATACACGAGAACTATACATTTATTATGAAAAAAAATAAATACTGAAATTTGAAAAATTTGATCTGATGCAAAGACGGTGATGTAGACTGAAATTATCTAAAGATAATATTCTAAAGTAGTTAAATTTAAATGTGTAAGCAATGTAATTTACAAATGTTTATCCCGGTTTAGCCGGGACTGTACCAGCTTTGAAAATGGCTTCCCGATGTCCCGATAAAGTGTTTCAGGACGGTCAAATGTCTTGGAACGAAACTTTTTTTACATTAGGTTCATAAACGCGTTGAGGCTTCATTGATAATACTATATCAAGTATTTGACGTCACATGTTTCGTAGCCAATTTTATGAGATTACACATGAGACATACACAACAAACCGTTGCTTCCAAAAGTGCTTTGAGTTCAGCCAAGTACAGAACTTATGCTCAATCGATGTCCGACGGAGATCTCTGAAGACTCATCGGACATCATTTAATATTATATTGTACTTTGTTATGTATACAGATAGGCTTTAAAATAACAGACAGAATAAGTGTTAAAAATAATTTTCATATAATTTATTGATAATTTGTTGCCAAGTGTGTAAGTCATAAAATATTATAACTGGAAGTTATCGAATAAGGAATGGTAAGATGGTTTTGAAAAAAAGTTTTAAAAAAAATGTTTGTCCTGCGGTTTTTGTCAAATTAAAAATATGGTGACCGTTCGACATGTTATACTACTTGATACATATATTCTGTTTAATACAGATTTCCGACTTATCTGGTGTATTATCCACGATACGATTTGTGACTGCACTATAAAGATTACATTTCCGTTACAAGCAACTGGTTTATTCAGGGTCCACGATTCAGGGTCCTCGGTTTAAGAAAACTACCAACAGAATAATTGTTATCTGATACATATTATACGATTTAAAATTTCTGTCCAGCTACAGTACGTGCTGACAATTACATTTTTATCCTGTAATATTATTTAAATTGTAACAATCAATACACTCAACTTGATGAATAATTTCAACACTCTAGAGCAACCCTTCGACTTTCAATGCTCTCAACTAAAATCTCGAATTTATCCGCCGTGTTTAATGTAATAATAATAACAATAATAACAGTAATAACAATGATAAAATGAAAAAAAACTTCAGAGTAATCAAATTTCCTTGCGCGACTTAATGTCACGAGATCCCAGCACAATATTTTAACGTATTCCCATTGCAGCTGTGGGATTTGTGATATTCCATTATTTTACGACTTGGAAAAAGTTTAAAAGGACGTAGAGGGACGTTGTCCCCTAGGTTTATCCTGTTTATACATTATATTTATACATATCGTATAGTTATATACAGTGGAATAGTGGATTGCCGTTATTCGGGTATAAGAGATACGCACCACACACCTCACCAGACATGGGGGGGAAAAAACTAACTTTAACAAAAACAAAATAAAAGAAAACTCGAATTATAATCGTATTGTATACAGTAAATGCACGCAATAAGTTGGACCGAAATAAATATGATAAATGTCTTGCGGTGTCTGGTGCGAAATCGAAACGAGGACAAACACTGTTCTGAAACAGTCTGGTTTATATGACATCGATGGTAATACGACGTAAATATTGTGGTTTATATTTCCGTGTGAGCATTTTAATTAATCGTAGCCTTACACGAAAAGCAGGTCAACGCTGTACTCGCACCAGAACATTCTTATTTATTTGCCTTCGTAAATATTGACTAGATAACCGGGAAGATTATCGGTGTACGCATATGGTTCTTATGCTCGGTAAACGTTTGGCTGCCAAACCTCGGGGTTTTGGTAAATACTTCGATTAGAACTCTAGCTCGTAGATTATAGAGCACAGGTTAAAAACCTTTTTTGACCCGCGACATCCTAAACTATTTTCAAAAAGTTTGAAGACCCGTGTATAAACTATAATATAGTATTATATCGTGTGCTTATACTTTTAACATTAATTATAAATTACTAAAAAATTCAATACATTCAACGAATCTAGAATGAAAATAAAAATGTACTTAACACTAAACTGTTACCACATAGTGTATATAGCACAATCGGTTTTATATCATTTATGTTTTTACTCACTACTTTATGTGATTAAATTAGACCTTGTTTTCGTGCGATGAATCTGACCGATTTCGGCCGAGTTATCACCGTATTATGATCAATATAAGCACGCGTACCTTTGATTCTGCGCAACGGTCAGTGGTTACGGTGGTGACGGTGGCGGTGGTATACTTAAACGTACAAAGTATGTATTACATTTGGTGACCGGGTGCGTGCGTATAGTACAGTTTTTTGCTCTGCACCCGAACATGACGTAAGTAAGTTTTTTTTTTTTATAAATGATTTTAAACAATTTTACGACACGCACAAAAAACAAACGGCTTTCGGCATAACCTTTGATGTGCCAGCAAGGATACGTACGCCGAATTCCTGTACAACGTCAAGTTTATAGTATGTACATATACGTATACTCACCGTTTAACGGGATTTCGAAAAGCTACTACATTATATGCGCGACGAGTGCATAAAGCGCAGTGCCACGCAGTGTCAGTATACATATATATAGTTCAACCGAGATCAATTAGATTCTTGCGGAAACGGTATTGCCACTCGCGTCTGCCGTGCAAATTGTTTTGGACGTCCGAGTGGAGACTCCCGACGTGATCGTGCACCATTGGAGGAGCTCTTTGAAGACGAATGACAAGCCGCGAGGTGTGAAACTTCAGCGTTCGAAAACGATGAACTTTTAAAGCGAAAAACGGACAGGAAAGTCTACTATGCGTATATTATTAATTATTAATGTAATCCGGCCTCTAATCACCTATGCCTTCCCAATATGGGCAGCAGCATCACCAACTAAAATCAACAAAATTCAATCTCTACAAGATAAATTCTTGAGGATATGCCTAAAAGCCCCATGGTTCATGGGGAATAGGCAAATCCATAATGAAACAGATATCACTCTCATTCAGGACTGGATAAAAACACAATTTAAAAACTTCCACTCCAATCTCAATGCATCCGATGGCGCACGATTCTACAACCTGCGGAAAAAAAAACGAAAAATCGGCGTTTAAAACCACGTCTACCACAAGACTTTTTATTGACAGACGCCAGTGAAGATGAAGATCAAACTTAAAGTTAACACAAACAAATTTTTATTTATTATTTATTAATTAATTCAATTTTTATATGAACTTGTAATAGCATGTTATATGATGAAACATTTTAAAATTGAATAAATAAAAAATAATATTATTGTCCACAACTCGGTAGTGTAAGTACACATATACACACACACACTCACACTGTTATACCTTTATTGAACTCTTCAATTAAAAATTTAAATCATATTGTAAGCAATCGAATTAATAAAACTACCTGTTAACGTGACATACTATTATGATCTACGAAGTATACTAGACGGTCTCACGTGATATTGCCAGTCTTATTTTATCCATGTAATACGTGTTTAATGTTTAAAAGATATTTAACTATTATTATAATAGTTCCACGTTTACACTAAGGTGGTAAAAAAATAAAATAAAATGAAATAATTTTATGGCATCAAAAACGTGTTTGTATTCATGGCGACGGGTTTAAAACAATGCCGAATTTTATAAAGTGCTGTAGCAAACAATTCGCAAATTTCAGGACGATCAAAGTACGGGAACATCACATTTTGGTTGACGTAACAAACTCTGACGTGTAAATCGAACTCCCACTAAATTTACGGCCTCAAGTCGATTATTATTGTACACCCAATAACACCGTTGTAACTGCTCGGGTTCGCAATACCTCCGAATAGGTCACCCGGGTAACAGGGTCGCCAGCCACGGCAAAGTTCGAACATGAGAACCGTGGACTTAATTTAATTCGGCTGCAGGAATAATTCACAAACACATAAATAACTGACAAGAAAAAAAAAACAAATTCGACTAAAAAATATTTATTTGCCGAGAAAAGACATCAGGCATAGTAACTCGATCGGAAAGACAAAAATATAAATCGAAAAATAGAACACGACAAGAATATAAGTAACAAATGTTAAGACAGTGATGGTAAAAAAGAATAAATCATAATGTGGTATAATAATATAAGTTTGTGATGTACCGGCCAAGTGATATGTGCATACATTTGTGCCTCGTTTGCATGTGTGTTCGGAATCGGGACTCTCTAACACCTGGCAGTGATTTATAGTGCTCTACTCCGTCCTGGGTCAGGTGTACAAGTTCCCAAAAGAAATACTGATAAGAACAATAATAAGTTATATATATATATATAATAGATTCGTGAAAAACATTCACCAAAGCGCTTGATTTTCGATAAACCATAAAAATATGCACTAAAAGCTTAAAATATACTCTTATAATCAAAAATATACCCCTTAAACCAAAAAATGTCCAAATATGCAAAAATATGCGCTAAAAACTTTGAGTATTTCATCATAAACGTTATGAAATGTATTTCGTACTTACCAAGCATACGATAAAGTTAACCAGAAAAAATATGCAAGTACATGAAAGTCCTTGCCCTAATAATAACCAAATTCGAAAAGAATGTCGATTGTGTCACCGTCGATGGCTGTGGAACCAAGAGCGCACCCCCCTACTACGCGAACAGTTTTATTACGGAAGTAAAAAGGGGCGGTCCTGGTTTGCGCACAAATACCAAGAAGACAACTAGTTTGCGCACATAAGTACCACTCGTTTGGGCACAGTTAATCTTAAATTTAACAAATTGTTTGCGCACAAAAGTTTCGAAGTAAATGAATATCACTATGTTGTAAATTATCGTCTTGATTTACTTGAAGCTCTCGTCTTATAATCTTATTTGGTTGTATGTGTAGTTCTGTCTCGGCCTTACGTTTTACACTGCTGCGAATCATCTCTTTTTCAATTTCATTTGTTGTGTATTCGTTATGATCAGTATGATCATTTATAATTCGTATTACTTGAGTACATTGTTGGTTTAAAATAGCTATAGCTTTGCATTTTTCGTTCGTACAACGGAAATACAAGTCAAAGTTTTTTGTACTTCGAGTTTTTGAAAACTTAAAATTGTTTATACTTATACATTTATTACCACGACGCGATTCAAACACTTCACTTAATACTAAATCCATGATAACAATTATAAATGTTAAGTCGTACAATACGTTCCGCTCACTGAAAATTGTCACGTTAGACTAATTTTGCGTTGTGATAATAGCCTGATATATTGAAAGATAGTTATAACTTATAATCAAGCAAAGTCCCAACGGAAAGTTTCAGGTAAAAATAAAATAAAAATATTAGTTTGTGCGCAAACTAGTGGTTGATTTAACTTTATCATGTGCGCAAACGAGTTGCGTTATTTCAGGTAAAAATTGTAGATTGTGCGCAAACAAGTTGCAGCCGTAAAAAGTTACACGATAATATAATAATAAAATGGTAAGGAATTTGGAGGTCTACCTGGCCGTTGCATTTGAATAATAATAATAATTATATTTAGTAACTAATTATACGATTGTATAACGGCAGCGGAGAGATATCGCGACGTTTTATTTATTCCGTGGTGCGGTAGGTATGTTGAACCTTCCACCGTGTTTGATAATATTTCACTCGGTATTCAGTACATAATATTGCAATTGTCACCGCTTATTATAATCACAGTTAATATGTTATCAACCACTGATTACTATCGAAAATTAACCTCTAAGTTCCTATAGAAATAAAAAAAAGCCCCACGAGCTCTAATGAGAGGTGTTCAACATAACTGCGAGTGAAAAAATAAAAAAATTTAATATATATAAAATTATGCGTATGACATAAATATGACACATAAACATTGTAATTCAGATTATAATATCATAAAATTCGTATAAAAACGTTATAATATAAACGGTTCAGATATTTAGTCTCTTACGGTCTTACGTTGCGTAATTTCACGAAAAAATTGTTAAGGGCTGTTGCGGTGTGTTAAACGTAGAGTTGATTGGTCGCGCTACGTGAAGCTTTCGGAGTATTTATTCTATCCGAAAAATGGGTATATACTCGTGGTAAACAGCAGGTATACTGTAACACTAGAAAAACACACTGCGTTGTAGATTGAAAAACCAACACAAACATTCTCCTCGGTCCTCCGAGGATCTGATATTTATTTTTTGTTGGTTTAAAATTAGGGTCCCTCGTTCTAATTTTGTTTTGTTTTTTTTTTAAATTCAATCCATTTCCTGATTTGATCCGGAAGGACGAGAGGGCACATGGAATAACATTACGTTTTCTATTGAAAACGTATTGATTTTCGAAAAGTTTTTGCCGCATCTAACATTGTATTTTGTACGCAAGACTCTTTATTCTGGACAAAATAAAAAAAACAAAGGGTTTGGAGGATAAAAAGTACAATTTTAATGAAATAAAGAAAATACGATTTTTAACGATTGGTCGTTTTTTATTCCACCGAAAAGAACCGTGCCACATAACAGGTGAAATTACCATTAAGTGACGAAAAACTGCCGGACAACGAAGAAATGCATACATATTACAACTAAAAGGCTAGTAGATGATAGGGAGGAATGGAAAAAATAGTTTTACATTGTGTACTAAACAAATGGTTGAACCCCAAAAAAATGAGCATACATATTCGAGATTAATGGATTTGTGATTAAAGGATTTAAAATTTAAATAAGATTGCATATTTTTTTCTTTACTTGCATATTTTAAATAAATACTAGTTTTTATTGCATATTCAAAAATTTAAGATTTTAAAACAATTAATAAATTACCTAAAATTTCTATTTTTGACACGTTATAAATATGTTATAATATTTTATATAATTAAATATAACTGTTAGGTTAAGAATAAAATACTCAGTTTTCAAAAAGAGTACTTATTCGATACTAAAGCTATTTTTTTTTTTTGATATTTACTTCTTTGTTAAAATATACGTAATATACTCATTAGTCATTGCCTATATAAAATATGCAGTTATAATCCTATATTTAAAAAAAATGTACCATTCTGTTATTTTGCTATTACCTTTATTAACAATGTAACTAAAATAAATACTGCATATTTAATTATATGTATAAACTTTTTTAAGTTACAAATTTGAATTAAGAATAAATTAGTACCCATTATTGACAACGCAACAAAAATGGATTTTATGACAAGCACCTTTTAATTATTGCCATCATATAGCCAAATTGCCAATGATATAATTATTGATGGAGTACCCGAAAATATATCTGAAAACTGCTCATTACTTATTCAAAAAATCGGTAAAGAACTAAATTTAAATATAAACACCACAATGATCAACGATTGTCATAGAATTGGTTTCTACCGTAATAACGTTCGTCCGAGAAGAATAATAGTTAGTTTTATGAACCACCAAGATAAAATAAATATATTAAAGGCTCGCCAAGTAGCAAGAAACTTCTCTACTAAAAATATAGATATGCTACCAGAAAACCCTATATACATAAGAGAAAACCTTACTACTAAGGGCAATAAGCTTTTCAAAGAAGCCAGAAACTTTAGAAAACAATTCGACTTCCAATTTGTCTGGACAAAAAATGGCCTCATATTTCTACGTAAAAATGAAAAATTATGTGTCGACAACGAAGATACAATCCACGGCCTTAAATCACAAAATGAACATTTAAACTCAATAAACTAAAATTCGTAATTATTAAAATCATACAAATAACTTTTACGTATAATTTTATACTCTATATTAATTATTATTCAATATTTCTTTTATCTCTTTTTGTACAACCATTGTTAACTATATACATCATACACATAACCTTTTACAATCATTATACCTATATCGCAACAATTAATACTTATCATTATGCTAAATTGGTTCTAATTGACTTATCTACACGCAACATATTCATATTGGGATTTCAAAATTTATTAACTTACCACCCATTAATTTACCTTAATTTAAGATTGAATAATTTAAATCGCTAACTGATTTCCCATAATACAGAAAAATTATATAATAAGACCAATATTCCTAATAATTCACACATGCTAAATTTATGAATAACTTTACTAAAAGTACATATGAACTTGATAAAACAAATGCGACAAATTTAATCGAATGTTCATTCAATAATTTAAATACCAAAATGTATACAGAACATGCGATCAATATATTCTCTGTAAATATCTGTAGTCTAAAAAAACATTTTGATGAACTATGCATTATTATTGATAATATGGAAACTAAATTTGAAGTAATTGTTCTTACTGAAGCGAAATGGTGTGGTAGTTTACTTAAAAGATTCGTTAAAAGATGTCCTTGTAACCGAAATTTACTCAAATGCTTTAAAAACATTAGAAATTACCTTTAAAAAATCAAAAATAGACTTCTTGTCTTATTCGATTTACAGATCACCCAATAGTATTTTTGATATAGCTCTGAATGTTTTAAATGACATAATACTACATAACTCTAATTTAAAAACAGCTAAGTATAAAATTTTACTAGGGGATTTAAATATCGACCTGCTTAAATCATCAAAAATGAGGGACGATTATTTGCTAGCAATGGCACAATTCAATTTCTCTCCTCTAATTAATAAAATCACAAGACCTGCAACAAACACATGTATAGATCATATATTTGTAAAAACTTAGTCCTTAGCTAATATAATACCAATAATTGTACATTCAAATATAACCGATCACTACCTAATTATATTTAGTATAGGTAATTTAATAGATAATCGTAACAATATAGCAAACCCTTTAAAATTATTAAAAATCGACGATATCAAATTAGCCAATCTAATTCAAAGTCATAATTGGTCAGAAATAACTAAACTTATAGATGTAAAGAAATCAATTCAATATTTTACGGAAACAATAAATAATTTAAAAAACAAAGCCTCATCTGAAATATCATTTTCCTCTAAAACCAAAAAATTAAAACCCTGGTCTAGCACCGCTATAATTAACTCCATAAGGCGTAGGGATCGCCTACACCTACAAGTCAGAAAACATCCTCATAATGTAAAACTAAAAGAGTTTTACCTTAAATTTAGGAATAAATTAACAAATATTATCAAAGAAGCTAAAATCATATATTACAAAAATGAACTACAAAAATCCGGTAATAACACAAAACTTAAATGGAAAATAATTAACGATATTACAACAAGAAAGAGCAACACAAATAACTTCAATGAATTACTAACTAACATAAATATTAATACCGCACTTAATAAATGCGAACCAGCATATACATTAGCAAATCAATTTAATAACTATTTCATAAACGTGGCCTCTGACTTAATAATACAACTACAAAATCGCAACAATACTAATATTCCTACTACTTCCAATACTCATAGTATTATTCAATCATCAAATAATATATATTTAAATCAATTTGAGCCTATTACAACTGATGATATCATGGAAGCCACTTCTAAGCTAAAAAACGGTTCATTTCCCGGTATCGACAAGATATCTTCCGACTTATTAAAAAAATATAAAATAATATTATGTAAACCATTTTGTCACATTTTTAACCTATGTTTATCCGAAAATAAAGTACCAGATGCATTTAAAGTAGCATTAATAACACCTATACATAAAAAGGCCCTATGTCTTCTATCAATAATTTTCGACCTATATCGGTTATATCAAATATAGCTAAAATATTTGAAAAAATCATAAAAACAAGATTAATATTTTATTTAGAATCGAATAATATTCTTTTTAAAAATCAGTTTGGTTTTAGACCTAATAAAAGTACTGACCAAGCAATTGCTAATGCGACAAAATTTATCTACACTGCACTTGAAGAAAATAAAAAATGTGCAACAATTTATTTAGATCTTGCCAAAGCTTTCGATACCGTAAACCATGATAAACTTTTATATAAAATGCAAGAAATAGGTATAACCAGCTCTGCTTTATCTTCATTTCATTCTTATTTGAAAAACAGGAAACAATTGGTAAAAATAAATAACTGTATCTCTAATGAACAATTAATAAAATGCGGTGTACCACAAGGTACAACGCTATCGCCGGTTCTATTCAATATTCAATTAAACGACATTAAATTATTAAATCTAAAAAGCCACATAATATGTTACGCTGATGGTACTGTATTAATTTGTATAAGTAATACCCGGAATGAAGTTCTAAGATACATTGAGGATGATCTAAAATGTATTGATAACTGGCTATGTAATTATAATTTATGTCTTAACTTCGACATATCATCTATCATACTACATTCTTTATCTAAGCACACATTACCACCAATAAAAGACATAAAAATCCATGAATATTATTGTACAATAACAGACTCATGTTCCTGTAAATCAGTTATTGTAGTTAAAAACTATAAATATTTAGGTATAGAAATGTGTTCCAACATGAAATGGAAAATACAAATAAATTATATGTCTAACAAATTAAGAAAAATGATATTCATTATAAAACAATTACGTGAGATATTACCATTGAAGGAAATTAGAAATTTATATTTAACACTATTTGAATCAATAATCACATACGGTATAATAGGATGGGGAGGGGCATATGATAATGTTCTAATGCAGCTTCAGAAATGCCAAAACTCAATTATTAGGGTTGCGACTAAAAAAGATTGGAGATATCCAACAAAAAAACTGTACGAAGATTTTAACGATCTTAATATAAACAATTTATACATAACAATTTTTACTATATACTTAATAAAGCATAACCAATTATCTCCTATTAGCCATGAAGTTAATACTAGACACGCAGCTAATAACTTTTCTTTAGATTGGCCAAAAAAAACCGGATGCCGTAAAGTATACCATTTCTTGGGAACTCAAATATATAATTTAATGCCTATCTATATAGCTAATATGCCATTACCTGCTTTTAAAAAACATATTTCCCATTGGCTCCAATATGAATATAATGCGAGTAAAACTTAAAATATTATAACCAATTAATTCCTATTTTATAATTCAATATCATATAGTATTATTATATTCTTATTTCATTTTGTCTTATATCTCTCATGTTATATTTTAGATATGTAATATTTTATTTAGAATATTGTAAACTGATAACCCTGGGCCTCCACACGAGTTTTCTCAGTGAGGCCCAGTAATCTTTTTGATTTCAAATAAAAATAAAAATAAAAAATAAAATATAGACTATTCTAAAACTGCACCACACTGATCACACGAAAAACACGTACGAGAAAATCATGCGAGAGTAATCTATTGACATAAAAGACAAATACGTTTTTCTAGACACTGTATTGACGCCTTACGGCCGTTTTAACGTTTTGTCCGCAGATAAAGGGGACTCAGACTGTTCATGAAAACATTCTGTCTCGACGGGTATTATAATCGAGTTCAAGATCGTCTGTTAGAGGGTGAAAGCAGTCGACAACCACGTCACTCGCAGGGAGGTTAAGTGCGCAACAAAAATATGGAAATCTTTAAAAACGCTCAATTGGACCAAAATGGTGATACAAAGAGAAATCATTTTTCTCGTCGCAAAAACTACTATAATCGTGTGAAATAAAATAGAAAACAAGTATTTATGACGGATTAATTTGTTTACGTGGTTTTCATACAAATCGTTTAAAGTTAAAGATACGTATATATCGTAGTTGATCATGAGTTAAGCGCGATACGTTTTAATCGTAAATTAATGCTCGATCTAGATGTCTAAGTGGAATTATTTAAAAGTTAGTGCACCATATAAGCATTGATTATAAATACTAGTATTTATAATCAATGATATAAGCGAAAGCAATGAATTGATGTCCTTTTTTATAACTTCAAATATACGTATAGGTACCTAACCTATAATTTTCTATACGCAATCATATTATTATAGTATACAACTTTATATTTCTCTTATTACGAATTAATGTTTTAGTACATTTTTTTTTCACAAGCTAATAGATCGTCCGTACTCCGTAGAGTATCTGTTACATATATGTAACAAATAATAAAAATGGTATATTCAAATGCGGTGTACCACTGTCACTTTTCCGCACGTCAAGTCGTTTTTATGACAACTCGTCTTTCTTTTTCCATACTTATTTTTATGTTGTATAATTAAACAGAGTGATGCACACACACACAAACACACGAGCCCTTGCGCCTCATACTCGTAAACATTATTTAATCATGTAAAATGTTGAATGTTTAAACAGCAAGTCAGCAACGGCAAAAACCATACTGCGACAGAAAAATACCTCATCAAATGGAACATATTGCAAACACCTCCTCTAATATGAAATGAGCCACATACGATGTACGCACGGTTTTCCATTTAATTAATTATATGATAACATCATATTCAATATTTGTACATGGTAAGAGTTTAAAATTCCATGTGTATTTAAAGCTTCAAGTGATTCTTATAAATATAATTAATATTTGTTAATCATTCTATAGTCTTCGCAAACAAATTATATTTAACATATTATAATATATACATATAATAATATTCCTCTTGACCTAGGAGTTTCGTCCATTTTTTAAATTAAAGTGCATTTATTTATAAAACATAACAGCACGAAATATTATTAGGTATCTGGTAGTAATAAAATAATGATAGAGATAATAATTAATTACTGCTGCGTGTATTAAGAAATCAAATGAACGAGATGATTCAGAGTATGGTAGGACTCCTATCATAGGAGAGGATCAAAAATGGAGTATCTGGTTGTTTAATAACTGAAGGACTAATGATGGGTGAAAAGGGATTGTCTGGAGCGAGAAAGACAGAAAGGGTGGTCAAAGAGCAGATAGTGGAGGTTGTACTGAGGTTGTACAGAGGGCTTCTTCTGGATTGAGTGTTCAAAGGGGGAAATAGTTAAGATTATTAAGATAATGGTGAAAGGAATGCGAGGGAATATATTTATTTAATATTTTCTATTTAAAATAGATTACGGTCGTTTCATTCCAATTATAATAATTATAAGGCTTCAGTTATATTATTCGGTAGTTTTCATTCGAATAAAGGACGTTCGAATATTTTTCTTTTCAATAAAGAACATTCAAGTAATAAATGATCATTCGAATCAAAATCAGTCGAGTAATAAAACATTGGAATAAAAATATACGACGGTACAAACTATTCGACTGTGCTCATCAGTCATCACTGCTCATAAACACGACGCAGCGTTGCGAGAACCTTTTTTTTGAATCCAAGTACATCGACATCGCTTAATCGCAGTACTTTTTCCACGGTTATTTGAATAGAATTTTAGTAAACATTTGTCGAACAAACGATCAATCCCGTTCCCGGGGAGCACTACGTTCGCGTCGATGTTCTATTTCCGTATGCTGACCGGGAAAATGAACTGGCACAGCGGACGATAATCGTAATACTATAATATTATTACGCGATAACTGAAAAAATTATCTACGGAGCTTCAAGCCGTCCCCAAATCGTCATGTGCGTTTTATTCATACTCGTCACATTGGTCATCGCGATGCCATCACAAACGGTCGGCGCTCTGCGACACAGCAAGAGGTACGAAACGATGGTACGTGCTCGGGAACGGAACGTGGTCGCGCGCGGCAGTCGTTGTATAATAACTAGGGTTGTGAAGTTGATGACTTAAAAAACATTTAAAAATGACCAAAAAAAATGCATAACAAAATTAGCAAAAATACAATTTTTTTAAATATTTCACTATGAAATTCTATATATTAATTTATCAAAGCTTACCAATATATCAAAATATGACATAGAAATGACAAAAAATGCCCTTAAAAATGAAATTAAATATATTAAATAAATAATTAAATAAAAAATTACAAATATTATAAATAAATATTATAATTTCCAAGTTTTAAGTTATTGGCATAATGGTGGACAAGAAACGATAAGAAGTGAACTAGTGTGAAATCAGTAAAAATGACTTAAAATGTGGGAAAATGACCTAAAAATGTCAAAAAATGACTTATATAGTAAAAAACACCAAAAAATGTAAAATAAAAATTAGTTATTCAGATCCGCATGGTAATGAAACACATTTGTGGCCAGAAGAGCATCGTCTAAAACGTTCCAAAAAAAAATGCAAAATGCATCAACTTCCGAGCCCTAATAATAACGGTAATAATTAAGGCTGGGATTTCGATGCACTTTGCATTGTTTTCCAAAGCTTACTGTGCAATACTCGTCTTGTCACAAATTTGTTTTATGTACATTTGAATGAGAATAAGAAAGTTTATTTTGCATTTTTTGGCATTTTTTAGTTTTTAGGTCATTTTCATAATTTTTAAGGGCATTTTATATTTTTTGGAGCATTTTTTGAGTTTTTAGAAACCAAGTATGAATTTAAAATTTTATTTTAAGATTTTTACACCAACATGGTTTTTAAATAAATATAACAGATTATAAGTTGGTACATACTTAGTTGGTATACTAAAACTATGTATTTAATGTTTACACTTGTAATAGATTTTTATAATGCATTTTTTTAAACTTTTTATTGTAATTTATACTAAAATTATTAAAAATAAAAAAAATTTATAGATCATAAAAGCATTTTTCGTGGGTTTTTAGGGGCATTATTTAAATCAGTGGTTCCCAACCTTTTTTATTCCACGCCCCCTTTGTAGATTTTCGAAACTCTCGCGCCCCCCCCCTTCTATAACATGAAAAAGATATCACTTTTTTGTGTACTTTACAAAGAAATTATAAAATATCCGAGATGAATTCAATTTTATTAATGATAATAATTATAAAATATAAATCATAGTTAAATAGTAAGTATTATAATATAATGAAATTTACAATTTATTAATGTGAAGGCTGGCAACACTTTTCTTTATACAATTTTTTTATGTCTGGCTCAATGTTTGCTTATTAATACTTTATCAATATATTTTTTTGATTATATTTATGTCTCTTTATCAATACTCAATAACCGGTCGTCATTAATTTTTCATATTTTCCATACATTTTAAAATAAAAACATTATTTTCAATTTTGTAATGACTGCATACGCCCCCCAAGAAATGTCTACACGCCCCCCAGGGGGGCGCGCCCTCCAGGTTGGGAAACAGTGATTTAAATAAAAGCATTTTTTTTTGGACATTTTTCGGCGTTTTTTAGGGCATTAAAATCCCAGCCCTAGTAATAATAGTAATAATAATGGTAATACATTCGTTCGAGCGCCGCCCGCGGTATCGCTTATTCACCACGTTCATCGCGCCTATATCGTTATAACACCTACTTATAATAATGTACACGTTAACACGTTAACCAGCACACGCGTGTTTGTCGCGTACACGCACTCACTCCCGCCTTGTGCACACACGACTGTTGACGCCGATACGCACGCGAATAATATACAGTACACGTGTATACGTATATGTATGCTCGACGTGTGGGCTTGGTGCGCGCGTGGGCAAACAAAACATTTCGTATCGCCGCCGCCGCCGCCGCCGTCGTCGCGGATCGTTCGTGAGGACGTTAATTAAACGAGACGAAGGGACGGGCGGGACAAGTCGAGGTGTGCGCGCACGTGCGCCGAAGACTTACGGTTATTGGCGGCGGCGGCGGCGGTCCTTAGCCGGTAAATATTTATACTTATCGTTATACGTACCGCCGCTACACTTATCTCCCGCGCGCAGTTCTGCGAATACTGCGCTTTTCCTATCCGTCCCTCGCCCCTCCGCGAGCAACCCTCGACTACGTACACTAATAATAATAATGATTGTACCGTGTACACGCAGACGCTATTATTATTACGTTACGACGCGAGCGCGCAGCACGCGTGTGTCACGTTATTATTAATAGGCTCATCCCCCTACCCCTGCGCCCGACACGTCTTCGGCTCGTGGGCTCGCCGTGTAAGCATGCACGCGGCACGCACACCCCTCGGTCCGATCCGAAACCCCGTAGGACCGCGGCTAGAAAACCAATACGACATTTTTGGTCGCAGCGCCGTGTGGTATATACCAGTGGTCTTCAACCTTTTTGGACTCACGACCCACTATTTGGGCCTACATTTTTCGCGACCCGCGGCCACGTAAGCTTTGTAGAAAAACATAAAAAAAATGTCAAATGACAAATCCAATGTCATACTACGTGTAAAATCGTACCAGTGTACGAAACATGTCCAGTGCGATTTGATATCCATTTTAATATTATATTATAGAATATAAATTATATTATACTGTTGATACATATAAAATATATTACAATCGTTTTTAATCCATCACTTAACTTGTTAATACTCTACGTTAAATAATTGAAAAATTATTATTATACTTCATACAATTTTATGAACTTTATTTTATTTTTTTTTTAAAAGAAGACTTATCGCGACCCAATTTTAAAGCTTACGCGACCCACCGGTTGAAGACCACTGGTATATGCGATCACGATTTATCGCGTCGTCTCCTACGATACCGGTAACATAGTAGGGGTGCACTATTGTGTGCAGAGACCCCGGGACGACGGCCGTCGGTGTGCTTAGGACGGCGGATAGTCGCTACGTCGTTGTACTACGTTACACCTGTACCGGCTCATGGTTCTTAACAACGATATGTCACGCGAACCCGATAACTTCGCGTGAGTTCACGTGCCCCGTCGTAATAAACAAGTATGACGCGTATACCGGTAGGACCTATTGTCTAGCATTCACCGGGTCATCGGTAGAACTTTGGATGTACAAAGTTTTGCGGTATAACTCAGAACCTTTATCGCAGTTCGGACTTTCACAAACGAGTTACGGTAAATCCTAGGATGTAGGTACAACCATTTTCGGTAAAAGCACGAAAAACACGAAATCACTATTTTCGTTTAATGTCTTGAACAATTTAATATATGCAGTTGCTACTTCCTTCAAAATGTTATTGAATCATATTAATTTATAAAGTCTTATTAATACAATAATATTAATTACTTATTTACGAATTGTGAATTATAATTATTTATTACTTATTAGTGCAGTGATGGTTACTACAATGACACCTGGAATTACACTGGTTTGAATCGACTTTTGCATCGGTTCATCATACACTCTTTTTAACAATCACATCTAATCAATCCTTGGCCACCAGTTAAGGAAATCTGTGAAACTGCTTGCCGGACGCCAATTAAGTTTTTCGGAGTTATTGTTGAACCGAAAAAGTTTTCGTTGCACAAATTGATTTCGCATAAATAGCTGAGACAATGTGTCCGCTTTAGTACCCAAACGAAAAAAGTCTCCGTCCACTACATCTAATGTTACAGAGAGCAATCTAAGTATACGGGTGTGAATAGCAGTACACTAATAAGTAATAAAACTATAATGTGGTACAATCTCGTATGCGATTTCGGTTCAACGCGTGATCCCAGCTGGCGTCATTTTGGTTTTTCGATTTACGGTTATAACTGTTTTTCTCGAAAAACTCGGATACTATCGCTGATCCCGGATCATTGCAGTTGAGAGACTATAATATTAATGCTGAATAATATTGTACTCGACTAGAGCACTTCTTCTTCTATTTATTACCCAATGCGAATACAAAATTGTTCGTAATACCAAGTAGTATAATCGCAATAAAAATATAATAAAACTATTTAGATATTCTCCCTCGAATTATACTTAATTAATTTACAGGGTGTCCCGCTGGGATTTACACTGAGCAATATCTCCCGTGTTAATAGCGATAATCATATTCTGTTTTTTATGAGAATCCCTGGGCAAAAATATTTTTGCCGACAATAGTTTGACAAATGTAAGTGTGTTATTAAAAAAAGTTTAAAACTATTTTTTATTTTATAATTTTTGTGAAATTTGAAGATAGCCATTTTATAGGGCTTCTTTTTCTGAAAATGTTGATGGTTCAACTTTTAGTTTTCATTGGATTCACGATTTTTAATAATTTTAAAAAAGAGATAGTATAAATTATTATTGTCTTGTGTTTTTCCGGTATAGTTTTCCGATAGTATTATTATTATTTAAAATGGTGTAAATAGTACACTATTTTTTTGTAAATAAGAATTTAATCAAAATTGAAAGCTGAACCGTCAAAATGTTAAGAATAATAAACCTTATCTTCGAATTTCACATAAGTTATGAAATAAAAAGTTAAATAATTATCTTCTTTAATAATACACGAAATCGCTTTTTCCCAGCGATGCTCATTAAAAAAACAGAATTATATTGTCTCTAATAACATGGGAGATATCGCTCAGTGTAAATCCCGGTGGGACACCCTGTATAACTTCATTACAAGTTATCCGTGTGTCATACGGCATTACTCATCAAAAGTTTATCGTATAGCGCTTATTGTACGACCGTTTACCCACTCACGCAGGGTATAACTAGCATATACTCAGTGGCGTATCCATGAGGTGTCTGAGGGGTCTACAACCCTCCAATTTAAAGAAATCAAATACAATAAAACTGGATCTTAAATAATATCAAATACACTCTATAGTCTATACGCTGTTTCTATGAACAAACTTGATCACAAGACGCGATTTATTGTTTCATTTTTTTTTTTTTAAATAATTAAATTTGTTTTGCGATTATAATGGATTTTATTTTTTCCTAAAGTTTTACAAAACCAATCAGCCCCCCCCCCCATTCGAAAAATAAAATCCTTGATAAAACACTACTAAACAGTCTACAGTCCACATCGTTCAAACGTTTAACGGTTGGGAAACGGCGGTCTTCATCACTTGACCGAGAGTATAACACCGGTAACTACGTGATATATGTGAGCCGCGGGGGCGGTTGCCCGTAAACATATTATATATCTGACGACGTGATTTTTACTTGAAAAATGTCTTAAGTCCCAGTGTACCGTACGGTTGTACAAGCACTTACACGGGTCGCGACGAACAGATTTCAGCGCAAATGGATCGTACCCGTGCGCATAATGATCGAATAAAACGGACGTGTACCTGTTCATGTGGTTATAAATCAAAACGGGTTAAATATTTTACGCGTTCGAATAAAACATGTTCTAAGATCCTATTAGCGGTTGTTTTTCCCCGGACCCGCAGCACAACTCTTTCCGTTTTTACCACTTCTTGACGAAATCGACGTTTCCCCACGTGATAATAGTATAATCATCGCTAACATCGCTCCGGTGCTTCAAGGTACCAACGCGTTCCTCTCGATATACTGTTCCCTTCTACATTCCACATGTCACTACCAATTATTTAGCCAACGAACCTTTACGACGGTTAATGTCTAGCGCTAACAGAGACCCCTATTTTAATATTGAATGCTATCTAGCACTGAAAATTGTTTGTATTCCATTTGTATATTTATTCTATATTGTAAATAGTATTCGAAGTAAGTTTTTAAGTTAATTATAAGCTATAACAATAAATCATAAAACATAAAAAGGGCACAGCGCGTATATAATAATACTGAATAAATAAATAAATAATAATAATGTTAAACCACAATACGTAGGTACGCACTCGTTTCGCGGAAACATTAGATGAGCGTTTATTTTCTCTTGACGAGGAGATTTATCGGATGGCTATTAAGTACGGTCAATAGTATTCACGAAAATAATTATAATTGAAAACAACATCTCATCAAACCCTGATCAGCATGATTGCAATAGTTAATCTATTTGTAACTGTAATCTATATTAAATTTCTATATATTTATAAAATCGAAAAAAAAAACTAAAATTGAAATCTTTGTAACGAATTGGCTCCGCGCGGGATATTTTTTTTATTAAATTAAAGACGACGTCGCGGAGTAGGTTTAAGACCTAATAGTGCTTAATTTTTTTTTTTCGGTAAAATTTCCGATTCACTTGGCGAGTGCATACTTATGCAGTATACTTATTTTTGTGCTAATTATAACGATGAATCAAGAGCATAAACAAATGTAGTTCGTTATAGCGAGATTTAAAGAAACATTCAAAATTTCAATATCAGTATACAACAAATACGTTGCTTCTAAAAAAATTCGTTATGATCGCCTATAAAATATTCAATGCTATACTTTAGGTCCACCGCATAAGCGAAATTATCTTAGCGTTCGTTTTTTTAGTATATTGATTAATAATAACTTTCAACCTGAATGTTCTGAAATTTTTTTAATCTTATTTGCGTCCATATCACTCTGCCTTAACAAACTAAGCCCCGGGTAACGGCGGGTAACGAAACTAGTTACACTATATTATGTAATTATTATATTAGGTAAACGAATGTTGGTATATCTGAGATTATTAGACTACTGGACCGATTTTTGAAAATTGTCCTTGTTGTCCGGAGAAAAGCCTTAAAGCAATTGAATCCTTCAATATTCCTATACATATACCACGCTCCAAAAACCGGGTTTTAGGTATTTTTGGTACCTTGGTAACACGGATAAACAATGAAACGTTATTAATTATAATAACAGTTGTTTTGTTGGCATGTGCTAAGGTTCGTAAGGTTGTATTTATTTTTTAAACCAAAAAAATTTTTATAACTACTGTGCGGTAATCTGGAGTGGAAATAAAAAAAGAAATTTGTTTACCTTGGTAGTTATAGGTATCAACAAAAAAGCTACATCCATAATGTCTACATTTTAAAACCTACAAGTTTTTTAAGCTTAGATTATAAACTTAGTCAAAAAATGTATCTTCTTTGTCGCCTTATATTGTGTACCTATCATCAGTAAAGTGTCGGATATTAAAACATTTTTAAGCTCGTTAATTTTTAAAAACGCAATGAAAACATTGTAAACTTAATCTGAAAAGAAAACCTGACAGAAACCATGATGTGTCATAAATATTTCGGTTATATTTTTGTCACTATTATAGTAATAGATTGAAATAGCTAAATATAAGATTACACCATTATTAAAATTTCTTGTTCAAAGCAATTATTATTCATCGCATGGCGAAACAAATAATTTGATTGCGTAAACAAACAGCCATTAAGTTGTTTACAAATTCAACTGCGAGTGCTTAACAAATGTTGGCTGAAGGCTTAAAAATATTTTGTTTTTATTAATTAAAATAAATACACGATTGGATGCCCATATCACAAAGTTCACATTGTGCATGATAATATACAGTATGGTCTACAACAAATTGAATTTACAATTAACGTTATTCACATTTTACATTTAAACACTGAATTATAAGAAGTAGGGTTCCGCATTGGCGTGAGACATACTATTGATTCATTCCATAGGCAGTTAGTGTTAAAGTGGGGAATATGGAAGGAAACAGTTGTACGTGAAGTTCCCCGTGAAACTTTGAAGTTTACCAACGAGACTAGGGCGGAAGAGTCTATGTTTTATTTTCCAACAATCCCTGCAAGAAGGTAATAGTCATGGAATTCCCAAGCTCTGCTAGGGACGCTAAAATGAGCGCATTTGAAATCTGGACGTAATCATGATGGTCATAAGGTATGTTTTAATAAAGGACTCAAAAATAATAGGTGCCTGCGTTGTACCCTTTCATTCTACCTGGAGTTGTCAACGGTATGAGGATCTCAGGCGATAGTACCATACTCCAGGATGCCAGGATCGGACGCACTAGAGTACAAAAAAATGATTATAAAATTGTTATAGTCACTATAATCAGTATAATGATATTGTGTTTGCAATGAATTTCATAAAACTTTCGATTTGATTGTAAAATATATTACGACGATAATACATACAGATACGTATGTATATTTTAACCGGTATTAATAAAAAAACTGCGTGTACCACGACGGAAAGACGGAAAGATAAATCCTCAAACAGCTGCGGCCTGCGGGCGTACAAATAACGACAGTGAAAATATGTTCAAGCCTATACGAAAAAACATTTTTCGTCTTATATAAGGCACGTGTACTACGATATACGATTCGAGATTTTTAAAAGAAACAAATGCGTCGGACGTTAGACGCGTATTATTCACAATTTACGGGTACATAATGTAGTACGGTAAATATACCACGTTTCCAATCGATTTATAGGGTGCATTAGAGTTGCATAAAACGCTGTGAGGGCGTTCCTTATGCACAAAAAAATTGGGTCCGTATGTTATGTAAAAAATAATAATAATAGTAATAAAAAAAAGTGCGTGGTAAAATCAATACAATTCTTGTTTTGCTTTGAATTTCAGACCCTCGAGATAGATATATTTTATTGCAGGTGGTGTCGATAATGTAAATATGTAAATATATTTGTACCCACTCAGTATGACTTCATTGACGTTGACCGTTTATTTTCTCGGTCGATTTAACTGTTTAAAATAATTATTCATTCAGAATTTGAGTCGTTGCAAAATAATGCTTTATTTAGAAAATATCACAGTACGTTTTATGTTATTTATTCGATTCATTTTTTACGTTTTAATCGTAACACGATATATTTTCAATTTTGAATTGGAATTGTTAAAAACTTGTAGTTTTTTCAGTGTTTGTAGAATAATTTTTCCGAGTATTTTGACGTAAAAATAAATCAAGATACTTTATTCGGGACAAAAGTATTCAATTCAAAATTTGATTAAAGTTCTATTATAAATACTTATTTTCTTACTTCCATTATTGTCGAAAACTACATTTTTTTATAAGTAATTTTTTCTACTAAGAAATAAAAATGAAGGAAATTACCTACCTACATAATTGTTCATATTATAATTATTTTTATAAAATCAAAACTGATTGAAAAACTTTTCGTATTCAACAACAGCTGTAATGAGCTTAACAATTTTGATTTATTTGATGTTAGATTTTTTTCTCACTCAAGCCAATGCTTTTCAAAAACTTCATATAAATTTTGTTCGATTGTGTTGATCTCATTCAAATAATGAATGTGTTATCTTATTCATCACTGTAGTTAATATTTTATACTATTCAAATAATATTTTATACTGTAAAACCTTATTGTTCCAGTTTAATAAATAATTATTAGTTATTAATTATCTTTCATAATTATAAGCTATTTCATCATTTAATGTATTGCATTGAACTTGAAATTTTAATAACTAATTATATACCGCACACGCTATACTACACTTCTTGAGTCCCCATGGGCTTTAGTATAACTAATAAATTTATAATCAGGTGCTACGGTCATATTATATGTGTCCTCATCCATTACGCCTTAGTGATGCAAGTAATTTTCGCAAGTGAATCTCAGAATTATGCTTGGTATGCAGTACGTATATTTTTCACTAATATAACAGAAAATTGCCAGTCCGTGTTTTATTAAACAACCGAGATATATTCATATAACAGGAGTATATACGTGTAACATTATTCTAATGACTATTTTCTTGATCTGCTCCAATATATATTCTGAACGATTTGCAAACGCGCTATCTTTACAAGACCACCGTGGTTTCGGAGTTATTAGCTAATTATATGTGTTTCATAAATGTTTGATAAACCTTTGATCGCTGACAAAATACTTAACTATACCTGTACTACGATTTGCGTGTTTTTTTATAGACGAATAATCTTCTCGGATAAATATGATTATCTTCTCCGGAAAAATTGAATAAAAATAAACATCCAAAAGTGAAAAAATTATAAAGCTTAAAAAAGTACAATTTCCATAAAAAAATATGGGAACAGTGTAAAAGTAGCTTACTGAAATACATCTGAGATAGTGTGTATCCATATATTATGTCGTTGCATTTTTCCGTAATCGCATGAACGCACCGAAAAATGAATATATAAAAAGAGCAAGAAAAAAAATCATCCCCCATAGGTAAAAATATTTATTGCACGTCGTACACGTATTACATTCACGTGTTATTAAAATTCGATACGCACCCGCCCATGTGTGCTGCGGTTCGTTGTTCACCGATAAAGTATGTTTACACGATAAACCCAAAACATTTTCCTCATACTTTTGCTCATTTTCTTTTAATATCTTTTGCGTGTTGACAACGGAACAACAGATTACTAGACTTCGTGATATTACGTAAACCGCCATGTATATACATACGTAGTAACACATCCAAGGAAATACGTTGCAAGTCTGTGGCCTATTACGTTCTTACAAGTATAATGCGACATGCGTAAAAAAAAAAAAAAATCGCCTTTTTAATGACACGATTTTATGTTTATTCGTTCGTCAACAGTGAAAAGCTTGCATAGCGGCCGGCCGGACACGTTGAAAAGGGGACTTTACGCAGAAATCAATAACGTCATGTATAACAAAGGCGTGTTAGCGGGGAACTATCTACTAAAATCGGGAGTCTCGTTGGGACGCTGCTGCGGTGTCATCGTCGAGATAATGATATAGAACCCGAGTAATTAAGTTCGAAGTATTTGCGGTCAGTATGTGTAAATAAATCTAATTAGAAGAAAACGTTAGATAAAATATCATTATTACCGACATTTTTTTTATGTTATTCGAATTTTGGATTGAGATTATGAGAAGAAAAAAATTTATTTATCTTTCATATTCCCGAGTATTTCAACTACAAAAATGATTAAATTAATTTTGTGTGTACACTGTATACACTTTGAATTTTATACGACAAAACCACTGTTTTCGAAGTTCACAAAACCACAAATATTTATCTTAATCATAATTAATAGTTTATACTTTTCAACCCAGTAAGAAGGGCAATTCTTGTTTTATTTTTTCGTAGCTTTTGTTAATAAATTTGTATTTTATATACTTTATTCACATTTTAAAATTACCTTACTACACAAAAAGTCAATACATTTTTAGACAATATTTGATTTTAAATAAAATGAAATCAATAAACGTATACGGAATAGGTAATCGAACAACGGTTAAAAATCATAAAATATACGTAATTGATACAAATAGACTAGAAAAGTATTAAATTTGTTAGATATGCTTTTATGGAATAGATTTACTTAGTGATTAGTGATTACTATTATTGTAATCATTACAGCGTGGAAAAAGAAATAGGGATATTTAACAATGAAACTGACAAACAAAAATCCAACAGTCACAGACTATAGAGGATTGCACTGAGAACCAAAGGTTCGTTTCTCGACCCTAACCCTCTGAACCAGTACAAGTTTAGTACAAATAAATAGCGTTTTTAACATTTCAAAATTCCAATTTATGTTTGGTACAGCCATTTTTGCCGCACTCAAATCTCAAAAAATTTACCATAATTCAGGGTTCACTGCACAAACGCTGAAAACCAGGCACAAGCCAGCACAAACCTAGCACAAACGGATGGAGTTTTACAAAATTTGAAAATTTATAGGTGGGGGTGCATCCATAGATGTTAGATAGATTATATAATTATATATAGATGCATATATTTATGCATAGATTTTAGATAGGGCTAGGAAGGGCTAGCTGTTGCATATTGTTTTAAACGGTCTCGCATATTATAGCAGAGTAGCAGACCAAGATCGAAATCCGAGCCAGACAATAGTGAGCTCAAAAATCGAAGTTTGAAATTACTTTTGCATATTTTCTGAATTTTAGGGGAAAAGTGCATATTGTCATATACATTATACATAATTATGCATATTTATTATTCTCTTTGTGTAATGTATGTTTTTATAATTTTTAAGGCTTATTTAAAAAATGTTCATGCATATTTTGGCATTTTAAGCTCCTTCAATTTTCTATTCCTAAATTTGTAAGCAAGAAATTTACATCGATAGAAATAATAACGAGCCATTTTTTTTGTCATTTTTGTACATAACAAGTATAAGTTAAACAACCATCATATTATTTTAATGAATTTTTATTCAAAACCGTGTGTGTATTTCATTTTTGTTGCATAGGTGTTTGGTTATAAAACCGTCTAAAAATGGTTGACCATTATTGAGTTGAGTCTTGAGTACCCAACTCTATCGCTTGGAAAAAAACAACACGATCCCGTCGGAGGGGAAATAGTAAGATTTTAACTCAAATTGTAATCATCAACATCCACATATTTTTAAAATTATTGAAATTCTCAAACTTTTTCAATTAAACACGTATATTAAAATTAGAACCGCAATTAGTAACACAAAACCAAAAATCAATAAAAAATAGGCCGAAAAAGAATATTTTATAAATGAAAAAATTTCAGATTATACAACAAACAAAATTAATCAATACGATTTTGTTAAATTTTTAAGTTATAGAAATTGACGCGGCACTGGTTGTCCTCGGGTTGGTGCCGGTCAATGTTTAAGTTGCTTCACTCACGTGGTGGAAGGTCGATAGAGAAAATAGATATGGTTTCTCATGAGTGATGGTAATTTTATTTCACAACAGAAAAGAAAAAAAGATGATGTACAATATGCAGTTGTTATTACTGAAAAAAAAAAAAACAAGTGGCGTTTTGCGCAATGGTAGTTGTATATAGGCCGTTGTATATGTGTCGACGGATCACGGGCGAGAGCCAGAGATGGCTCCGGCAAAGGCCTCCTTCCTCTGCCCGGTGTACGAGGTAGGTGGGGGGTTTTGCCGAACCGGTGTTATACTGTTATCGTTATCCGGGTTGGGGCTGGGTAAATAGTGACGCGGTCCGGGAGAGTGGTGTACATAATGTACCTACACTACCCCGGACCGTGACAAAATAAACCTCATAAAATATAAAATGTCACGTTATGCGATTTTTATTATATTTTTTATCATATATTATTTTTGAAAATTTGTATATACATATTTATTTGGGTATATAGTATATATATATATACAGTGTTGAGCCCAGATAAATATTTTTTAATCTAGATAAAGATAGAGATAATAGACCAAAAATCTATTTTGATAAAGATAAAAATAAAGATATAAATATCTTAAATATCTTAAATCGTGCATGTGTGTAAAGGTTTCTAAATATAAGATATGGATTTTTAATAAATATTGTTGATTGATGTCTAAATTTAAGCCGCGATCGTATGCTAACATCGAAAATCCAAACATAATTAAAATAATCATTTTAAAATTAAATAATTAAATGGTATTGACTTTTGACAATATTGGTAGTATAAAAGTATGTGTGTATTTGTAATATATTTTTGTAATTTTAAGACGCACACTTTTTCATTTTGTCTTACTGATAATAATATTAAAATAGAAATAATTATTGTCCCATTTCCTATACTCGTCATCGTCAATAAATGATCGAAAATAGTACAAATTGGTAATTACCAGGAACAAAAGTAAAATAAATAATTGAATAATTAAAATTAAAATAATTTATATAACATGAAAAATAGATAAATTGTCGCAGATAACTGAATTTTTCATCTAAGATGGATAAATAGATAATGTTTAGATTTGTATCTAGATAAGATAATAGATTATTAATATTTTTATCTAGATAATTATCTAGATAAATTTATCTAGATAAGTCTCAACACTGTATACTCGTATATATTATATATAATAATATGTACCTTTTTCTATCGTGTAAGAACTAACGTATGATATTTTTTGTACCTGCTACTCTCGTTGTAGGAACTTACATTCACCCAAAAATGGTTATGAATAAATTAATAACAACAAAAAATTAATTTGTGTTTATTCCGAAAGGTTTTTAAATTATGATTTGTGCAGAGTATGCGAACGACATGTTATTATAGATCTTGTGCAATATTAAAATGAAAAAAATCTATAAGATAAAAACACTGCTAGACAATATGTATATATTCTATAATCGGAAAATTGAAAAACGCATGGACTGTTTTATACTCAAGCGATATCGTCACAATGTTGGGTTTTGTCATTAGTTCAAATTTATAATGAAACAAAACGTCACCGAAGACAGTTTATTCGGAAACTGATAAAAACGATTGAGTTATTTAAAAAAATTTAAATCGTTTATGATATAGTCTATCATGGATAGTGTCAATAATCAAATCTTTCGCGTTTATAAATGCAAAGCTACGAGAGTGGCAACGCAAAAATTGTATTATTATTACTCATTTATCGATTGTAAAACATATATATTATATAATATGCTATAAAAAAGTTTTTTTTTTATAAATTGATTTATATGCCAGTTTTTTTTAAAATATCTTATATGTAACACGTGATAAAAATCTTCCAAGTGGTATTTATTTTTTTTAAAACCTCAAATTTTTAATAGCTGGGAGACAGAAACTGTATGAGTTATAGAAGATTGCGATCAAGGCGGCGAGAAGGAGAGGAAAATGTTACCGTACGTCTGGAAAGTTCCGAGCCAAGGATGGTTGGGAATTGAAGTTAACATGTGCCGAGTGCAGTTGTTCTGTATTGTGAAGTGAATGAGATGGTAGTATTTTAACTGAGAACCGTGAGTCGTGACTATATTGTTTTTACGAATCAAAAAAAGTCTTAAGTAAAAATATTTGTTAACGCAACGCAGAGCAAATAGCTAATAATTAGTTTAGGTAATTAGTTTGCGAACTAACAAGATGAGTTAATGATTGTTTATGATAGGATAAAACTTTCTTTTTGTACAAGAATTCTTAAAATAAAAAAAAAAGTAATACGAAAATTGCTTTTCCTTGTAGCGGATTCCTTGTTATGGAATATTATTTTGAAACATTTAATTATTTTAGTAACAGTCAAAAATGTATTTCAACTGCAAGAAAATCAAAACAACTTCTCAGTTATATAAATATTTAATTATTTTTTGAATTTTAGACACGTTTTTTTTGATATTTTTGGTCGTAATTTGTACTCTACGTAGGTTTTAATATTGTTTGAGTAACTCATAATTCAGTTGTACGTGAAATACCATTTGTTGTTCGTGACTCATTTAGTTTTTCAAAATAAAAGAACAAATTGCAAACTTTAATGCCGTCATTTTTATTTAAATTTATAATCCATGATCAGCGTGATGTATACATAAGTGAAAAATAAAATCTGCGAACCCTAAGTGTATTTTTTTGAAATTTGTATTGCATTTCTTAACGAGATTTTCCAAGGCAATTTCGTAGGATTTCCGGGAAGTTCATATCCGGGATCAACTAAACTTTACGGTTTTTTTTGAACGAAATAAAATATATAATTATCTTTTGTTGAATACGCGAAGCTTACATTTTCCATAAACGATAATAAGCCGCAGTCAATTAAATCGTTCAAATAAGAAGGGCTGAAAACCCCAACGATGGAACTGGGTCCCGCGAACAAGGTCGTACAACAGGTCCCCGAATGCTGCCCGTACTTGGTGATTGTATAACGCGAAGGCCCGGAAAGTCCGCTAAATCATGTACTTGCATATATATCATCTTTGGATATTTATGTATTTTACAAAGCGTGTGGGCGGAAAAGACTCGGAAAATACTTTTTTCCGCCATAGGGCTGAAAACTTTTCGACTCCGACGCATCTAGTAGCATTGAAAATTAAACTTTCGGTACACGCGTGACGAAAAATAATATTAAACCAACAGCGCCGTAAATAATTAATATTCAACATACAGGGTGTCCCAGGTCTATTTGACTAATGCAATAACTTTTTTTCTATTCAATATTTTTAAGTTTTTTTTTTTTTGTAATGATTTGTAGAGCCCTGCGCTATAATTTGTATATCTTATACTTTATTTTATTTTTTTACAACAAAAATAAATAATTTAAATTTTGTATATTTTTCTGATAATCCAAGATAGTTATTTCATAAATAAGTATTTAAAAACCATTTTGGCATTTAAAACTTTTAATTTGGTTTGGTCGTTAATTTTTAAACAATTTTCAAAGTGTGTTAAAATTCAAATTTATTTTAGAAAAATATTAAATACAAAATTTAAATTATTTATTTTTGTTGTAAAAAAATAAAATAAAATATAAGATATGTAAATTATAGCGCAGGGCTCTACAAATCATTACAAAAAAAAGAAACTTAAAAATATTGAATAGAAAAAAAGTTATTGCATTAGTCAAATAGACCTGAGACACCCTGTATAACAATGCGTAATGGATTTAATTATAAAAAAATTTACTAAAATACTCAGTGACACAGAAAATGTATAAGTATATTTCCGATGAATACGAAGAAGTGTATATGTAATGTGTATAATATAATATACTTTCTCGCTAAGCGGATTTTCACACGAAAAACTCCGTTTGCCTACGAATCGAACCAAGGAGAGTGAAAAACAAAGTGAAACCGTGAGGGAGGGAGTGGAATATGCCGACGGACGTGAGAACAAAACATGAAAACGAGATTAAAAAGAAAAAAAATACACTAAGAATATTAAAAACGGGATGATGAAAAGGTTTTATATTACATAATCCAAATGTAATATTTTTAGTAATAAGAAAATAAAAAAACCACCGATCTGTACATATAGTTATATATTCCCGAGCTGTATACAACATTGTGATTGTAGGCCTTTTCAGCGAATTTGTTGAGCTACAGTTAAAGCAGAAAGCATTAATATCGAAAACCGCGATTGTGCGCGGATTTTATTTGTAAATGGAACACTACGTTATTATTGTGTACCTCTTAGCAACGTTAATACCCTCCGGGAATCGGGCGAAACTCGCGTGGCCCACAGCACTATTCGCGTAGGTACAATAATAAAATTTTCTATCAAAATAATTGTTTTTTTTTTCCGAAACGCTTGTTACGCGTGTCACTTTACCGTCTGTTTTCAACTGCCGGCAATATTTATTCGCAGAACGAATTATACGGAAATAAATGGGATACAAATTGTGTAATGAATGTTACCCGAAAATCGCTCTTTTCAAAATACGTTATTTTCGATAAACAGCATGTTCTTTTAAAAACTGGTCTAATACAGCGCACTGATCGATTACTGATAAATGGATAAGGATAACTCTAGATATGTTTTGCCCAGATAGATTACAGAAATGTAATACTGATATTCTAGTATGATTGTAATTTTATCAAGTCTTTGTTAAGTGTCGATCATCGGCTTATGTCTGGTTTAGTAATTTCTAATAATTTTATTTCGGCCAAGTTAGTGCTGGACAATTAATACAAACACTTTTTTTTTTGTACTTACAATAATGTTGGCCTTGATGAACACTGCAGAGGAAAAACTTATCATAATTTCATAGACGTGTTATAACATCTAAATAATTACTTATCATGTGTATACGTTTGAGAGTACCAAAAAATTAATAAATTATTATTATTTTATTTTATGTAATAATACATAATCTTATAAATACAAAATAGATACAACCTTATTTCGTTATATTACTGATTAATCTAAAGTAGGGCAACTAAAATAACGTATTCAATCATTTTTTAAATAATTGTTTAAACATATACAGTGTCCTACCGAGGATTTACCCATTGCGATATCTTCCGAGATAATAAAGATAATCAAATTAGGTGTTTTTTATAAGATTTACGGGGACTTGGAGTACAGTTATTTCATAGTTTAATATGATGGTAAAAAAGTTTAAGAAAAATATTTTATTATTATGGTGTTACATAAAACACAATATTTCTGGAAATTTAAAACAATTACTTAAAATCATGAGGTTGTTGAAAATAAAATGTTGAAACGTCAAAGTTTTCAGAAAAATAAACTATAAAATTCCTAACTTCAAATTTTTCGAAAGTAATAAAATAAAAATTATTTTCTAAACTTTTTTACTAAAAAATTAAATACAATTAAAATATGAAAGTCCTTGTCCCGGTGAATCTTATAAAAAAACAGAAGTTGAATATCTTCATTATCACTGCAGATATCACAATATTTAAATCCTCAGTGTATAATGATTAATTATTTGCAGTTTATAACATAGTATGATGCCTTGTTATTTGTTAACTTAGTTTTTCTTAAGAATTATCTGTCTCCCAGCAAGATATAATATGTCCACGAAACAAATTGGTGGAAGGTTGCAGTTTTAGTTAGTGAATCAGCGTGTTAGAACTTACTAACTTTTAATTTATAACTTCTTAAAGTTAGAAACGCAATAAAAATAAAAATTTATATTTTGTGATTTTTTCGAACCAATAAGGATTTTAAATTAATATTATCGATAGCATTATTAGTTTCCTCTCGCAGAATAAGTTCATATCCCCCGCTAAGACAAAATCCTAAATACGAAATTGTCTCTTCTGATAAAGTTGTTCGAAGAACTGTAAGGGAAAAATTTTCAAAACACGATTGCCATACAGAAGTGAAAACAGTTTAAATAGACATAATACGAGTATAATTCATAAATGCGCACGTACAATATTATTTATATTTACGCGTGTACAACCGTTTATAAAAACCGCAAGGAATATATTTTATGCGACGTTGTTATCGCTTTCTATGAATACGAATCCATGTGAAGTATAATCTCATGTGAACCTAGGCGGCTATATTACCGTCGAAGTTTTTGGAAAATACAAATTTCGCAACAAAATGTTTGGACGTTATGAAATTATACAATATTCTTAAAATGGAAGAAACAATTAAAAGTCACAAATATCGACACACATTAAAACAAGATCAACAAATAAAGCCATTATTGAATAGTATTTTGAACACATTTTATGCATATTTTGTTTTCCACAATTATGACTTCCCAGTTTTCAATAAAAAAGAAAAAAATATAAAAAAAATACCATAAGCGACGCATAATACCGTAGATTTCTACAGTGGCTGCAGCACGATTCTTGGTAAAGTCTACCTATTTGAGAATAGCGACCCTGGTCTGCGTGTAATATTATGTCGGTATGTTGGGATACGCTTTAGTAACTAAGAATTTTTAATACACTTAAAATATAAAATGTATAAACGTAGTACGTGTAATCTTGCGTAATAAACTGTATAGGTATTTTATTTAAAACTGCGAATCGTATCGATTTTGTTTAAAACGTCAACTTATAAATGTGACTTTGTAAAAAAAAAATATATATATATATATATTATATATGATGAAAAAATAAAATTATATTTAGTGGTTTAAATTTTTTTATAATTTAACTAGAATACAATTTCACAGAATTTTACTAATTTAAGTAAAAACTTTGTTAGAAACAAAGTCATTGTTGGTCACCTGTTTATACGTTTCCAACACACAATTACCTTATATGATGGTCGGGTTTAAGACCTACATTTACAAAAAAAAAGAAAACGGCTGTAAACATTTTACATTGTTTTCGTTAATTGTACATAGTGTGCAATGTCCTGCGATTTTCCTCTCTGAAGTGACTGCATTTGAAGTATTCTATGACGACATGCTTCTTCATAAGTAGTTGTTTGCATACTTCACGTATATGACTGAGTTTATAATTATTAATCTAAATATGCTGAAATAACAAGAGTTATTAAGTTAAATCCCCTAAAGCAAAAAAAATAAATAAATAATTTATAATTGAATGAAATTTCCATTAATACAAGTATATAGATATTCGATATACTCGTAGGTATGGGAACCTACATAAATATGTTACGAATATTTTTAAAAATATTTCGTTTTAGATAAACTGTAGATAATATTATTTAATTTTTAACTATTTTTTCAATTCAGGATTTAGACAATGTTTTATATTTCAACTATAGAAACTACGATTTTTTCAATTTTCCATAACCACCCATCACGCCATGTCAAGAACTTTTAGGTCGGAGTTTAAAAGTTAAATTTTTCTATTTGGTATTGGAAAAATCTGCTCATATATCGGCCGAAAGTGTTTTCCGCGATTGTCGAATAATTGGTTGCCGATTTCACTTACGCCAAAGTTGGTTTCGTAAAATACAAAGTAATAAACATTCATTGAAACATTACACTGAGAAAACAGAAACAAGGATTATGCTAAAATATTTTTTTGGCTTGAGTTTAAAATATATGTGCCCAAACGTGCTATTAAAAAGGAAAATATTACGCCCAAACGTGTTGCTCCCGTTTGTAAGAATGAGACAACGCGTACACGGGTACGGTATATTTTCGAATGCAAAATCGAATGCACATTCGTTCATTTTCGATAATTTTCACTGAAATACGATTTAACCGCGGTTACTAGTAGAAGCAATAATAACGGTTGCCAATAGGTACACATTTTTTTGCGGTTTAGCAGCACGAACGATTACGAGTTCATAAAATCGCATTACGCCGCGACAACCGACGGGGAAAGCCCCGCATCAATCAACTATATAACGTCATTTTCGCTATTGTATCGTTGTACGCAACATCGTTAAAAGCAATATCCATGCACACGCAGTACACACATTTTAGGGTATATTTATTTTTACAATATTTTCACCGGCACCACTTGCACGATCCGCACGATTTACCTTGTCGATGGCGGTTGATCGTTACTAGTTATATATGTATACTACCGATACGGCTGTTAGGAATTTTATGTAAAATATACAAACGGCGATGTATACCGTGCTATAGGTGTACCCCCTTACACGTGCACACGTTTTAGAGTACGTAAAAGTTTGGGCTACAAGAGGAGAGCTTTTGAACTTCACGTTTTCGGTAACGCCAATTTACGTATAGGTGGGCATGCGCAGATTTCAATTTCCGGTCGAGCTTGGAACTAACATTAAGACCCAAATACTTATACCGTGCCCCAAACTCTTTTGAATACAATATGTATAATATACAGACCGGCAAGTTTTACTCTTAAATCGAATACTGCGTAATATTTATAATATGTACATACAGGGGCGGATTGGCAATTATTTTTTTTTTATTATTATAAATATGAAACAAACCGGCCTATGGACCGCTAATTAATCTGTTTTACCCCTCCCTTCACCCCCCCCCCAAAAAAAAAAAACTTTATTTTGCATCAATTTCAAAATTTGTTTAGTTTCACACCTAGATTAGTAAAAAAAACAATAATTATATTTTCTGACGGCCGACGGAGTACGATAATCGAAAAGTACCAGAATAATACCTATATTATATTTATGTTTTTTAATAATTTTTGTTCCACCGGCACCATGTTCAACGACGGTCCGCTAGTCGTCGAAACCGGAACCAGACCCAGGACGTGTTACTGCTGTACTGTCAAAATGCGAGACACTGCGTTCAACTACAAAATATGTCACTGCACAAATGCGTAATATCGTGTTATATTACAATCTAAGTTAAATTTACTAGTTAAAATTTTATTTTTTCTAACTGTTTAACTGAACTATAGTTGGTTAATTTTCTAATGAACTTATGGACTTAACTAGTTTTATTGACATATAAATTATTATGATTTGTCAAATAGTAACTACTAACTTAACGAGCAATTAACGAGCAACTAACCTATCTTTTAACTTAACTGAAATTGTGTTTATTTTTCACATTAACTTGCTTACCTTTGATATTATCATATTGTAACACGTGCACGTGACAGCCAACACATGTAGGTACGAGAAATAATTACGACGAGACGAACAGCCGCGTTATTATTGCTATAATTATAATATTAAAATATTATAAGTATTCTGGTCATCTATAATTTATAAGTAGTAAGTACACGGTCAAACCTTATTCAATGAACTTGACGGCTCTTTGAAAACAATTCATTAAAAACATCATAGTTCCTTAAAAAAAAAATCTTTCCGTAGAAAGTGAAGTCAAAAAGAAGTTCGTCGTTAGTTTGTACGAACTCTGATGCATATTGTACACGTGCGACCATAACGTCATCGTATTATCCGCACTATTGTCTCGAACCCGATGCCAACAGTATAGTAATACATATCATGCCCGTCAATATAGTACATACTGAACGCGCTACCGAGAACGTCTGTGAGCGAAAACCAAATAATGATTGCAGATAACTGAAACGATATGATATTATTTCATGTATAACTATACGCGGAGCCGACCTATACGTCTATACTGTTATTATTATTATTATTATTAAATTATAGAGTTCCTATCTCTTCCCGCGCATCACGGCGCGTCCAACTTGGCCGAAACACGTCAAGTGCATTCATCGTAGAACACACACACACACACACACACACACACACACACACACACACATCCGAACAACTGCAAGTCTGCTGTTACTACTGTTATCATCGGTAAGATATAATGTATTATTATTATTATTATCATAGCCCCGGGGAATTTGCAGACTTTGACAAGGCCGATTGGCTTCGCGGTCGCCGATGACGCGCGATCGTGGATAACGTAAACGCGTGTATACCTGTATAAATAGTATTGCAGTTCCGTCGTCGTCGACTCGAGCCGTCTTTGTTCGTCGTGTTATCGGCTCGAGTATAATATACGTCATGACAACAACGTTTCCGCGCACCGTCAGCAGAATATAATAATAATAATAACATGACGACAGCAGCAGGATAGAATGTCGTCGAACGACACGATAAGACGACCCTAAACTTTGACTCTGCAGTCTGCACGGGCCGTCTTCGGATATTATTTGCCTCTCTCTCTCTCTCTCTCTCTGTCTCTTTCTTTGTGCTCTCTATCTTCCCATAGTCCCACCGACATTTCCGTTTTGTAATTCCCCCCGAAAAATTCTTTATCCGTCACGTATCGTTATAATATTATATATATTATTATGCATCAATATAACAATAAATATATACATATTAGTTGTACTGCACGTATAAATATCATTTTCGTACATATACAGTAAACGATCCTTAAAACGGAATCGCTTCCGAGGGCCATAGAAGGGTCATTGAAAAAAATCATTTTAGGTACATACATCGTACTTAATAGATGTTTTTTTTTATCTTGCTTCTTGTATTATTTATTTTGTTCCACATTACCTATTACATTCATAATTTAGAAAAATAATTAGTTTTCGGTGGTTATGGGTGGCACATTCTTGAGTTTTTTTTTTTCGTTTAAACGATAATTTTACCATTTTGTTAATGGTGGTTCCGCTTTAGAGAGGTAACCTTAATAAATTTTTTAACAGGGCTGTGGTTTTTTTCCCTTGTAAGGAGATTTACATCGTACAGGGGTTCATTGTAAAAAGGTTTTATCGAAATATTATTTCAGCAAAAGTAAACTCGTTTTGCGGTTAGTAATCTTAAAATAATATTAAATATGATTATTTAAAATGTATATTTTATTAAAAATGATTAAATGTTTCAAAATTATGGAAATAAAAATAAAAACTCTTCTCTGGAATATAATATTGATGAACACTTTTGAATGAATTCTTTTAATTTCACTATTACTTATTAATTATTATCATAATTTTTAATATTTAATAATATATATTATGCTCTTTATTATATTATTAATATTATTTAAAGTTAAAGTTATAGCCATTGGCTAGTTGTGGTATAAACAAAGATAATAGTGCATCGACGAAGGTAACTTCGAAGTTTTGTTTTGAATAAATTGAATAAAAGATCATCTGGAAATTCATAATTCACTTGTTTAGAATAACGTATTATTCTACCTTCACTTATAAATGCATTATTTAATCTCAATCCTTAGAGCATTTGTCAGCAGTTTAGCTGATTTCAAAGTAATTTTAAACACTCCATGCGTACAAGATATCTAACTAAAAAGAGTCTGGTTATATTTTATCTTATTGTTTCGAAAGGGTCAAGCGATATTGATTTTAATATTTTACTTTTAATACTAATCTCAAATAAAATGTCGTACCAAAGGACAAATCTACAAAATCATTTTAAATTAAAATACTTTTTGATGATATCTATTTACTTTTTTTATTCAATTTGACTCATTCAAACAAATTTAACATCCAACAAACGAAAATAATATATTCATAAAGATCCAAAAAAATCAAACAAACTTTAAATATATTCATATTCATAAAACATTGACATTTTCAAAAATATTTAGCATTCAGCGCCTTCATTATATTTTCATGTATACCTTCTACACGCGCATTATGTATGAATACGTATTTATATATATTTGAGAAGTGTGCCTAGAAGTTCGGAAATGTTCAACTAAATTTGTTCTTACTGAACGTTTTCAAACTTTCTAGACACCCTGTGCGTGTATATGTATGAAGTGGACGACCACCTGAGAATTTTAGCACCACGTTCTCCTCCCCTCACCAACACTCGCGGACAACAGCTATACACTATATCTTGGGGTGGATAAAAGGCAATAACCATAAAAAAAACGAGAGAGAGAGACAGATTGAAAAAGAGAAATCCTAAACTTTGTTATGGATAAAAACTATTACGGAACATGATTATTATAAGTTATACGGTTTTAAATTAGTCAGACGTATTATAAATAATTCATGAACACTCGGTCCTTTATATTAAATTTTAATTTCAGCAAAAGTTTAGTTGCCCATGACTTTTAACGTGGTGTTATTTTTGGAAAACAAATCATTATTATTTTGTTTCAGACTCATTTGTCCGATTTATTTGTTTCTTTCATAATATATCCGACTCGATAAAACAGAGAATATACGCACGAATTTGTGGACCCCATGAAATGTTTTTATTATTAACCATTATTCTTTATTTATTTATTAATTCGCAATCTCTGTAAGGTTTAATGATAATATGTAATATTGTGAACAATTTCAAGACTGAAACGCATTTTTTATGTACACTCATCATGTAAAAGTGATGCGAGACGTATACCACTACCCGGCCAATAAGTTGTTAATGGAAAAATAAAACTCTAATAAAATATAATTAAAAATCAAAACCAAACACAATTTACCACGATAAACAGGGAAATGTATTTTTTATTTAAACTATTAACGACAGTTTTTATTGATTGATAAATGACCAACTGAGTGTAATAGTCAGTAACAATCAAATGTACAAGAAAATAAAATAATTTGTCTTCTATATAGAGTAACCAAATTTATATTTAATAATTATTTCCGAATCCATGCTTTCAAAAAATTAAATCCGAACAGAGTCGATGTTTCTCATTCTTCTCACCAATAAGAAAATGCTTGATCCGTGTTCATCTAAGCCCTAAGGCAATCGGAATGCTTTTTCATTGCAGGTTTACTTTACACTTAATATGATACCGATATTATAAATTAAATCAACTTGAATGTTTTATAAATCTGTAGAGCTCATGAAACACTTTAAAGAATAAATTCTACGCTTCGCGTTATTGTAGCATTGATCATAAATTATTTATGGCAAATATGACTCACAATTATATGCGGAAAAACTACTATATGCATTCGTGTACTTATTATCTTTAAAATATGCACTTAAATATGCAAAATCACATAAAATATATAAATATATTTTCCTTTGATTGAAAAAAGTTTGGAAATGTATAAAATGTATTTAATAATTGATATATTACAAATACATAGATAACAATTGATATAATCAAACTTTTATGACCCATCAGCTCATTGTGTTGCCCATTGTATTTTTAACATTAACTGGTCAAAGTAAAAATCAAGAACGGAAATCGGCTAAAAAAATTAGGAAACTCTTATAGGCAACTCTTCTTGCATCTATATTGATCAACGGTTGAAACTAGTTGTTATACACGACACTCTAAAATTCAAATACAATCGGCTTTATGTATATTGATATTTTTCAATATAAAATTAATTTTTTTATTCTGTATTATACAAGTGTTACATTTTTTTTTTTTTTTGAATAATTTTTTATTGTCTTTATTAAAATAATTATGTTTTTAAAAGTACCAGTAGACATCTTACTCACCAAAATCAAGCAGTTTTATCCTCGAATAGGTTCGAATAGGTTGTTTTGGTTTTCAATTTATTTATCTCTTTCTTCAGATATATTTTGATTACATTTTCTCGTAAGTGATATTCACATTTCAATATGGTAATTACCGCGGTACTCAAATCTTAGGACATTACTGCGGTGAAATGTAATATATTTTAGAAATCGACTGAAGTTTATAAAAATATTTTCTAAAAAAAACAGTTTTACATCATTAGCATAATATGTTAGTTTTTTACAGATCGGTATTTTATAAATGTATTATAAATTAATGAGTTGTGCTCACACGGAACGAATGTCTATTTCTGTACTCGTGATTATCGAAGCCATAATCAGTACATACCTAGGAGTCTAGATCATTGATAGTCCAGTATAGTGATACTGATATACATACCGCATGGTACGCGTGATTTCGCGATGTAAGACTCGGACGTTATTGAGAACAATAACTCGGAATAAATTGCGTATAAAGTAGTTCGTATCCACAGACACGCAGTGTACTCATATATGATGTACAAAAATTACTTCAACAGCGAAATGAAAAATGTACAAAAAAAAAAATGCTAAATATTCTAATAACGGGTAAGAAAAAATCGTACTTTACAAACCGCGGGTCCCATACACATCAAGTATAAATATGAAAAGCATGTAACGGCCGTACAGATGTAACGGGAGTAATAATTACTTTGCACCGTTACTCGTATCCAGAGCCGGATCAAGGATTAGAGTCGCCCTGGAGCAATGAAATGAATACTTGGTATTTCTGATCGAGGCGCCATGAAAAGTACATTATACGCATTTCATATATTTTCATCTAATACAGTATTAATATGTGCAGAGGCGTTCTCAGGAATTTTCAATGGGGGTTGAACATTTTGTTTTTTATCACTGGAACTTTTGGATTGCTTCCGATTCCGATTGATCAACGTATTCATGTTTTATTTTAAGATTATTATTCAAACACTAAGAACTTACAGCCTATAGGCACACTAGTCAAAAAGTTTGTTATTTTATTTTTAATGTTTTGTAACATTTTTATTAATTATTGACAGCGATAAGTAGCAGTCCAGACAGCTCTTATTCTAACGACGTTTTTTTTTCTCTACACGGTTTTGTTTTTGATAAAATAAATTATTCTTTTTTACGCTTAAAAGGTCATTTGTTTTTAATAAAAACTAATATACAGTCCATTAGACTGTAAAAAAAATATTTGTTTATTTTTTCACTACTTATAAAAATTTTTTTCAAAAAATTGTTCCTGTGAATGACGCTCTCACGTTTCCATGTTCTCTTGTTATATTTATAGCGCTATTTTACATAATTCTACGTGTACTGTGATTAGTGCGATTAATATTATTACGACCATGGCGATATAATATGCGCTATATAAGTACGTAGTATAATTTATTCAGTGCTATAAAGTTATTATACATTTTAAAATTTAAAAATCACATACGTTATTAACTCTGACTGGTGACTAAGTGTTTGTTCCTTAAAATGAAAGTATGGCATATTCATTACCTAAACCCATTACTACTCGACTTAACATTGATAAAAAATTGTTTCTAAATATCAATAATTTGAACATCACAACTTATATGCCGCTCCTATAAATTTACCGCCCTGGAGCAAAATCTCCTTTTGCACCTATGTTAATCCAGCCCTGCTCGTATCTATTATAAATCTATAGAGTTAGACTCTACCACCCCTGTAAGAAATCGTTTAGTTAGTCAGTGTTTACGTATACGTTATGAATACGAATATTGCGAGATAGGGCGCTGTCGTGAATTCGCCGAGTTAGAAGTCCAGCGTCGTCGTCGCGAATGACATGCAAGTAACACGTAAACGAGTATACGTAGTCTTGACGTTACTCTGTTCACATGCGTATTTAATTTTTGTAATTTGGTTATGTAACAATTAGCGAAATACTCAAACGCGCCTTGTTTTCATCATTTTTTGTATGCTAGCACTTTAGCACTTGTCCTAACGCCATAAGTTTTTTCGAACGACCGCGGCGAGCAAATACTTCGAACTTTATTTTTCTCGTAAAATTACACGCAGGCACACCCGCGATTACGCTTGTGCGTGGTTTGTACACGGATTGAATAATTACACGTCACGCCGTCCGAGTGCAGTGATACGTATGTAATGTAAACGTATATCATATAATATTTGGATCACGTAAAAACATGAGCGCCGAGGATTTGTCAAATCCCGTGGGATACAGGAAGATTGAAAACCGAAAAAAAGCTAGGATTTTTCACGTTACATGTATTACCGTGAAATCATACTTGGCCATCCGTGACGCGACCATACTGTTGTTCCGGGGCGTTAATCGAGTTTTTTTTCCACATAAAACGATAGAAGGAACGACGTACACCTTCGGCGTGAAAAGAGAAGCGGAATCAAGTTTGAAGTATGTATTATCTAAATGAAAAAAGGTTCCATTTACAACATTGACACGGAGTTCATTCAGCAGTACTCGATACTCTCGAGGATGAAATGTGAAATGTGTGTTTTAAATACCGAAGTGTTTTTTTGTTTTTTTTTTGTTTTGTTTTGTTTTCATTAGCATCTAGTGTGATAATTAGGGCTCGAATTGATATGTAAACGCATATTTTTACCGTGACGTGATAAATTAATTTAGTGATAAATTTGTTTCGAGCGATTTTCAATGAAATGAGCTGTATTTGATTTTACATATTTTTATATATCTCTCGATAGTTCCATTTTTTCCTACATATTTCGAAAATTTGTTCATATTTATTATATACGATTGTATTTTACAATACAGACAATTTTCCATGTTTCCTAAAGTACGTATACAAAATAATACCAATTATTGAACTCAATCTACAGTAGATAAAGGTTCGAATTGTATGAATTGTATTTATTAATACATGTTTGCGTTTGAAGTATTGCGAAAACTTTGAAAAAAATAAAGAGATTGTGTCAACTGTTGATCCTACTTCAGCAGTTTCTATTCAAAAAGCGAGAAAACTATCAAACAAAGATGATATTAAAAATAATTTAATTTATATATCTGTTAATTTTGGATTTTTGGAAGATACTATAAAGCAACTAAAAACAAGGAAAATGATTTAAGATCAAAGTTTATGACTCATAGAAGAAACTGTAAAATGCATAGATCAAGTACCATTGGGAGTGGCAGTAAAAGAAAAATTATTTTTTAATTTATTTGTAATAGTACAGTATAACAGCAGGACACCACTAAAAGCCAAATTTCAGTCAATTTATAGTGCCTATTGTCAAATTTGAATTTTCATCTCTTAACCGACTGGAAAAAAAACAGTGTAACATACAAGTTGTGGTACACGTACAAGTTGATGTGAACATTTCAGTGTATCGCAATCGAAAATCGAATTATTGGTTTCATGGTTAAAGCAAATGCAGGTTTATCGGAAAAGGTAACTACCCGGCATTAACACTGGCCCATTACGTCACAGATTGAATGTTTTCCTTGGTCGGCTGTTCACTACTGAGGCATATATATGGTTACCAGTGTTACCACTCTACCTATCTGCATACGTTATATCAAATTAATGACATCGCATTATCGCATTTCTGATTATTGAATAGTTAACGATTCTGCAGGTACGCCTATTTCTCAATTTATGTGAATTTATTACAATTGTCAGTACAAACCACTACATTCAAAGATCCCGTCTCATTGTTTTCCAATTGAGAAAGATTGGTAGAACAAATAAATAGATAAATCGCGAAAACTGTATACAGTTACTTAGACCATAGTCTAACCTGGTACAGTGGTAAACTTTGAAAAAAAATCGCACTGTTTATTAATATGTTATAAGTTATTATTTAAATAAGAAGCAATCAAAATATATACCTAAGTTTGTAATATTTTAATATTTTTTTTGAAAATTAAAAAATTTTAAGAGCATATATGATCATTTTAAGTGCATAAATGCATGCATATTTTAAGGTTTTATAGGGCATGAAGTCCCTAGCCCTAGTTATAACATATCGATCGCAATAGTATTTATTAATAGGAAAAAACATAAATTATAATAAAATTATAGTATTATCGTCAACAACAATAATAATAATAATAATAACTGTTATGAATTAATGAAAAAAAAGCGAATACGTTTTTTTTCTTTCAAACTTTTGGAATTTTCTCGCTTCGATCACGATAGAATTTTTTTTTTTCACAAAAACCTCGTCTTCTCGAAACCAATTGCTACTCTATTGCATCTGAACACGAAGTCAACGCAAGATAACGTGTTCCGCACAATATTATCGTTATCTATCCGGCACCACCGCCACGTTCTGCCGTGCGAAACGATCGAGATTTTTTCTTTAATTTTTAAAGACCACGCGTGCACAATTCGTGTCAAAAGTCCCGCGCTAGGGTACAAGCAAGTCATGCGTTGCTTTAGGGCGGCATAACATTTTAAAGAAATTGAGGCGGCAAATTGTAAATTTGTAATATTACACTTCCAAAAAGACAGCAATTTAATTATTATTTTGCGTCTTCATTGTTAATTGTTACCGTTTTGCTATCTCGTTATGATCCAGCGAATGATCACAATTCACAATGTATAATAAATTAATATAGTGTTACGGTATACTGATACACGCACGTCGAACACTATAACGTGTACAGTACAAACTACAAAGTACAAGTGTATTAGTGTATACGTATAATGTATGTAGATATATCGTATATGTAGATTGTATACACATTTCTGTTAAAAGTATATCAGAAATAATTGAGTTTTTAAAAGAATATCGAAAGAATGGATTTTTTAAAGTGAAATTAACTGATAAAGAAATTGCATCAGTCATAGGAATATTGGAGGAATTCCCTCAAGACCGTCAAGTGCGTAAACGATTCAAGAAAACTAATTTCAACTATGAACATAAAGATGATAGTCCTCTTCATAACCCAGAAAAAAAGTTTGAAGTAGACTTCTTCAATACTGTAATAGATACAGCTATCAATTCGTTACAAGACAGGTTTATCCAGTTAAATAATCATTGTTCTAACTTTGGTTTCTTGTATGATATAAGTATTTTAAAATCTTGGGAGCATGAAACCATACTAAAGCATTGCAAAGATTTAGGGATATTACTATCTTGAAATGATACTTCTGATATTGATGTCTTTGAATTATTTGAAGAAATTAAATTATTTTGTCAACTAGCAGAATCAAATAGTTCTCCAAGTAAAAATCTTGAATATATTTACAGTCATCAACTTCAGGAAATTTATCCTAATATTGCAAATTGCAATAAGCTTAAGAATTATTCTTACAATTCCAGTGACGGTAGCGTCTGGTGAAAGAAGTTTCTCTAAACTGAAACTTGTAAAAAATCATTTACGATCAACAATGAGTAACAAACGTTTAACTGGATTATCAATTTTATCCATTGAAGCAGGCACAAGAACTAAACTTGGAAAATTTAGTACAAGATTTTGCAACAAAAAAGGCAAGAAAAGTTAATTTACAATTTTGAAATATTATTATTATTATAATTATAAATATTTTTCTTAATTGTATTTTCGTTTATACTAACAGTATGTATAACATTACATTCTCGTGTATTTTGTACTTTTTAAAGTTGTATTTATATTTATGGTTTTGTGTATTTCTAATTTGTAAATCAATACATGTATAAAAAATTTTAATTGTAATATTACTATGCATGTAAATATTTAATTTAGTATCTTAGGAGCAGCATTAAAATTTTCGCTCTAGGGCGGAAAATATCTTACGACGGGCCTGCGTGTAGTACCGGTGCACTCGTGTAATACGGTATTATTTCCACCGCGGACAGACGCATCATGCTGCGGACAGACGATAAGCGCTGTTTTTAATTGAACTCGCTTTTCTTTTTTTTTACACGAGTACTCGCACCGACTGCAGCAGCAGCAGCAGCGTGCATACCGGCTCCGGGGTACAATAACGCACGCGGACCTTGTGCGAAATTAAACATAAATTCGCCGACGGTGTTAAAACGCAGGCTGCAGTTCATGACGTAGCTGGTATATACGTGTACAGTTATTGCATTTTACGGACCACTCGCGTGTCCCCTCCCATTCAGCCCTACCCGAAGCCATATTATCATACGTTCAAACTCGATCATCAACGTGTACGACTCGAACAATTATTATAACAATACGTATACTACATATACACTCTCATATATATATATATAGATATATTCACTTTTGTTCGTTTCGTTCGCAAATTTTTACGTTGTGGACAAATTAAACAGTGAGAAAAACCAGAAGAAATTAATTAAAGAACACTGCAACTGAACAACGGAAATGGTACGAGAACTATTGACAAATTATTGTTATGAGGGTAGTATTATTTTTTATGCTCGTGTCACTGTTTTAATTAGAATTGAATTGTCCTCTTTAAAAGTATATTTTCACGTAGCTTGTATTTCCAATGTTCGTTTCGTGTAATTATAAAAAGAGAACGTTCACCGCTCAACTGATATAACTTTTTGAACAAATTAAGTAGTTCACTGACCGTGCATAACAGCATACAAATGGGTTGAACACATTTTATATCTTCATTAATTTTTTCGTCTCATTTTAAATGAGTACAGCGTTGTAGTTACATTATATTGTACCTATATATCATTTTGTCTACGGATTCTTTTATCGAACTCACTAATTAATTATAACAAAATTACAAAAGCTGACGATGTAACTTCATAAGGATAGTCACAGTACGCATAGCGTCGACTTTGCATCAAAGTTCAACTTTGAAATATTTTCTGGTTCACAACTTAAATAAAAAAGTATAATAATTAAGTAGTATTCTTTTTAACTCATCCTACATAGATTTTTAAAAGTATTTTTTGTATTTTTGAATATTTCCTATTTAGTTGTATACTATGAAGTCTTATTGTAATACACAACTGTACTCTAACTCCTTTGTGGTGTTAAAAACTTTTACAAAAATAAGTTATAAGATTCAGATAAACAACCATGAAATAAAAAATAAAAACACTTGCTGTCCTCCTATGTGTACTCGGTAAAAATTATATATTCTAAGAACTATTCATATTTTTAAAAAGGATGATATTATATTAAAAAAAAAAATGATAACAAAAACAGACGTTTAAGTGCATTCCATCCCACGTGTATTCAATGCATTTCGTCATAATAAATCATCGTTTCAAATGTTTCATTAATATTTAGTTTTATTGAACTTTTCGTAGAAATAAAGCATTGTCAAAGATAAATGTTATAAAATAATAAAATGATAATAATAAAAATAACTCGGGTTTGATAAAAATAAGCTCTCGCATAACAGTGCATTTTCCACGTCGTAATCTAAATAAATATAAGTTACTTTTCCCTCTAGCGTCTAACCCAGTGGTGGGCAAACTTTTTTAATGGGGGGCCACAAAGTTTAAGAAATTCTTGAGGAGGGCCAGAGTTATAGAAAAAATACATTTTATGTTAAATTTTTTAATCATAATACTATAAAAACACTACAAAATTACACTAAAATGTTACAAATTACTTGTTACCTTAAATAATAATTAATTTAACTTTTATTCGAAGGCCCAACCATGGTAGACGTGTGAGACATATGGAATTGTTTTCCTAAATTAAAATTATAATGTAAAAAAATTAAATTTATAAATTGTAAGAAATGCTGGAAAACCTCTGCGACCATAATTTGGGGGCCATATACTATACATGTCGATGGACCCTTGGCGGGCCGGATTAAATTCTTTCGCGGGCCGGAGTTGGCTCGCGGGCCGTACTTTGCCCATCACTGGTCTAACCTCTATAGGCCCGATACTGTTCAAACTACATACTATTATACTGATGGTAGAATTATATTGGCATGCCCATTGCCCAGTTATCGGTATAGAGTTATGATTAAATCACACGCTGCATTTATATGGTACCAAAATGAATAGTTTGCTTATTACATCTGCCGTCTCTGCAATTATGCCGACACACAAATACGAGTTATAATGTTCGTAGTTTCCAAATCATATGTTATGCCAACAAATCGTATAGCCGTTCTAGCTAACCCAACACTATTTTGTCCATTGTAAGGATAATCACTTTTCGGCGCGGCCAACTTTTAATAATGTGTTCTTAATATTTTTCTTCTCCTTTCCCTACTTAATATTAACAATTTGTACTACTAAAAATTACTTACTAGACTAAAATATTATTTATATACCTTACGGTATTAATATTGCTCAATTGATTCGATAACATTACTATGTGTACATCAGCATAGTTTGTTAAAGAATAAAATGACTAAAATGTATTATGTGTATGTAAACGTAAATTTGTTATAGTTAGCATTAAAAGGTGATTTGCTTAGAATATAAATTAAGCTATAATATATTACCTAATACTACATTAGTTAGAGCAGGCCGTATAACTCGCGCACGTGGTCACAGCATTGTTTCATTACCGTTGTGTTATGGTTCAACTCAGGGACGTACGCAGAAAAAAGTTTCGGGGGGTGTTTTTGAAAATCAGTTGCTGAAAAGCAGAACTTTTTTTTTAATAAACATACGAAATTTTTTAAGAAAATTATCTTTACTTAGTACTTACAGTACTTTTTTATAATATAAACAAAAAAATTACAATACTAAATCTAATTTTTGTGAAGTTTTAGCCATTATCTTAAGAATATCTTCACAATTAACTTCTATGTCTCTATGTAAGTACATTTAACAATGTTAAACATTCAATTTCTATTTCTGCTGGTGCCTAAATAGCGCAACAATCAACATTATAAAACAAGTTAAAATATTAATAAACAAAAAAATAAAAACTAATACACACCTCATTATTCTCAGTTCGAGATTTTTTATTTGTTGAGAAATAATAAAGTAGAGTGTTTCTTTTTTTTACGATTCCATACTTTATATTAGTATAATATTATACACCAACTTGACTATTGAGAGTTAAGAAATAAAACAGTATAATATTGTCACTTTTCCCGCCTCGTTTCAGATACAAAACAAAAACATGAACGATAAAGTCGATAACAAAATATAACAGAAACGTCATTATTCATTAATTTTAACACTCCAATTCGCAGTAATTGTCCCCTCTGTATAGCTTAGGTATTTCTCATGTCCGTGTACATTTTAGAATTCTTTTATACCCACGTCAATACACAGTAGGTATCATTTAATTTTATTTATAAATTTGTTAGTATATATTATATTTTATTTTGCTTTAGTCGGTTTTTCACAAACACAACGTAACATTATATCTGTCTATTAAAGTATAATATAAAAATTAATATTAAAATTGAATAAATAAATAACCATACAAAAAACCAAATATTTCGGGGGGTGTTTGAACACCCAAAACACCCCCCTGTGTACGTCCCTGGTTCAACTATATTATGGTAAAAACACATCGCATCGTACAAAGCTGGATTTATGCATCCATCATTATTTCATCCGATCGGCCGCAAACATTTTCTGCCTACATCGCTATTGAACAATTTTCAAATCGTTTGGCAATTAGTCCGTACACGCAGATTCTAGACGCGTACAGTTGCAACGCTAATGCAACTGCGTGTACGCGTAACACACTAATCGGTAATCGTCGTAATATTATACAAATCGACGCGATGCACCGGCGTAGAGCTTTACAGTCGGACATCGGTCAACGTATTCCATTTCCGCAACGCGAACTGCACGTAATTGTACACTTGACGAAAATGCCGCCCCGCGGTCCTTTGTACTCGTTATTATTTCCAACGAATACAGTGTTTGATCGATGAAAAAAAATCGAAATCTCCCCCCCCCCCCTCCAACAGCTACACGCGCGTACCTATATTTATACAAGATAATAATAATAAAAAAATAAAACAGTTGTGTAAAATTCAGCTTCACCGACTGTTCAGCGGAATCACCGTTGACGTATTCCCTACGCTGATTTCATATTGTGTAAAACAACTCGACGGGCGCACGAACGTGGTGTCGGAATCGAATTGAATAAACTTTTTAATTGAAGTTTAAGTTTTTATATATACATAGTATGCATACATGATTCGACGCGTATTCTGCCTTATTTTCGTCTCGACGCTCGTTTGTAGTCACAAATGCGTTTCGTTTTAATTAATAAGTAGAGCGCGATTAGAATTATACTTTACGTACATATATTTAACATTTTGTTTGGTTTTATTACGTATTTGAAGAAAATATAGTTTTGGATAGCCTCATGGCGCGTTAAGAGTAATAGTACTTGATTAAATTACAATTTATTTTGTGTCGGCTAATGCGGTCTAGCTTCGCATTATTTTTTTATTTTACATAATGGTTCTTAAGTTCACAACGTTTTCGTAATTGAGACATATGGTATAATCGAAGTTTTTTTTTACCAATGAAACTTAAACATTTTGATTCGTATACTTAAAAAAATATATTAACTACCTAATATCATGTACATCGAAAATATTTAATTTAATTTTGATTCAAAACCCTAGGTGTTATAATATCAAAATATGGTTAATAAAACGCTATTGTTATATTATAACTGCTATGCTATTTTATTCCAACTCCGTTCCTCCGTACGACGTAAAGGTACTTATTTCAATGAAGAATATTCCAACACAGCGGTTTCAGGGTCCATATAATATTATTATCGGATGAATACATTCAGTCGCATTGGTTGATACCACGGTTTTATATCTTCTAGCATTTCTCTCATCTTTTGAACTCTACTATAATTTTTTTTTTATATTTATTTACTAAAATGTTTCAGCAATATTTGCTCTTGTACAAGTTTAACAACGTATAATATATAATACAGCATTTGACTTGTATGACTTTTAAAGCAATGGCAATAACTTATGGTAATAAGATAGACATGCAAGCATATAGCAAGGCAATTGAGTACAGATAATGATAATTTTTAATGCGGTTTATGAATAGAATATTAGAAATTGAAATTGATGGCTATTTTGGGAAGTTTGTTGTAAGTTTATTTAAAATTTTAAAAGTACGGTTTGTATTTGAATACATATGGTCCGACTTTAAGAGTATATGACGCACGAATTAATTATAAAATTCAAAAGCTTGTGCATAATAAAATAAAGTATATTTATCCAAGTTTATAGTTCACGTAATTTAAATGAAGATTATAACTATTTCTATATTTTTAAAGAACAACAATAACAATAATCATAGAAAATATATAATCGCATTAAACGAATTTGAGTTGAGCCATTTCACCCAATCATTAATATTTGTTCTAACTAATTTTTTTTTTTAACTTTTTTTTTAACTTTTTTTGGAACACTTGGCATTCAACATTCAAATATACGGCATTCGAACATATAACTTTCGCAGACATGACACAGTACCCCTCCGGTAAGCCGGCAAAATCAACACAATTAATGTAGTCATATCACCCGCGATTATTTACTGTAAATAATACGCCCCTAATAAGCCAAAACGTTGTAAGCGAAAATACTTTAAATACGAGTTCATCATGTTCAAATATTCGTAATTTACGATTTTGTATGGCAACGAACAGTTTATCGGTGATTCTCATTTGATTTTACATAAGTTATTTTTGAGAATCATTTAATTCTATAATATGATGAAAATAAGATGATTTGTAAAAACGTATTTTTTTTTTTATGTAGAAACTAAAATTTTTTCGCTAATTACTGCCTTTTGACTCAGTATACGCACAGTGAAACCGCTGTTTACGGACAACCACCCCAACCCCTGGTTTGACAAATGTAAGTGTGTTCTTAAAAATGTTAAAAACTAATTTCTTATTTCATAATTTTTGTGAAATTCGAAGAAAGCCATTTCATAGGGCTTCTTTTTCTGATAATGTCGACGGTTCAACTCTCAGTTTTCATTCGATTTTTGATTTTTAATATTATTTTTTATTTAAAAAGAAATAATTTAAATTAATTTTACCACGTGATTTTCCGATAAGGTTTTCTGATAATGTTATTATTAAAAATTGTGAAAATGTAGTAACCTTTTTTCTTGTAAATACAGAAAATGATTAAAAATAAAGTAGTTCAATCAAAATTGAAAGTTGAACCGTCAAAATATTCAGAAAAATAAGCCCTACAAAACGGTTATCTTCGAAATTATGCTCATATAGAAAAAAAAAATTTGATTATCTTTAATTAGACGGGAAATATTGCTCAGTTTAAATCCCGGTAGGACATCCTGTATGCCTTAATATTGAATTGAATTTGTAGTTGGCTAACAGTAAAAAAAGTACACATTTTATATGTTCGTCTACCGAGATCAGTTATATCTAGGTTATTAATTATGTTGTACCTAGTCAGTAGTCGTATATTTTATATCTTGATATAAACAATTTTACTTTCAACCATTTTTTATCTATATTTAGATGTACACATAATATATGATTTAGTATTTATCTTTGAACTAAATTGTTTGTTAGTACTCAGATAACTCTTTTGAAGGCTTACAGCTATAAGGAAAGGCAATAATGAGTCCGACAAGGTTTTGGACCTCTATAATATTATAATTACTAACAGGTGCTTTTATATTTTCTTTGAATTTGTCTTTAATATTTCAGTCTTACGACTCACGTAAGTTTACTTACGAAAACATTAAAAAAACGGTATAAAACGTAACGGGCATTACCTCAAAATGGATCCGCGTGTATTTGGTTATAATTTTTTTCGGTTTAATGGGCCGCACAGCCGAGAAAGTTTCGAGACTCATTTAAATATATATTACAAGCAGGTAAATGAAGATTAAACTCGTGTTTGTGTTTAATTCTCCCAAAGTACATAACGCATTAAGTCGTATTTTTCGTATATATTAAATCATCCGCGCTCGTACTCAAGAGTAGAAAGTCCTTTTAAATTAATTAGCTGTTAAATGGTATTAACTTTGAAAATATTTGCACGTAATTATGTCTTATATAATTTGGCGAGCGCATACAAACACGACGAGTCCTAAACAATGTACATATTAGATAAACACCAAGTCTGCGAAACCTTTTGAATATGTAACTAAATTTTGTCGAGATGGTTTTGAAGTTTATGCAAAGTAACGTGGTACATCGTTTTATTTCACATTAAAAATTTACTACACTACATTAATTGTAATTAACTCAATATGTATGAAAATTATGCTTTGCTGTCGACTGTGATAATTATAATTAACGAGGCACAGACTAAGACTATTGGACAATCCGTTGTGTTACGTAAAAGTATAATAAATTAACGATTTAAATGAAATTTTCAAATATAATATTTTTCTAGATTAGAAAATATTACTCTAGGTAATAATAGTAAAATATAAATACTATGGTTACAAAAACAGTGTGATTAAGTATAATGTCATTTCAATTCCCTAAATATTATTTTACAATAAATCCATGTTTATATAATTTTCAAGTATACAATTATTAAAGGAATTTTATTTTTAATAAAACTACAATGGCAAAAAAATCCAAAAAACCGGCATCGAAAAAAAAAACTACAAAGAAACCAGTGAAAGTAGAAACCACCGTTTCAAAAATTCCGAGTCCAGAAGGCTCTGTACATTTTAATGAATTCTTAACAAATTGTAAAAAACCGAAATTGCCACCAAAACCACCGGAACCGATCAAAAATAGTATAAAAGAAAAAGGTAAAAAAGGTAAAAAAGGTAAAAAAGGTAAAAAGAATAAACCTGGTAAAGATGCAAAGTCGAATAAAAGTAAAAAAACAAAGACAGCGAAATTGTCGACAAATAAAGTTGTTATACAACCGGAAATTATTCCGCCAATAATTATTGAGCCACCGGTGTTCCCGTTAATCAAAGCTTTACTCCTCCCTACCGAGGATGGTGATCTCGTTGAAAACGCCCTATTTTCAGTAATATATATACGTATAAACAACCTATTGATTTGTAGCAAGTAAAGTATCGAATTCATGTTTAGGAATTTGCGGTTGGAAAAAATGAGACATCGATTCGACACCGTGACGATTTGCCAACGCAAGAGCTCAACGTGCTAGAGAAACAAGCCAATGACAAGGTCGATGAGATAAACGAAGTCCAAGCAAACATCAAGGTTCTAAAGGAGGTAAGTGAAGAGTGCGAGTGTTAGCTAGCAGTAGGTAGCCGAGGGTGTTGATCGAACATAACGTGCTTACATTTTCTTAGATACCTAAACCGGACAAAGCTCAGATTATTGAGCTGGAGACGCAGCAGTCACTGCTTGTTCAGTTGCTAGACGATTTTGAAAAATCCTTGGAGAAAATACGAACAGTGTTAAATGGTAAACCAGTGATAAACGTTATCGATAATTATGACCAGGATGGATGGGCTGACGTCGCGGACGAACAACAATCACTCGGCGGAATGGCAGATCCGAAGTGTCTGTTCCCGCCGGACGATGTACACGACGAACAAACGGTGGACAAGGTATGAAACTAGTTCGATAGTAGCAATAATCGTCTACTTCAAAATTCGTTTTAACCGATTGCACGATAAATAGAGTGCAGATTTAAAATGGTACGAAAAGGCTGATCTAGATTATCTCCTATCACCGAGCTCATCGTTCAACAAAAACGATTCTGCGTCGGACGGCTATTTACGAATTGTCAACAAGCTGCATAACAAATCGTCCAGTCAACAGGGTGATGTTTTGAAACGCAATGAATTATTCAAGAGGCTTAGAAACAAATTCAGTATACTATTGCCTCCGCCCAAGATGGAAGTGAGAGTTATATTACCATCTTGATAACTCGTGTCGATTGTTTCGCCCACACGCGACAATGGTAAACGTGTATGCCTACGTTTTTAGATAACCAAAGAACACCTAGTATGGATCGATAAGAAGCTCTACAAAGAACACGTATCGATGCTCAAAGCTACCGATAATCTGAAATTATTTCAGTGCTGGAACCATTTGGAGCTTAAATATGATATTATCAACGCACTTACGATATCTTTAAAGGATGCCGTCAAATCAACGTCTCCGGTTAGTTCGACATACGATTGATAAAAAGAAATTATCAATATTAGTCGATTTTACTTATTAACAAAATTAAGTGGTTAATTGAGCTCTTAAAATCAGTGAAAATAAAATTTAACGGTGCTATGCAAATAATGTAGTGTACCGAGAACACTTCGGGTTATTATGTTCATCATAGTTTTTTTTTTTTTGGTATTATGCCTTTAGGTGCGAGATAAAGATTATTAATAGGGCTCGGATTTCAATGTATTTATATCTTTTTCTGGAATACAATGATTTCCAAGATACAAACGAGTTTCAAGTACACACTGTTTCAATAACAAACTTTTAAACTTACTTCTAGTAATTTTATAATAAACTGAAAAATTATTAATATAAAAACATATTTTCTACTAATACAGCATTAGATAATCTGTTTTTTTTGTAAATAAAACTATTCACAAACTTTTCATAAACAATTTAGTTATAAATATAATATGTTGTAAGGGATATTTTTAACATTTTTAGAGTTTTCTGATCATACATTTATTTTTAGAAAGGGCATTTTTTGATATTCTAAGAGCTAAGAGTTTTTAGGTTATAAATGCATATTTTGAAAAAATATTTTTTGATATTCTTAGTGCATTTAAATCCGAGCCCTAGTTATTAATTATTATATTAACGCGTAAATTATTAAAAAAAATGCCTCGGGTTTTCCTTAACGAATTGAGCGTCTTCATTTTAGAACCAATTTTATTTACCTTATGCTAAAATTAAATATTTATTTTACTAACACACTATTTCAAAACAATTATATGTTTTCATCCTAGTCTATATTTTAATGCCTACTGCTAACACAATAAATACTTTTTATTTTTTCATTTCATCAATCTTTGAACTAAATAAAAGCTATTCTATGCTTTATTCTTCACTAATTTTTTCCTATTTCCTTCATCGTATACTTGTTACTTCACGTATTGTTTTTTTGTATTCAATTTTTATTAATTGTACTTTTTCTGTTACTTTTTCAATTAGGTATGCACTTTAGCATATATTTCCTACGACCTATGTAAATTGGAGTTTATTTGCTGCATACAAATAATTATTGTTATAAATCATTGTCGAAAAGTGACTTTAAAATAGCAAGTATTCACACAAAACATAACTCGTTACAGCATCGAATTTTAAAACTTTACAATCGAAAAACCCATTTTATGCGTACGTTTTACAGTAGTCATCCTAGTACACTATACATTATGTACTATAGCTGGGTCAGCTATAAAATATTATCATCTTTTTGCTACTTAATTTGTTAAAAAAAAAAATAAATAGCCAAGCAATACCCCACGTTGGAATTAGTAATGAAATACAGTATGTCATTAAAATGTGCAACAATAGACCGAAGAAAGTATTCATAAGCATTAAGCACTTATTTCCTCCAACACTATATGGTGCGGAACATAATATACGAGTCATACACTTCAGATGTGGTATTGAACGTCGCCCTCACTCATCATACCAGCCGATATTATTATACTTAAAAATAGAAACGCTTGTAAATAGCAGGAAAAGATTAGATTTATTTTTAAATTAACCAATGGAGATGTTAATTTCCGAGAATCGCTTTTATTATTGAACTCAAATGTACCAGTACTAGACTGCAGTTGATTACCAATAACGTGCCACTCCGGCGTACGAACCATGGTCAAAATGCTCCTATACATAGATTAATGCAACTTGTAAACCATTTAAACGTTGACTTGGGTCGCGATGGAAGATTTTAATTATTACCTAAATAGTCTTGTAGATTTTTATATTCATATTAATATCTCTCATTGTTATATATTATTAATTATTGTCTTTGTGTATTATTTATTTATAAACGTTCACAATATCACATGTCTTACTTACACTTAAAACTATCCACTTAAAGTTTGTATTAAATTTGTTATTTCATGTATTATACTATGGTCCAATCAGTCAGTGTAAAAACAAAATTTTTTTGTAATCCTAGACTAATCCTATGTCTATTCTTGCATTGTTAGTGCTTGCCCGTTTAAATATAGAAGTACAAATAATGGATTATGTGTATTAGCTTCTCCACTATGATCTATAACTAGCTCAACTTATTAACTTTTGTTTGGACTTTCAGAAATTCATTAATCATTATAAAGTATTAACAAAATAGGCGTCGTAGATTTTTGTGTCGCTAAAACATTTTTTTTTCTTTTTCCGTTTTGATCGAGTTTATGGTAGGTAAAACAGCACAGTGCTTCAAAAATAATTAGTAAGCCGCTGTTCACCGGACGGTTGCCATAACGTCGAGCTGAATTGCACACATCTTTCTCGACCTAAATGCGTAGGCATAACGGTAGGTCAGTGCTGGGCAATTTCTCGAGCCGTTCTCTGTACGATTCACCCTTATTAAGTACGTTCTGAAGGATCGTTAATATTTTGTTTATTTATGTGAAAAAAAAAAACGACTTTTAACTGTCTTACAACGAGATCGCTAACTGTTGTTTTTTATGACATTCGTGTTTCAATATATTCTGTAGAATATACTTTTTTCTATAAATATACCAATTTAGATACACACATTAACATTTATTCTGAATCGATTTCATGATATTTTACAAATAATTAACAAAATAACATAATTGCAGAAGGCCGATACTCAATATAACTTATGGGCTTTCTAATATATGTTTTGCTGATTTTATTTTTTCGTCTGGACGCAACGCTTTGGTTTTAATCAACCCATAATACCTAATTTGTTTTCTACTTTTTAGATTTAAGAACTTTGCTATCGATTTTTGTATGTGTGTGTTGTGTTCTAAAATAGTCATCGATTACGGTTAATTTTCTCAGCTCTTAATGTTGAAATCGCAAGTTCGTAACTCGGTAAACGTTCACATAACAATTTATTTGTCCGTTACATCAGGTCTTACAAAAAAAACGCCTTTTATGGATCATCTTAAAAATCATTATAATAACCGCCATATTATAATATATTATTATAACAAATGTTTTCATAAAATCATGTATTTTGACGATTTCTACAGATTTATTACGCAAACGATGACATAAAAGCGAAATTCGTGTGCGACCAAAGTGAGCTCGTACGAGCGTTGGACGATTTCAGACGGAAGACAAAAGACATATATCAAAGAGCCGGTCTAGAGGATTACTGGCTGATACACCCTCATTCCATAAGACTTGGCAAAAGACCTAGTTTTGAAATAACTATAAAGCCACTTAAGTCGGAAATCGATGATATCATTAAATTAGACGAAAAGAACTTAACGTTTTTAGAACGAAATCTGTTTATGTCGAGGCCGAACAGCAATAATTGTAAAGGTAAGTGCTATCTATAAACAATTAAACTATTATATTATTATTATCTAGTAACGTTCTAAAATAATATAAAACTACGGTTTGATTCATGTTCAGATATCGCGGAGGAACACTCAAAGAACAGTGAAATTGAAGTTCAGGTGATCGATTTCCCTTAGGAAGTGCGGAGAGAGAAAAAATCATTTTTAAATTTGAATTGGATTTGTTTTAATTAAATCGATAATTTTATAAATAAATATCAAAATTTATATTCTGTAAAAAATGAGATTATTTTATCTTTTGGTTTATCAACGCGTTTAATGAGTTTGGACAATTGGACTCAAAACTGTATACAGAAAACTGAAAAAATGTAAATCTTGTAAGCCTTTATAGTTATTTTTGATTAACTTGGTATTATTTTCATGAACTTCATAAGTTTCTAGACTCGAAGAATATAACTTTTAAATGATGAGACCATCGTAAGCTATATGAATCATAAAAACGTTTTTGGGGGATAATAAAGAACTCGAAATAATTTCTTGCGGAGGAAATATATCGAGTAACCAGCTGCTACGCTATACATTTTTTTATTCTAAACCTATTGCAAATAATTAAAGAAAATAAAATAAAATAAAACATGATTTTTATTGCATTCAATTATTATTTATTGTAATATTTATAATAGTTACAAATAAAAGCGGTCTGTATTCAGACAACTATGAAATGTTATCAATCGTGGTTAGATTTTCGATGTGACGAATGAACGACCACGTCGACCGTCGACCGTTGTATTATTGTTATTATAGTTGTCGAAATGGCCGGATTGGTATTTAGTTCCATATCAAATGTATTACGCAAATGAACAAAATAAGTAGAATAAATAATAAGTAATAGAATCTTAATAAATAACCAAGGTGACGAAAGCGTAACAAAAATACAATCATCCTAGGAAAAAAAAGTTAAATCCAGCCCAAAAACATATTTATGTTGAAAAAATATTTAATTTTGTAATTGTTATGTTTAAAATCAAATGTAAAATGTGGAAAAATGTATTTATATTATTTAAAATGTCAAATGTCAATCGTGTACAACGTTGTAATTAAATTAATATCGACGTTACGTAGCAGATACACAATAGAAACTACGTTAGATAATATTGAGTTTTATGTTCAATATCAACTAGAATATATAGACCGAAGATAATCCGGTTTTTTCAGAAAATATTAAACTAACATAATGTACCTACATATGAAAATCAAGATATATGCAAATAATGCATTTAAAAGTTTCGTCCGGATTTCTCGCTTGGCTTGTTATAAATCAATAGCATATAGAACAATAATACAGCTCCTTTAACTTCTGAGACCTTATCATAACTATATGTACACAGGACTTCTTTGACTGAGCTTGTATTAATAACGTAAAACCCATATACTACATGTAATAACACAAATTAATGCCAGGTCATGATTTAAAAAAATAGTATTTTTATTGTAAATACACTACCTAATATTAAATATATTTTAAGCAATAACTCAGAAAGCTATATTGTATTAAAAAATACATTTTTGAAATTCAAACCAATTTTGGCAGTGGTTAGATAGGAACTTGTGAGTGGGGGAGGCAGCCAGTTTGCTCGTAGAACGAAGGCGGCCAGATAGGTCAGAGCAGATCTGATGAATTGAATATTATTCTTCAGTTATTTATATAACTTCTACCGAACATTTTAACCATAATAATTACTAATAACTAATGAGCCCGAATGAATGTTTAAAATTAAATAACAACAAAAATCTGTAAGATTTATAATTGAGTAACTCTTTAATATAGTTATTAATTATTATAAATATAATAATTCAAATATTCGGTTGAAATTATTCAGAATAGTGGAAAATAAATTATCATAATTGGAAATAATAACCGACATCTCCTCTATAAAGTATAAATGTTATTATGTGTTATTCAAGTGTCTTCTAGATCAATATTTGTGAAACAAATTCTATTTTTGAACGTGATTTTCATACAACCTGAACAATTTGTAACCCATAGGATTGTTAACTTTTAATTAAATATGCCGTAAAATGTAAATGATTTACAATTTTTTCGTGTATAAGTATGACGGGATGAGGTTTAAATTATACTATATAGTAATTAACAATATTATATAATTCCAACGACATAACTAACGAAGTGGAGTGGCATCAAACCCATCCGTTGCCTTAAAGGATGATCAATAATCATATAGAATTAACAATATAAGCTGTTCAATGTTATAATCGCTTAATGATTCTAAATATTATATTCGTGGTCAGTGATGCATATTTTATAAGCCTGCCCGTATTTAAAGCCTAGAAAATAAACGTTTATCGAATAAAGTCAATTTGGCATTGAAACGATTCAGTTTTACATTTTTTCTTACAGAAAGAGGCGATTCGCGATAAATGTGAATGCATTAGGTGCAAATTAAAATTCTGAATTACCAAACAATAGATAGGTACAAGAGTAACGGATTCCAAAGTAGTTGGGTGCACCAAACTTGTAGCAAAATCGAATTCGTATGTTCTCCAATGGAAATAGGGAGCATTATATTGTTTTACGCACTTTTACATAATATAATATGCCATTACTCAATACATTTGACGATTAGTGCGCTGCACGAGAGCGCTTTATTGAAAATGCAATGACCGCAGCCGTATTGTAACTTCACGTGTTTGATAAAGCGAAAATACTGTGAGAAGTACCGTGGAGACGGTATATGTGCTTGACTATCCAATCAATCAAAATAATTGTACGCAAAACTATAGAAATATAAGCATGATGAGAATATGTAAACTAACAGTGTGATATTCGTTAGTTATAAATTGACTGTGTACACCGATATTTTTAGATATATTTTATTTTCTGAAATACAGTCTTCAGAAGTGTGTAAAATATACCATCTCAATTCATTTTTATCTAAATGCGAGTGTCAATTTTGAAATACTTTTTTAAGTTTTATGACAGCTGTTATAAATCTGCCGTACGACAGTAGGAAAACCTTATCATTTTATAAGTGATCGAAGTTGGAGATAGCCTAAAAGCACGACTTTACCAAAAGTTGTCTTTTTGGTATTACGCGGTATCTTAGACGTACTTCATAAAAAAGTGCACGCATGCGCATTTTCAACAACATCACTTTTAAATCCCACCACGCAATATATTTGTACCCATATGCTCCTACATATGGTCACTATAATCAGGATTCGAATTTTATAGCACCAAAAAACACTCACTGCATCATCGACATCGAGCTTTGCAACAACACTATGAACAGTGTTTAAATGTTCACAGTAATAAATGGCAGCGTTAATCCACGTTCCTCATTTTGTAATTATTGTATATGGTTGTTAACCACCAAGTGGTAAACATACACTTAGCGCCTCTATTTAAAATATTTCGACTCTAGTAGGCACTTTCTAAAATATTTTTTTACAATTTGAGATTACTTTGTCAAAAGTGGTCCTGTTCAGCAATTCAAAACAAATACGAAAATTCAATCTAAACGAGATTTATGAAAAATACAAAACAAAGCATTAAATCATGTATATTAGCAAAAAATAGCACTAAAAATTTAATCTACTCCAAATATGCGAAAAATAGCAAAATGAAATTTCTTATTTGGATTCCCTAGTTCATAAAACAAATGTATAGTCCACTCTGCCATTTTTATCTGTATCCTATAATAAGTAACAAATGCGAACATTCCGAACCTTGATTATAATTATAATTATAATTAAATTAAATTACTTTGAATCTTGCCTACGTTTACAGTTGTACATTTCTTTGAGTTATTCAATTCATACATTTATAATTGAGTTCTTAATTATCTTCGTTTGAACAATGCGTATACCGAGTTTTAAACATTATTATTTATTACATCACAAGTAAAAATGCATAATAAACCAATGACTTCGTATCGTAATACATAAAAATTTACATTTTAAGAGTAATGTTTGATAAAAAAAATTATTTTTTCCACTCAGAAACGTAGTTATAAATATATATTTTTTAAAACAATTCTAAAGTAAAAATTACCGAGTCGATACCACTCTCTCTCAGCAAGCTTGTAGTGGTGGGAGGTAGGTCTTCATATAGATGAATATTAATTAGGACATTTATTTATTCATTGTTTAATAATATGTTTTAATACAAATTCAATTTACGTACATATCTAATTGCGATAACGTTTTTTTTTTCATTCGTACGATAACAGTATAGTCACATTTCAATATAATAATCATAGGAAATCCGTTAAGTAATTATATACATGAACCATGAGCCCATACATAATTTACCGCTGAATGAAGTGCAATCACTGTGATGAATAAAAGATTACCTGACCAAAAGAAATCGGCTCGTCCAAATGTTTGTACTCCTATTAAAAAGTTGAAATGGCGCCCTTGCTCCGCTGTGCGCAGTGCGAGGTTTCGCTCGCAAAAGTCCCGACCATAGGCACGTGGTTCGCGTCCGTGCACCGGGTATGCGCTTTCAAAATACTTCACTCGTCCCGGTGTGGTTGTTGTTGAAAAGAAACGTCGGTTGTCGGCTCGCATACGAGAGAGAGCGAATAATATTTGCTTGGACCGACCCGCGAACGCAAAAAACGGTCTTACAACACAACCTCCGCGGAAACACATTTCGTTTAAACACGTTTAGCATATTCTAGGGATTTGGCGTGTTTTTTTTCATTATCTTTTTCCGCCACGCGCGTGTTTTCTAGCCGTGCACACGCATTTGTGTATAATATTGACGATAACATGTGTACTTTATCACAGTACGACGGCTAAGAACTGATTTTCGCGGAAAAAATACACGGTAAAAGGACACTTATTTTACTGCCTATTGTTCGATTCGCAAACCGTGCGGACACGTTGTACGGTAACAATATAATCTGGTGACGATTAGTCGCGTGGGATACTTTATGCGGTGAAATAAAGAAGAAAAAAATTCGCCGAAAATTTATCGCGGACACCGTGTGTACGGTAACGATAATATGGGGAACATTTATACGTTTGAGGATAGCGAGGTTACATTAAAATAATATACGATAATAACACATGAACATATTTCACAAATTAATTACTGATAACTTCAAGATAATGTCAGTATAATTCAATTTTTAGATCAACACTATTTGTTTGTTTTTGGAAGTATAATACATTTTTATATAATATAGTTAATGACCCTATTACATTTTACAATAATTGACGGACATTATTTAGCGTAAAAGTTTCCATTATTTGTAAAATTGATAAAAATAACAGTGTACTAAGTATGGCGTAGTTGAAAAACTTATATTTTATCTTAACGACTTAACTAATTACTAATTAGTTTGCTGAATAACTTAATTACTCGACTAGTTGAAATAACCTTTGGAGTAACCTTGTTGATTTTGCTTAATTTGATGAGTAACTAGTCAAATTAAAATTAAAGATATGTACTTATTTCTTATTTATAGTATTCAATCAAGTTCATAAGCATAACTTAAAAATTTGAATTTGAAAAGCTTCCAAAGTTTAATTATAGTGAAAATTTATTACATATATATATATTTGTACCCAATACTCGTGAAACTCTAATTATACGAGTTTTAATTATTTATTCAAACTCACCGAGAAACTTTAAAAAAAACTACAGTATGTATACTATGTACGACAGATTTGTCGATCAATGCCTACTTACAATAATAAAGAACATTGTTGATTTTAGTATTATGCAATTGTTGTGTAGAAAAACCAGAAGCATCGACACGTTTAACCAAGTACAATGAAACTCTCTGAACAATGAATTCAAACTAAAATAGTAGTACAAATGTTTTTTTCATCTATAACTATTTACATTTAATAACTCATGGCGTTCTTGGGTCGATTCAACTGTTTCGAGTTGTATACATGTTCACTCGAACCGTGACTGATATGTTAAAAAATTAAACGATACTCGGTTATGTAAATTTAAAATGACGTGACCACAATACATTATACAACATGTACGTTTACTAACAGTAACCACATAAAAAACAAACGTCCGCATCGCTTTCGAGGGACACAATATTTATATATTTTCCTTTACAAGACTGAAAAACTTTTTTTTTTTGGTTAATGTTTACGCGCACTCTAATGGCCGAAATGGTGCGGGATTACCGAATTACGTGTACGTTACACAGCCCTACGCGTATTATAATATTATTATTATTGTGTTATTATGTTATTGCCGTGCACCGCCGGCTTTGGAAATGGCCTGTTTCACGAACTGCTGCGGACTAAAACGCAATTTATAGGTAGGTACTTTGGGTACTCGGGCTCGCGAATCGCAGTGCAACTGTTTACTTCGAAACCGCACGTCGCATTAAATAATCATAATATACCTCCTATACGCTAACTCCGGCCGCCGCGCCGTGACGTGCACTATACGCAGATGTTTTACATTTTGTGCACGCGATGCGGCGTATACATAACGTTACGTTACGGTGATGCGAGCTTAAAAATGTTTTCGCCGGCAGGTACCTAGGTACGGTCTTAGAATATGTAAGGTCGAGACACTCGCCTAATCGACGCGTCCGGTAGGAGAGGACTTTTTAGCACTAAATTTGTCCGCTATATCGATGTCGCGAATTTCGCTTTTTTTTCTTCTTTATTTAGTACAATTTTACATAATATTCTACTCGTTCAACATTCTTTTATGAAATGTTTTTAAGAATACAAAATATACCGTGATTCTATGTTGAACAGAATTTTGCAATTTCTTTTTTTTCGATTATTATAACTTCAATAAGGTTAGATTACAAGCGTTGGTGATTAAAAAGTTAAAATGTCCTCCTTAAGCGATCGCATAGCTCTTAGGTCTCTAGTATGCTGTAGGAAGTGTCCCGTCCTAACCTTTTAAGACGACGCTCATGGGTATGCAAGCCAGGGATTGACTGCCGATCCGATGGTATCGTCGTCGGAGCGTAACGTTTCGCTTTTGACGAACATATCACTTTTGACGTGATCAAAGACAACGCATGCGTCTATACGGCTGATTGATATACATCGTGGATGGTACAAGCAAGACCTTAATAATCGAAATCACCCCCTAGCCATGCTCCACGACTACACAGTGTAAAGGGATCACCACGAAATTCCGGTCTCGGCCATGCGTGCTATAAGACGCGAGTCTATTCGACGTATTTTTTCTCGGGTAAATATTTTATGGCACAAGAAAATGTAATATTCTTTACATTTTTTCGAAACGATAAAATAAATAACCGTGTTTCATTTTGAGTAGGTTCCATGAGGCAACATTTAAATAATATATCACTACATTACAGACTATCGCGCGTCTATCGTCTATATCCTTATTGATAATGATATTCTGTTTTCTTCTTAAAAGACTGAGAGAAAAGAGGACTACAAATGTTTCATATTTTAATTAAATAAATTTTTTTGGTAAAAAAGTTAAAAAAAATAGTTTCATATTTTATTTCATTAAAAAAATGTTCTAAATTTTCCGGAAACCATGGAAGTTATTAAAAATCACGAGGTAAATGAAAATAAAATGTTGAAAAGTCAACATTTTCATATAAATAAACTCTATAACATAACTTTATCAAATTTTTCGAAAATAATAAAATGAAAATAATCCTTTATGCTTCTTCTACCAAAACATCAAATTCAACTAAAATATGAAATATCTGTGTTCCTTGTCCCTGTGAATCATATAAAATAAAGAAACAGAATTTGAGTATGTTCATTATCTCAGGAGATATCGCAATTGATAAATCCTGGGTGGAAATCGTTTGCGCATTGCTATTGTTCATTTGGACATTTTTATAAAGCAGTTGCGCATCGTTTGAGTTTTGGAGCATTTGCGCATTTCCCGTTTACCTTACGTAAAATCACTGTTTTGCATTTGAGAAAATATTTATTAACTATAGCCCATTATTTACAGTCTCGCCATCTTTGTCTCGACCGAATCAACGCGGTTCGCCTTTTCAGACTGGACTAAAGAAAAGCGAATGATTGGTCTGGATTCAACACAGGAAACAGTTTGTATTCTGTACGACCTACAGACCGGATAAATCAACATCATTGTACGCGTTTGCTCGCCTTGTTGTTTTTTTTTTTACCATCGTCATTGTTTTTTATATTTTATTCGTTTTTTTTCACGCCGTTCCCGCAGACCCCTCCACTTTGACCGGCGAACGCCCGGGCCTCGGCAAACTCTAAATCAAAACTTCCTGTACTGTCGCGGGAGGCACACCGACGCACGGGATGTACGTAATGAACTGCAGGCTCTCGTCCGGGGAACGTCGACGGGCCAACTCCTGCGCCTTTGGCCAAGCGTACACACTCCTATGAAATACGAACGATCTATTTTTAGCGGATCGAAAAATGCGGTGTTATCTCCCACACTTGACGTTTTTACCCGACCAATGAGCACTAGAAGAAAAAAAAAAAACTTTACAAAACAACTATTCGTATGCGTTTATAAATGAAAATCGAAATCCAGAACATAACGTTCTATAATAATGTACGGTTACCTTTTTTTCGTTGAGCGCGGATCTTCGCGAACAATTAAAACTAAATATTTTCGGAGTCAACGTTCAAAAAAACCGGTAGCGTACGATTGCGCGCGTTTTCATGATTTCGGTGTGCACGACTGAGCGTGGTGTCGGCACACGGCACTACAAAGAACATGATTATGTACATGATCCTTAAAAAGCATATATTTGATTTTCAAAATGATTAAAATCAGTAATCATCTCGCAGTAAAAGAATTTTGGATTTCATTAAAAGCACAATAGCTTACCAGAAACAGCATCGAGCAAAATTTAAAAAAAACTGTTAATATCTCGAGTAATGTTCGTGTGCCTACACTGTCAAATTATCAAATACCTAGTACATATCTTCCACGAACTATATTTTAATAAAATGTACAATATTATTTTATGAATATAACACAATATCACTGATTTATAGACATTTTATATTATTATACTCGTATTATTATTATGCGCAGTATGTAGGTAAATATTCGACGGTTTTCAATCCAAAATATCAAGAAGAATAATCGGTAATTTTACTCTTGACTGAACAACTCAGATTCATCTTATTATCTGCATTTTATTACAGAGCTAGTGTACAATGATAATTATCGCTTATTTATACTGTCAGGAATTCGATATAATCGATATAATTTGTAATTGAGTATTTAATTAAGTTTTTTTATTTTGTTAAATAATATATAACACTGTATTGTGGTTATTATAATTTAAAATTATATTCTATGAATTCATTATTTACTAATATTTGTTTAGGATATTTTATGTTAAGCGTACCAACAGCAAGACTTAAGGGTAAACATAATAACCAATTAAACATAGATTTAGGTCAAGTCACAAAATCGAGGAGGACGAAGCAGCTTTGAAAAACGGACAACACAGAGTAAACAAACAGTGTAAAACAAAATAGGAAATATCGAAAACCTTGCTTCCAAGTAGCAGCAAGCAACGGTTGTTGTAAGAGTGTGTACGTGTGTGTACTGTATGTGTGTGTACATTTTATACACACCCGTAATTTAGGACGACGCGTTTGATATTTTCTGTAATGCAATTATCTTATTTTATTTTTGATTTATTTTGTACGTGTGTATCTTTTTGCGTTAACGTTTAATATAACTTAATACACTTATGCGACGAATCGCTAGCCGACCCGTTGGCGCTCGAACCTACTGCAGTCTCGTGTTCTCCACAGATATCAATATTTTATTATCATATTATACGGTTTCGTTTTAAGGCTCGTTTACTTAGACACTCAACGATGAAATCGCACTAAATACCAAGAAAGTACTGTAATAACTATGATTAGTCGAAGGATATGTGTTTTATTGTACATGGTTATAGTTCGATGATTTATCGTGATCCATGGGTAACAGTGATTTCCAATTAGTATGAAGCTCAGGATCCCTAGCTATAAATTTTAATTGGACCGGTTAAACTAATTTTTGTGCCTTGTCCATTTTCCTTATCCTTAAAAAGTACCTAACGAGTTTCTTGAATTAAGCTATTGTGTTGATTTTCACAATGGTATGAGACGAGTAGAACATTTCTTTTGCGTTCATAATCTAAATTTGGCCGGATGCTTGATGTATTTCACATTTTTAACACGACTTCTCAGCCGCCTAAAATTTACTTACCGGTAATCATTGTTGGTTTATACTTCGGTAAAACCTCCTTTAACGGACACCACTCAATATTGAACGTCTTTTCAGAAACTACGGACACTTTTATTGTTCTGAAATTAAAAATAATGACAAAATACGGTCGTTTAATTTCGTCAATAGGTTGCTTTTCTATCGTTATTCTATTTTCTCTTCTACTGTAAACTTGGCAAACGAACTTACTCACGATATTGTACAGGAATGGAAAAGTTCTAAGCAGACCAAACCTACATATTTTTTCCTATGGGACTATCAATTTATCTTCTTTTATAAACTTCCGTTAGGTATAAAGTTAGAAATAAAAATTAACATTTAAAAATTGAATTATGATTCAATTTAACCTAGCGCAATATTTTCTAATTTTACACGTTCATACTTTACGCATTTAAACCCTTTGAATTGTCCTCTTAATAATGACCCATTGAATAGTGGACACCATTTTGGTGACCAAGGGAGTCGTCCGCTATTCAGAGGTTTCACCATGTACATTATACTATACCAGGGATGGGCAACTGGCGGCCCGCGGTCCGCATGCGGCCCGCGTACCTTTTTTATCTGGCCCGCGCTACATTTTCAAATTACTTCATATAATTTTAGCGCTTATCTGTATTTTATTTTGTTACATTTTTTGATGAAATGTAGATATAAATTCTTATCTAGTTTTAAACCGAAACTAAATTATTAAATGTCTAAATATATATTTATAATGGCATAGCTAACATACTATTTATTTCATTTTATCGGTTTAGTCATATCCGTACTGCCGTACCGTACTGCCGTAGTGTCACACCGCCGCGCCGTTAGTACTATTATTTTCGTGTTTTATTATTATTTTAAAAATGTCCGCTAAAAAGCGTAAAATCGAAGACGAAAATAGAATTTTTAACAGCTTATGGGAGAATGAATATTTATTTATTATTAACAAACAAAAAAAACCTCAATGTTTAGTTTGTTTAAATATTATTGCAGTACTAAAAGAATATAATTTGAAAAGACATTACATGACAAATCATTCGTCCAAATATGATAAATACACCGGTGTCGCAAGAGAGAATGTTGTAATTGATCTGAAAAGAAAACTCCAAACCCAACAAAATGTGATGGTAAAAACAACTTCACAACAATTAAGTTTAATGGCATCATACGTTATTTCTAATGAAATTGCAAAATCTAAAAAATCTCTAAGTGACGGTGAATTTATTAAAAACTGTGCAATAAAAATGTCTAAATCAATAAACGAAAATAGAATTGCGAGTGAATTTGAAAAAATATCACTTTCAAGACGTACCGTGACACGTCGTATAGCTGACACTGATAGTGTTATTCGTGAAACATTGCAAACTATAATGATGAATTGCGCATATTTTTCAATAGCATTAGACGAAAGTACTGATGTTTCAGATGTTAGTCAACTTTTAATATTTGTTAGAGTTATTTCTCCACAATTTGAAATGTATGAAGAACTTTTAGAATTGTGTTCCTTGCATGGATCAACCAAAGGAATTGATATTTTTAATGCTGTAAACTTATGCGTCCTCAAATAAATTTATTTAATAATCCTATGGCAGTTGAAATTGAAAAGCAAGATCCTTCACTTCAATTAGAATTATATGAGTTACAAACAGATCCATTTTTATCTGCAAAAGAGATTGATGTGTCATTTTGGAAAACATTACCAGTTGAAAAATATCCAATTCTAAGAGATTTCGCATTAAAAATGTTATCTATGTTTGGAACCACATACATATGCGAATGTACATTTTTGAACTTGAAACATATTAAATCGAAGGAAAGAAATCGTTTAACAGATGAAACCTTGGGACATTTACTAAGAGTTTCAACTACAGAAATAGAAGTGGATTTTACTAAATTGTCTATTGAAAAACCTCATCCTCAAGTATCACATTAAATAATAATTGTAAATATAAATAAATAAAGATAAAAAATAAAATTTTAATTTTTTTTTTGCTTTCTCCTATGCACTGCGGCCCGCTAGATTTTAAAGTATTTAAAAGTGGCCCGCTAGTTACTTTGAGTTGCCCATCCCTGTACTATACGATAAACGATTCACGTTTTTAACACGGCAACGACTGTAAATCAGTTTTTGTGAATCTTTTGCGATACAAACGAAATATTTTGTGAATTGTGACCATAATAATTATGTTAAAATAGTCCGTTTGATTACGCCTCGTGCTCGAATAGTGTTAGAATTGAGTTGCCTTAATCTTAAATGAACAGGCGCAGGTCCTATGCAGATTCAATTACTAGGACACTTATACAGGACAACGGTACAGTCTGCATTCCCGTTGATTTCGGTACCATAGTGTTTATCTTGATTTAATGAGGACTACATAAGTCCGCCTGCGTGTTTAGAAGTGCATATTTGCAGTTTCAAGACTGTACTTTGATTACACTACAATTTGTTACACATGTAGTCGTTCTGATTAGAAATAAATGATTTGTTTCCCGACAGTTTATAAAATATAACTGGAAAGTGTACAAAATACATTACGTAAATATATATATAGTTATTAATACTTATTCATTAGAATACTTGTGTCATTTTGTCACTCAATCACAGCTGTAATGTCCAATTCACGTGAATGATACGAGCCTGTCGATCGACAGAAAATGTTATTTAATTTAGAAGCTATATTATAGAATCGGTTTAGTAGATCGCGTACGACATCACTTGTTTTAATATAACTTTAGAGTTTAGATGGAAAATCACATTGTCTAAATAATTTTACTCTGAATGTATACACCAATTGTATATGTAACGGGAAATATTGTCTTTTAAGAAATTATAGTAATTCCTAATACGGTTAGGAAATGCTATCATTTTTATGATGCCCCACACGTTATCATTTCCTAACGATACCAGGCATTGTCGTATAGCATGTGGTTCTTAAAGCGTTTTAAATTTTAGTCAAACTTAAACTATTTTAATTATAAATGTATAACACGTACATACAGTTTGTTACATTATGAATATATTAAAATTTTAATTACGATGAGCTTTAAAGAAAAAATTACACCCATGTTATTCCCGTACGTTTTTCAGATTTTATACTGTTTAAGTTACGAAAACTTGACGATTTAATACGTGAGGTGAATTTAATTATTTTAACGAACATTTGATGTACGACAATTTAGAACATCTCCACGTAAATATTGTACAACGGCTGAACCGTAGTTTTTCACAATCGTCAAAAAGGATATAATTTCGTGACGTCCACGAAAATATTATTATACTCTTACGATATTATGTTTGCACCGGTGGACCAAAAACCTTAAATACGCAGTCACAGGTCTTTGCGCGCACCTGTGTCCACCGGCATCAAATTTGTATATGGGCCACGGTTAACCGTTTTTGAAAGAAGAACGAGTACAGCAACCGGGCAACTAAAATTTTTCGTTTTTCATAAAGGTGCGCCCTATAAGCCGGGCCATTACTAAGCGATTCGAAGTATATTTTTATGAAATCAGAAGCGTGCCCATACCAGAACCAGTGAATGAGTTAGCTGGAACCCTATGAGGAAATAAATGGAAAGTTGCGATCTGTAGGTTATCGATCGGCGATAAGCCGATTTGTTTATTATTTATATGTCTAAAGTTTAAAGCGTTATATTATGGCTACCTTACTACGTTCAATAAATGTGTTTTTTGTAATTAAATTCTTTAAGTCTAAAATTGAAAACTAATTTCTTTATTTGTTATTATTGCAGTTTTTAAATTGGCTTTGAACGCGACGGTTCCATTTAAATTTATCAATTACTGTGTCGTCACAAGTAAGTATCATTAAATATTCACTCGAGAATCGCTGTGCGGTTGGAAAAGCATTGCGTGTAGTTATAAATTATTAATTTATCCACCAGAGACGCCAATAGGTATAGCGGTGTGTTTCAGGCGATGCATAACTATGCAAGGTGGCAAAGTCAAAGTGTACTTTGAGTACCTTCCCAGGTAGAAAATTTGAAGGTACGTTAAAATGTATGATACATCTTATGGGTTATACATGGGTGCAAATAGGGTTTGAGATTTGATGGAGGGAGGGTCAATAACTCCTCAGAGAAACTATTTTGGAAGTAATAATAACACATAAACAATTTTCGCCGCTTTATAATACAAAATACGTATATACATAATTGCAATAAAGCTTTTGTTTTACACATTGTTTCTTAGCTAGGTAGTATTATTTCATCTAATTTTTAAAGTTATATCAAAATTATATAATATTATAAATAATAATATACATATTACATTGTACACTAAATAAAATATAGGTATTATTATGTATGGCTATAGAGCAATAAGTAACGACGGAATGACCAGTATTAATACAAAACACATTTGATTTACTTTTTAGCCTATTAACACTGGATGTAGAAAATGTTATCGGCCAATATATTAATATACCTGTATTCTTGTATTCTTCGGTTACTTTTAGTGAATGTGTCTAATATTATTTCATTTTTAACTGCTGCAATATCTTTATCGACGTTTAATATTGCTAAATTAGTAAAGTGATCCTGAGCCATATATTATAAATCGGGCTTCAGACATATGTGATAATCCTTCTCATAGATGATTTATACCTTTCGCACGTGACCGAACCCACAGGTGACGTGATTGCCACTTGCATATAATTCTAAATAGATTGGGAGTTTTTAACTGCTGTATCTAAATTCTAAATTATATTTAATATTTTCAAATTTGACGTCTTTAAACATGCTTTTATGTATTTTATTTCACATTTTAAACTTTCACGAGTGGTAAATTTATTGGTTATATTCTCTGATTACAAACAAATATTTTACCTTGCATCATAAACTATTAAAAAATTTAATAAATAGCGAACAATTTATTTTGAGGGGGCTATTGAAATTTTCGAAGGACTTCACCCTTAAAGCCACCATATTTGTAGCCTATATACCTACAATGTAGGTCCTACATACAGATGTAAAATATTTATTATTTTTTTTTATCTTTTCCATACATACATATTAAAATACATGCATACATAATTTATACACTCATATCAAATATTATTCTCAAATCCGTTATTGTTATAAACAAAATAGGAATAATTACCTTCTTGATATGAGTAAATTATGTAGATACACTGCTTCGAAAACACAATTAAAAAATGAATTCACGCTAACAATTGTTTGATAAATATAGCGAGAACGTCCACGTACACCTTATAATAGTTATGATGTAAAGCGAATTATTAAAAAAGCTATAATAACGAGCACGTATAACTGAATGGTATGAACAAGTTTTAAATGTCTTATATCAACTTTGATTTAAATGTTTTTTTGTTGTTGGTGCCTCCTCCGGCTCCAAGACCGTTCGCCATCTAACAGACACCACACACGTCCAGACTACTTTTCTATGGCATTGCAGAGGTCCGACCGTATATTTCCTCTAATCGAGGCATTTTATTGGTCTTGTTTAAAACCTGCATGCACGGTATTGCACAGTATCTTTCCTCTGGAAAGTAAGCCAATTGTTAATGATTCGCGATTTATAAATACCAATGTTTCCATTCAGTGAAAATTGTAATTGTGCGCGGCGTGGACACCGGCAATCAATGTCTACTTGTACAGAGTATAACCGAGTCCAATAGAATCCGGGAGGTTTGGTAGTATTTCGATATTTGCATAATTTATAACTTATTGTTTTTTTTTTTTTTTATTATTTTATTGTTAAGTGATCGAAAACCGTTCAAACTATTTTGTGTTACGCGGAAATAAAGTACACGCGATTTCCAAAAATCGAAAGATCCACTAGACATTTTTCACATCTGTGTTCAAACGTTGACCTGACCTAACTATAAAGTAATAATATGCAATATTAAGTCACTTCTCGAGAAATCGTCATCGAATCGGAGGGTTAAAAATTAAAAAAATATACTTTGGTGCGGCTAAATATAGTACACCTAACCTAACCGATACTCAACCCTATCATAGCTTATCATATTTTTATAATATTTGCGTAAAAAATAACGATTGTAACAGAACCGTCTACAATACGGCTCTCGCATCCCACCACAAGTTATTTATTTTAGAAGAAAAAAAAAAACAACTTAAACAGCTTTTTCAACAGTACAGAAAATAAAATCGATAATAATTCTAAAAGCAAATAGGTATAACATCATAAATATATTATATACGTTATTATATGAAATGGAAGTCTTATGCACAGAATAATGATATAAATATGAAAGTTCTAGAAAGTGAAGAATTTCATAAATATGTACCTAATACAAATAAAGTGAGTTACATGGCTCTACAAATATTGCAATTTTTATACTAGTTTTATATTTTACCCACAGCAGTACTGCCGTTATTGCTACGGTAGTATAAAATGTTATAACATTTATACATATTAATATGTTATACCAGTAATAAATGTGAGTACACAAACTGTTCGGGACATTGTTAACAAAAGTGTACACAGATTTTTCCAGGCGTATTGCTGTAGTATTATATGCCCTTTTCGGTTAAATGTCAATACTTTCTATTGTAATAGTCAGATATTTATAAACGTGTAACATAACATGATGCATTTACTACGACGATGACTGGGAATTTGTCCAAATAAACCTTGAAGGACTTCTATGAATATGCTAAGTATAAAAAACGCAGAATGTTGGACTTCGTTTTTTAAAATAGGCAAGACTAGAAATCAAAAAAATACAGAGCTTTTATTATCCGTCTACCATTACTCGGAATCTATTATTTAATCAACGTCAACGTTTCTTTCGGAATCATTTGAAGGGTGGGTTTTTGACATAAGGAGTAGGTTAAACATGTACTCAGGAAGGATAATCCCACTCTCCTTGGTTCACCTACAAAATTGTGTAAGATTTAGGATATAGTGCCAATAAATAAAATATAAAAAATCGGTCATCATAACATTTCTGAGAGTCATTAAAAACTAGTTATTGTTATTCAATTATCTCTTAACGTGATAAAAAATCATAATTGAATATAATACACATAAAATAGATTCGTGACAGTAAAATTACTAAAACGTCAATCTTAAAATGATTACGTATTAAAATTAAAATTATTTATACACGGCTCGATGTTTGAGAAATTTAGAAACCTAGTTCTTATTTGTCAAGTTTATGTCAAACTTATAAGTATATTATAAGTATATAAATGAACACAACAAATAATAATTTATACGTTTAAATTATAAAAATTACTCGTCAAATTGTTAGTTTTTAGTTAGACATTTTTAACAGCTACTTCTATTTAAAGGTGCAGCGGACTAGTAAATATTGAACTCGGAAAGAGAAGGATTACATTTGAATGGATATATATTGTACTCATGAATTCGAGGAGCTAATTTTGAGGAGAATTTTTGATTTCTTTAACTACCCGTAGTGCTTCGGATTATAATATAAACGATTACCATTAACAAAAGCAAGTATAGCAGCTGATCAGCGCAGGACGTTGGGATTAGTAAAACAAATAGTAAAACAGAGTTTTGTATATTTAAATAAGTAATACAGACGGGTACGTGTTCCAGTAGAAATTGATACCTAAGACAATTTATAATAGATAACGCCAACCGGTAATGCAATTTTATTTGAAGTATTTCGTAACAAGTTTATTTTTCGTCGCACTATGAATCTTGTACGCGTTTTAATAAAACACAGTTTTAAATTCTTACCTACTAAATCAATATTTTTATTGCCCCTATCCCTTTTTATTTTCCGCGTGTCCAATGTGTACATATAGTGCTTTCTCCTCGTCAATTATTTATTTGAATTTCCAATTCTGGAGCTCACTGTTTTTCGAATCACGTATAGTAGATACCAACAAACATTTAGGAATAGTACGTACAACGCAAACACACCCACACTCACTCACATATACAGTATACGTTCATGCTTGTATTACACGTGTGTTAAAACGTTGTGGCTACATAAATACAGTTTCTTGTTTAAAGTTTCAAGCGTATAATGGAGTACGTAAAAATATATAGGACTCGCAGCAACTTGAACTTTTGTAATTCGAAGAAGAGACTATTCGTCTATGCGGTTGCGTAGCAACTTTAGGTGTTATTCAATATCGTTTATCAGACGGTAAAATGGATATTTCCAGTGTTATTTCTTCCACGGTCAAACTTTTGAACGGTTGACCAAATGCGCATAAAAATTACCATATAAATACAGTATCTTATTTTCATAAGATCGAAAATGCTTCATGGGGACTGTATAGAAATCGTGTGTTACATTTAACACCAACATCCCCTTGTAATCTTCATTAGATCACCTGATCACGCAAAGATTTGTTTCAATGTTTTCAATGGGATACAAATGTTGCACGACCAACATGAAATAAAGTCGTTTCCCGAAAGATCACACTTTTCTAAAATATTACAGTAAAATAACATATTTTCAATAAATAGCATAACATGTCCATTCTGAACTCCTTATCACTGATGAAAAGTTGTATTGTAATATTATACTTGCTCGTCAACTCTGGATATCATTATTCTTATACTTTTTCGGCTGAACAGTTTGGACTTGGAATGGTTAAATACATTTTAAATGCAATATACAAATTATTAAATACATTAATTCATTCGTTATCACTATGGATCGGGTTCTAAAGCATAATAAATCACAAAAAAAGAACAACATTGTTTTAAAAAAGCAAAATTGAAGCATATTTATTTTTAAAAGCATGACCAAAAATTAACACAAACTAGTTAAAACTGAATAAAAAAATTTAAAAATAAACTACCATGTATTTTGCAAGATTTGCAGTAGTGAAACTGACTCTGTTGTCTGACTGAATGTTTTTGTATATATACATACATCCACTTAAGTGATCGGTGTATACTTCGTGCAAGAGGTTTCGTTTATATCAAACCCATAATATTTAATTAATTTAATTTGATGAAACGCCACACAGTATATTATTAATGTCTAGTAATTGTTTCCAACCTCTTATTTAGTTTATTCATTGGAATATTTACAGCTAACAATGTTGAATATAAATCGGCATTAAAATCTGACTGACCACAAAAATGTCGTGAAAATGGTTGAAGTAATAAAGAAAGAAACCTTTCACTTTCGTATCTTATAACAGCTTGCACATGTTTTTCTTGTCATAATTTACCACTAAACCATTTCCAATGAACAAGTATATTAAATTGTGCATTGTTTTCAATTAATAGTCTACTTAAGGTGAAATACTCATGAAACTGTTTTTTTTCAATTCGCACTTAACTATACTTCTATATATGTTCATATAAATATAACCATTAGTTATGAGTTATGACATTTGGAATACACAATCATTCTGTAAAAATTGTATGAAATGATCTTTTAAAACTCAATTCGTTTGTCTAGTTCATAACAAAGCGTATCAACAATAATATTCTAAGTTTCATTTCTAAACTTACCTTTCTAAACTACCTTTCAAAATAATGTAAATTTATCCACAACCACCTACAATTTTCTTTTTCATGTTCTTCTTAATCTTTTTTCTTTATTATCGTACAGACCTTTAAATTCCGGACTTAGTTTGATCATTTTATTTTTATAAGCACTAGTGTTTCTTAAATTTGAAGTGTGTTTTTTTAAAGATTTGAGTAAGTTCAAAGCATTCGAAGCGTCACAAGAACTACCTTGCAAATGTAAAAATGTCTTGTTAGACCTATCCAATATACCGTTCTAAAAAAAGGAAGGCATGTATAGCAATTTATCATCCGTTTTCGAGTCACCGTTTCCGCTATGATTTTCACTGATATATTTTAAAGCTTTTATTATTATTTATTTGTAAGCAATTATGAGTAATTGCTTGACAAGAATTAAATTTATAATTTTTGTAAATTCTAACAAATATCGTTGCTTGTTGGCAATGATGATCGTTTTCCAGTTTATTTATACTATGCTTAAGCCTTTAAACTAAAAAAGAAATGGAATTTTGAGAACATGGTATTCACGCAAACACTCGTGCTCTTTTGAGTGACGATATTTCCACATAGTAAAATAAAGTGCGCTCTTTTTATCCTACGCGCCGCTAAAAAGTACAAACACTCGATCCTGTATACAATTTTCGTCTAGTCGATTTGTTTTTTCAAGCTACGACGGTCAAACAGTTTTTCAAAGGAAACGAGCACAACTATACTATACAGTTGATCCCTGTAATAAGAGTTTCCACCTAGTTTAGAAGACGATGCACTCACCGATTAATTAGGTATACCTAACCCGAAATCGTCAACGCTTGATTTTCTGATTTTTTTGCCGAACCCTTCGGATTGGAGTTACAAAAAGAGCTGTACGCTGTCTTACAACGCAGCATTCGCCTTTCATCTTTTTTGAATTTCTTCATGCGCCGCAGATTGGCCAACGTTAAATTTTACGCTCGGTATCCGATACTTTGTATCCCTGATGTCTTATAGTATTATAAAGGTCCACGGCAGCTTTTAATCATCGCATATTTTCTGATTTCGCGACATGGTTAATTAACGCGAATTAGACCCTTCAATATAATAATAATCGTCCGAGTAGACTTGCGAACAAGAAAACAAATAGGAACTCGGACATAAAACGTATAATTTCATAAAGAAAATATCATATTTATATAACAACTTCTCAATCTTTCAGCATGAAAACGTTACTATCATAAGATGTACGGAGTGGCGAAACCAATATAGACCAATAAAATACTGTTTTAATAAAGTTTTTCGAAGGTTTGTCTTTTTCTTCTTTTTTTTTTTTTTGAACATTGACGTTATTAAAAGTATTTCATAAAGGTAGGTTCTAGAAAATGTTTTTGTGTTACCATCTAAAAGTAACATTCTTTCGAAGAAAAATAGTTTAGATTGTAATATACCTATAACGCCACCACGTACTTTTTTATATTTTACGATTATACGATTTTTTTTTTTAAACCAGAATGTATTTTTGTTAATTTTCAAACGATAGACTCATGAAGATAAAAATTAATGATCATCACCACCGACATCTATATTAAGGTGCACGTTAAAATACTATAAATAATGCATTTAGACTTCAATCGGATAGTTCGTTATTTTTTTTTTTTTATAAATTGTAAACTAACTAAGTAGTTTTTTTTTTTGCTCATTTTAAACTATGGTCAACACTTCAGTAGTTTAATAGTTAATTAATACTGATTACTGAGATTACAGTGATACGCAACACGTTTATCACTTTGTTGTTGCGTCCCGTAATAATCTATTTATACACAATATGATAAGGGACTACATGTAACATGTTATATGTCTCTAACACACACTAATATGATGACCTATACCTGAGAGTTCATCTTGACATCTTACGCGATATTACGAATTGATCTTAGGCCTTTTCATTAATGCCTACGCGACAATGATAGAAGAGTTTTTGCATAGTTCTTAGAGTAATAACAAGATAACAAAATCTATTAAAAACTAGACCGGATAAGGGGAACAGTTGTATATAAGAGACACGAAACAGGATCAAAAGCAGACGAGTTTAGAAGAAGTAACACTGAGCATCTTCACGCCAGTGTGTACGATAAATAAAAGCATAGGACTTAGAACATTTTCAACCAGTTTAAATTAAAATCTAAAAGACTTAGAATCATTACTAAAACACTAGTAAATTTTATGCAGTAATAAATTAAACAAATATTATATTGTAATCAAAAATATTTATATATAGTTGCTTCATCATATGATTTAACTGTCGATTTGCAACCATAACTGATGCTAAATAGGTATAGGTATTTGGATTGCTTTGGATTAGAAATCGAGAAATTTATAAATAACTACACGTATCATTATAACTATTTAGTAGTTTTTGAAAGTCATCATTAATCAGTTGACTTTAATAAAACATTTAATTTGAAGTAAAAGAAATATTAAATCATATTATATGAGCATATTCATTTGTCATTTGTTTTCTTTCTTGTAAATAATTCCACCAGATAACCTAACCCTCTATATTCCCCATTCGCAATGAGCCCATAAGGCGATTAGATTCTCGCGCCAATGCAGATCCTTCCTTTTATTGCTCTAATTTTTTACCATAATTTCTAGTATAAGATTATGTTATCATTTGATTTAACTTATATTTTCTTAATTATTGTAAACGTTATAAGGGTACCTACTCGTATATATAGTAAATTAAGTAAGAAGTCTTATATAAAAGACGGTCCAGTTAATACATATTTTATTTTTGGCCTATGAAATTATTATAAATGAGACTTGCCCTTTGATATCATAATAAATAACACACCACTCCAATGCGCTCTACAACGTTGAATCACAGAGTACATATTATATTACTAGATACTGTGTTTTAGATATTATGGTAACTGCAAAATGTCACAATGAATATCGCTGTAAATTTAAAAACAAATAGCACGTTTTTTCCCATGATTGTTGAATAATATTTCCATAAGTACGATTCAAGGCTCTAAGAGGGGTGCGTGGACACCCAAAACACACGCTTTGGTTGCGTCACTGCCTCGGGTCGTCATCAACTATCGAAACCGAACGTGAAAAATGACGAATTCGTATCGAACATATATTGCAATTATACCGCTCTGGTGCCTGTGGTTTCGAGTTTTTCAAACGCCGTTGCCCATATTGCATCATTCACGTATTGCAATTTTTTCTTCAACGCTACGACGTACATATGCGACGATGGAAGAAAAGAGTGTGAACCGTCCATGTTCGCGAACACACGTGCAGACGGATTTTTCCCGAGCAACCGGGCACGGATGTTTGAAAAGTAAGTGTACCCTCCACCGACCCCTCCCGCCACATACACGCTCCAAAAATTTTCTGCGATTCCTTCCCATAAGGTACTATTACGACGGACGTTGGAGAGTAAATCGAGGGCGACGACGCAATAAAATGTTTGACAATAATAATTAATAATAAATAATAATGCAGCCGTGCACGAGACGTGGACGTGGAGACTGGTTAAAGTTCAAAAGTTCAAAGGCCCGTCGGAAATAATTATTTCTTCCCCGACGGCAAATATATTATAAATGTTTATAACGCCTGCCTTATTGCTGTTGTTTTATTTTTATTTATACGAATTACGAAAAAATTAAAGTTTTTAAAACACACCGTTTCCGCTAGTATAAATAAACGCGATTTTCCGCTCGAGTTAATTATATTATTATTCCACCGGCGCAGTACTTATTCGTTTTCAATTAGTTGGTAATAAACTTTAAGTCTTGATTTACTCAAGTATAGTATAATCTAGAGCAGCGTTTCCCAACTTCTTTTACTCGCGGAACCTTTGTTGGAGTTTGAACGTTTTGTGGAACCCCCCCATATTTTTTCTATATTAGTAGTGCATACATATGTTTTGTACTCTTAAATGAGTGGGTTGTCGGACACTTCCGACACAAGAGTATCATTAATATAAAAAAAAAATTAAGTAAAGACGATTTAAACATTTTATTTTGTTTATAACTATTACAATATTTTTAATGTATATACTAAAGCTAAAAATGTATTATTTATTTGTATTAACTTTTTAAAACGGAAAAAACGAAAAAAATGCTCATAACGTTAAACATAACGAAAACGTAGACGTTATTTTTAAAAAATGATAAAAAATTATAATGGTTAACGATTTAATTTAAATAATGTAATTAAATAACGTATGTTAAAAACGTTTTTAATCCCTGATTTTAAACCATTTCTATTGAAAGTACATTCTAATTGAAAGTACAAATTATCAGAAAATGAGAGTTATTCGTGATAGTAATAATTGAACACTAAAATTCACTGTAAAAAAAACAGTTTTTCAATAAATGTATAATTTATATTTTGAAAATAAACGACGAAACTAAACTTATGTGATTGATAAATGTATTATTATTACAAGAAAAGAAATGAATTCTCATATCGTCAAGGCAGAATTAAAACTGACAACAAGTATCTTGTAGTGAAGAGACCCTCTGGCCAACTGCTAGCTAATGACTGCAGAAAATATAAATGAATACCAGCTAATATAAAATAGAAATATATATGGATCGACAACCTTCAATATTGTTATGGTGTTATTAACGTTATATCGAATATTTTATCATAAGATAAGGAAACGTCCTAACGAGAATAGGAGCTATTCGCGATTCGCCTATTCTATGTTCGAATCGTAATTCAAATTAAAAATATTTTTAATTAATATATATTTCCCAAATTTTTTACGGAACCCTTGGCGCCGGCTCACGGAACCCTTAGATTCCGCGGAACACCAGTTGGGAAACGCTGATCTAGAGAATTAAAGTTCCAGAAATATAAGTTTATCGTTCGGAAACCAAAAAAAAAAAAATATATATAATCGATTTTTTCACAGCAAAATGAAAATGAATGTTTGATAATAATAGTTTCATTCGGTAATAAATATCTCCTTTATATCACCATTATACAAACGAAATTTTATAAATTGTAATGCAATTTATGGTTCACGAAGAAGATCTACCAACTGCGTTATCTCCTGTGTTAGTAAAAAATATACAATTATGGCTTTTTTTTTACTAGCGGGATTAAAAACTTAACTTATCAATTTCTTTAAGCGGCTGTAAATGTTTTACTAAAAAATTAAAATGTTCTTTTTATTAAGTAATTTCAAGTTACTCTTGGCTACTCTTAGTTATTAGGAAGTATTTTACTGAATATATTCTATTTATTTTTGTGTAAAGCTTGATGATTTTTAATTTTTTTTTTCAGTTTCCATAAATAGCTTTTTCGGTAAACGATTTTTTAAAGAAATGCGTTCGAAGAAGATCACTTGTCTCATTACGAAATACGAAAAATGTTAGTTAACACTATTTTTATCAGAATTAAAAAAAAATATTTTTAAACCACGAAGTCTATTTTTCTTTGATTGAAATTTAAATGAAAAATAATACATGAATCTACATGCCACGAAAACAATATTATAATGATTGCGCCAACGTGGAAACATATTTCTCTTCTATTCGTGTAACATCAATTTCGCCTAGTTCAATTCCGATTATTTTGGGAGTTACGCTACTGCAGTGTTATTATTTCAAAATGTTGTTTATTTACGAATTGATTATTGCGATTGTGCAGCCTTTACAGGCTACGTACTGTAAATATATAAATTAAAAACGATTCGACGTCGCACACCTTTTCCGTACAAACGTGATTCGCTTACTACACGTCGCGTCATGTGCGTGATAAACAGCAGCAGTAGTGCAGCATATGTAATTATACCGCGAACGCAAAAAGTGTACAACAATGATAACAATTGCGGATAGGATAACCCTAATCTCAATAGAAAGGAAGATATCACTTTAAATCGCCTAAGAATCGGATATAGCAGGCTTACCCATGGATCCCTCGTGTCAAAAGATCGACCTCCTATCTGCAAAGCTTGTGGTCATCGACTCACCGTCAAACATATCCTAAAAGAATGTCGTCACCTCTACGTTCAAGAGCGAACAAACCTCAACTTGATGGAATCCCTCGACTCAACCCTCGGATCAAACCCAGATCAAAACAAGAAAATTTCACAACTTTTAAAATCAACCAATCTAATAAACAAAATATAAATGTACCGAGTCTAAATTACTAATGTGCTGTATAATAATTTAAAATAGTAATTTAGACATGTTAACTAATGGACCTTGCTGCCGAGTTGTATTTTTGATCAATAAAAAAAAAAAAATAATAACAATAACACCGCGATGTACACGTGTGTTTATTTTTTATTTCAATAATTTTGTTTTTTTTTTCAGGCGCTTACCTACGAACGGTTCGTTTTAATTTACAGATGTATTTATAAAATATAAGCTGCGTTATCGCTTCTCCCCCCCAGCGTTATAGCTGCTGTTTCCGCGGTATCATGAATAAGCAGCCGAGCGTTCGCGTGCGCCCTTCTCCACGGTTATCTGTTCGAGCAGTTGAGTGTTCCCGCAAAGGTCTTATTTAATGCCCGTCGCATGCGGCCGTCACCGCTTTCGCCAGCGGCGAGACCCGGTGACGCCCAACCCAAGTGCAAATTACCAACTATAACCCATATTACCTGATTAGATCTAGTGCTAGCGGTAGGTAGATTATAATGCGTGGAGAGCTGGGGCGAGGGTGGATTGCTGAGTTATGTTCGTCATGGTAAAATTGATAAGCTTATTTTTGCTAAATACGTAATTGGATGGGCTGCAGGTACTTTAATCGTCGTAATCAATCACATTTTCTGATCCACACCACTATGAAGTACAGATCCGATGTATTTATACTGTTATGTGTGAATTATCCCGTTAATTGTAATCAATCCCAATATAATGTTATCAGTTTGAGAGACATCAAATCCCGTTATATGATATATATATATATATATATATATATATATTACTATAAAAAAGTGAAAGTACAGGCCCGGTGTGCTGCCGGTTATTTCCACGGGTCGGTAACGTTTTTGAAAGTTCTCCTTCAGGTTATGGTTACAAAAGTCACAATACACTCGATTAAATATGAAATTGGTCGACTTTAAATACTTTATTGAATCGATAATTAGAATATATAATAATAAGACTAATGAAATTGTATGCGTGTGTCTGAATTAATGTCAGTCGCACGACTGACAGACTACGTCGGACAACGGTAGTCCCGGAATGCGTAGTCAGCATTCGTCTGTTAAGGGGCTCGTAACACTATTATGTGTTAATTATCCCGTTGACCGTAATCAATTTCCGTACATTTTTACCGCTTTGGGGACAAAAAATCGTGTTATGTGATGTATACTGTTGACGGAAAGCCCGGTGTATACTATTATATTTTGTGTAAATTATCCCGTTAATTGTATCAATTCCCGTATGATGTAATCGATTTAGGGGCAACAAATCACGTACGTTATGTAGATCAGGTGTTTAAAACATTATATCGAACGTCGAAACCTGTAAATCCCATAAAAACGAGAGAAGCTCCTAGAGCTCGAAGGACAGCTGTCCAGTAAAAGATGCGAAATGTTGAACCTATATAATATGAACGTTTTGGCAATGATCTTTTAACAACAACTAAAAACAGTCATAATCACTGAGAGAATTATTTTCAAGTTAGTAATAAAAATAATACCTACATGGGTACATATTAACATGTTTTTATTATTATTTTTTAAGCCAATTGAATCATAAACTTTAATGGTAAAATACAAAACCATCTGAATATCCTAATCTCCATACTATTCAATCCTAATATTCCAGATGACCTCACAAGGTGGCTAAAACGAATACGGTCTCATGATCTTTTAGAGTTTGGACTAATAAATTGTAATTTATCACTTTAGAAAGTATCACCCGCGTCATTATATTACTCCGCACGTATGCTCATTGTATAAAAACATTTTATAGATTGTATACACTGAAATAAAAGAGAAAAAAAAATTAAATCATTCATTTCAAAATCCGTTTACAATAGGTACATGCATAACATGGATGTATGGCGAGACTCTCGAGGACCTAGGTCACCTGTCTAGGACGGCGTGCGACTTTTTCCTTTGGAGATACCTGAAGTTACGTATTTACGTGTTAGGTTACCATGGATGAACTTAAGGTTGCTATGAGAACGGTAATTGCATCAATCGATCAAGTATTGCTTTAGCGCGTTCACTCAAATTTCTTTGGACCCACTTGCTTTGTGCAATACAAACAAGTTGGACGCCGTAATCATGTACTCGATGTTCTTTTGAGAATTTAAACTGCGCCAATGTATGTATAATAGAATATGATTAACACGTTTGTTCGTCTGAAATAGGTCCGTCTAATGTTTGCCCTCTACCCGTGATCCACTCTGAGAGTACGCAGGGTTGAATTTTGGCGTGCGCGATGACCCTCAGGCGGAATACGGTGTGGTGTTGCGTAAACGGAAAAAACACATATTTTCCCGTCGAAATGAATAGTATGACGTTACTAATCGTTTCTTCTCGCTACACTCATTATTAAGTATTAAATGTACACACGAAGTGTCGCGAGAAACGGCGTATAACTGCGCAGTCGACCGAATCGCTCGATGGGATTCCGCACCCTCCCCTATTTTAATACGATTGCAGTACCGTTCACGAAACCGCGGAGCGCGAATTGAATATTATAATCGCATATCCGTCGTCGGCATCGCGGTGGTCGACGCGAAAGCGAACGCCGTTATTGGTAAACGCCACCGCGATGTGCCACCGCGATATGCCGCTGTCGCATACCGCCCGGACGCAATTAAAACGATTGGCGGTTGCGGGCGGACGACAGTAATAGTATAATAATAATCGGTATAATAACCGTCGGCAGACGCGCGGGATTGACACGCGGGCGTGTGATAATTAAATCTGCAACGCGGTTTTGAAGCCGTTTCACTAAACCATTTTAGCGGTCAGCTAGACGCGGCCTGGACGTGATTGCCGGGCGAGACCCAGACGAAATGTTATACGGTAATACGTACGCGGGGATATGAGCACGGGATGCTCGGGGTAAATTGATTTTGTACACGTTCGGTGCATTTGCATTACTCTCTCAATGCCCCGATTCAAAACGGATAGTGAAAAAATTAACGGTAAGCAAGCATTCTGCCGTATTTGTTTTGAACATTGACTATAGTTTCTAGTGGTTGTGCGAGTGCAGTCCACGGCAAACGTACCGTATACCGCGTACGCGGTTACATTACTTATAACACGTGAGTTTTGACGCGAGTGAATAAAAGTTGGACTACGCGATTTGATACGCGCGGCGATAAAATGTAATACCTTGTCCTTGCCGCTCTCTGAACTGTACGAGCTATACTGGAAACAAACAGATAATGTGTTATTGTTTATATTTTTGTGTACCCGTGTATTCAATATGTTTGGTCAACAGTTTAAACAAGAAATCAAAACATTTTTTACCACACCAAGTGACCAATTACATTTAAGTTGTCTGCAGTTCTTAGTGGTCATAAAGTGAAAAGGAAATTCGTACTTAAATTTTAATTTCTAACGCCTCAGAACGTATATGCCGGTAACTTTTTTTTCGTGTTTGAATTACGTATGCATATTAGTGCATACTCATGAGTAATGATTACATGCTACATCTCGCGTGGAAACTATTGAAAGTGGAATCAGAACGAACTTAGGATTGATTTAGGTATTTAGTAAAGATAGTAACACGACTTTATGATTATAATTTATAACGATATGTAATATAAATATAATATAAATGTAACATACAACTGGACGTCATCAGGGACTGTGCACACAGTATGACATAATGAGACTATTAGAGTAAGAGTATATAATAAGATGGCATTATTTATATGATGCGTTTGACTTCATAAACTATTATGTACATCCGTATAGAAATCGAAAGTTACTCCTGGCCGTATCATTAAGGTCTAAGGACCATAGTGAAATATGCGTGTGTTTATTAGTTGTGTATTTCAACAGAAACCTGATATTATACACACCAGCCCAGCTCGTACAGTAATGCGAGATAAAAGTTAAGCGGAATCAAAATTGTTTTTATTTTTTATTATAATTATTTCAGTACATAGTCGTGAAAAAGCAAATATTTCAAAGCAAATACTTTGGTAAATACTTACTTACTTTGGTATATACTTTTGGAAAAAAGCGGGGGAGGGGGTCACGGTCACCAGTCATCTACAGCCCGACTCGGTGTGTTTTAAAACTGGCCTGCGCACTACTTTGTGCATACGTTGTCGGTACACGACGCGGAAAAGTTTTGATCCTTTTCGGTCCAATCGCGTGTTGTACGTATTATACATTTACGTGAACGCGCGCACACGCTTCGACGTTCAGTCGCAGATGCAATTTTTATACCGTTTTCAGACGTTTTTTTATCTTTTTTTTTTATCTCCCGGACGATGTTTGGGGAGAGGGAGGAGGGTTATTATTATACATTTATACGCGCAGGCGGTATATGATTTACATAATATATGTAACATGTATGCGCGCGTGTGTGTTCGCGCGAGCTCCAAGACTTTATAGGAATTGTTTTCTCGTGTCATCCATGTATGTAAGATAGCTACTCGTGAGCGCGGGTAGTGAAAAATATTAAATTATTCATTTGATTTGTATAAAATATACACGAATGTTATACGTGCGCACGCGTGCGCGCTCGCCAGTATGCGTTTCGAATATGGCGAACAAGCGCGCTCGACTGCATCTACTTGAATCGTTATTTGTAAATATATCATATGCACAAATATGTTGAGTGGGTAACTTAAGACGCTTTTCTTAGATAAGAAAAAATACACGGAAATATACAAGTATGAGTATGATGTATACCTACGTGCATTATTGATGTATCAGTTTGCTTCTACATATAATATATTCCGGGAAAACAATAAAAAGTTCGTTTGCGCGTGAAATCCCGGGAAAATAAAAATATCCTTTGACTCCGCGCGAAGGAATTACGCGTTCCTTCGGACGAGGTCCTCAAACGGTCTGAATTAATAATCGTAAGGCGAGCGCGCGCATAAAGGACGATTTTTGCCGTTCTGTGCTTGAACGTTTGTGAAATATTTGATGCAACACTTTTGTACATATTCACCGTGTGTCGACATGTACACGTATGGATGATTATTATTGTTAAAATACCGTCGTGGTCGCTCTAACGTAATCGTTTTTTTTTTTTTTATTTCGTACACTGCACCCGTGACGATAAAACCATCATTGACTCGAGTGCATTACGGCGCGGAGTAATAAGAAAACCGAGGAAAAACATGAAACTCCAATGCGGTCCGACCGTCTCGCGTACTATACTATAATTACACCTACACATGCAGTGGTGATCAACCGCGGTCGGTCGCGACCAATCTTCGGGTCGCGTGAGCTACGACAGAACTGGGTCATGATGTACTTTCAATAATTAAACGAAAAAAAAAAATGAATAAATAAAAATGCTTATTCCCTATACCTGTGTGACCAACAGGGATGGGTTTATCAGTTTTCGTCCGTGACGTACTGCTGCTAGAAAATTATAATCACCGCAAAGTGGGACGAGAAAGGTCGATGAACCCGCCGCCGTTCACGATTACTCGCAGTCATGGTTCGCTATGCATTTCAAATAAGTTTTAATAAGTTCGGTTTCGCGTTCCGGAAACTGTTCACTAGAAACTCTCAACATGTACCGACACTTTGTTAAAATACCAACTCCTGCGAAGTGTTATAGGTGTACAAGTTTGACGTTCAATCGTGCAACACGTTCGCATGTAAAGCGCGCGTATTGATTAGGGGAAGTCTACGTAATGTGTGGAAACAAAGGGATTTGAAAATAAAAGCTCATATCGCTCCAAAAACCCGTTGTACTCGCTGCAAGACGAATCGCGAAACCATAAATCCGACGACCATGCGAATCGCGTCCCGTGTTTTCTAAACGACTGCACGAATCGCCTCCGTATATTATATCTGAAATGCAATTAATATGGTAACACGTACAAAGGTGCTCGGCAGTTTGACAAGCACTGATAAAAGTACTGCGGGAATGTGATTATCTTAAGGTCGTGTAGGCACTCCGATTGTGACTATCCTGCACTTTCTATGTGGCCACGTGCGTGTTCGTGTACTATAATAATCACTCGAACTACGAATAGTCTGCGAGCTTCCCACGCCAAGTTTGGACGCTATTTTAAACCTATGTTTAATTTAGATAAATTGCCGTTGATAGTGCTATGAATCTATATAAAAAGGGAAATAAAATATCTTTGGGACGCAATTCGTGTAGCGATTAAATATCGTGTGGAAAAGGTATTTCTGAGCGTAACTCGTGTTCAGTCGTTGTACTACAACCGTTTTGGTGTATAAGTTATCTTCAGAAACGTGATGACATATATGTTCACAAACGAATCAGTAATCACTTCGGAAAGAGTTCACGTTTATAATTCGCGTCTGAAACGTATAAAAACTAGAACAATATCAGATATCTTTCGTGTGTGCTACTAGTGCATATAGGAAAAAAACAAAATTGTTTTATAAATATATATATAATATACTATTAAAGCGATTAAATTACGCGCATCTATTTACCATACACGTAGAATAATGCATTAACTCCGGACAGGTCTTAAGTGACGACTCGTACCATTTGCATAATATAATAATTGAAATTCCTTGAAGTTTTGACCTTTTCGACGAGAAAAAAAACCCTAAGCTCTTTTTGAAATGATTAGGATTCCATTTGTGAGTGTTTAGAATGATTTGCAGAAACGATAATTACATATGACGTGTGCTATATTTATCGTAATATACGAACGTGTCCATTATAGCATAATATTATAATGAGTTTCTTCGAAAACGTAGTAAAAGCGTACGTGCACGTGTGATTTCCTGTATTATTATTGACGTGTATGAAACAAAGTATTACACATCCTCGACCTCGTTGGCTGTTGTGTTTTTGAATTTCAAGGAGAAAAGTGTGCTATAAATAGCGAATTATAAATGTGAAAAAGTTTGTTTTTTTTAATTTTCAAAAAATAACATGCAGTTGGACATCCATGGTGGTTTGAAAAAATAGCATATTATTGGATTTTGGAGTGTTATAGAACGTAGACGAAATTAATCGGGAGCACAATCGAGAAGATGGCAAAAACTGTATCCGGGAGCCGTGGGACAACGCGTGCTAAAAATAGCCAATGTATTTTCCAGTCGTGTCGGCGATTTATCGACTCATATACGTTTTTTTAGGTTTAGCTGTGTCATGTATTACTATTACATTTAATTAAAATATACAATATTTGTAGTCCTATAGCTTATGAGTCTATTATATATTTATATATTAGATTGTCTTTAAAAATATTAATAATCAAAGAAAAAAAAATGCGCTAATCAATAAGGGCGCCAAATCCGGTACGTCTTTGTACCGAGGCGGCCGCCCAAATAACTTTCAGTGCACCAGGTAAAGGACACTTCCCTAATACATAATCCAAATTTTTCGTCAATTTTCGATCGTAAAGCGACCGATTTTCTTGTCGAATATTATCTGGTTTGAGGTTGGCACTTTTTCAAAAACTCCGGTTACGTTAAAACCAATTTTCACTGTGCCAACACCGCATGTGGTGAATTTGATTTTTTTACATAGCTTTATATAGTATTATGATTTTTATTTGTTTGCGACTTCGCGTGTATCCTTTGGATTCTTATAGTAAACAACGCTTCGACCGCTTGTCGCTTTGTCGCTATTGAAAACTGTGTGTACAAAATACGATGCAACATCGAATAACCCTGCATGTTGAGTGCAATGCCGTATTTAAGATTTGTCCATCCCTCTACCAAAGATATGTCCATCAGACGTAGGAAAATTATCATCAAAACAGGTTTCTTCCGTTATCCTTTAAGAAGCCGATCCGTTTCAGTCGAAATTCATTTTTCCCATTTCAACTACACATTTACACAATATTTACTATTCATATTAAATCTAAAATAATAAATTTGTCCTACAGATTACCATAATATAGTCATTAAAAACAATATTTTTTCAGGTGACTGAATTTAACTGTCCTACATTTTAAGTAACCCTAGGTCGTAATGTCCCATCTCTATACAAATCAAGATTAAACCAAATATTTAATTATTCAATAATTATCCATGCAGCATATTGATATATGATAATTGTCAATGATAAATAATATAATATCTTAATAGCAACAAAAATACATAATACAAGTTCTAATTTTTTTCCGCTCCCTTAAATGTTTCAGGAAGGGCTATACGGCCCGGGTCGCGTGTACTATCGTTGTTTCGATTCACCATGTGATCAAAACGAAAATGATCGATTATTTTTAAAACAATCTACACACTGCACCAAAACGCGGTGGTGAAGTGCCAAAATTATTCTACTTTTTTAATTATTACGTAAATACCTATATCATATATTATTATGATAAAGCCGTTTATACGAGATAATTATACGAAATTAATATTCAGTTGATAAATATACGAACACGCGTTGGTTATATTCAGTGTTTACTAATTCATATATTAACTATAGACCATTTGTCAACTCTAGAATCTCGACGACTGTTGTTGACACAAATATATATCCTGCTAAAGCGATAACGTTATGAGTTATGACGATATAATAATATGTGTATCCAATGTTAATGCTCAGAACACTTGAAAACTGCGTTGCAACAAACACGAAAAACGGTAAAACCGAATACGGTTTTTTTAAATTTTATTGAAAAAAAGGCATACGTGGTATTTGTAATAATATGTAAGCTTTTCTAAAATTTAAAAAAAAAAAATGAAAAAATTCGTCGTCCGTGCTGGCACCAAGCCAAAAAAGGAGATTAGAAAACTGTACTTCAATAATTACGTTGAATTACAACAAAGCGCGAGTGAAAGTATCAACAATAATGTCATGGAAAATATGCAATAAATTATCATATTCTAATGGCACCGCGTGTTGTCGGAACACGAATTTGTAATTAGGGTAGCGTCATCGAGACGACGTAAGACGCTCCGAAAGTCGTCGACACACCTCATTAGTCGAGCTGAGTGTACGTTTAAAATGCGTTCCTGAAAACAAACAATAAATTCACGCATATGTGCGCGCACTCTCATAGACACGTGTATAGCATTGATCCCGATTCCCCTCGCCCTTACCTCTTTCACACACACGCACACACACACACACACGCACACTCACGCACATGGTTTCCGGAAGGGTAGAAGCGCAGAACGTCCGTATACGTGCAGTGTCTCTTGGGGCCGATATGTTTCACTTTGAAACGTCAGACGGCCGACGGGTTATTATAATAACCGTGGTAGTGGTAAGAGGACTTGCGAGTGCGTTTGGGCGTGATCGATGTCTGGCTCGGGCGCGTTTGTGTGCGGCGCGTGTGTACGTCTCTCGGTAAGTCCTTTGCGACCAATGAAATCCAATAGGCGGAAAACGGAGCAGGATCGGCGGCCGACATCACGGTCTGACGGACGGTTATATCTTTACACGCGCGTGCCTACGGTCGCAGCCTTTTTCGCGTGCATACAGGGTGTGATTTTCTTAACTCCACGGATCTTGGACGTAAAATTGCTACAACAACGGTACACGTCATAGTAATATTGACACACGCGCGTGAAGTGAGTTTGTCGTTGTGCGCGATTGTTATACACGGGACTTGTCTAAACAACGGTTTCAGTATTTCTCTCGATATTTCTGCCCGACAAAGAAACCCTGACCAGACACCCTATTACGACCGAAAGAACAGCAGCAGCAGCCGGGAGGAAAAAAAAAATACTAAACGCACCGGACCAATTATTATTATGATTTCGGTTCGAAACGATTCGGCGGTGGACGTCATCAGAATATAATATGATTCGTTGACGTAAAAAATACCACTATCACTACGCATGACTTCTAAAGAATCGCACGATATTTATTGTACAGAGTGATTTTTAACTACTCTCACCATTTTTAATGTTCAAGTTAACTCTTTTTTCGTGCCACCTTAAGGGTATCCTGTTTCGCTGCAAACTTTTTTTTTTCAAATGAAACACCGCGGTGAAAAAAGGTCGAATGATTACAGTTTTTGAATTATTCTAATTTAAGTATTAAGGAAAATTGTATAATAATACCTCGTATTATGATATAATTTTCAATTATATGTAATCGCTAATTGCTAGTGATTCTAGATAGCACGATTTTTACACTTTTAATTTTGAATTTTAATCATTCCGAAAGTATAGGTCTGAATTTTGACTACGTTACGTAAAAAATTGCAGAAGAGTTAACAATGATTTGCGTTAAAAATATGGTGTTCTCGTTCGAAAGTTTTATACCTACAGGACACACGTATGTTTCAATGAAAAATAAATTATAGTCGATTGTTTTATAATTGATGCTAGCTCGAAAGTTAAAAAAAGAAAAATACGAATTTTAGCATCTTCACGGTCGATAAAGGGGCCTCGGAGCGTGGTTAAAAATATCACCCTGTACATATTTATTTACGACATCGTCGGCGGTAAAGGGCAACATATATCGGCCCCTTTTGGTGTTTTTTTTTTCTTCGCCGTATTTTATTTATTTATTTTTTCCTTTTTTTCACTCCGAAAACCGCGAATTACGGCCCGCGCACACGTACCTACATAGCTGTACGCGATCTACACACACACTCGCACGCGCTACATAATATAATGTTGGGTATACGTCCGTGACAAATTGTGATTGAAATTTCCACCACAGCCAACGTACGCCGAGTTCATCAATAGAGTATATCTATGTACGGGCACGCCGGAAACCGACGTCCCTGCGGATCGGGCGCGCACGTATACCACTTGCGCGTTATACCGTGTACCTGCGCGGTATACGTGGCACCCGATAATATAATATCATAAGAGTCCCTTTTGAAAGCCCTCACCGCCCACCGCCCGCCGCGGTCGAACACAATATAATAATATTCCGTTGCGTCTGCAATGACCACAATTTTCGTTCTAATCAAAACGCATCATGAACGGTACCATTTCTATTATATGCGTAGCTGCAGGCCGTCGATTCTTGGCGTTTTGTTCCGTACATTTCAGACATGATTCTTGCCGCGCACGGGTAATGGAATATAACAGGTATTATAACAAATATCTTAAAAAGCGAGTTCGAGGTCCAAACTTAGGACGGTTCGAATACGATTTGTTTGTACAGTGTTCGAAGTTTGCTTTCGACAGTTGATTTTTCGTGGCAATAACTAGCTAGTACCTCGATAAAACGACCAACAACCTATTTTGTACACGATTATATATAAGAAGATGATCAGTAAGTATTCGCAATCACGAATTTGTGTATACGAGTAGACAACTCCAATAATAAAACTAAATTTCGCATCAACTTCTCGCGAGCCAGACACTTTTTCATTTGTAAGGTTCAAAATACGGTCCCCGCGTTTTATGTTCTGTTTACTAATGAATGTTGATCGAACGAGGCAGATCTCTCCCCGTCCCCGTGCGTTCGCGTTGAAGACGTCTCCGGGCGCGGTATGATAATTAATTAATGAGTGACCTAACGTGTTCCTCTCTCAGTGCCGGTGTCTGCGCAATCAAGTCCGTCGACCGGGGACCGCTAGCGTTTGCCACGATAATACGTCAATAAATCAGCCGTAAAGGGATATCGGTCGAATAAAAACATAAGCCCGGGCTTCTAATCAATATTCACACATAACGCCGCGTTCTAAAGACTGTCTCGTTTCTTCCACCATCGACGCAACACGATGGGCGGCTGAACGACACCGCTGCGTCTCGGGGACAACGCGCTGGAAAGGAGAGCAAGTGGTAATATGTATCGTTTGGTGAATTATATAAAATAATACTTTTGAAAACTTTTGATATGCCCAAGCTTCGGTCAGTCATTAGAAAGCATTTTTAAGCACACTTTCCGAATCAGTAAGGCAACCCCCGCCCACTTATCCCAAAAAGTGTGCCGTAATTTGGGTCGTTTTCGATTTTTCGAATTATTTTTCAACCAATATGTTGTAGTCGATCATTAAGTAAGTTTACTTTTTTATTTTGCATTTTTGTAAGCCACCTGCAACAGGGAATAAACTCAGGAACAGATTTACAGATCTCTCGACCGCAGTGGCGTATCCAGGGGGGTTAGGGGGTTATAACCCCCCCCCCGCAAATTGTGAAGTTTAAAAAAAATTGCTAAATATTCAAATACTATAATAATATAATATCATATAACATGTAAAAATAAAACACAATAATTAAAAAAATTGTAATTAATAACAAGTGTTTATGGCTGAATATTATATTATAGTTATCTATATATATGAACAAAAATGGTATTGAAGTATACTTCGAAACAAGCCCAGACGTTTATCCAATAATATCCACACTTCTTAAAATTTTCATAACACTTCCAGTCAGGGCAGGATCTTAACTTTTTAACACCCGGGGAAAATTAAAAATATACGCCCTTTTCAGGAAATTCCTGGAATGCACCGTAGTCTACAGTAAACACAGACATACAGTCGCGGACGGGTATTTCCACTGCAATACGTATCTATTTGTCCATTTTAAAATAATATTGTTATTACTTGTTAAAATTAAAAATAAAAATAATATTATTTTATTCACATACCCATTATTACACATTTCTATTAAAATATTATTTTGTAGTTATGACTTTTGTTTGATTGTTTCAAAGTCCATTTTAAATTTAAAACCTTTACAATACGCCCATGAAAATTATACGCCCGGGGATAAATCCCCGACTTCCCCCCCCCCCCCTAGATCCGGCCCTGCTTCCAGTGTCTACTGCCACCGGAGAACGAACATTTTCGACACTCCGTCGTTTGAAAACATACTTAAGAAATTCTTTCTTTTTCAACCCCCCCCCCCCGAAAAAAATTTCTGGATACGCCACTGTCTCGACGTGTTCAAACTGTTTGAAGACGGTGTTCTCGCCGCTGCAGCTGTGGCCGCGCGCCGAGTCCGAAACCACCCTCACGCGTGCCAAGTGTGCTCAAGTCAGAAGGAGTATAATAATCCAACACGAGCGCGCTCGTACACCACGAGAGTAAAAGCGTGCGTGTATAAGTATATATTACTATGTGTAGTAGCACCCGTCCGAAGGCATTTTAGCATTATTTTATTCGCATACTATGGCAAGAAAAGACGTGCATCCCCGGGAAGAGTTCTCCATCAACGGGAAGAAGTTCGCTCGGAAACGTTTCTCCGGCGCAACAGTTTATATACGAATGCAATAAATAATGTGCACGCATGCAAACGCACGCGTGTTGTAGATAAGTAAAAAAGGTCCGAAAGTTGCGACGGAAAAATCGTGTCTCGTACTTTTACCCGACCGTTTTTGTAAACGACACTAAAGTTCAAGACTGATGGTGCGCAATAACACTGCGTAATCGCACCGCAGTCGTGTACGTTCCTCAGGGATTTCACGGCAATAATAGGTACTCATCGTGTAGTAGGCCTACGCTACACCTACCCAAAAACGGAACGCGTGTAGTACAATATGCTGTGTACCGTAAAATGACAAAACAACCGAAAGCTGTTATATATTTGGTCATCATTGTCAAGTGTTTCAAAACGTTGTACGATATTGTTGTATCTTATGGCTAATAATTATGCAGTTATACGTCATCTCATATTGTCATCATAGAAAACTTCAAATAAATCTTTGTGTGCAGCTTAGGCGCAATTTGAAATTTTTTAATTGTGGGGGGGCTAGCACTTTTTAAACACTGCAATATCGTTTGATATATAATATAGTCTTTATTAAAAAAAAAGTAGCAAAAAGTAGCACAACAACATTTTTAAACAAACAAAAACAATTATAAATTCACATTTACAATATGTATTTATATATTCGATACATATCAATGTTTTCTTAAGAATGTTCACCTATGACCACCATTGGAAAATTGATTTTAATTTTAATACTTATTCGGGATTTATCACCATGTCGAGTAATTGTAGTCGGTTAGTTAGGTGACAAAATTGGTGTGATTGTGAGAAAATCAGTCCATAATATAATAATAATAATAATAATAATAATAATAATAATAATAATAATAATAATAATAATAATAATAATAATAATAATAATAATAATAATAATAATAATAATAATAATAATAATAATAATAATAATAATAATAATAATAATAATATCAATACCACTGATAATCATAATTGGTTACAAGTGTTACAAGAATCGTTACCCTACGAGTTATTATAAATGTAATATACTACGGTTCTATTGATCACATAAAACGATTAAAAAATATGAATATGATAAATTATATCGATTAAAAGTTTTTATTTTGCGATCAATTTACTGGCGATTATCTGTTCGCTTGCGACAAATTCACCGGAAACTACTTTTTATACAGTTTATTTTCTTCCAAAAAGTTTGATGAATTGACAATATTTAATAAAACACAAATTCATTATTTTAGGGAAATTATATAAATTAATACACCTAGTGGTGGTCAACAAGTAACAACACCTTTTTGTGCAGTAAATTTACTGCGACTGTCTCGTTATTAAATGGATCGAAGACTATCTACATATTTGTAATAAAATGTTTTATTTTCTTAAAAAAAAAAAAACGGTACCTACCTATACTATTCTAGTATATCATTTTTCAATGATCCCGGTAGATATTTCCCGTCAAAAAGGAAGGAATAGAAAACATTTTTACTCTTTGAAATAACAATTTAGTAATTTTCGTCCGACTAACGATTACATTTCTTTTGGTAGGATGAAAATATAAGCGTTTAAGACATAAAAACTCGATTAGAAAACATTACTTTACATAGACCGTGAAAATTATTCCGAAAATTTTTGTCGTATTGCTACTGAAACTATGAAACTAACGGAAAACCATATACCAAATCCCAATCAAAACCTATGATTACATTCCGCACAATCAATCATAAAAACCCACTACGAAATATTATGTAAAAATATGCACTGAAAATGTTTTTCATTCTCATCTACCATATTATGTCACACGCAACGTATTTCGTGCTTAAAAATATTACGGAAATTCGAATTTAATCCGAGCACTACTGTCTACTATAACGATTCGAGTAGTTCGTCCGTGTGTCGTAACGAACATAGGATAGCAAAGCATGCGACGCGAATATAGGTCCTGATAATGTTGTGTCTTGGGACCAAAACGGTTTTTTTTTTTTGCGTTCTTATCGGTATAAATAAGTATATTGGACTATCAACCGGTGCCATTATATTATGTTTCCAAACTACCGGCCGTAGTAGACGCATGAGAAACGGAACAAGAGAGCTTGGGGTTCAGAAAAGTAGCAACTGTTGTATAGGTACTATTATACTAAGCAGTGGTACCAAAGTGTTTAAAATATATACTACGACATCGTACATCGAGGGGGCCTCCAAACATCTACCAATTAATTTTATTTTATGTAACGATGTGATGCAAATCAAAGCACCCGCATTTATTTTAATTTTTAGCTAGACAAATATTCGAATGTATATTCTGTTATAACACGATTGTAAATAGCTAAAATGTGATTGATCAGTTATTTATTAACAATAATAAATCGGGTATTAGCTGAAACTATTTAAATATAAACAATACAAAATAGTATAACATAATAATTACCAAAATATGTACTATATAGATAATAATAATATATACGTAAATAATATTCTCAAAAAAACCTCTCGCCCACAAAATTAACTATGGCATATATGTCATACATAAATCAAGTGAAATGCTAATAAGCGATATGTTCGGCTGTTTCACAATATCTTAATCTCGAACGATGCACATAAGTTAGTAAAAATAAATAAATTACTGTAAAAAATTGAAAGCAAGTGAAATACGAGTGCGGTTGCTTCGCTGCAAGGTCAGTCGTTTTTATTCGTTTACAAATGAAAGTAATCATTGAATTCAAAAAAAAAAATCCTCATAAGATAGAGATTCAGCTTTACTAGAGATTATCCAATGATAATATTATTATGCAGAATGTTGAACACCAGACGAAAAAGTTTATTTCTAAAAATGAAAAAGAACACATTTATTTTTTATGTGACTATTGGTCACATATACTGTAACCTACTATGTTGTTAAAAAACTATTGAAACTTATTTTTTAATCAAGTTTGTGTTTTTCTCACAAGAACTATCACTTGTGGTGATATTTTTTAAAATGCGCCAAGACGTTATCTACTCACTAAAGCGATTATATTTAAGCCATTGTATAATTAATTAATAACAAGCGATTAAACATGTGAATTAAAACAATAATTGTTTGTACAGTATATACTCTAATGTAATAGTGTTTTCAAACAATATTTGCAGTCTATTTATTCCCGTTGTGGTCTTATTTTTGTACACTATACTCGTTCCTTTTATCTCTCTTTTGTTTTACGAAATAATATTATAGCTTAGCGAAAACCTCTTACACCTTAACGAACTACAATTTAATTTATTTCTATGGTTATCACATAGCCGTTTGTTGATAGTATTCAAGTTTTTAAAAACCTATCAGTTCGCAGTGTTGTGCAGTCCATTGGGAACCGCTTATTTTTTTCAACAACATTTGGCATGTCCGTGAAAATGACCGAAGAACCATACGAACGGCATTCCTCGATAAAGACTTTCATCGATTTTTGGACCAATAAGACGGACATAAGTAAAGCGCATGATACGCGTGAACTGTTGACGAAATGTTTAGACGAAGTGACTGCCTCGTACATGATGAGTAAGAACATTTTAAACAGTACCGAATGGGGGGACCACATTCATATGCGTAATCCGGAGAGGGGGCACGTGGGGAAAACTACCCCATCGGATGATATTTGACCGGGGTCGGCAAAAAGAGTCATCAGGCCCGGTATCTGCCATATGTTTAATTCGAATCTTTTGTACGCTTTTATCATTTGTCTTGAAAAGTCCAATCCGCGATCAGTGAAATGGCGTTGAACGCTGTGACAGTATGTTGGTAATATTGTTTCGCGCGGGCCACAGCGTTCCGGAAAGTTTATTTAGAGGGACGAAATCAGATTTTCCGGAGTCACTATAGTTATTACAAAAGGGCAATAAGTTTATGGGGAAAGTTAACGATCGATTGGACAACATAGGCTTTTAAATCCGTACGCCACCGTGTCATGTTATCATATGTTAACGTAGGGAATAGCGTAAAGGTCTGTATTAAGATGCAATAATATTTTAATAACAAGCTAAATAATTGTTCAAGTGGACCATCGTTGTCCGTCGAATGAAATGATATCTTATATTTTTTGTTTTTCAAAAACATTGATTACAGTTATGGAGTAAAATATTTCTATATTTTTATTTTTTTATGAGCTAATTTTTAACTGTAAAATTTAAATTATCGTATACAGACATATTAGAAAATTGATTATTTTTAATTATTAAGGGACACGAAAAAAAAGTAGGGATTAGAAGTGATTTTAAATTTGTGTTTTCTATTAGCTTCACTTGATATTGTATAGTTTAGTTGCGATAAGTTGCGGTTTTTCATCTTAGAACCATTTTGTACTAAATACTAATACAATACATAAATGTAAATTAATTGAAAAACACTAATCTCGTAATAAAAACTAACGACAAAAAATATTTTATTTTTATTAAAACGTGTGTGTCTTACCTTGTTTTAAGTAATTATGTAGCACAAAATAAATCAAAGCAATTTTAAAATTACATTAAACTATCCATGTTTTTAAGATCTTATCAACGCACAGTTGTAGAACAGGAACTTAAAATGTAACCGAGCATCCAAAAAAAAAAATTTAAATAATTATTTCATGAACAAATAATTTAGTCCCACTAGATCAACTTTCTGGCTCTAGAGTCCTCCACTATGATTTTTAACTTTTCGGTGTAAGTCAATCGGACTGCCGCCCCTCCCAGTATTTGTTTCCTAGTCACGCCACTGACCACCGCATCGGGTTACAGCAGCGTTTCTCAAACTGGGGGGTCACGACCCCTGGTGGGCCACGAATCAATTTTTGGGGGTCGCGAGAAATTTTTTAACTATACAGATTGTATGAAATTTATGGTTTTTAAATTGTAAACACTCCAAATATATAGACTATGGAACGACAATAGAAGTATAAAGTTATATAAGAATTATAACGGGAATTATTACGACGTGTATTTTTAAAAATTGTTGTTAAATTTGTTTTTTTGAAATTACTTTTTTGATTCTGTAAATGTATAACCATGGGGGTCGCGACAGACTTTTGGAAGAAAATCTGGGTCGCGGTCCTAAAAAGATCGAGAACCACTGGGTTACAGTATAAGACCGCAACACCGGTGGGTGTTATGTTAATGATATAGCAACGTTGCTGAGTGCCTATATGTACAGGCGACGTGGACCCCGGGTTGAAGGAAATCATGAGAGAAATGTCAAAAGCGGTTTTGACACACATCCAGAGTGTACCGCCAGGATGTAAGCTTTGCATATCGGACGATACTCTGGACATGGCGTTCCGGGTCCGGGTTGATGAGAAGGCGGAGGAAAACAACGTACAACCGGATTTCGCGCGGCTTCTATCGTCTTTCAGTAACGCGGTGCTGTACCCGTACCTTTCGTACATCATGCACCACACGGTGTTCATGTCGGGATACACTGTAGATGATGAAGACTTTGAATGGTAGCTTACTGCACGCTTAGAGTTGCGATTGCGTAGCGCTAGAGAAGTGTAAAAAGAAGCGCGGAAAATCTTTAGGAAAAAACCACCCAAATTATTGTTAAAAACCAGCAATAACATTTAAATAAACAATAAACGTGTTAGGTTTATTTTGTTCCTATCGATTAGTATGCGCATAGCCTTTAATGGCAATAATATAAAGAAGAAAATACCGAAAATGTAATAAATATTTAAAAATTTCATATCGACGGTTGAGCAACCTGTAATTTTTATCGGCAATATACATTTCTACAATTTACGTATTATACGCTTTTCGATTTGTGCAATCGCTTTTTAACTGGAGTAAAAAAACATTAAAATAACCTTTTTTTTCGCAATTATTCAACCCCCTTGAGGCTCGTGAACAGGTTGAGGAGTAACCAAGACCAAATTTGACGATAATTTCTAATCACTTTCTAATGGACGAAATGGGAGGACGAGAAATCAAAAATATTAATCTTTATGCGTTTCTCTGCGAATTAGGATCACAGCCCAATATATACGTTTTAACTTTAATTGAATCGTCTTAACTCGCGTTGAGTTACAGGCGATATCGGTTCATGAATTGCATTGACAAGGTATTGGAGTGTTATATGGAATTTCACGACAGCGACGACGCGAATGTGTTCATGAGTGTCAAGTGCATTTACGAAGCGGTGTTGGAACTGTTCGAGTGCGTTGGATTTCCGATCCAGTTGAAGCGAAGGACCCCAGACACCGCATGATACGCATTATAAAAATAACGATATGACGTATCGTGTGATAATATCGATTACCGCGATTATCGACCTTATTGTATACGATTTGATGAATAAACATTGGATGAAACACACATATTAAATACATCCTCGGAGTTGTTAAAATTAAGTTTATACTTTATACTTTGTATGTTTTTATACAGGGTGGTCAGTGGAAAACGGATGTTTTTGAAATTGGTATAACTGGGAAGAGCATGGTCTCCCAAGGTTGCTGGCACTATTATCTTGTAACTCGGGAATATAATTTTAGTAGCCACGGCTCACACCGCGAGAATTTCCATTGCTTTTTTGCAAAAAATATTCCTCGGGCGCGTTATTTCCCGACATCGTGACGTTCCCTGGCCTCCGCGCTTCCCCGATATCACCCTGTGACTTTTTCCTTTGGGGCTACGTAAAGTTAAAAGTGTATGTGGACAAACCAAGAAACATTCAGGAGTTGAAGGGGTCAATTAGACGTGAAATTGTCGAAATTCCGGACGATATGGTGAGGAAAGTGATGGGCAACTTCAGGGACCGTCTTGAGTACATCGACGAAGAGGGTCGTCATTTAAATGAAATAATTTTTCACACTTAAACATTTTTTATTTTTTTCATTTTATAAATAAAAATTACCATGTTCCTCTACACATTATTTTTACTTTCAACCCAATATGATTAAATTTAACAATTTGACAGAGTTTTTAAATGTATCCGCCTTTTCTTGACCACCCTGTACGTTACGCCGAATCCGTGAAATTGCCGAGTTCACGGAATCGGCAGAAAAATACGTGAATTCGGCAACTATAAGGAAGTAAAAGTGCAGGTTGCATCAAATCGGCAAGGGGTTAGATGTACATTGACTGCTACGAAATTACAACTAAGATTTCAATGACTATACTATTGGATTACACTTATTATTTAATGGCGTAATTATATAATAAGGTCTTTTACGAATATATCGTAATTATATTAGGTAAAAAGGATGATTATACTATATTTAATAAATATATTAAAAATATGAAAGCACAAAATACTAATAATTTTGTGAGAAAAAAATGTATAGAATATAAAATGATACGATTAGATACATGAAATAAAATATCGAAAAAAATATAAAAAAGATAATTTAAATAACAATGAAATAAGATAATTGCATTATCCGTTTAATAGTTATGCGCTATCGCACCTAGGTATTTTGGCGATTGTGGCCCGGATGTCGTCCCATTTCTTTGGCTAGTGCACTTCTTCTCTGATGCACAACGCGTTCGACAACTAGGATTTGAAGACACGCGTTTAAAGATTGTTCAACTTGCACTGGTTATTTCTTACCACCTGCATGCGGATCGCGTACACGTACATTGGTGGTGTAAAGCTTGCCGCACACTGGATCGGAACGGAAACAAATTTTTATCATCGGAACGCGTCGGAACGGAAACGAATTTTGTCCGCACACTGTGTCGGAACCAGTAGGAATTCCGCGGCCATATATACTTGGTCATTTTGATCTCATCGCTCAAGCTCGACGGTCGAACTACAGCTTATTGCTACATTATTTATTTTAAATATTTTTAAGTGTTTATAAAATATAATATTATAATGAGTGATACAAGTAGTGACGAAGAAGACATGATATTCACACTAGCTCTTTTGTCAGAAGCTGAAGAAAACGAAAAATATACGACAAAAAGACAGTGGGTTCATAGCATACATTTGGCAAGGGAAAAAGAAGGAGAGTTCTATACACTATTCCCGCATTTAAAACGGGACAATAAAATTTTTTTCAATACTTCCGGATGAGTTACAAAAAATTTTGCCAATTGTTAGAGCATATATAAAACCTGACATACAGAAAAGAAATACAAAACAAACAATATACAAAGTACAAAACGATGATGACCAAAAGTGTCAGTGCGCATGTGTTTGCGATCAGAATGCTTAGGAATCCGTCAAAATATAGTCGACAAACGATTCGGTCGTGTTCCGATCCGACGCGACGTTTCCGATCTGATCCGATCCAGTGTGCGGGACCTCATTTAAAATTATTTTTATTCATTTTTTCCGTTCCGATCCGATCGGACGGTTTTGTTCCGTTCCGATCTAGTGTGCGGCAAGCTTAAGAGTCTACGTACGTCGCATGAACAGCTTATTGTGGGACAATGTGTCGCGCGAGTTCATGCATATCCGGCATGATAATGTCTGCACGATTCGTGAATTCGGCGGTTGGATGTTGACCGAATTTTCGATGCAACATTGGCGTCATCGCGAATTAGTAGCAATAATCGATAACATGTGATTACATGTGATTACAAATTATATCATAATATTTGGTATTTTATTTCCTTAATACTTCAATTAGTATAACTCAAAAACTCCTCGTTTGAATTTTTAATCAAAATCTACAGAAAAATTCCGTCAATGAATGCAGTGAAATGAGCGTGTTCCCATTGAAAAACTAAAAGTTTATATCACCACATAGCATAAAGATGGCATGAATAAAAAAAAATTAGAGGATGACATAGTTTTTATGGTAACTTGAACATTTAAAATAAAAAAAAATAAAATCAAAGCATTTTTATGGCCAGAAAAGGGGGTGAGCACGACTAAAAAATCACCCTGCATATAATATTAAGACGTATTTAGTTCTAATCAACTATACTTGAGTGAAATTTTTGATTATATACTTATGATATTTTGGTCGATACAACTATATTTAAGAGGTCTTCTGATCGCAAAATATGGATTTTGAGGGCTAAAATAAAATAAGACATTTTCATTATGTCTATGGACGGATATTTGCTACATTTGTCACTTTTGAAGTATAAATAATTGCATGGTACATTTATTTATTGTTTGTTATCAACAGCATCGATACGCGATAAACATGTGTATCTCGCGATCCCCTCGTCGAAGCACGCGCAGTACTTCGTATTAGTCATTTTAAAGCAATGATAAATCGTAGCACTCTGGGAGAGGTGTGGGGCATACGTTTTTAGAGTTCTACTCGCCGTATTAGATCATCCATTATTCGTGCTGCGTTCTTGTATTTTTAATTTGGTTTTACATAGTTTAAAGTGTTTATATTGTATAAAACCGTCTGCTCGGTATACATTTTGATTCCATTGAATTTTTAAGTTCTATACTCCGAAACAACTGACGTTAATAGCTTTTTCTCGTATACAAGTCGAAATAAATACATTATTGCAGACTGATTCATTGTAAGTATAACGCTCAAAGCACTAACTTTTGCATATTCTATCCAATAATACAAAATAAACCAAAGACTATTATGTAACATCTGTATGTTATTATAATGATAAAATGTGAATTATGGTATCATAACACAGTATAATAAATAACTTAAGATAAACTTCTAAATATTTCGTTTTGAGTTAAAAATTTCAACTAAAAAATGTGTTTGAAGTAACTTGTTGAGTCGGCCAGTGATATTTTACCTAGTGCAGTTTGTCGGTATATTCGTCGGGTAAATTTAAAAAAAAACTTAGTAGATCAATATAATATAATAATAATATAATAATCAAAATATCGCGTCAAAGTTCCGTATCGTGGTGCCACGTTCATAAATGTTTAGGTTCGGGAATAGCAATCAATATAGGTAGTAGGTACCTACTATGTATTAGTGTGGATGAGTTAAAGTAAAGTTAAAACTAAATGATAAGCCTGATTATAATTATGTGTAAGCGATGGCCAGTACGAGGAATGAAATGGTTAGAGGGGAGTATTAAATTTACGTTACACTATTGTATCAAACCCGTGTTGGTGTTACTTTACTTATCAAGAGAGTATCGTGGTCATAGATTTGAAAGCTAGTAAAGACGCTTAAGATACTAAAATGGTTTATTTCGATATACTTATAAATTTAAGTACGTTAACTATACCAAATTATGTTAAAGATTATTGATTTTAAAAATTGAATGCTTATATAGCTAATTTAATTCAAATAGGAAGCTATTTTCGATAAATTTATATTTCGAACAACGAAGTGTTGCAGATATTTCAATATTGGAGACATCTAATATGCTGTTGATGACTTAAGAATGTAGATAAATGTAGGAAAGTATGTTTTGGAAAAAGGATATGAATAAATTTATCATTTGCACTTCGGTTAATGAACGATGATAAACCGGCGATAATACTATTATATACTATATTAGCCAATATAATGTATTTTATCATTTACGTCGTAAATGCTGATCACAAGGTCTGTGTGTTCGTTTGTTATATGTTATGTAATTTATGTGAACAGTGAATCGTATTCTTTATATTTAGAAATATTTTTTTAACAAACAGCATTACGGTTAACACAATGTAATTAGTGCGACTCTATGTTTTTCCAATACACATATACAACATTATTACATGTACAATAAAATAAATTAATTAAATAAAATTGATTTATTTTTAAAATGCGCATAACTTTCTTTTTTAATTTATTACATGTTTGGTTAGTTTTAAATGCTGGTTTTTCCGATCATAGTTATTATTATTATAATTAAATTATTTCACTCTTCATCAACTGCTTTATTTCTATAATAATTATAATTTATTATGAAACTTAAAACAAGAATCGTTTCTTACGTTTTGATATTGAGTTTTATAGTAAATATTATGAGAAAATAAAATGCATTGCAGTGGGGTAGTTATTAATAACTTCACATGTTCAATTACATATATTTTAAAAACATTTTCGCATGACTATCTCGATAGATTTGGAGACTTCCGATTGCTATGTACTGTAAAGTTACCATGATTCACAAGGAGTCACTGGCAGATGCAATTGTATCGCATATTATTGATCCTCTCCCCTCAGATTTTCAAAACTGATACGCATCCGACATAGTTCATGTTTATCGTATAGTTATAAACTATTAATTAGGTATGCTCGAATAATCGAAACGAGAAAATTTGAATAGGATCTCATAATACGAGTATATTGTATTCAAATATTTCAACAGTAAAATATTCAAGTATAATAATATTATAACTAGTATTGATGAAAAAAATGCAGTCACTTTGTCATCACACCACGTTATATAACGCATATATTATATATAATAATATTAAATTACACAAAATTAGATTTAATATTATAAATAAAAAATACTATAAGCTCTACAATCTCCATTCGGACATTTGAATATTCAAACGGTTTTCATCACTAATTCACAATGATCCCTAACGAAACATGAGTCCTTCTCCACCTTCTCCACATACAACCCGTCGTTTTTGACTTTGTTGACAATACAGTCTGTGTTGACTCGGCTTCCGTGTGGTCATGATGTTTTTCATTATTCATCGAGCAGTGGTTTTGATTCCTTGAATTCAGCGAGGGAGAGGGTGCAGAATATAAAACAATAACAGTAGAAAAACCACGATAAATTAAATTTTAATATATTAAAATGTACGAAAACTAATATTCTAACGTGCCACCGTACGTCGGTGTAACTACATAGAAACATTTGTAAAGGGATTTCTTATCTAAGCCACTTCTTAAACTTAAATAATGTACATAGTTTATAGTTTTAGCATATTTACATCACACACATATTAACTATCTCTCTCATCTATTTATGCTTTGATCATCCATTCCAATGTTCTGCATTAGCGTTATCAAATCTGAATTCACTCATATCAAAGCTTTTGATGTTAACAACCCCTTTTGACGAAATTGATATATTTCTAAGTAAGTTATATTTGTATATTATAGAACCCAGTTGTTGAATTATTGAAATTAGAAACTATTAACTTTATATTTACACATTTGGTAGCGAACTATCCTTCATTTGGTAGGTACTTATGTATTATTTTTTTATTTAGAATTGTTTTCGAAAATTTAAATATTTTATCAATAACATTACCAACGAATAAAACTGTATACATTGCCTAACGTTATCATCGTAAATTGTGCACGCACAACCAATTCAATGATAAAAAAATAAATGTCCTCGAAAAAACAATAGTACGCCAACAATAAAAAGTTTAAAAAAATGACGTATTCATTATGAGTTATGACCTATACACTGCTTGGTATATATTAGAACGTTTTGTAGAAAAAAAAACAATTAACTTTTTTATTGCGAACACATTATGTATACTTATTATATTTCTAAAAAAAAAATAATAATATATTGTTATAAGTGTCAATGGAAACACATGTATAATAATACGGTTGCTTTTAATAACACATATCACTGTCGTAAGCATAACGATTTCAACCCTAACCACTGGCAATCAGCTTCATCGTTCGACGGTATACATAGGTTATGATTGGACGTTTGGTATTTGGTATACCTGGTCAAAACGTTTGCCATCGGAAACAGCAAAGCACGTATAATCACGCAGCAGGTGAGGGCTGCAAGTATCAAAGTTCCCGGCAATAGCTCCCCCGGGTAGTGCCGAGAAAGTGCTTCCAAGAATTCTCTTTAGTAGAGGCTACGCCACGGGTACGAGCTGAATTTAAAAAGAGCGCATACAAAAAGAAAAACCTCGAGGTCGCAAATATGCGCTAAAAAACGTGCGTGAACTGACTAAACTTCGCGAAAATATTTTTTTAAATTGTTTCATTTAAAAGATCTCCAGAACTACTGACGTTTATTGTTCTACATTTCCCGACCGTAGGTCTCCTATACTTACATATATATAATATATTTACGAGACCTATTATAGATATAATAAGAGATGGGATTTTAATGACCTTAAAAGCTCAAAAAAATGTACTAAAGAAATGCAAAATTCACCTAAATAATCCAAAAAATACACAATTTAAAAGCGTGAACGGCCTATTACAGTTGATCTTATTTTAATAATTTTTAACATATTTAAAGTACAAATAATGTTTATATTATTCGTTTAGTATGTACAGCAATAATAGTATTTAATACATTGTGCAGTAGTATCACATATATGTCGTATTTACTAATAAGACTGTACTATTTGACTATGTGGTTGTGAGTTCGTTAGACCAGCGATTAATTATATTACTTTTTCAATATCAGTGGACTAGAACAGGTAATTTAGATCATCAGATATAATCTGAATAACAGGATAATATATATAGGAACAAGAAAAACGCTTGAAATAAACAAAATGAGTTTAAATAGACAAAATAATGTTATATTTGTAATAACGACCTTAAAAAAAGAAATAGGAATTTAACATGAAGTATGCAAAAAAATGGAAACAAACTCAAAATAAAAATACATATTCTAAACTGTTATATAATGATATACATTTTTAGCTTGGTTAGAACTGTTTAGCACTTAAAGAAAAAAATGCAAAATACTATCTTTTGATATCTCGCATAACTTTTTATGAAAATGTTCTGTGCAATAATTTATGGTTTTAAACCATTTAACTTGCCAACAATAATAATAAATGATCTATCCGTTTCGTTTTATAGTTTTACGCCCTGCTTGAGTTAATACAGTAAAAACGTTACTTTATACCGTAGGTACGTTAGGTATTCGCAGGGCCGCGGGGGTGTAACATGTGAAATACGTAACTTACTTTTATAGCTATTCAATTTCAGAAAATTACAAGATCATTGACACACGTGTTACCAGTTGAGAATATTATACAATTTCGATAATAATCGTATAAGTTTTATTCGACTACAGAACTTGACGTGGATGGTGAACCTGAACGCATTTGTTTAATGTGATTAATAATTGTTTCAAAGTAGTCCTCCAACCTAGGAACCAAAACAAAAACCTGGCCATTAAAACGGCGTGTACCGCAGGACCTATATTCTCATTAGACGACGGCGACGATGAAGGATAATTCATCACAATTTAAATTAGAAATTACTCTGAATGACTAATTTTCACTTATTGTTTAATAGGTATCAACCTTTACGGTATTGCAAATTTGAAAACAATTTTCTTGTATGTTTATTTATTTATTTCTTAATTCTCTCGTTATTAATTCTAGGAAATCATTCGTTATAATATCCTTAATTGTATTTACCATAATATTGTTCAACTAAATATACAATGTGTACTACCGTGGATAGTGATAGTACATTGCGCGATATCTCCTGAGATAATGTAGATATTCAAATGCTGTTTTCTTCATAAGACTCACATGGACAATAAATACAAATATTTCATATTTTAATTAAATTTAGTGTTTTGGTAATCAAGATAAAAAAATTAATTTAATTTTATTATTTTTGAGAAATTTATATATTTTCTGAAAACTAAAAAAAGTGTTAAATCATAAGGTTGATAGAAGTAAAACGTTGAAATGTCAAAATTGTTAGAAAAGTAAACTCTATAAAATAGCTATATTCAATTTTTTCGACTTGTAAACCAAGACATTAAAATCTATTTAAATATGAAGTATTTGTAGTTCTTGTCCCTGTAAGTCGTGTAAAAAACAGAATTTGAATATCTTCAGTGTCTCAGGATAAATATCGATGGGTAATGCCATATGTAAGCATATTTTAATTATATAACATTCAACTGGTAAGAGCATGTAGTATAACATATTTGTTCGCCTGCCGTAGTCCTTCGTCGAATTATACCGATTCCGAACAAGTACCCCGTAGTACAAGGGAGCCATTCGGGGGGTGACAGTGCGTACATTAGCACCCTTTATTTTTTCTGTGTCCCTTCGGCTTGCACAAACAAGGATGTTGTAAATCTGTGTAAATCGGTTTTCTTCATTTCTACGATAACTGTATTTTAACACGATAAATGAACGAGCAATGATTTTAGTTATTTCGTTAAACCGTCAAACCTATAAATCTCGAAGCCGTCCATCATTATGAAACATATTCACTAGGTGCGGTGAATAGAAGATTGCCCGTTCAAATGTGCCCACCCATATCCACAGCCGTCCCGAACAAAATAATAAGGGGGGGGGGGTGTGAGATACATTAATTTGCCAACTCAAAAAAATGTTTATCGCTTCGCTCGACAACTATCTGCTACCTACAGGTTACATGCATAGTAGTTGGTAAACTTACTTTTACACAATATTTGTGTTGGACAGTTGGTAATTGGAAAATTAACTTATATACCTTCATAATTACTATAAATCACAGCATATCAATAAATTATTATGACGTCATATTTGTGCTTTGTAGTATTTAAAAAATAATTTATAAATTGTATAAAGTAAATTATAATTTGCCGTATTCCAACTCAAATACTTAATGTATCAATATGCCAACTGTACATATTGCGCACTTGGGGGGGACACCCCCTAGACCCCCCCCCCCTTCGGGACGGCCCTGCCCATGTCGACAAGCTGAAACACCGCCCCTGCCGTAGCGCGGTAATAATAATAATAATAATAATAACAATAATATATTGCAGACGTGCGCGTGACGCGGGTAGGTGAAGTCGCGGCCGTCATCGCATTGTTCGCGCGCGCGGGGAAACACCCGCAGAAATGCGAAAACTTCGACCAGCCGCAGCGGTAATTTCGGCGCGCAGCTTGGAGCGTCCAAGGCGCGTAGACGTCACGGAACTTTGTGCGGTACGACTTCGCGGATATTAATTGAAATCGCCGTGGCGCGGCAAAGACGAACGGAAATTCCTAAGCGCCGCGACCGGGGGAAACGCGATGACGAGAGCACACGACGTGCACGGGCCGTACCGGCTCGGTATTGCGCCTGTCGACACGTCTTGGGTTCCGGCGCGGTCGACCGCGATCACCCTGCAGACAGGGACCGCCGAGTGTGTACACGTTTTGCCAAAGTTTTGCACATGCGAAACGCGTTTCGCCCGTGCATTCCGATGTGGAGCGATCCGCGTTGGGGAGGTCACACAGTGTTTCCGCATGAAAATATGCCGGTCAAAATATTTTACATGCATAATATTTGAACTACTGAACCAATTTTTTGGCCAGTATCTCTATTTGAGAAATTATAATAATAATTATAAGACCTTCTACATGTACGCTGATAAATCCTTAAAAACTGAGAAATCATATTTTGCCGATTCGAAAAAAAATAAAAATAATCTAACATTTTGAAAACATTTTTTTTTATTCATTAAAATATTACAAAAAAAAATTCACATAGTTAAGTACAATTTCTTTTTTTTTTCTATAATCGATATTGATTTACCTTCTTTCAAAATGAATTCGTGAATCATTGCGCGTGTAACAGGTGTTTTAGAAGTCATGATTAATTAGAAATTGTAAAATCCGAAAAACGTTAAAATCGCGGACACACAAAGTTTAACCGGACAGCAACGAAAATTGTGCAACTATGTGCAGCTAATGTAATCCAAATATTTATCATTTGGCCTTATTATAATAGAATATTATCGACACAACGTGAAACTCGATGAATAAACATACTTAGCGATAAGTTCATCTATTTTTGTTAGCAATTAAATTATCATATTGGTTATAGACATAATTATGATATTTTAAAAGGCATCGCACATTTATTAATAAATATTAATTAATACAATTATCATTAATATCATTAGACCCCGTATTATGTTATAATATTAAGCATAACTTACAAAAATAAATTACATAAACTGATTTAAAAAAAAAAACAAAAAGTATGATATTCTGATTTATTAAAAAAACAAAGATTATATCAATTACATTGCATATTTTGTAAGATTAAAAACAATATTTTGGTTTCAAAAATACACATTATAAGTCCTCAGATACTCATGAATATAATTGCATGATTAGAAAAACTAGATTTTGACATTTTAAATTATATATATATAAATTATATATATTTTTTCATTCGGAAACACTGTGCGTCACCTGCACAGGACTCGCCGAGGTTGTAGTAATTGCGTATTGTTCTGTGTTACGCTCTCGGTTTTTGGCGGACCGAGTGACCGACCCGTTGAAGAAATCCGTGCCGTACAAATGGTTAGTGTTTGAGACGCGAGGATGTTGAACGCATTTTGTTTTTTTTCATATTTCGTCGGTTTCCATTTTATGTTATGCACATCGATTCGAACAAACACTAGTAAATAATTTCCTTTCTCCTTGGTGCAGATTATACAAGGCAAGTATTGTTGCGCTTAGTATTTATGTGTTATATCGATTGCAAATTTGCATACTATTTTTATACCATTGAAGCAAACCGGAGTGGTGTCTTAATTAGGAAGTATTTTCCTCTGTGAGTCAAGATTGGTTTAGTCGTCCAGCCATAGTAAATATTAAAAAATACATTGATTTTCATAAAATGTTAAAAAAGGTTACCGACAAAAATAAAAATCATATGAAAGCTGGTTGAGAGAAATGCTTCTTTAATTTTAAATCGACAAGTGTATACATATATTGGACAAGCCCCCACGGGTCACGCTTCAGAAATAACTAGGTGAGACTATAGCCCCAAACATTTAGCCCTAGTTACACCGCTGTTAAGTCGTACTGAGAATAATGATTAACTATAATATCGCTTCATTCGAAACAATAGATTCAGACCAAATATGGATATTGTTACACGTTTTATTATATGGGAATTTGTTATCTTGCCTCATTTAATTGTAATTGGAGGGTATGTTATGTGATTAAACCAATTAAAATGGTTCATGTTTAATCGTTACTCATAGAACACGGAATTCCTATACACTTATAGACTTATTATAATATTATAAATACGCAATACGCAAAAACCGCTCTTCAAAAATCGAAAAGAAAATATAATCGCAAACATACAAGTTAATATAATCGGTAACAGCATATTTTAAAATGTTAACACTAATAAAAAAAAGTACAAACGAGTAATAAAATGAACTTCAAATGAGAATTTTAAAAATTTTTAAATTCAAATTTGCGCATGAATAGTAAAAAATTCGCATTATCTCGAATCAGTAGCAATTTGCATGAAATTAAAAAGTATATTATAATATTAGGCATTTTACGACTATTTTCCTCCATACTTAAAATTGAATAATGCAAATACTACTCGTTCGAATTTGGGCATCAAGATTCAGAGAAAATGCCCATAACAAAAAGAGTGTTTCTATTTGAAAAGAAAAGTTTGTATCGTCACAGGACACCCTTTGTAGCGCAAAAAAAAATGATTTAAAACAAAGATTTTATCGTGATTTGAACACAAAAAAAAACAAAATACAAATTTAAGCAGTTTTGCGGGCAAACGGGGGGTTAAAAATCACTGTATTATCGTGCGATTCTCTAGAATTCGTATGTTGTTATTATACGTTATTATTTCCTACGTCGTGACTTGACGAAGTTTAAAAGTTACTGTATATTGACCGCACAAAAATTTGTCGACATGTATCCTTGGTATAACATGCCAACATCAGTTCACAAAATATTAATTCATGGAACTCAAATAATTGAGGCACTCTCAATATTACCAATCGGTCAATTTTCGGAAGAATCACAAGAAGCTAGAAATAAGGATATAAAAAAATATAGAGAACGATTTTCAAGAAAATGTTCTAGAATTAAAAATTTAGAGGATGTTTTTAATAGACTTTTAGTAAGTTCTGATCCATTTATATCCAGTCTTAGGCAACTGCCGCAAAAAAAATTAAACATATTCATCCAGAAATATTGGAAATAATTTTGCCTCCAGACATCAACATTAAAACCATAGAAACAATAGAAACAGAGTCAGATATTAGTAGTGAAAATGAAGCTTCCACGTCGTCGAGTCAATAAATTCAACAAAAATGTAACTTAAAATTTAATTTTTATGATATCTGTAAAATAATATTATCCTAGTCAAATAACATTTAATAAATAATTAATTAAACTTAAGAAAATTAATTTTTAATTAGTATTTATATTTTGGCCAGGTTTTTATGAAAATATCCCATTGTGCGTCGCTGTGTAACGTTATATTCCGACGACAACTGCAGCCGCAGTAGATAGATCGTTTCGAACCGATATTATAATAATAATAATTCGTCTACGCTCGTCCGGCAGTGGCGTAGCTATCATCGGGCAAAGCAGGGCAGTGCCTCGGGGCCCCTAGAGCTCAGGGGCCCTCAGAGCTCTTGGTAAATTTTAAAAATACATCCTTAAAATAAAATGTATTAATAATGATAATAATGTGATAATATTTAAAGTTTGTTTTAGTAATTAAATGGATTTCCTTTTTATTTTGAGTATCAATTAATTTGATATGTTTATTATTTCCATTAATAGTTTTATAGAGATATTTATATTTAAAACAACAATATAACGTATAATGTGGTTTTTCCTATAGTATAATTAAGGGGCCTAATTTAGTTACTGCCCCGGGGCCCTTTCTCTTCTTGTTACGCCACTGTCGTCCGGTGGGGTTGGTGTTTTTATTTCCTCCCTGCTGCCGTTCTTTTGATCAGAATAGATTCTCGTCGGGGTTGCTTTGCCGGGGAGAGAATATATCGAGAGAAAAAATGAAACCATATTGTCGCGATAAGTCCGTGTACAACAGTCGCGTCCGTACGCTGCCCCGCACACATTATATTATCATTGTGACGTGCGCCGGTGTTGTAGCGCTATTGTTAACGGTCGTGTCTTGTACGCAGTCGACGAAGCGAACGCACAATGCAAATTCGATTCCGGATTACGGGGAAGAACGCAACCGAGCTAAAAAATTACAACAACAAAAAACAGAAGAAAATCGACGGCACACGGACAAAATCGATTTTATTTTTTCGTCGAAACTCAGAAAGTAATAATTGTAGGAACTTTTGACATTTTCACTGAATTCTGAAATATACAAAACTATAATTTATAGACATCGCATGGACGGGTAGTATACATTTTTCAAAAGATGTCGACTTTTTTTGAACTATTCCTAGGCATTTAAAAATGTCATGTTTTCTTGGTTTTTTTTCGTACAGATCGATAAAATAATTTTGGTTTGTCAAAGAGTCTTGAACAATTGATACAAATGACTTACTTTATACACATATATATTGATGAAAAAAAAAACTTTTTTATTTCAAAAATGTGTTTTATGAGCGTTTGAATATTAAATTTTGGCAAAACGACAATAAACAGGAAAATCTGCAACGTTTTTGTTGTTCAAAATTCTTAGAACTCTCAGTTTGAATACTTAACACTTGAAAATTCGATGCGAGATTTTCCATAATATTTTCCTTATAGTCTTCATAAAAAAATGTTGCCTGAAAGTCGCAAAAAAGTTTTATGAGCATTAGAAAATTAATTTTTTATTTTCATTTTTGTCTGTGTACACGATTTTGACCATTATCACAATCATAGTAGGTTTCTGATACGAAATGTTACATACGGTACATTAAAGAGGGTAATTTTACAAAATCCCCATTAGTTTTCAAATGAATAGCAAAAAAATACAAAAAGTAGTAAATAAACTAGCGAAATTCCTAATTAAAGAGGTTTATCATAATATTGTTTCATTTCGGTTGATCGAATCATAAAAAAAAAAATTATTAAAATGATAGGCAGGTACGTATTATAAAAAGTATACAATTAAAAAATATTATAACTATACATCTTTTTTGTAATTATGATATTAAATTATGATTTTTTTTACCCCCCCCCCTCCCCGATCATTGAAAAAAATCGTATGTACGTTATTGTGTACACTGTACAGTTAAGCCTTTGTAAATGCATGTATAATTTCAAAAGAATAATAGTATATAAAAAATTACATAGAAATATATACAATTTATTTCAAATCCATAGTAATTAGTATTATATTAAACGCATGATGGCACGACATTTTCACAACGAAAAATAATTATATATTATACATTCAACGGCCCGGTGTGGCAGGATGTCATTAAGTATAAAAAAAGAGCTATTAAAGTTTTCATAAAATTTAATAGCTGAGTATTTGAAGTATAGATAAAATAATATACTGCTAGTCTGCTAATAATTGAACTTAGCCTTACGACTTACGTTAAAATTTCAAAATATCAAAGCATTTCCGTTCTATATTGAGTGGGTATTGCTTCAGAGTCGCCAAGCGAAGTTCTAATATTGGCAGATCATTATTATTTGTGATTCAAAGACTTATTGCTATTAAATTATATCGCTACTTTAAGCGTTCTTTTTTGTTATATTTTAATACTTTGCGCTTTTTACACAGTTTTGTAGACTGTTTTGATTGGCATTATTACTACATTTTATCTTGATTATATCTTAGGATTTTATAGCCATAGTAGTTACAAGAGCTGGGTATTTTTTCACATAACAAATTATGTTTGCTGGAAAATTTTGATTTCCAAAAATCGAATTTCCTACCAATATAGTTCATTAGTATTTTTGTTTAAATCATGGACGAGCTTGTAATCAATAATTACGAAATTGACTCTTTGTCAACCACCCGGTTTCTTTCATGGACGTTTTTAGACAATTATTCCGATTCTGAAATAGTGGTATCGAAACATGTTGTTAAAATTAAACAAAGATCATGTTCGCAGAAATTAAACAAAACAATTAGTGTTTAACGTCGTTAAAAAAAAACCCCCCGTCATTTAAGTATAAGCCATAGTCATGATAATAAATTTAAATAATAAATTATACCTTTACACCAACTATAAATTTAAAAGTGTAACTACATAAAAGAAGTATTCATTCACGCACATCGTTGTTCTTACTTAAATGGATGTGATTCGTATTATCATTGATTATAAATAGTATTATGTATTAAAATTATTGGATCCTAATTCCTACGAATATTTATTCTTTCAAACGCATTCAATGCTCATGTTATGAAAAGGATGAAACCGGTTTTAATCGAGGATAAAACTTTAAAAGTTAATTTTACAAAGCGAAAACCTTTTTCCACAATGACTTATAATAATATCTTTTGTGCTCCGAGTTGCAGTCATATTCTTTGTTTGAACTGGAAGAAGATCCACCGCGTGCACATTATGAATATATTAAATAATATCATATCTTGGTAAAATAAGAAGTTTAAGGTTGAAAAAAAAATAAAAAAACCACAGAGCTATTCGTTAATATTCACGAGAGTATAATAATCAATTTGCATTGTAAAATAGGATGTGCTTGGCCAAAACTTTCGGAACTAATTTTTAGACTATTTATTAAATAGATTAGCACTGGATTTGAAAAATGCCAAGCTTTAATATTTTGTAAATCTACTATCGTACTGTCAAAATATAACGCATACTGGAGACGACTTAATATTATTGTAATATATCCTTGTACGATATATCAATGGGCGGATTCGACTTAAGGCTAACGACTTGGTCAATGGTCGGTAGCCATACAATATTACTGAATACGTCAGAATTTAACTTACGACTCTATACTAACGATACGTATAATAAACTAACTAACGAATATCATTCGCCCAACAAATATTATTTGATTTACGAAAATTACACTTGACAAATTAATATTAAAAATCAGACCATGCTATAAAGAAAGGTACAATGCGTCTTAAGAAAGACCACCGCAATATATAATTCAGCGTCAGACAATTTATTATTTATTATTATTATCTATAATGTTCTCTTATACCATATCTGGATGTATACCTATATATAATTTAAAGATAACCTTTATTTTCGCGGTCTTACACTAAATCGATTCAGATTTATTAATCGGTAAAATGATCACGACGCGGTGTAGCAAAATCTTTAATGTGCCGTTTAATCTATGCGTCCTGTAGATGACGCTCATGAAAAAAGTTCTCAAAATGTAAATTAAATAAAGTTTTGATGTTATTTCGTGCATTTTAATAACGACAGAAATAACAATAGTAACTAAAATATAATCAAGAGAACTGCAAGTTTCTCTGTTTCGTTCACTATAATGTTAATAGGAATAATTATAATAGCATTTATTGAATTGCAAGTTCATATTAATTTTTATATGTAAAATAGCCTAACTAAGTGTTACTGCTGGGTAACTACTCCTCTCATGCTTTCACAGCCATTTTTTATTTTTATATTCCGCTCATATGCTTATTGTAACTTCTTATTACAGATTGTATATATATATATTCAAATAAATGTTAAAAAAAAAAAAAATATTAATTTTCCATGAGGCGGCAGGTATTCTATTTCCCCTCCCCCCCTGTTGTGCGACCATAATGACACATGGATTATACGTGGTACTTATAATCTGTATTTATTTATTATGTAAATCATGTGGTGAGCCACTGTACTTGTATATAAGGCTCTGTTGCGTTGCGATTAAACGCGAATAATATATCCACCGGTTAAAGTAATTCATCAAGTTTAATAATTTTTTTCAACCGACATTTCAACTCGGTTTCCACCGCGGAGGATCGGAACGTTAAGTTAAATTTATTGGTTTTACGGTCAACCGTTATTTCGGTAAACCGATCTTAACTTTTAAGTCAAAGTTACCTACAGTGGTTTACGGTCGGTTTGAATCTATTTGCACAATGTGATTACTTAAACACGTGAGACGGGCTGGTAAAATAAATTATGTAATCATTCGTGTTCCACAAGACACGGGGACGAGTGGAAATTATTGGTACGTATTAACATTTCATTTTTTTTTCAATTTTTTCTAGACCAAAACCATTTATACGATATGATATAAAACTGAAAAAAGTATTAAAATTTTTTTTTTTTAAATCTTATTCGATCTTTTTACGTTTTTTGTTGATAGACCGTAGTCAGTTGCGTATTAACGGGAGTGGATCCAGAGATACTCGACCAAAATAAAAGTGTTAAGGATTTGTATAAAATATAACTGAAGTATTTATGTATTCCGACTACATCAGGTCCTTCAGAAAGTGTATTTTTAAAAACAGATAATAGTGATCACCGGCAACACATGCTATCTCCAACATATTTTTTTTACTAGTAATTTAAATTTGTTTTGAAATAGTTTTATTTATCACTATTTTTAGTGGTACACTATTGCTATTACGACTTACCGAGTTCTAATACATATTATTAATTGTTGTTAGTAAGGTAACTCTTTTTGTTTTATAATTTGTTCAGTTTCCAATAGAAAAAATTTAATCAAAAAAAAGAAAATATAATGCTTTTTCAATTAAACACCTTTTAATAACTAGATATTATGATTCTGTGAATTATTTGATATATTTAAATTATTCGATTATAAACGACTGGTAAAAAATAGTCGATTATTATTGTTATAAATTATATATTACAATAATATTATTTTACTATCGAGTTTTATCAATCCAACAAAAGAATTTGAAAAATTGTATTTAGAGCGAACCCTCGATTGTGCAAATGTCTCAATTACTAATATTCGATTATGCCCATGCAATTATATTCACTGGCCAGAAAGATCAGCGAGTAATATGGACGACTGTGGTTGTTATCAATATTTCTATGATTCAAAATTCTAAACCTTTAATTGTTTTTTCGTATTGACGCGAACTTGAGAACATAAGCTCTTATCGAAAAAATATTGTAAAACGTATAATAAATAAAAACTCTCTTGACTATAAATAAAAATAATCATTCAATAAAAATTGTATTGCACCCCATAAGATCTCAATATTGCGCAGCTCGCAGTCCCATAAGCTCGCTACTTAGTACATGAACATCAACCAGACACACAACACACTTTGTCACTGTATATTATTAATTATTTAATGCGCATTTTTCGTCATTCTATCGCCCAGATGCTGTTGTGCGTTGAGTTCAGGTATCTTTCTGATAAAAACTAATGTATTTCACATAGAATCGTCGATTGAAACTGTTTCCTAATCAGTACATATGTCTTGTTGGAATTTTAAAATTTTCTCGCCCCCCCCCCCCCCACACACACACACAAACAGTCAAAAAAATGTTGAAAATATTCCACCGGTCGTAGTTAAATCGTTTGAACTTGAAGCGCACGTTCATCGAGGACCGAAATGTGCTTCGAATTTTCTTTTGCCGTGCAAATTCGTGTAGACGAAAAGTGTACATCAGTTCACGGCACGTTTTAAATATCTTCAATTAATTCGACTGTCGAGAGTTGAACATAAATTATTCCGAGTTCATCGTGTACGCGGTGCACGGCGGCGGCGTCCTCGCCGTACATTCTTGTAACTACACACAAATACCCCGCGGTTGAAATTAAGTTACCACCGGGGAACAACACGGAACTTAAATTAAATACTTATATCGAAACACTTAATATACGCCGCAGAAAGCCTTGGGCTGAAGAAAAAGTTATCCGCGCGGGTTTGTTATCTCCCCCCCCCTCCCCGCCGTATTACATACAATATGTATATATTTATAATATTGAGAAGAAAAAAATATGCCCTTAAACAACACTAACTCCGGTCGGAAACGTTTATGGAATGCAAAACAATCGCTTTCGAGTTTCATATAATTTTCTCACCCTTATATTTAACTACCCCAAACGCGTTGTGCCGCCGCACACATCGCGCGAATAACGTTCGCTGCTTTTCGCACCGCGTGTGGCGATGTGTATAGTGATGTATATAGTTTCATCAGATCAACTAAAATCGGTTTTTGCCTAATTGAACGCGCCGGATTCAAACCGAATTAAAATACTGCATTCGACGTTTCAGTCCGATTTCCAATTAGTGTACTATAGTAATTGTAAATTGATTTTGAAATGACAGAGTGAAAAAAAAAAACACATTACACGAAAACAAAACGAAATGTTGTTGTCACTTGTCACGCTACTGCTGCAGGGGTGGTGCGTTTACTAATCCGTTAGTCGTTTATTCGTACATACCCTTTGGGTACGTATGGCGCGATTGTTTCGGAGCTATGCAAATCACCGACGGCGAACCCGAGGGTGAAAAGGAAATACGCCTGAAAAAAAAACCATCCCATGTCCCGAATGGACAAACGAATCGTACGTTAAACGTATACTTCAATTTAAATGAGATTATAATAGATTATCTGAGCGGAGCGATTTGATTTTTTTTTCCGCAAGCCTTTTCCGATGGTTTAACTTTGATATTTATAAAATAATAAACACTTATATAATGGTACGCATAAGACACAAATTTACCCAAAACGATTGTAAATACATTTTTACAAGTATAAAATACGTTGTTGATTTGTTATTTTTTTCACATTTTGTCAGTTGATTGTTTCGGAAATGTATTTGTAGCGCACATTTGAATCTAGTTTTCCGTTTTAGTCGCACATTCCACATAACGTTATAAACACTTATATCGGTTTCATAATCGCTAATCTCAAACTTATTTTTTTAAGTACTTTAATAAATTTCCAGATTATTTAGATCATCCGCGATTCACAGCCGTAGTACGACGTTTTCACAATAAAATATCAAAATTAACTCGTGTTTTAATCTTTGTTTAAACAGTATTTTCTGTAGTATACACCACCTTCAAACGCGTATTGAATAATTAAAAGAAAAATTGACGGCAGCTCATGTATAGAGGGTACGGCACTTGGTCGACTTTTGTTTCTACACACACCGTAAGAATGCAAATGAGAAATTCCGCACAAAGTTATAATTCGATAACTCTTTCACGGCGCGTGAAATTAAAAACAGTGCGGTAATTTTAAAACAACACTTGCAGTTCACTGAATTTATGGTGCACTACGCGTGTACAAATTGCCTAATAATATATTCCAAAGAGTTTATATTGTCCTACTACGTTGCGCGAGCGCGCATGCACATATATTTATTTATTCGCGTGATACGTCAGCGTCTGCGACCGATCATTTTTTTTTTTTTGTTTTAATTATGCATGCACACGGATTCGTTAACGCGAGCGAGGCGTGTATTTTATTTAAATGCAATTCGTGTTGTTATGATTATTAGTTTTTATTTCAGCACGTGTCAAGTGTAACGCTAGTATAATGCCCAGCAACTGTATAGGAAGAATTATAGTTTTCGACGTCGTTTTCCCTCCTCGTTTCGAAACGGTTCATTATAATATTGCGTTTACTCCGTCCGCGCATTTTATTAACTCCAATAGTAATAGGAATAAGAATTTCACGATTTCGTTGGGACGATAAATTCTATGTACAGCAGTGTACACTAGTACGACGGTTAACGGGCCGTGGACGCCACCCGCACAAGCAGGGGGTGGGGAGGGAGGGGGGGAACGTTCAACGCTCGAGTTTGTAATTAAAAAATGTAAGAAATTATTATACGAGTAGAATGAATGTCGCGCTCCTAGAATTTTTGCAGTTTTACCACGTTAAAACGGGTGTTTTTTTTTTGTAGCGAAGAAAAGAAAGAACAAAATGATGCACTCGTTAAACGTCCAAAGCGTTGGACCTGGAATGAACATGTCCCGTCGACGACGTCCGGCCAAGTTAATCCGAATCGTGTTTTGTGTGCACGCAATGCAATAGTTTAAGAACTGTACTTGGCCTGTCCTTTTGACTTCCTTGATTTCGCGAAACAAAAATAAAAAATCTCTCACAATCAAAAATCAAGTCGTAGCGACATATTGATTAGGTGAAAGTGGCATTCGGTTTTCGCAGCGTTTGTAATTTAGTACATTTTGAGACACAAAAAGTGTCAAAATCAAAAACTATTACATAATTTTATATTTTTTACTATTCAAATAAAAGCGGAATTCATGTACCTGCATGAAATAAACGCTTGCGGACAAATTATTGACATGAGAAAAACTTGAGAAAAGGAACACTGAACAATCGTAATAGGAGTTAACACGTACTCGTATTCCACGATCTAGTTGTATTCTTGGACGCGGTGTCGGTGAGTTGCGGCCCGATCCCTAAATCAGGTACGAGTTGCGGCCCGGGCTCCCATACGAGCCATCTCACAAAAATAACCAATGAGTATCGACAGCGACAGTAAATTCAGGGGCGGAATAGGTGTCAAGGGGCCCGGGAGGTTAATCAATTATTAGGGCCTGGAATTGAGCCTACAACTATTACATTTTAGATCATGAACCTTCTCAGTCAATATAGTATTATATCAATTCAACTTTTTTTTACATTTAAATGTTTTTTTGTACAATCACACAAATAAAGAACAGAAAATATAACGCTACATCTATTCAACTGCATAAAATGCAAACTAAACAACTTGAATTAATTTGAATATCGAAACAGTTTAATAGTTTATTATAATTGATTGAAATTCAAAAATCTTCTTCTTGAAACCGATAAAAAATAACTAGTAAATAAATAGAAATGATATTATTTTGTTAGACGCCAACGCTTATTGGTAGTACATCACATACTCTTGGACTTTAAGAAGCTGTGACAACATTTGTATGCGCTATGATGTATTTTATTATCACTCCTACGTGCGTTTTTTATTAATGCGACATTGTGACATGATCGAGGACCCGGTATAGGCGATTGCCCTCTCGCCTCCTCGGCCGGTCCGCCCCTTACTCAACGCGCAGATTATGATGTCGTAGCGTGCGATGATTGCTCCGGTAAACCAGCTATGAATATACGTACGGACCCCATTTAATCGTGAACTCACGTTTTGCCGTGTACGACAGGAGCGCGAGCGCACACTCGGATAATAATCGTTTGTATAATAATACAATATTGCCTACATCGATTGTAACCCGGGTGCCGCGGCGCACGCTATGATTGCTTCTTGATAGAACCGCGCTTTCGCTTGCACACGGAAACGAATTACGCCGCAGAATGTTGGCAAATTTTTTCGACGAGAAAATAACACACTCTATCGCCAATTCCTGTACACCGGTTACAGACATATTTTAACCGCTCTTCTGCGCACCACGACGCTGCAGGGATGTCCAGGGAAGGTTATTGTGTCAGAGCAATATAAATGCGGTACGACCGCTTCTGCTGTAGCGAACACAAATCATAATAATCATAAATATTTATTTTAGAAAATTATGAGTCACGAGTGGATGTGAAAAACATATTATTATGTAATAAAAGGGAAATCGTGGATCATATGGATCTGAATAAAATTTCACTAAAAAAATTATTCGGTCAAGAACCCGTTCTTATATCTTGGTCCAACATTTTTTAACTCAATGCCACTTCATATAAAATAAATTTGATGTGTTCAATTACTCCAGGAAATTTAGAAAAATCTAATATAAATCAAATAATTGCTATTTGGTTAATCACATCATTAGAATAACGTGTTAATCTGTGAATGTAAAAATTTTAAATTATTAAATGCTTGATTTAAAATACTCTTTTTATATATTCATAATGACATTTTCTGACTGATATTTTAATCTAATTGTATAAGAATTCTCTACCACAGCTTGCTTAATATTGCTTATTTGAGATAAATATTATTGTAAATCGTATTTATTTTTCTGATTTACCATTAAATAATAAAAAATATAATACAACATACTATATTATTTTACGAATAAAAATATATATTCGTAACGATAAAATTATTGTTCAATTTCAGTCTCGTGAGATACAATAGGAAACATTTTTTGATACTGATTTACAGTGCAAAAATTTCATCGAAGAAAATAAAACCATTGTAAAATCATTACAAGCTTCGGCATCTAAAACGATAAAATTCAAGCAGTACCATTTTATAAATCTTAATAGAAGACTAAAATCGGGATATGTTTAGTAGTTCGAATGTATTGTTATTACTTGTTAGCTTTAATATTCTAGTAAAACTATAACCTACGATCAAACGTACAGACGGTACAGTAAATACACAAAACATACAGCTAACGTTATCTATCTATTGTTGGTCAGCTTTTTAAGATATTTTATATTTTCAAGCTATAGTAATGAGTACGTGAAAGATAACAATTCAAAAAACTCGCTTAAAAATTAAAATATCGGAAAAACCCGACCTACAAAACACAGATAATGTTCTTCCCTTATCTGTTTGTTTATAGGTCAGTTTACTCTAATATTAATGCTAATAACACACTTGGAGTAAGAGGGGTGTATGATAAAGGGGTGGAAGTGTAAAAATACTGTTTGATTTAACATGAGACTTGTAAAAATCTCCTAACCCCCCCCCCCGCCCAGATTTTCTTCCCCGATTGCGCTTGTATGCTACAATAACGACGGAACGCGCGATCGCTTCGATTAAGAGTCAGTTGCTTATCGCGATGCTCGATAGCAGACCATACACGAACAGTTTAACTGTCGGATTAGGAATGACATTCCTATTCCCCCGATATGGTCGGCAGATTCGGACTGTCACAGATCAAAACTTTTTCCACCCATACACTGTTATTCCAAATCTGCCGAACTGTCCCACCCCTTGGAAATGTAACGACCAGATATGTAGGTTTATGTTCAAAACTGCCAACTTTCCTGCGATTATGATCCGTCCCTTCATCTTTCGACATGTTAGAAATATTTTTTGCCATTCCTATAGAATTTAAGTACTGTATAAGTTGTTTAATTGTACGTCATATGATAATTTTTATTTTTTACAAATCATTTTTTCGTAGTTTGTAGTTTGTACTTTTTTGGTCTCCTTCCTAAACGCATTTCTTAAGTTTTCTATCTTGCTTTTCACAAATTCAGTGTTAGCTAATGGGAAATGCGGTAAAACTAACTGTACGAGACATTGATAAGCTCTAATTTTTAAGTTTCTGTTAGTATACTCCTTACTTTTTAGTTGCCATAAACAATTAAACTTTTGATAGCAACTAATGAACTCTACGAGTAAATCCTTACTCCACTCAGAAGACAAAGCAGAAATAGATATAAAAAAAAATGTATAAAAGTAAGTACAAATCTAAATTATTATTTCAATAATACAAAAATTAGCTATAGGCACAACCACGACGCACGTGTATTTACTGTTTATAACTAAAACTGTGGTCTGTGGACTGTGACCGTCATACACGGTGCAAGTCAAATATCGTCCAAAACTATCTTTAGCGATAACGTTCAAATGCCGGTCCGTGGTATGTTTATCCCATATACGTACATACCAACACGACCGATTTGGTCGGCCAAGGGACAAATCCGACGTTTAATCTGTTCGTGTATGGCCAGCTAATCGCTGTGCTAACAAAGAAGGGCGTGCTACAGCAATCATTGAAAGATTTGTCATTTGTTTTTCATGCGGTTCGATGAACGTCAAAATCAATCAAATTGACGATACTCCTCGGTACGGTGTCCGTTATCGAATTCGAGCTGTCCAGGAATTTTCCAGGGGCCAAAAAGAACTCGGGGTCATCGAGACTACAGGTCGTACAATATCGACATGCGTAGACATTCTGTTATACGTTTGTCGTAAACAATCGAAACCGTAAGAACGCGCACTAAAGTCATCGGTTGTGCATATATCATGACGGAGTGGGTACCCACTGTGCAAAATATAGTTCCCGTTATATAACAAAACCGTTTTTCAGAAACATTGGAACGTTCCAAAGGAACTTACTCAGTAGTTCCAAAACCATTTCAGAAATGCTTTATGCCATGTTTCTGTAACTTGAATTATATACATTACTAAACCATAACATTGGCATGTTCCCTAAACATTTTTTTGAAACATTTCAAAAACTATTGTATAAAACATTATGTAACTGTGAACAAGTTTATGTTACCTGAATGGTTTTTTGGAACACTACTGTAATATTCGGAATAAAAAAGACCCGCGCAACAATCTCTCGACCAGCGACCGGTATCGAAACGTTTACCTACGAATACCTAACGGGGAACCTATCCGACCTAGCCTACCTAACAGAGTTGAATAAGTAATAGGAATACGGGCATTTTAACAAGTGCGTTATCACTCGACAAGAGGTGCTCTCGGCTATTGTTGTAATAATACCAATGTCATTGGCGCGCTCTCAATACTCTGATAGTCTGATTTAACATTATGCCAATCAATTATCATCAATTTAATAACTCATAAATACACTTATTTTTAGATAATTAACAATTACGTAAAATATACAGTTGTAAAAAACTATATACATCAGTGTATTACATTATCTGTTAATCGGTAGTAACTGAAAATAAAAAACAAAAAGTATAGTATGAATAACGTGACCATATGTCCCGCTTTCGAGCTAAGTGTCCCGCTGTCCCCAAAGAACCTAAAAATGTCCCGCTTTATGAAAGGTCGACTTGTGGTAAGTATTTATTGATCATAAATCACAATCATACATTATTTATAACTACGTAATATATATATATATGTATTAAGTAAAACACTTTTTTTATACAAATAGTTTATGTTATTTTTCGCAAAATTATTTGGTTCCCTTATTAAAATGTACAGGTGTCCCGCTTTGAAGAAAAAAAAATATGGTCACGTTAAGTATGAATAATGTGACCATACGTCCCACTTTGGGCGGAATTACATTCCAGAAAAATACTCTTTAATTAAATATACAAACATTTCAATAAATTTTACTTAACACCATTCATGAAATAATTTTAAATATTTACCACTTATATTCTTTATAGATATAATATTTGGAATGTAATAAAGTACAATTTTTGTATCTATGTTATCATAATATATATTTTGATATTATAAAATACATTGTTATAGCATATCAAACAGTGTGACATAATGAAATAACAACAGCTTCATCATTAACAAGCTGTGAATAAAAACACTTAAATTTAACATTATTTAAAAAAATATCATAAGGAATTGACAGATGATTGCTATTTACTAAATAAACTCCAATGTTTACACTAGGCAAAGGGTTTGAAAACAAATTTTTAACAGTTAATATTTTAACAACTGACAATTGTATTACATTATCAGTTTCTGAATTAAATTTGAATATATTTTTAATGAATACAATATCTTTATTTTCTAAAATAACACATCTATCTTTGGAATTTTTACAGCTTAGAACAAAATTATTTGATTTTAGAGTGATTTGATTATAATAAATAGTACCAAAGTTCGAAACATTTTCATTTATTTTAAATGATTTTAATAAACTATTATCATTAGTAAAGGTAGTTAATAGTTCTTCACCTTCAGATGCCAATATTTTATTTTTTATTTCAGAGAGAGGGTATTTGCAACATTTCATTGATTTTTTTAGTTTTTGAAGGTAGTTTTCATATTTAAATGCGCTGAAATTATCCAACGGTCCATGTAAATTAACAAAAAAAGGTAAATGTAGCAAGCTGTGAACGTTATAGTTAACAAATTGGGGGCCATAAATTGATGAAAAATTTTGAACAAATGTTCTTAAAAGTTGGAAAGCTAAATTATTATTTTCTTGACTTATTTCATTAGAGCATAGTATTCGAATAGATGCGAATAAAAGTAAAAAATGTTCATAAAATTCTTTTTTTAAGTTTGATTTAAGTACAATAGCTCCAGTGTATAAAAGAAATTCTCGAAATTCTGTTGCTTTCCAATATTCAAGATCATTAAGGGTTCTTGGGAGACGAGCAAACTCAGATGGTACCAATTTTCTCAGGTTAAATAGAGAGAGGGAAATATTATTTTTTTTAGTTTCTAAAATTCTAACAGTTTTTTTCCCTCGTACCCAAAAATCCAAAAGCCTTTTCATAACCCCTTGACATACACAATGCATATAGTCAAGGACTACTGTATTTGTGATGTCTATTGGAAGTTCTATTAAAGGACTCGCACCATCTTTATGGTACTCAGAATTGGAATTGGATCTAAATGACTCATTTGTACGTGATTTAGCAAACATATTTAAAAAGCAAACTTTATTTTCAATGAAGTCACCTTCTACTTCACAAGAATTGCATGAAAAATACCCATTATGGTTTTTAACCTTAAGCAAAAATGCTTTTGCTGGAGCATCAGCCACAATATGAACAATTGTAAAATTTAATTGTTTATTTTCAATTTGAACACCATAAGTTATTAAATCTTTTAGCTCATTTATAAATGGTCTAAAATATTCATTAACATTTCCAGGTTTACCTTGAAAACTATGGTAAATACCAACGGGAAAAATTTTGTTTGCAAACATAGTTAAATTTGTAAATGATAATAAAATTGGCCAAAACTGGGTTTTAGAGCTTCTGGCAAGAGGAAGACCATCGATATTAAAACTTAATTTAATTAAAATATTATTAGGAATACAGTTTATCTCTTTTACTAAATGAGGTTTTATCATATTTAATATACCTAAATCTAAATAAGAACCATTTTGAATTTCAAAAATCGGATGATAAGCCTTATGTTCACATAATAAAGTTCTTATATCTTTTGGAACCTTGGCACCAGTACTACGTAAGATTGATAACATTTCATTCGCACACCCATGAGAAACGTTAAAATCTACAGCCCATTTACGGAGACGTTTTACTAAATCTTGATTTTTTCCTTCATTATGAAAAAGCAATCCGTTTTCTAAAGTAGGCTGATCATTTTTTGAAATTTCCTAAACATATATATCAATTAAAATTAAAATATAAAATGTATCAATAGTATTAACACAGATTAGATATACAATATACATATTGCTTATTTGCTACTTCTAATTTTTAATTTAAAAAAAGTATTACAGCATGTATCTGGAGTGCAACATCTAATTTTATCTAATCTGTGGTGTTAATATAAAAAATTACATTTATGACATTAATACTAACATTATAAATTACATTAGGTGAAAGTTTTACTTCAGGAAACTTATTTTCTGGTAAATGTTGATCCTTCAAAGGCTCCAAAATTTGTTCATTAAAGGGTTCTATGAAACTCAGGTCATTAGATTTGTTAATTACTTCTAATGAATGATTAATTGTTTTATGAGTAATCTAAAAAAAGATTTAAAATTGTTAACATTATAAATTTACATGGACACAAGTGATGGAAGATTTTATTACTTACTTTGAGTTCAGTGTTTAGTCTTCTTTTAAACTGTCGATTAGAAATGCAACCAATATTTTTCACTCTTCTGCACGGTTTTGCTAACTCTAGACAAATAAACAAATTTACTATAACAATTTATAAATTAAAAAAAGTATAGAAATAAAAATAGGTTAAAAGTAATTAAGTATGTATAACATATTTTATTTAGGACAAAATAAAATAATAAAGGTAATTATGACTTGAATAATTTTTAACAAAAGACGACAGCACTTTTCATTCATACAATAAAAAATTAAAAATTATGAAAATGACAAAAAAATTTCTCTAAGATTTTGAATTTTTTTCTCTGTCAAATCTGGTTTTAGCCGTCCTAAACCAGGTCTGAACATCCAGTTCAAAGTTCGCATCAGAATAATTAGAATATTTATTTTTCATTACACCTAAAATACAAATTTTACATCATTTTCAACTATGTGAACAATGAACAATAGGGTAGAACACAAATAACTTTACACACTTTTCATTATTGCAATCATATTTAAATGCAGAAGTTTAAACTTAAATACATTCTTGTCAAAAGCCCGACCAGTCCACGAACATTCCATTGCAAATTTATTTGTAAACAATTTTGATAAAATCCTTCGATTAAACGACTTTGCATCAATACCTCCCACTGAACAAAGCATATTTTTCTATTAATGAGAAATTACAAAGAAATTAAAACAAGCTATTATATACTTTTACATGCATCATAAACATACAAATTTTTCTTTGGTTTCATCATCAGTTTGCAAAATACTTTCAAATTCTACTACACTCTCTTGTATAGAAAATGGAAATTTGTTCAAAAATTGTTGGTCAGTAACGTTACAGAAAACTGATCCTGGTACCATTTGAGAAGACAATCTGGTTAGTTCATCCCTCAAACTATTTATTTGGTCCAATACACGCTCATTCATCAAGCGATTAGTTACTATCTCATTCAGAATATGTTTTAAAATATCATTCTGCGTTTCTTATATAAAACAAAAATGAGTCATAAGATGTAGGAAAACTAATCCTTCAATAAATTATTGGTCAAAAACACATAGCTAACTACACTATCTGGAGATATTACACGGCTCCAGTTAAAAATAATTGACACAAACTAAAGTCTAATAAATTAACAAAACAATTTTTATCATACCTCCAGATGTACTTTGCAGCAATGAATGATTACTAAGTGAACTTTGACTTGATGTTTCAAAGGAGCTCATAACATTTTGGTTCTGTTCTACTACATTTCCACCAATATGAGGAATCTGCCAATAAAATAACATATAGGAATTTCTTTATTAAAATAGATTAATAAATTTAATTTACTTATGAACATTTATGAATTCATTACCTGTTTTGGGATAAGTGTTGTAGGTGTTGTAGTTGTAGCAGATATGTCCATGTAAGCAGCTATTTCTTGAGATTGAAGTAATATACTATTAGAAATAATAGGGGCAATAATAAAACCATTACCTATAGATGAGAAAAAAAAATTTAATCACAAAACTGAATGACAAATTCAGAAAAAATAACCACTTTTAGCTTATCTTCAATAATATAATTTAAAACAAAAATACTATAATGATTCTTTGAATGATAAATAAGTGTTTTAGCAGATGTATTCAAATTGTTTTTATAGGTATGTTATGTTTTGTACCTATTTATTTTACTTAACTATTTTTGGCCATTTTTTTGCAATTATTATGATTATGCTAAAAAAAAGGACTTCACATGCATTTCAAATAATTTGAGTTGGTATTTAATTTCTCTTTTACTTAAAAAATTAAGGTACATAACTAATAAAATGTGGGTAATGATAAATAATATTTTAATGAATATTAAATAAATTGTAATACATATAATATTTACCTTCATTATCTGTACTATTACTGCTATCTGAGTTTAAACGTGGTCTTTGTGTTTTTGTAATAACTTCTTCATTATCTGTTGACTCCAATACTTGATGATGCCATGCTTTTGCAAAGTTTCCTAATAGTATTAACATTAAATTATGAAATAATAACAATGAACTACCTTCCTATATTTAATTGTCTAAAAATTGTCTATTGATTATACTAATTAATGCGTATCTTACTTTGAAATTATGTAAATAATAAAAATTTTATTTAAAAAAAGAATTTAAATTTGCTTTCTGAAAAAAGGCACTAACTTAATTTAGGCCCCAAACCAATTCTTTATTTTTATATTTAAATAATAAATAATTGACATAATCATACACACACTTTAATCAAAATACTATAAGTACATAGATAGGTAATTAATATTTTACTTACCATATGTTTTGTTACCGCCAATTACTCTAATTTTAAACTGCATCCAAGATACGTCTGGAGTTAAGGCTTGTTTAAGATCATCACTAGTGACTGTTCTAAATGGTGGCCATTTGCAAAATTTAATTGTACAATTGGATAACTGATCTGTATCAGTTTCCACGAGCCAATTTGTGGGGACGACACTGAATTCTTTATTGTCGCAGAATTTGACAACAACCCATTTCGAAGTACGTTTCTGAAAGGCCGTCAAGTTAAAAATTAAACTGACCAAATTTAACTTATAATAGTGGAGTGAAAAAGAAAAAACCTTACCTTCATATTTGCATTTGCCATAATAGAAACGGAGAAAACTTTGAACGCAAAAACACAAAATAAGAATATAATAAACTTAAACACAATAACTCCACGTTATACGCTGTAGACAAAAACTTCGCATACTCTCGTCGTCAACAAAATGTCATAGGCATAACTACGAGTAGTGCGATACGCATTACGCATTTATTACCTATTGGATCATTCGCCGTTATCGTTATAATCAAGAACAATTAGGTATTATATTTAGATATATATATACACATTATATTATTTGGAAAAACCCTCCGCCTATCAACGCTATCATATATCTAAATAGCTATAACTCTTCATAGTAATCTTGTAATAGGTTTTTCACTGTTACCATAATGTAAACTAAGTAATATTAATAAAATGTGTTTTCGCATACATTTTCGGAATAGTTTATTTAAATTTCAAAATAAATGGTTTTATAAAATATTCCCGGAACAATTTTGAAATGTTACATAGTAATGTTAACTTAGAAACTTAAAATTATACATCACTGGAATGTTAGTAACAGTTTTTTGCACGGTGGGTAAATATATACGGTTGTTCATTTTGTCAAGATCAATGCGAAAAAAAATACATCCGCGTTGTTAACGCAACACGCCGAGTTTGCTGTTATCGGAATCTTACATGCAGTTTAATATAACAACGTCGCAGGACGAGTACGGAAATAAGGAACGGAGAAAGAAGAAAAAAAAACCGACCGCGATTTCGGCGTTGTTTCTATCGTGAGTAATCACGGCCGTATACACAGCGCCTGTTGTATCGGCGGAGCACGTGTACCGAATTTAATAAAAAAAAAAAATAAAAAATAAAGACATAGGGAGAGAGTAGGAGGAACAAAGGAATATGGAGGAGAGGGCGCTAAAAGGAAGGAAAAGAAAAGAGGAATAAAAGCGGAAAAAAAAACGTAAAAAAGAAACCTGACTGTGACAACGCCAGGGGGAAAATCCGGTCGGTTGGAAAATCGCTGGGGAGTCGTAAAATCGTAAACAAATTTCACGTCAAAAGTATATCGTAAGACGTTACACGGCCGTGCGTACAGCAATATATACAACTTTAGATTTTCGCTCAAAAGCATAATATACAGCGCATTATTGTAATATATACATATACTACGGTTAAATATTTATGTACATTATACACCCGTCGAGTGCATTACTGTATACTATAATAGCTCCCTAAGAAATCATTATACATAATATTGATCACGGGTTTCGGCGCGTGGAAATCAAAAAAACAATAATAATCGTATGGTGAAAGATCGAGACTGTTTTTGCGCTCGCGTGCATTGCGTTTGAGAAGGACAGTGATTATTTTTTTCTTTACAGGGAGACGGTGGTCCGTAGTGTACCCTCCTCTTGTGGACCAGTCTCGAAGTGGAAAGCACATTACGCTCCTACCCGGTTTGCCTATAATACGTGTATGCAATTCGATCGAAGCTACACAACTGGATCGCACACAAGCATATATAATATGCTGAATAAAATCATTTCCGTCACAACTGACACGTATTATCGTGAATACCAATATCTGAAACGGGTGAGCAGAAAAGTATAGAGCTCTTAAGCGTTTACATTTTCGTTATACTTTACAATTTACGTCGATTTTCATTTTTTTCGAATTTCAAAACATACGCGTGCTCACTAAAATCAATAGTTTCCAAACGCAAACCGAAAAGAATGTACTTTTATTACATCATATTATGATGTCGACCTTTGCAATAGTGGACTAAGCGTTCTGAAAAAAATCCTATTTCAAAACATCAAAATACTGTGAAAACCGTCTGAAAGACGGAATCGTGGAAGAAATCAAAGAAAATGACATTTTAAGAATGTTTAAGCAGTCTAAGCAGTACCATTAATATTATTTATTCTGAGAATATTAGTATCCTTATAATATATTTTAGACAGAGTATACATTATTTTCAGCACCTGTGCTCAATAATAAATGTCTGATCTAGAATGGCAAAATATTTCTAAATATAATAATATGCTTATATTTATATTTTATTTCGAATAATAAATGTTTTAAAATATCAAATAAATAACCTTTAAAAATATTTTACATTAACATAACATAAGTTACATTTAACATAAAATACAGTAATAAATTACCAAATAAAAGGCTCGTCTTTTATTTTCCATCGGGAAAATGTTATATTAACTATTAAGAATATTTTTTATATATGTATAAATACATTATAAACTGAGTATTGATAAATTAATATATTTAGTTTAACTAACTTCAGTATTACGTATGATACTGATAAATTTATATTTGGAAGTTATTTCGTAATTTCAAATAAAGAAATCTCTCGACTGTGCCCTAATACAACAAAAACATTAGGATTTTAAAGTAAACCTCAAAATATTATACAAGAGTCCCGACGAGGTTTTACCCATTGCGATATAATATCCTTGAGATAATGAAGATATTCAAATTCTGTTTTTTTTATATGACTCACAGGGAAAAGTATTTTATATTTTTATTTTCGAGAAATTTGAAAATAGCCATTTAATAGAGTTTATTTTTCTGTACATTTTAACGTTACAACATTTTAATTTCATTGATCTTACGATTTTTAATATTTTTTGTAGTTTTCAGAAGATTTAGAAAAATGATAAAAATAAAAAAAGGCTTTTTTCAACTTTTTTATCTAAACATAAAATACAATTAAAATATGAAATATTTGTAGTACTTGTCCATATGAGTCTTGTAAAAAAAAAAAAAAACAATTTTAATATATTTACTATCTCAGGAGACATCGCAATGGGTAAATCATCGGCGAGGCGCCCTGTCTCGGTTTTATTTTTAAATAACTAATAAATAAATTTAAATGTATTGCTTTAATTTCGAACAACCCGTTTGCTAACGAATAAATGCCATCGATCGATTAAGACTTATCAATTATTAATTATTAATACTTCTGTAGGTGTTTTATATTTATTCTCGAGGGAGGTGAGTGGGAAAGCCGGTACCATGACGTGTATAAAATCAGGTAATTCTTCTGAACAGTAGAAAGATGGATAATATTAGATTCGATCAGTTGATCATGCTCACATAAATACTGCACAGCAACAGTGTACAGCGCTACTGAGTACATGTATTATTTATTTATTTATTTCAACGGGTCGAGACAAATATACAAATCAGTAATAATTATGACGGTTGGTGGTCACAGATAAAAAATAAAAAACTATTCTTAATCTTTTATACGGTGATGTGATAAACATACATAATGTTCCGTGGAGCGTATTTTTCGGTTTGGAAGAAAAAATAAAAATATTTTTCGATAGTCTAAATGAGTAGTGGCTAGGTCGTAGTTTTAGTTTTCGGTTTCTGGCCCTCTATAGATTTCAAAGGCTCAACTATCGCTGTTGTTACTTAAAGTCGCTCGTCCCCGTGTATTATAATACGCACGGATTGAGAAATAAAGTTATGACGAGACACATTTCGGCTGGTGCTGGGGGGGGGGATGTCGGAACCCCCGAAACACCCCCTAGGGTGCGCTAACACAGTTCACTCATTTCTCTGACGGTAAAATGTCCACTTCGATGTTCGCAACTTATCGCACTTTTTTCAATTTTTAACACGCGCCGATACGTGTCTCAGAATAACTATGTACTACGGTATGCGATTTCCGTCACGTACTTTAAAAACAGAAAACCGCACCCGCTCAATGTGTCGTGACGATGGCTGTCGATTAGATCTTTCTCTGTATACTGCACAATATAAAAGTATTGTGCGAGCGAAACTGTATGGATTCGATCGTAATTGAATTTGTTTTTTTTTTTTTTATTCACTTTTAGAGTGATATAAACCGTGACAGCTCGACAATAATTTGTAAATGACAAAATAACAACATTACACGGTAATTTCGATGACTAAGAGGCCAACAGTTGTGAGTCGCAAAGACTACATTTTACGGGAGAACAGTTTAAAGTTTTTTAATTTTTAAAAATATTACAACTTACGTTGAAATTTTCGTTTTTTTGTGTTACCACTGATTTATTTGTAAAATATTCTATAGATTCAATATGACATACTAGTTTAAGGTAATTTTATTTTTAGCGAGGTTAGAATGTGTTTATTTAATATACCAATGAGACTTGTTATAAATGGCATATAAAATTTGTTTTTGTCACGGACCTACAAGGTTTTGATAGACATATTATGGAACATAATATTGTGAAAGAAAATCTATATTATTATGCTATCTTAACGTGAAATCCGAGTATAGTTCTCAATTATTGTAGCTACGAAGCCGATTAAAATGGAATACTAAATAATAGTAAAGATAAATAGTTTGCTGGGCCTTATGAATAAATAAATACTACAACTAGATATACCTCATGGTGTATTCTTTTTTTGTAAGACAGCTGTAAGAAGATTGAGGAGGGCATTTATCAATGTAGATATCTCGGACAAAAATTCAGATAGTTGCGAAAAATCGTTAATATGAAACTATTTTTGTTGCGGTCAGGAATATTGATATTATCCGACTTAAAAAAACAACCCAGGCCTAGGACGGTTTTTACTTGTGGTCGCGGAAGTGTTTACAGGATACGTTGCTACCGGGTGTATTAATTTATAGGACTGCATTTAAATTTCTTTCCTATTCGTTCCGATTTGCCGTATTCGCGCGGACGGTGTTTTAAACGATACGTTTAATATTTTTAACCGAACCCGCAGACGTTATACCGTTGGATCCAACTATAAACGCAGATTCTAATTACGAGTATTAGAAGGATTCCGTGCTTGTGTGCAGGGTTAAATCTGTTTTTAAGAAGCCGCGATTTCGATGTGTATACAAAAACAGAAATATATCGGACCAGTTATAGTTGATTATTTACGAGCGTTGAAAGCTTAATAGAGTACGCTGCAGTTCCTCTGTACGTTTTACCTACGCTAATAAACAATTCCCAGCGCTGGTTATTCGATTTGTGTAAATCAACATTTTCTGATCGATTTTCCTTCGAGGAGTGAAAAATATAACATATAGTATCGGCAATATCAAATGTGGAACTGTAACCTTGACGTAAAAATGGAAAACAGTAAATGTACATATAGATTGCTTTTTCGCTAAAGTCGCTTGTGTAATAAATTAATCTGCGTTTTGTAGTATTGTTCTGTCTTAACAAACGTATATAGAGAAAACTTTGTAACTAGTGTTTTTTTAATCAAATAATCCCCTATTGTGGGTACATGGTTTATATTTTTTATTTCACAGTCCAGGACCGTGAATTCATAGGGAAGATTTCTATAGATCAATTTTATAAAATTATTCACATACATTTTGTTTATTATATTTTTAATATTTTACCCGGGCAATTGTAATGGAGATTTATAACGCGTTTTAGATTGCACTTTTTGACATCTCCAATGCATTTATCGTGGTTTATTAGTGCATTAAATACACGTCCCTTATTACAATAACAAAAAATATAAATAATATGTAGACTCTATCCTGGGCCGCACGTATATTGTATGTATATTAATTACCATGCAGGAAAGAATAAATACCCAGTAAAACTTTTATGCGTACAGATTCCATCCGAATAGACTGCGCGCGGTTTTTGATTGGTTCAGATAATCGAAATTCTCTCTGCATTATGCCTATATCACATTATATTATAATATGATGTGCATTCGCAGAAATTCGTACAGCTATGCACATATATAAGGAGTCGCGCCACGTATCGCACATCATATTATTATTATTATTGTTCTGAAAGGGTAAATGACTGCTGTACTCGGCGTTTGAAAACCGAACGAGAGCAACGCGTGTAACGACGGTGTAAATGATAATTTATTCACGTTATGATTGCGATCACGAGAAACCGAAAACGATAACGGCGTATGCGTATATACATATAATATTATGATTTCGATTATTTGCGAACACCCTCGCCGAACAATGCATACTCCTTATTGGGGATTGAAGATTTGTGTTTCGTAGAGAACATCACAACCCAAAACGTTTGTACTCGTACGGTTACACCTCGAAATTCCTCATCACCATACTAGAGTTTATACGCGGCACTTTGAAATGTTCACATCAGCTATCTGCAGCGGTGGCGCCGTGTTCTGAATATTTTTACCGAGGACTAAGGGGGAAGGGCGTTTTTGAGAATCGAGTACGATTTCAAAGGGACTTGGTGTCTTCGCTTTGCTTCGCCCTCTGACGCTCTCCGTCCGCAACTATTTTTCATCACGTTCCGTGAACCTATCAAAGAAATATTATATTAAACATGATTAAATGTCGTTCACTGTATTTCGTTTTGAGAGTACCTATATAATTATATATAAAATATATATACACCGCGGTTCTTATTCGAGTTAAAACATTTTACAAACCATATTCCAATCAGAAAAACGTGGTGATTTTTCCGGAACAATTCGCCCGCGTTCCGAATCATACATAATACACAAAGCGAAATAGTTAACGCGAATAATAATTAGAGACCCATAAAGTTCAAAAGGCGTGGTGCAACAACATTGTTATAACTCGCGCGAGGCTACGGATGTGAATAATTGTTAATTAATTCATTAATTACAAACTTAATTTGATATAGTTTGCGTTTGCGAAAGAAATTATGAAAATGTGCACCCCGACCTCCAAATACAACGTAATATTATACGATGTATACGGTATATTATAATACGTACTATATATATATATTTTTTTAAATAGAATCCATTTATTACATAAATATAAAAATTACATAATAAACTTATAGATTATCTACCTTCTAAAAGCAAATGCTTGTGTTGAAGGTAGAGAGCGATTTATATTATTTAATTACAGATAGTAATTAAATAATATAAATACAAACAAAAGAATAATACTTAAATAGAGTAAACATATTATATAACTACCCTATTGACAATATTAGCCAGTCATTAACAGTTTTTTTGACATTTTTATGTTTATTGATTATATTCTTCTTAATAATATTTTGCATTGAATTAATGTAAGTAGGACCCAGGTAGTCAACGAATTTTTGACCAAATTATTTTTTTAAATATAACACTTTAACATCGTATGCTATATCGTAGATGTTCCCTTTTTGTTTTTCTATTATTTTTAGTTATCCAATTATCTATGTTTTTACCAACCCATAAAATGGCAATTTTTTTAAATAGTAAATCCACAGGTAATAAATTTAATAATTTAAAGTTTTGACTTGTTGAACCTTCAAGAGTAGGTTTCTGCAGACATATTCGAACAATTTGTCTTTGTTGAATTGATAAAGGTTTTAGAGCATTAGCAGAAAGGCCTCCCCAAATAAGTAGACCGTATTGCAATAATGCTTGATATAATGCTAGATATACTGTTCGAACAACATGTATTGGTACTACCACTCGTAATTTATAAAAGTTATAACTTATAGTACGTAAACGCATTAATAAATTGTTTACGTGCAGATTCCATCTTAAATTCTTATCAAAAATTAGACCTAGATAACTAATACTAGAGAGAGGATATATATACGCAGTCTTGTAAAAGATACTTTTTAAAAGTATTCAAATACAGATACAGATACTTGATTTCAAAATAATTTAAAATACATATTTGAATACTTGATAAAAATAGTATTCGAGTACGAATACAGATACTTAAAAAACATAGATACTTTCAAATACTTAAAAAAATGCTGTTATTTTGTTTATTTTAAAATCATAAAAAAAAATTTTAATGCATTTCAAAAATATATTTATATATCGCATTAATTATGTACAGTATGTGACAAAGAACGATCGAAATATATAATTATACATACTCGTATATGATATAATATAGTATAGTTGTATACTATATGTATAGTTTATTTATCTTGATGCAAAGATCTACGCTACTAACCCTCTAAAGCAATATTACACATCCTGAAAATGTTTGATAAATTATAAATTTATAAATTTACTAATTAATTTATTATTTTAATGTGATAGGACTAAAAAAAGTATTTGAAAATGGTATTTAATTTTAAATACAGATATTCTGGTATAGTATTTAATATACGTATTTGAGTACTTAAAAAGTATTTGAATATTTTTATTAAAATACTTTTACTCAAGTACCTTACAAGACTGCATATAGGTTAGGTAATATATGCGCGTACAAAGTTGATCGACATCGACATTACGTAGAAAACATTCCTAGACGCCGAGACGTCTTCGTTCAAGAAAATACCGCGACGAAACAATAATGCCTGAAGTACTATTATTTATATAAATGTACCGGGTGGCTCGCGGTTCGTAGCCGGCAGAGCTATATAGATTTCACGGCGTTAGGTGAACGCCCATTAATTAGCATTAGATAAGGTGAATTGCGTGCCGGCAGAACTCAAGGAGTCTCTTTCATAATGCTGTGATCGGTGGATAATCCTTACGCGCACTGATCGTCTTGTTTTTGCATATTATTTACGTCCTAATAACAATAGATCGGAAGGAGCGCACGTGTATTTTTTTCAAGATTATAATCTTAGGGGCTCGGAAGTTGTAGGCGCAGTATAATATGTTCTATACATGCTCTCGATAAATGATCGAGCAGATCGAGCTAGATATCCGAGCTTAACAATGATGGTAAGTTTAAAAATTGAAAATTTCAAATGCATGTATTACATATTTCATTAGTTTAAGGAAAAAGTACATATTTGTTGTTTTTTCGTACGCTCACAATGCGCTTCTCATATTTTCTAAAAAAAATTGATAATTTATAAGATAAATTATTTATTGAAACTTGGACCATTTTCATTTTATTTAAAATTTATGATTTTTTTCCTCTCGTCTCACCTACACTTCTGTTACCACGCGTCTGCGGCTATACATTATAATCATCGAATTATGCCCACTCAGCTCGTCTTAAGTCCAGCCGTGTTATACTAGGCAATCGTTTGCGACTCTGTCTTCAGTCCAACGCCGAACGAGCCGCGGTGCATTAACCTTCATATCACCTATATAGGTATACTCGTGTATTTATGCAAAAATAATCTATAACAACATTTATATTCGTCGTAAGCCAAACACGACCGAAAAAACGATTTAAACGAATAATCAATATTTAATGAGCGCAAGTCTCGTTCTTTCCGGTGGTAAATTTAATTGCAATTAATTATTCAAAGTATATGATGCGATACTCCTCGACGGCCATTAATTTCCAAATCTCCGGAATCACTAATCTATACCTTCTACATAAGTCGTACTGCGTTATTAAAACGTGCAATGCCTCGAGCCGAAAATACTATGGAAAGGAATCCGGCTGGTTGAAAAGATTGAAAATAATGATTTTGCAAAAGTGTCGGCCAAAAGGTATAGAAATGCATTAACCTGAATGGAAATGTTCGCTCTTCCGAAGGCTTGATAGTTTTAAATGCATAAAGCATACTACGTACAATACAATTTATTGTAAAATAACATAATAGTTTTGTTGTAATCCTGCAGGTACGTACCGATGCACAGAAATTATAATTTCATAATGTTGTGTTCTACGTAAATACATAATATGATAACGCAAACTTATGATCGTTGTCCTTTAATGTTAAGTGGTGAGAAACGCTATGATGATTACAATAATGTAAAATATTAATAATACATAATAAAATCCCCGTGTGTACATAAATAATATATGTTTATATGTTACCGTCAATGTGAATAATCCAGACGTCTGACGTCCCCCTTAAAATCCCCCGGCATGCCACTGCATCTGCGTACCTACATAATATTGCACGTTAAATTCTGATTATTTTTCTCGTTATTGTATTATCCACTGCACGTACTCATATTTTGTTGTACATTTTACTTATGCAAAAATCGGCTTTTAAGGTTTTGCGACACTATAAATAGCTATACCAAAGTTTAAAACGTAATACACTGGTCACCGCTTCATATAGTACCCCGGGTCCGGCAGTGAAACGACGGGACGATTTCAATATTTAATTATTCTTTAGGGCATGAATTTATTATTATCTTAACAATATAAATATAAAGCACAGTAATACCATTTGGTGTTCAGTAAAAAAAAAAAAAAACTATCCTCTTTAAACTACGATTGCCAAACGGACTCAACTGAAATATGTATGAATATTCTTGTACCGGAAAGTAGAAGTTTTGTATGGCCTCTAGTACCTATATTAACGGACAATGCTTCAATCTCGTCCCGAATGCATTGTTTAAGGGATTGGGTAAATTCGTTCTTGAAAAAATAATTAAATATTGAAATCGTCCCGTTTCACTGCCGGACCCGGTATGAGTACGATCGATTTGTGACGTACAAACATCGCAAGTGCACTGCACGTTAATATTATTATATTAACACGGCAGTATTCGAATTGTGCTACTTAGGGCTTTGGTACGCAGGTATTTTTTGTGTCGGAAATAAATAAATTAAAATATTATGTCGCACAATTTTGGTTTCGATTAAGCTGATTATTTATTACTAATAATCTAATAATTTATTAGACAATTAAAATTCAATTTTTTTTTTCGTACACATCACGTGGTAAATATAAATACAAAAATGTTTTCTTATGCACCATTTTAAAAGGTCAGACATTTGAAAATGAAATAGTAATGAAATAATTATCAAACCGATGTTTTTTGTCAAGACAATGGAAAATTTCAGTATTTAAAAAACCATCTCAGCTGAATTCGGTCATCCTTGCGTGATCATACTACAAAGAAGACTTAAAGACGTCCAGATTGTCATTATTTTTTTTCTCGGCTTTAATTTATTGGAGTATATATTATATGATATTACATGAAACACATACATTTTCTCGGTACTTTCAAGTACGATTTAAAGTTATATTTCCATAATGTGAAGGCAATTTAAGCGAAATAAAATAAAAAAAAAATAAATATAAATAAATAATCGTAAATATTCGTTTCGACGGGTCAGGTAGTATGATTCTTTAAAAATAACTTTTTTGAAAGGTAAACATCTCACGTGCAATCCGCTCCTATTTACATTTCGAAAACCGTGGTGTATGCATTACGCGGATTGAATTTCATGCTGTACACATAAGGTACAGGTTATTTTTCCGTCTTCGCATCGGCTTAGAAAGTCCATCTGAAAACCGAAATCGATCGCCTAACCCCCGGCAGCGTGCACTCTCGATAGTTGGTGCGATTGATACGATGAGTAACTGTTATTATTATTATTATTATTATTATTATTATTATAGTAATTGTTTCTTTTTTTTTTTTTTGATAATGGACAAAAAAATTCACGTCACTTTTAGATGAACTTCATCATCTCGCGGTTATAATTAATTATTTTTATCTGGGCTTATAAGAAAATTAATAACGCGAAAAAACTTGTATCAACGTTTTCTCATCGGATTAGAGTTTTTATCCGCGTAATTTCTACGTCGGATCAGTCTCTGCGCGAAACTTATGTACCACCCGCGCGTGTATTTTTCAAAGTCAGTTGTTTTTTTTTTTTTTTTGTTCCTCGGGCTACGTATTATATACATTTTTTTTCACTTTTTTCCCTCCTTTCATTGTCCGTTTTAAATTGAGTTTTTATCCGCGGATTTCTTATCGCTTTGCGGATTTCGACCGTCGCGCGTTTCGTATACCGTGTGTATATAGAACGCGCGCCATGTTCCGTTTCGACGACAACACAGGAATAATACATTGTATAACCACTCGGAACGAACTCCGATGGGGCAACTGTTTGCCAAGTGGTCACCTGCAGCATCGGCCGGTGGTCGGCATCGCGGTACTCCTCGACCCATACGTATGTAAACAAACCTAATTGGTACTCGCGCCGTACCGGCATCTCTCCGGAATAATCGCAATTATCGGACCGCTTGTCGCGGTCAGGCTAACATCAAAGTGCAATGAATTTGCGCGCAACATTATTGTGAAACGGGTTAGCGTAATTTCGGTGTTCGACGATTCGCCAGAACAATATTAAAACGTTAATTGGTGCTTGACAGGTACCTATCTACCCAGAACAATGCGTGAACGCGAAGGACTTCGGTAAAGAGGACTTAAGGATTCGGTTTTGCCGCAGCCAAACAGCTATTATTGGCGAACGACAATCACAATAGTCGTTTGGAAATGAGCGACGGGGAAAATTTGCCAAAATAAATTTAACTATGCAATAGGTATAATACATAAAGATAATCACATATATACGAGTAGGATGTCTTCCGATACTCACACTCACTCATCGTATCCCAGATCAAGCCGCAGCAGATCAAGCAGCAGGACGAAGTGACTTGAAACGTTGGTAGTAATACCTAGTGATTTTTCGATTACTTGAATGTAAGAAAAACAAAAATCCAAATTTAAGCAATTTTGTGGCTAAAAATGGAGGTAAATTTAGTTTTCACAAATCTCTAACATCAAGACTGATTTTGACTAGTTAAAACTAGAATATATTATTTATATTTTTTTTTTTGAATTTATAACTAGAATCTGAATTTATCCGTGACAAAGAGATACTTATCACTCCCGATCAAGTTCCAGGAAATAATCTTCCTCCCCGTGCAGCCGCAACTTAAATCACAACGAGATCAGTACAAGGCTTTGTAGAAAGCGCACTTGTAAAAAACCATGTGAAACAAATCGCTGCTCGTGTAAAAAAAATATCTAATGTAACTCTAAATGCCCGATAATTTTCCAGCCAAAACAAATAAGACTTACTATCACTAAAATAATCTTTTATACTTATTTCAAATTGAATTTTGTTACAGTGTTGTATTTTAAAACTAATATCAACATTTAAGTCTTGGTTAATTCTAGTTTTAACTAGTCAAAATCTGTTTTGACTAAAGACATTTGTGAAAACTAGTTATGACGAATTTCGGGTTCTAACTGTAACATATAAATAAATATATATTTGTCCTATTGTGTAGAGGTGAGATAAGAAAGGATTTTACCGCAACCCTGGAGGACGAAAAAGGTTATAAACATGCCATTATCTTTTACTGAAAAATAATAGTCCGAAAAAAATGTATACAAATTAGCATTAGTTTTTTCTGTCGGCACGAGGAATGCATTTTTTTTCATTCAATTAATAATAATATGCTAATAATAAAAACTTGAAATTTGGAGAGTAATCAACGATTTGCAATATTATTTTGACGGGAAACGCCGTACATCTATAATTTATAAAAATTCTTCATGGCCAAAACGACGTTTGCCGTGTCACCTATAGGTAGTATATAATAATACGCACGATTTACGCATATGATTAATATTTTTTGCCAGAGTTTTTCAGTTAACAATTTAATAAAGTTTATAGGCCCTGAACTTGAGGAAAAATATGTAAAAATATGTAACCTTTACATACGTGAAACAAAAGTTCTTGGAAAAATAATTTTTTTTCGCTGCATTTTAAATGGGTTTCCTGTACCGTGGTTCGCAGATAATATTTATACAGTACATATAGGATAGAAAAAGGTCGAGAACTCTTGCGTTATAAGATACGTGAAAGTCTGCGTAATGGAATGTTGCGTAGTCACACAGGGCCATTAGGTCACTGAATACAATTTGTCAAAAACTATATTATAATATTGTAAATAGAGGTACTTTTACTCATATATTATTAATATCCTTTTGACCAGTGGCGGAACTACGATTATTGAGGCCCGTGGATACAATTTTTTTGGAGGCCCTATATCTGTAATTTAATTTTCTAAACATTGGGCTGTTTATTTGTATGCAATAAAAAAAAATGTATTTATAGTAAATTAATAATTTATTGAATTATAATTTTGCAAACACTAATAATAATATTTTATTTACAATGAAAATGATTTTTTTCTGCTACGGTCTTGACCAAACGTCTTCACCAATAACGATAAGTTTAATTTTTTAGCACGCTCATTTTCTATCGAAATCATCGCAAGACCACTAAGCCGTGTTTGGGACATGGTGCTTCTCAGATAATTTTTGATTAATTTAAGTTTTGAGAATGTCCTTTCTGCACTCGCCACAGTAACCGGTAATGTAAGGAACAAATAAAATGCCGTTAATAAGTCAGGGAAACTAGTAATTAAATTATTATTTTCAATTATTAGTAACTTAGTCATTTAAAAAACGCTGTTACAAGACTTGAGTTCAGAAGCAAACAGACATTTAAATTACTCAATTTGTGTGGCAAGTTCTGCTGGATTAAAGTCCTGAAATTCATCCGCCAACTTTTTTGTACTCTCACTGATCTCGTCATCTGATATTACAGGCAGTCTTAAAACACAACTAAATAAATTACTTATTTCACTAAGACCTTCAAATCTTGTTTTCAATCGTGTAACTATAGTGTCAATACAGCGATATAAAACTTGCGTTTCAAAATAACGGTTTCCTTGTGAAAGACGTTGATCTTGACATAGCTCATCATACAATTTTTTTACTTTTCTCGTTCGTTTACAAGAAAACTCCGGTGTAACATTCCACTGTAACGCTTTAGAATTTGCTTCTTCTAACAAATTATTAAAGTTATGACGGATTTTCAACATATTTTATATTGTGTTTTTTATCAAATCAACAGCCTTTCCCATATCAGATCCAGGTGATTGAAGTATTTTGGATGCTAAATAAATTTTTGAAAATATTTTATACATCACAAGGATTAAAATAATTGTTTCGTAGCTTTCGAAATATTTTTTGAGTGTGGAGGCATCGTTTTGTGCATCCTTATTACGCCCAGTCAATGTAATGTTGTTTAAAACTTTCATAACGTCTGGGTACATATGATTGAGTGATATTAAACAATCAATTCTAGACGACCATCGTGTAGGCTGTAGGGCACAGCCTTTTAAGTGATCTAGAAATGTCACTGCTTTCTTTTTTTAACATTGACCATCTAAGTATACTGTTTCCAAAAAAAGTATATAGAGTTTCTAACATCTCAAAAAATTGTCTAATTTCGGCAATGTTTTTAACAGAATCGTTTACCACCAAGTTTAAATATGCCCGCATATCGCGATAAGACATGATATGTATTATACTCATATAATATTATTATTCACATTAATTATTAATAGTACCTACTTAATACAATCGTGTGTGGTTTTCCGTATGCACGTTTAGTTATCACTTATCAATATACTTTGTATAATTTCAGTATTCAATGATTGTATTTACTTGAACAGAAATTTTTTTAAAAAGTACATAATTTTGCTGCGAGGTGCCGAGGCCCCTTAACGATGAGGCCCGCGGAAAATCCCGCCTTCAATCATATGTAGTTCCGCCACTGCTTTTGACTAACCGTACACGAAGTGCATGATATTATGCGAAAATCCGTCAGTTGTACAATGCAATTAATTTACCATTATTGTGAAGATAAAAATGTAATCAAACCAATTACATTTAAGTAAATCAAAAAAAAAAAAATCTTGCCCAGAGGTAAACGATTATACCAGTATACCTGCTGTCTTTCGTCGTTTAGATCAGCACGAGGCATTAGACGATGACTAAATTATAATGTCTGACCTTAGCGACACGGTACACGGAAAATCTTGTGTGTTATATAATAATTAAAGTGCGGATCAACCGGTATAATATACTGTCTAACCATAACGAGAGTCAACTCCGAAAAATTGTCAATTTCCCACCTACAACCATGCGACTACTCTTCGTGTTCACACGAATCGCACTGCGTTCCCCCATAGCAGACAAGCACGCACGAGAGGAAGTTCGAAATCGACAGGAAGTCGGGCCGAAAAAAAAAGAGGGTTACAAATTACAATTGTCGTGCCTCGTCAAATATACCTCATTACAGTGATAATGTTCTGCCCCCGTGTCGTTCGGCTCGTCGGAATTAAAATACGTAGAGACGCCTACTGGATTATGAATATAGAATACACGTTAACGTAATGTTATAATTATGTACATAGGGACAACCTATTAAAATTCCTAAAAAACTGTCGGAAAATTCTCTAAAAAATAGCCAACAATGAGGTATACTTTTTTTTTATAAATAGTGTTATTTTATAAGGTTCCTAATTTATAGTTCACTTAACAAACTAATTAATATTTATCACAAAAAAAAAACCAAAAATTTGAAAAATTTTACTACATAATAATTAAACTTGATATCAAGAAAACAAATTAATAAATTAGTTACGTTTAAATAACTTATAGCCGTATATTGTACAAATATGCATTAAAACCAACGAAATGAGGAAAACACGCACAGTAAAATGTTCACTTCGAAAGTATCCGTTACTTGAAGCGAATTATGAACTTGGAAAGCATATTTATACTGTCTAATATCGCCCAAAAAATAATGCACTACATTAAAATCCGTAGATATCCCGATAATACGAAACTGTGTATATTACTACTGTTGCAGATCCCTGCGTATCAAGTCGTTTTTCAAATGAGCATAATACCTATGTCCTATAGGCCTTATAGTTTACTATCTTTCTCTAAACTTCTATATCATCTAGATAGTAGATACAACCATAATAGCCACAAATACTGGCCCTGGGGCGTTCAAAAGAATATTTTTTCCGAATGTATGTTCTCCCTGAACACTGGACGAGTGCTTCAGCAAAAAAGGAGTACAGTTGGCGCCTGTTTTTACTGGAAATGTTTAAAACTGGTTTCAAACCAATTCAATGCGCAAATATCTAATTTAACTGCTAATAATTGTTTTTCAATGCACAAACAGTTATTTCGAGCACTATGCCTGAACGTTTACCGATCACACCACGTATTATCTTCGAAAGTAAATTATGCTCTTAGAAATAATACACCGTATAAAAAAAATTTACAAACTTACAAAGTTTACAAAATATGATCGTGGTACTGCTCGATGACCAAAAATGTCCGTTATCAATGTTTTAGTTGTAAAGCCGTGCGTACGCTATGGTTTATCGTTTCAAATCAAATCCGTCAACAAGTTAGTTTTAACACGTTTTGATCTGTTGCAACGATTAAAAAAAAAATAAAAAGTATCTCGCCAACTGCACCGCTATCACGTGCCCTAATAAGCCATAGACAGACTAGCAAATATTATATGCGAGTAACGTGACGGACACAAACGGCACGATCACACGAACATGATCGTGACACCATCGCATACAGTGCGCAGTATGTGTTACTCGTGTGGAATACATTTTCGCAGTGCGTGGGCGTGTTACAATTAGCAAAGCGACTATGACTGTACGTCATAAGACAATAATTTGTAAATGTTTATCGATTCCGTCGTTTCATCGCACTGCCTTCTTCACCCTTGTTCGAAATATTTATTTACAATCTGCAATGTTTATACAGTAAGAAAATGTAATAAGCAGTGACATTTCGCGTGAATGACGTGAATAGGGAGTTGCCCCATTGGCCACATCTCATTCGTATGCTTACATAACAATTGTTTTTTATTATATATTTATCAAAATCTTACAGAAGCAACAACACCACAGGAATTTCGCTATTCAAATTATTTGTAATATGTTGCACTGTTCTAACGGTTTAAAAACAACAAAGTGCACAAAGTTAAAATTATTATTATTATAATTATTATTATCGTCGTGGTACGACAATTATTCCTTTGTCGAACCGCAAACGTTCGTAATATTGTTTTCGCAACCGTTGCACACGAACTGCGTAATTCCGACCGGCGGCGGGTTTTATATTTTTATTTTATCTTTGTGGCGTTGATCCTTATATCGGTGTATACTTACTGATTTATCGCTTTGTGGAGACTTTTCTCGAACTACCTGATTCGTAATAAATTCTTCATTGCCTCTAGACGACGAACGTAAGCCCCACGCATCTGCCAGCTCTTTTTTATTTTACATTTTCATCTGCAGCTGCACAGGTACTTGTAAATAATATTCGCCGCAAATATTCATTGCACGTAGTTATGGAATTGTGTTTTTTTACTAATGTTTTTTTTAATTTTATTTTTTATACTAATCTAAATACGTGATCGAAAATGCATTAAACAGAATATTCGAATAAAAGCTGTGCGTGTATAAAAAACAAAAAAAAATCGATACTCAAAGTATACAATGACAATAATTTTTATAAAGTTCGAACGCTCAAAAGTATTAAGCACGGTAAAAAAAATCTCTACAATTATTCCATGTGGAAACGCATATTGATTTACCACGGTTTTTGTACGTAACATTTTTCATCCTCCCGTTTCCACAATGTATAAACAGTTGCATAATTTTAATTTATGTAGATTCACTGTATTGTTATAATACGAACGAAAAACGATCTCACAATTTCTATACCGTGCTCGGTTCCCTATGTACAACCAAATCGCGTTCTAGTTGTTTACCCGATAGGTACGGTATTTTCGCGAACGAAATCAAAACACTTTTACTCGTCATAATTATTGCAACGGTATAACCGTCCAGAGCTAATCAATTATGCACTTTTTACGTAAAAAAGAGTAAACACCGAGTGTTTCTCGAATTCCAGACACCTCGATCGACCGTGAATCGTGGAACGGGTGAACGCTTATCATGCATTCATGCGTATCCTGCCTGCACGTCATAATGCACTTTGAATAAGTTAGATCATTTATTAATTCTTTGGAAAAATTATCATCCGCCGCCGTTCTTCTTACGACGATCGATCGAAGTTTTCGAGGTTTAAAATAATTTAATGATCGACAGAAAGATTGAAAATAAAAATAATGCTTGTCCGCGAGTTTGGTTTTCAGACCTCCCGCTGGGCCAACACGAAGTTGGTTTAATTTTTTGACTGCGCCCTCAAATATTATTGCAATTGTTTCCAAAAAAAAATATATCGATTATATTCGTCCAGACGTCTGATACTTCAAACGATTCCGCTAAATGTAATGATCGATTAATTGTAATTTATAATAGGTAAAATGTTTACATACGACTAAAATGATCGTGTTCGAGGATCGTGTACCAATAGTGACATAAAAAAAATGACAAAACTCGCGAAGTGCACATAGTTTTTAATACACGTTCGTTTTATGTTGATTACCTTTATAATAAAGTATATTATTTACGGAGGCACTAAAATAAATAAATAAAAAAAAATTAAAAAAGGACCAGAAAAAAAAGGACCGAAATGGTCGCAGCGCTCGAGAAAATCTTACTTTTACGGTGTCCAAATTTATGAGGACAATCATCTCGGAGCGCGTTACGAGTTTACAAAGTAAAAATTTATGTGAACAATTATCTTGCTGCGCTGTACGCGAGTTCGCAAACTCGTACAGTTTTACGCGAACTACATAATTTCACCGTATTATTATTATTACGTTGTGCGGCCACGACAGTTTAACGACAATAATAAATATTTGATTCGCGCACGAGCAATAATGCACGACGGTAAGTACACAGTATATAATATAAGTGCCCCGTCGGTTATAAATCAGTGTTTGCCCCAGCAGCAATCGTTCCTTTTCGTCGGCCGGCGCTTATCAAATGCAACATATAATCATACATATTTTTTTTGTGTTTTTTCATTTTTAGTTTACGGGCAGTCCACACGATTGACGGACCGCGTGTCCGTAAAAGTTTTTTTGCTTCGTGTGTCGCTCTCGTGTCGCTAGAAAATATTTTAATTTTTTTCGCAACAGTGATGTTCGATTTTAGGTCAGCAGCAGTCAAACCGTTTTGTGACTCGGTACGATTATTTCGTTTAAACGAGCAATCCGGACTACGGTGCACCTAACAACGAACAATTAGAAGAAATTTAAGTACCGGCCGGATTGCGACAGTTTTCGGTGAAATTAAAATAACATTCTCGCGTTTTATTAAAAAGTTTAAAAAACGATTTATTTCAGTATACGTACGCGGTACGCGTGATACATGTAGGAAGTTGTAAATGTCGCTGCACTTTATTATTATATAGATATTACTTATTATTATTATTATTATCATTTTGTTCTTACCCTTGTACTCTAAATTGACCCGAACAAGGAGAAGAAATAATCAAAAAGAAGAATATAATATGAGTAGTGAAGTGGCGTATCAATATTCCCTCTCTCCGTGTAGGGGAGCTTTTCAATTTCCACATTCCCCCTTTGTGATTACAGAATATCATATATAAAACGGGGATCTCCGAACCACGGCTCGCGGCCTCAATTTCAGCGGCCCTTCAAAATATTATATTTGAAAATAAAAATAAAACAAACATACAAAAAGGGCTATGATGAAATTGAATACGTAGTTGTCTTGGCATGGTATGGCGAATCGCAATGTATTAATAATTACTACTCGCGTTAAAATTATATGTACATATTATCTAATACGAATCATAGATAATACTCGTTGTTCCTGTTTCAGCAATATTTGTCAACTAAATACTGTGGACGCCGCTCGTAAAAATCACTTTGGGACCAGCACAAAGTGAGTCTTTTAACCGAATGAACCTCAAATATAGGCGAAGTGAGGAAAAAACCGAAAAGAACATTTCAAATAAATTATTGGTTTATATTCTTTGTATTCATTTTAAAATTTTTTCTCATTTTATTAATTAACAAAATTGTTTTTCAATTCAAAATTCATTTTTTTGTTTATTTTATTTAATACTTTCGATCATTTTGTCTGCTCATTACTGCCCGTATTACAATTGCGTGTTAAAATAACGATGATTGAGGTAAATGTGAAATATGATAAAAATAATTGTACTAACATATATTTGTTTTAAAACTAATTTATACCGACATTTAGCCAAATATGTCTACATTTTTACAGTTTTAGCAAAATTGGTAGAGCAAAACTTGAGTCTTATAAAGTTATAATCGAAATTATGAGTCTAATAACAGATTTTTTCTTATATATCCGGATACGTTCCGGGTGATTTTAAGTCTTATAAAGTTATAACCAACTGTACCTTATATTCATGTGTATTGTAAGCGGCGTTCACAATAAATATATATACAGGGTGCCCCACCAGGATTTACAAGAGCTATATCTTTCGTTTAAATAGAGATAGTCAAACTCAAATTTTTTTTTTATGATCATCCCAGAGCAAAGGCAATTTTGTTGACAATAGTTTGGTAAATATAAATGTATAATTAAAGAAGTTAAAAAATTTAATTTTTATTTCATAATTTTTGTGAAATTCAAAGGCAGTCATTTTATAGGGCTTCTTTTTCTGAAAATGTCGATGGTTCACTTTCAGTTTTCATTGGATACATGATTTTTAATATTTTTTTTAGTTTACAAAGAAATAATATAAATTATTTTCATCTCGTCATTTATCCGCTAAGGTTTGCTGATAATATTATTATTATTTAAAATTGTGTAAATAGTAGGTATACTAATTTTTTGTGAACTAGAAAAATTATTAATATCAAAAATTAATGAAAATTGAACCGGCAAAATGTTCAAAGAAATAGGCCCTATGAAATAGCTCATTCTTCGAAATTTATAAAAGGTATTGGGTAAAAAGTTAATTTTTTAACTTCTTTAATAATACATTTACAATCACCAAACAAAATCGCAGCAAACGAATTGCGTTTCAAGATCCCTTTTTCATACGAATTGCGTCCCGATAATATTTAACAACTACACTAATTGCGTCCCGATAATATTTAACAACTATACTAATTGCGTCCAATATAAATACATTATTTTCCTTCCCATTTAATACAGACTTAGGACTGTCAATAGCAACATAAAATATTATATTGCTAAAGGTAGGTTAAAAATATTGTTTTTTATCGTTTCGTAATTATTATGTACATCAAAATATTGTTTTCGTCGTTAAATATAAAATTTTCAAAAAATATAAGTTAGGTTATAAGGTTATAGTTATCACATGTTATTGTAATATTATTTATGGCTCGGTAAAAATTTGAACGATACAGTTTTAACATAATCAAAACGTGTAATTTCGTTAAAGTCGTATTTCATCATTTGATTTCTTAAAAATTCTTGTTTTTCACATATTTCACGTCTTATTTTCTTCCTTTGACTACTGCTACGAATTTTTATGTAAGTGTCATTTTGTACGTTTTTAAGTACATCAATAAATTTATAGATATTTGGATGAGCAGAATAAAACATACCGTTTAATTTTGAATGGAAAGCTTCACAGCTATTTGTTGTCGTATCGATTATTGATTGAGATTATCAAAGGTATATTCTGATGTCAGATAATCGAGACACAATTAGAATAGTCGTATCGAAAACCCGGGACGCAATTCGTATAGTCGTATCGAAAACCCGGGACGCAATTAGTATGTCACAAATCGCAATTTTTATATCGGGGACGCAATTCGTATGCAGCCAACAAAATATCCTTTGCCCAGGGATGCTCATAAAAACAGAAGTCGATCATATCTATTTACATGGAAGATGTAATCGCTCTGAGTAAATCCCGGCGAGACACTTTTTAGAGTAATCAAATAATTTGAACCAACTGTAGGATTTATCTGTGAAGATTTTCAACAATATTCGTGTATACACGGACGCACTTCTCATTACGTAAAATTATACATTATTACTGTTATTTATTGTTAAAGTTCAAAACACTCCAATTGCCCGTTAAACGTTGCCGAGGCGGTGAGAATGCGAACACTCAGTAGAACCTGACCAGTCAACATTGAGACGTCCTACGGGAATCGAAAAGCCGTTTATATCGCGTTTGAACGAATAATATGAGAGAAGTTCGGTCCACTGTTTATCATGGTACAGTGATAGCGTAGACCTTTTTTTCAAATTTACAGGGCACGCATCGCGGGGGAAAATGAATAAAACAAAATGAGATCATTTTCATTAAATATCGTATAAGCACCATAGAAATAATGTGGCGGTGGTACACGTTATACGAGAGCAAGCGTCTGATTCAACGCGTGTCTCGGAAACGTATTCAGTTACGTCTAAGAGAATGATTAAAAATATATTTATCGAATTATAGTGTATTGTACTATTATGCGTTTATCGTTGTCAGTAATTCCACATTTAAAACTGTTTTTCTCCGAACGATTAAGATTCTTTTGAAAAAAACGTCGTTACCGTCGCAGCGTAAGATTTTCGATGTGAATTCGTAATCAAGCTGCGTTCTCCGTAAGAGTCTCAAATCACTTCTGCTCGACGACGGCTTCCCTCTCCAATCCGACGAGACGGTTTTAAAATTAATCGGAGACGATTTTATTGAATACGAGTGTGCACTGCAACGATTTCCTTGAAACTAAATTAGTAATTTTCAAGTATTATAGCATGGTTATCATGGTAAAATTTTGGTACTACGGGGAGAGGGGAGGGGAGTACTTACGTAGCTGCCCTCTCCCACGAGTTCTTGCTCGCTTATAAATTTAAGATATTAGTGGTGGGTTGTACCCGAACCAGTGGCGTATCCAGAAATTTTTTTCGGGGGGGGGGGGGGGGGGGGTTATGAAAAATAATTTCTCAAGTATGTTTTCAAACGACGGAGTGTCGAAAATGTTCGTTCTCCGGTGGCAGTAGACACTGGAAGTGTTATGAAAATTTTAAGAAGTGTGGATATTATTGGATAAACGTCTGGGCTTGTTTCGAAGTATACTTCAATACCATTTTTGTTCATACATATAGATATAGATATATATAGATAACTATAATAAACTATTCAGCTATAAACACTTGTTATTAATTAAATTTTTTTTAATTATTGTGTTTTATTTTTACATGGTATATGATATTATATTATTATAGTATTTGAATATTTAGCAATTTTTTTAAACTTCACAATTTTCGGGGGGGGGGGTTATAACCCCATACCCCCCCTGGATACGCCATTGACCCGAACAGCCGAAACAAGTTGTTACCGAATATTTATAACTATACTCATAGTTATGGAAGGTATTCAACAAACATGTTATAATATTTTACATTAATATATACGGGTATAAAATTATTATCACTTAATTTACTATTATTCGTCACGACGTTTAGAGGGTACGTGCACAAGCCCGAAGTGGCCGTTGCGGCGAACAAACTTGACAGCTTTGGGCTCAGCGCAAGACGAAATGTCATTCGGTGGAGCCGGTGGTGGTTTTTCCATTGAAAACACACAAGACGAGATGTTACACGAAATACTCAAAACGATTGTTGATGCAAACAATAAATCATACGCCCCGTATTATATTTATACTTCCATGTATTTATAAATTATGTGGCCGGTGCATTTATAAAAAAGGTTCTTTGAAGGGTCTTAATTTTAGAAAGTGTAATTAGTTTTGATAAATGGTAAACACTTAAAATCTCCAAAGTAAAACTTTTCGATTTTTAATAATTAATTAATCATAACGATTATAACGATTTTTCGGAAACGTAGGGTTGAACTTTTACTCTGCAACGAATATTATGTGTTACTTCAGGCTACAGTCAATAAAACAAACAAATATGAAAAAATCAATTATTATAACTCAAAAAAATTGTAATTAGTAAATACACATATAGTTTAGCAAAATAAGTATATTTCTGAAATCTTTGATTTTGAAGAGCACAGTGATAGTGACAATTGCATAATGCATGAACCTTTAAATAACTATTTTTAACTTGTTGATCGTAATAACGTTTAACAGATTAAATTTGAATGCCTACTACATAAGTAATGTTGTACTGTCTGAATAAATAGATTAGGAATTTTATGTGATAATAATATGTTACAAGTATGTTATAGTATGTTATAGTATGTATTATGTAATACTCAATTTTTAAAATCACTTAATTTATAATTTTTGCCTTACGATCATATAATTTGAAATAGTAGTGTTGAATATTGAGTTATGAACAATATACGTTGTATATAGTTATGTTTTATATTCTTTAATTAAGGATTTAATTAAAGTTCTTCAGTGAACATTTCCGGGAACACTGTATATAATATATCGATTGAAAAATCTGAATACAAGGGATTTTTCAAAAGATCTATCAACAGAAATTCTCAGAATGCTTTGTGAAAATTACAATGTATATAATTTATTGTAGTATAACATAGTAATTACAGTTCAAACCTTTGATATTTACCACAAAACATTCCTAAAAGACTTGTTGATTACCAAAAACAAGTTTGTATTGTGTTATTTATAAAAATAAATTATTATCAAAAAGAAAATATAATATAAAGGGTCTTCCAAAAATAAATAAAAACGGAACTCGTTGTTTTTATAATTAATTAGTTGTTATACAAAGCAAAGTAGCTTGGACCGTTACTAATAATATTTTAGTTATTAAAAACGTAATAAAAATAATTATATTTATCAAACATAAGACAATATTTTCAAATAAAATTGTAGAACTGCGAATAAATTACTGTTAAGTACCAGTGCTATCAAATTTGATGCAAATTTGATGCAAATTCTTATAAAACTTATAAACAGTCGTAATGAGATCATAATGTCTTAAGTTGAGAATGGATACCGAAAGTATGGAATGTAAATGTTTACAGTTCGAGAAGAGAATATTTAAAACAAATTTTACGGCGAGAAACTTTCTAAATTAGAAATTACGCGATGTATGCATGCGTGGTGCACTGAAAACGTTATCGATCGCCAACAACATATTTGATTATCAATATGCATTTTGAATATTATAAAACACATTATTATGTTGAAGTGCACTATATTATGTACATGAAACCAGCTATGAGTTAATAATACCGATTAAACCTTATTGGTACTCGAGAAGCTGATGCAAAAGTATGGAATATACATGACTTACATAGAAGATTATTAATTATTATCAGCGTTGCGTGGAAATTATAATTTATATAATATACTCGTCGTGTGATTCGTGAAGTAACGCGCCCAAACACCGTAGGGCGGTCGTTCGCTGCCTGGGGCAATAAAACACCGGGCGGCAGCATGATGGTGAAGATGAAAAACGATCGTAGCGACGGCAAGTTTACGACCACGAACATTGAATTACGGAGGAAAAGAGAATAAAAAAAAAAATAGAACCGAAAATAAAGAATGGAAAAAGGTGTACAGAAATATATTTTCATATTTCTATAAAATTAGTTTTATTTTTTTTTTTTTAGAACCTAACTTAAAAACAAGTCATTAATAAAATACGTAAGACAACGCGTTTATACACATATACTTGAACCTAATTCCGCTATACAATCTTACACGCGAGCCACCACAGTCATTAGCTTAAACGATTTTTCTTTTCCTTTTCCGTTCAGAAATTTGTAGGTCATACCGGTGCCACACGCAAAAGAACTGTCACGGATCATAAAATTTTATAAATCTCGTGGGTTCAGTCCAAAAAATTCGGTCAATTATTCACGCAAACGTCTAAATGCTATTACCAATAGGTCATTCGCTTACGAGCGTGCACTAATTCACGGCAAAATGTGCATTTTCTTTCCTTGTTTCCGTTGTTTTTAACCGTCCTGCCATATGCCCATATATTTTAAATTATTGCGATTTGAATCGTTGCAGAAATATTCGATTCAGAAGTGGTAATTTAAATGAGTATTATTTCTAAAATCAATATTGTAATGATTCAAATGTACCTTGACTTTTGTGACTTTTTTAAATTTATCAAAAAATAAAAGTGTTTTGTGTTTAATTATACTTTCAGAATAATAACAAAGTATATGGTTTAGATGAAGATAATGTCTTAAGAAAATTTAATATTTCTAATAAAATCGTTATAATATTGTAAGTTCATGTGCGATTTTTTACATCAAAACCAGTCGTAAGTTATTGCATTTATTAATAATCGCCCAGTGAATAACTTTTATTTGTTTTTATTTTTTTTGTATTATATGTTTTATTTATACTGACATTTTTGGCAATAATAATTAATAATTTTCCATAAATTATTTATGTATTTAATAATATATATGGCTTTTTAACATCATAATCAATGTAATTCAATGTTTCCCTACCTGTGAATTTCTTCTTCTAGCTGATGACCTAATATTTTTTAATGTGATCAATGATATTCCTGATTCTGTTAATCTCCAAAAATGTTTCAATAATTTTTTTCAGTGGTACTTACAAAATAATATAACAACTAATGTAAACAATGGAATTTTATAACTTTAACTCGTTTACGCTCTCCTTCAAATTTGTCGTACTCTATTAATTCCTGTACAAAGTATAAAAGATCTAGGAGTCAGTAGTTAAAATACCATATTAATTGATTTATTGATGTGTAACATAATAATCAAGTTTGAAAAAAAATAAACATCATCATTACTGTAATAGTATATTAATATATTATTCGTGGAAAAACAATAAGCTACAACCATGAATATCCCAATGTACAAAATACTTTTTTGTTAGGGGCTTCATCCTCACAGCCACCCCCAATGGGTGTGCCACTGGTGATATAGACACGTGTCGAAATCAATTGATTGTGTTAACAAGTTTCGAAACTTTAGACGTGTTGCCCGCGATTCGATCGGTAATAACGATTCCCAGCTATGCAACACATCAAAACGTTTTTCTGAAATGCGATAACCGCGACATTTAGTATTACGTATAGGTTTCGAACGTATATGACAGTGACATCCGAGCATTGTTCGTGTCACAATCAAAAAACGTCGTCCGTGTTGGTTTTCTCTGATATTATCATAATATCCAATATGCTTAAAATATGTTACGCCTAAAACGAACAACTTGTAAAAATGTACAGTACAATATACATCATAATATTGTAATATTACGTGAAAAGAAATATACTAATATAATAGGCATTGTAATAACTAATAATATCATTGAGCAGCCACATTTTAATAGAAATATTATATCCGTAAGAAATTAATATAACTATTTATAAAAGAAAATAATCACATTGATGAATCGTTAGATACCAGTTAAAAACATGATAACAATAACAACATTATTTTGTATGACTTATATAATTGTGAAGGGTTAAAAAAAAACCTAATGAGTAATAATAATTATAATTTTCGGTTTACAAAAATATGATTACCGCAACGAGTTACCGAAATGTTATATCATGTGTTGATAATAAATGTATTCAATAAAGGTCGCAAATAATGAAATGCTCATCTTCAGGGTGGTCTATCCCGTGTGAGGCAATCAGTCTTTTCTGCCGCCCCTTAGAGGACATGCTATGCAGTAAAAGTATTTAATAGTTGTAAAGTGTGTATTGTGTCTGAATTTTCGTCATTATTTGTACGCACGTTTATTTGTGGATCAACATTTACTATAACTATTATTATTATACTATGAATTTAATAAAATCTATATTAATTACATTCATTAAGAATGGCGATCGTCACATTATTTATAAAAAATCTGAATTCTAAGTTTATTTGAGTAACCTAATCATCATAAATCAATCTTAATGTCATAACTTTACTTGTATATATTATATTATAATACGTTTGATATAAAATAAAATATGAATAAAACATTTTTTTTTCTTACATTTTGGCGCCCCCCAGTGTTACTATAAATGTGTAAATCGGCTCGCCAACTACAAAAGGTTGGATCACCCAGATCTTTAGGTTTTGATTTTACCGTTGTATCGTCTTACGTTAAGGTATCACGTTTTCCGGTACTTAACGCGTTCAAATATTAATATTTGTGTTTCAAAAGAAGAAAATTAATAAATATTTCACGTCAGAACGAAATACTCGACTACACGATGAAAAATTTGAATAATGTCCGACTTCGAACAGTGTAGCTTTTGTGGAGTTTTGTATGATAAGCTCTGGAATCGCTATTTTGTTACGCGACATGTCGGTACGGTTTACCGTAGGATGAGATATTGGTGCGTGTGGTCGGCGGCGTTTGTGGACTAGTACCGCGGAATGGTGAGCGAGCATCAAGGGCGGATACAGCGGTCCTAAACGGAGGGCTTAATATGCGAGTACATATATATAAATGAATAAAATAAATTAATAAGAATAGTCATATTATTAGTCGGCATAAAATTAGTTGTGTGCAGAAATCGGTTATACTCTCAACAGAAACACTGGTAATGGGTTTTATAGAACGCAAAAACTTAATTTTGGGTATGAAACTTAAAATCTTATACTTAAATAAACTCAGTACCTACTAAACAATATTAAAAAAAAGCATTTTAATACAAAAAAGTCGAAGAGTGTTATTGAATATCGGTATAGTTGTATGTATGTATAAATTATAAAGAAAATATTGAACTTGCATGAACAAAATTGTTACCACAATTAATTTCAAACACAATATTTGGTACTTTTTTTGTGTACGGGGTGGGGGGGATTTCCCCTATTTCCCCTCCCTTGTATTCGCCCTTAACGAGCATGTCGCGAAAGCTAATCTGGTAGTGCATATTTGTCCGCGTAGAGAGCTCTTAAAAGTAATTCATAATGCATTACGCGCGTGAAATGCACTTTGCAAACGAAGAGGATGCCGAGTGCGTTTACTGATGCAATGCAGTTTCCATTACACCACCGTTGTTTTTTGTTTTTTTTTTCTCCATCGATTCCGCTGATATAACTTCATTGTCGTCGCAAAATGTATTTTGTAGCGCTTAGAGTAATTCTGTAATGTGCATTACGAAATGTTACGTTTTCTCTTAGTTCGATTGTAACGGAACTAATCGTTTCGAAGTTATCGTTATTGTTATTTCTCGACATCGATGTTATATTTTAAAATAGTTATAATATTATCGCAACTCTGTTTCGGTATAACTCTTATTTAATTGATTTCGATTCAAAGCTCCGAATTGAATCCATCGTAAAGCGTCTTGATACGCCGCTGGGTAAACAATTATCCTCTAATCTCACAGACCATTAATTAAATTATTAAACGTTGATAAATGATTGCATTTAAATGTTGTGATTCATTATTTGATTGCCAGCGGTTAAGTCGTAATTGCGACGCAACGATGTTTTTCGTTTTTATGAAATAATTTATTTAATTTTATTCAGACAGTGTTCCGCGGAGAACCTTTTGATTTTTTTTGATTGAATGTTATCACATGGACACAGAAATGATGTGCTTGGAAAGGTTTTCATAGGAATTTCATAGAATCATTGTGAAAACCAAGACGTCATTTTCAACACTGCGAATCCGGAACGAACGAACGATGACAATAATTTGTGTTTCGTTTATTAAGGACCAAAAGACCAAAACTGTGTTAGTCATCGTTAGTCCTTTTTGTCAACTAAAAACAATTTGTTTGAATTGTTTCAAAGGGTCGATTGGTTCAACGCTCAAAACGTGTAATAAATCAATACTTATCAATCATCATACAATTATCTACTTATCTCTCTAACTGACTAGAAATGTCATGATACAGTATTACGGTTTACGAATGCGTGTAAAGGCTTTCGAAAGAAAAACTTGAACATCCTAATATGTACGTTTACTCTATCTTAAATAATGCGAGTGTTGTCGTCGATCGTTTGAATCGGTGTTTGAAGTAGCATCCTCTTCGATTCGACGCGTTCGTCGGAGCGTCAAACATTCGCATAAATTATATTATTATTTATTACACTGTGTGTACGTATTACATAGATTATTCGCCACTATCTCCGTGAGAGATTTGACAGTCAATTCCGAGGACGATGCACAACACAGGAAATCTGTGTTCAACAGAACCAATTTTGTGTGGTCAGCTCATTATTAGCGCAAGCTGACCCGTTATCGAACTCGGAGGGCAGAACGTTTTCTGTGTTCCTCTCGTAGGTTTCTTACGATATTTTTAGCGAGTTACGATTGTTTAAAGTATCACAATATCGTAAAAAAGCTTACGAATTAAAAAAATATCGTGAAAAACCCACGAGAAGACACAGATAATAAAGACACGTTATAATTTTTAACGATATAAAATCGTCGGCACTTGGCAGTAATGGTAATTCCTAGTTGTCGGTAATGTTGCGATAACGAATTTATTTGTTTACGTAAATACGTATTTTACCATTGATTTATGGAAGCGACGATTACAACACTATTGTCACTATTTCTGTATTATTTCTTATTATTACAATTTATAGAATTTATAAATGTATACAATTTATACATGTTAAGTAATTTATTTTTCAATAAAATGTCTTTTAAAAAACAAGCGTCAATACAAAATTTGTTTTTAAAACCTGAAACTTCCCATGTTATTCATACTAATACGTTAGAGAAAAACGAAACATCTAAAAGACCAGTTTCGCCCATTGATATAAGTAGTAAAAAGAAAATTAATCAAGATTTTGCAAATCCGTCTTCATCCTTAACTCATAGTAAGTATGATATCAGTTTATTTTGTAATAAAATACTTTCGCATAATGAAATTAATGACATATTAAATAATATCTGGAAACCAGAAATAAATTATAAATTTCCGATAACATCAAATATTTCTGGAAGAGAAAAGAAGGTAAAAAATCTTAAATTTCAATACTCATGGTAATGACTAATTTTAATTTCAGACTAGGCTGAACGGCTTAGCAATGATGTCGATTCATAGGGATGAAAATTGTTTATCTATTGACGCAGTCTTAGCCAAACTTTGTAAAAATAAAAGAAGGCTTGATTTTATTTTGTAAAATATAAATAATTAACATATATATAATATACTATACAATTGTTAAATATAATATGTATAATGTAAATACAGTATTTTAATTCATAAATAAAAATACAGTTAACATATTTTAGTATAAATAAATTTAATACTTTTGAAATCCATATAATTTTTCAGGACCCCCCCCCCAGAAAAATGTTGTAAATCCGCCACTGATGAGCAGTGCACACGTTGACGCGTCGCACATTATAAATATCATGTGCGTAAGATAGATACTGCAAACACGTCGTGATACTTTTTAATTTCGTACAGGGCACGAGTGCGCCTGGAGCTCGAACTGTCAGCGTTTCCCGGTCTGTCGCGCGCATTATTATTATTATACTGGTGCACTGTTTCGGAGGGGAACAAATATCTCTATAGCGACATGATTGCTGTACTGCTGTATAGAGACATCGCGGCTCGCGATATGATGATATTGATCATAGCCATAATAATAATAATAATAATTATTATAACAATAATAGTAATAGTAGTAAAAATACTTGTAAATTATAATTGTAAAAATAATAAAAGTTAAAATAATATAGTCAATGAAAACAACAGTCGTGGTTAGGACTTTTTGCGTGGAGTTTTAATCAGTATTTTCGTCCACGATTTAAATTATTCCGATGTAAATTGTACCATTTTTGTTTTACACTTTTGTACATGTATAAATGCACATTGTTAGATATTCATTTATTCATAGCGTATTTATTTAAGCCCGTAATGTGTAAACCGATCAACGTGTACAACGTGAATTTTCGGTCAAAGATTAACTTTATTTTCTATTTTTAAACTTTATATATTATAATGTACAATATCTGTGATCTTTAGAGTTATATTACGAACGCTATTCAACTCGATAAACTAAAGATGTGTTTTTTGGTCAACGTTTAAACAATGATTGAACATATTTTATTAAAAGCGATTTTTGCTTTTGGTTCCAAGTGATGAATTTGACTTGTTAAACTTGCATATATGAATAAATAATAAACAAATAATGTAAAATATGTATTACGCGGTAACCGCTGATCTATATCAATTTTTTTTTCTCAAATATATTTTGTGTGATACTTCAAAACGTTAAACTGCATATTTTGGCGTGTTTAAAAAAAATGAATGAACATCTTGTAATTTTTTTTACTAAAAAAATCAAGCCCTGATAATAACAATAATAATTAAAATAACAGTTTAAATAACTTTTAAATGACGTACGAAACACGTCTTGTCAAATTATAACTATACATGAGGTCATTAATCAAAATGATCGAGTGTTTAACTCGCCATGATACTACCTACTATAGGGTTCGTACTATATATTATATATAGCGTTGGCTTTCGAGATTTCCGTGGGCCGCTAGTCGCTACACGCGTCAACGTACGCCTCCACGGAAAAGTCGAAACTTGCCAACGTCGTAGCGTTTGCCGTTTTTCTTGCACGCAAGAGACCCGGTCGTCGTATAAATGTTTTGGCCAATATGGTTTTCGACTACTTCCAGCGCGGTATACACAATACAGGCCACCGCGATATTGATATTTCGACAAAATGTAAAAATACTGTTTATGGATCATTTGTCAGCAGCGCGATACCGTGAACAAATGTCTTTTAAACTTTCTAAAACTACATAAGAATATGTAAAATAGAATCAATATTTTCATAAAAACTATTAAAATTAACTTTACCTACCTAATCTGCAATTTGTAATTTTGTAATTGAAATCTGTTTGCAATATAGAAAAAAGGACGAAACTCCTAGGTCGGGTGAGACTCCATGGTTAAGTGAGATATACAGCGATGGTAAATTGCTGTGTTTGTTATTTAAACTTGAAACCAACGTACCATTGTGAGTGAAAGAGGTCAGAGTTGCATCGGTTTCAATTTTTAAGGATAGTTGTCAGTTGATATAGTAGTAGAACCAAATATTTTATAAGATAGGTTTATACATTTTATAAGTACCTATTTAAAATCAGGCAAGATTTAAATGATGCACGTAATATGTTATTGTATTACTAATAATGTTGCCATTATTTCATTTTTTTACTCTAATTTTCATAATTATCAGAATACAATTAATTTATTTTGGACATATAATTGAAATTGTAGATTTTAATTTATAATCGAGACTCTGTTATAGTCGTTATAGTATATATCTCACACACTTAATTATGTATAAAAGGGTGATACTTAACGGTCGGGTGAGATACAGATATACTAAAATGTAGTTCGATTTGAAAAACAACTAACAAGTAATAGAGGCCCTTGAAGGCAATTATCTTGCAACAACCAATAAAGTCTTCTAAATTTAATATTATTATAATATGTGAGCACATTCAACAAGGGAAAAATATTCTTACATCTCGTACATAATTGTGAACGCTAATGCATCAAACATTATGAGATTTCTATAAATTCTAATGTCGATATAATCGTGTGCGTGATGACGAAAATACTAGACAGTGACTGGATCTCGGTCGAAGTTTTTTGCATTTTTTTCCTCTGTTTTTTCTCAATTCATCGGAAAACGGCTTAGAAATTCAAAAAACGACTTCTTCTAAGAACCAACAAGACAAAATTTCCCTACACAAAAGAACGAGGTTTGTATATACATAGGAGCAATCTTCTGGTCGAAATCGTGTACGAGACACAGATACAAAAAAAACACTCATCATGATAAAACCAATACATTCCTTGTTTCACTCAGAATCTAAAATTCAGTTATAAAATACTTTTCGGAGAGAAGAACACATCATACCTTACCTTTACCACACCTTCACCGGCTTCACCTACAACCTATTGTTTCAAAAATACGAAATTGACTTAAAAAAGTACATCGTAAAGCCACAGCTAATGGTCATAGTAGCCGAAGCTTAAAATAATATATATAAAAAAAATCCTTTTTAAAAAACAATACTTGTCTGCAAAATGTAATATGGTATAAACTGCAATATAATCATATTTATACATTAATTAATTTTTTTGGTTTTTTTTTTTTTAGTTGCATGTTCTGTAAAAATAATTTTACAAAAAGTAGTTACAAATGATAGACAAAAGTATTTCAATTTATAAATACATAAAATAGTGTAAATTAAAATAAACTAAACCATTTTTGAGCTTTCATTTCATACGAAATATATTAGAAATAGGTACACGAACATTTGCAGAGTTTTTTTTTAATTTTGACGAGCCAACCCTTTTTACTTATACACATCGATTTAGCCAGTTTTTACTTGTTGATGGTGTAAAATATTTGTATTATTATTTATTTTTAAGTTATAAGACATTTCCACGGACTCAGACACCACTCGACTGTTTAGTGTTGACAAAGTTGGAAATTTTAACTTATTCTTTGCAATGTAAATTATAACAAAACGATGAAATTCAAATTACTCGGGTAGATACATACTACTCACTTTGTTTTGGACAGTTCTACTTCACATTTTTTGTTTGATTCGTGCTTTCTTGAGTTCGTATATTCTGAAGTACCTAAGACGGCAGGATATTGTCTGAGCGATTTTATAAAATGAATAATAAGTTTAAATTGCATTGCTCTAAAAATGATCATTTCTTTTAATAAGGCTATATATAGGTACTGCAATGTACATATCATATAACTGTTGTGTAAATCTCGAATTTGGAAATGTTTTTGATCTTCTTCATCTATATTATGTTTGAGCAATTCGTTGGCTTGAATAGTTTCGCAAAATAAAAACTTGAAATTTGAGACTTTAATCCTTAAGCACCAACCTTAATTTAAAACAAACGTATCCAGTTTACAATCGACGAAGGACTAAAGAAGCAGTTGTATGCAACTATAAGAGGACTTTTTCTGCTCGATAAACTGTTCTCAAATGCATAATAAACACAAAACCAAACCAAAGATACCATTAGGATTCCAACAACTAGTTACAGGATTTAAATAATTAATCGAACATTAAGTAAACCGGTATCACGATAAGACATTGATAGTGGAAAAAATGCAAACGGAAACCCGTATACTAAACAAATCTAATTAGCAACATTAACAACTATAGCAAATATTCGCTTCGGTAAATAATGGAGAAACATGTAAAGTCTTCAAATATTCAATAATTATATTATATTACCTAAAAACAATAGGCTTATAACATTTCGTAGTTATCCAAAAATTATAGTTTAACGAATTAAAGTTTTTATTCAATAACATTTTTGTCACATATCCGATTAAATCCTATATATAATAATATTATACTGTACACTTTTATGTTATAATACAAAAATTCCAAACTACAATCTTTAGTTTTTGATCGCCAAATATCATTCAGTGGTGTTGCACTGTATACTCATGAATGCTGCATAGTTTCTCAAATAAAAACCTTAAACGATAACGATTAAGTCCCAGCTCCATCGAAAAAATGTTTTTAACTGGTACATGTGATCACGGAATCACTTATTTGCAATATTAATATTGATCAAATATGTAAGTATATTATAAGATGAATATCTTAGAAAACGAGAAAAAAAAATTGTTCATCGGTAACGCATAAAGTACAATGTTTGATATTTATTTTTAAGAACTTTATTATATGTCTTTTAAACTCTCAGTTTATTTTTCTTTTTTTGAAAATGTAGTAATGAATTTTTGATAGTATATATATCTTTCACTACCACTAATTACCAGCAACTACCAATCGGACGCCTCTAAAAAAAAATTGACATGCATCTTATATATTTCTTCAATTCATATTAAATTCGATATATTCAATAATTACACAGTTCGATCACGACATTTTAAAAATATTTATGTCGAAACTCGATTTATGCTTTTTGATTTAGTTTCTAACGCGTCGTCGTATCCATTGTATAGAATACCACGGATAATTCCATATGATGACGCGAGTGAACTGAGCGACTACGCTTATTTCATCCCTTGAACCTGCATACTATTAATAATAAATTCAAAACTTTGACAGATGAGCTTGTCGGGCGCAGAGCTGTAGAGTCCAGCACTGCACTAAAAATCAGTCAAAAGTGCATTAATAAAACGCATAAAAAAGTTCAAATACGTACTCAACAATAATCAAACGCACTGTGGACATTAAACAGTTGCTGAGAACAATAATCAACTTGAAGAACTCGAACGTTATAGAATTAACGTATCAATTGGCGAGAAAAAAAACTCGTGGTAATAATAATTATTGTTGTCAAACAATTCTGGAGAAATCTTATGTTTTGTAATAAAGCGTCGAAATATTTCCCAAAACGATGAACACTATTTGAGAGAATAAGGGTGCAAATTATTGTCATAACCCATTGCATAAACACTTTCTGGGAGTACACGTGTTATTGAAATCGGAAACTATAATAAAGTATTTATAAGTACTTATATCCAACAGTTAAATCGCATTGACACGCATTAAGCTGTTTAAGTAATCATATTACCCACCTATTAATTATTTTTGTCAAGGTTCTCGAAGAGTATGAAAATAAAGTGCACTCACGATGTCCGATCTAGAAGAGGTACTTAAGTTATTTGCAAGTCGTCGTGGCGTATAAATTATTAAAGTAATATAGTACATGTATTTGAAAATATTGTATACGGGAATCTTTTTTTTCTTCTTTTATCTGTTTTTCGAAATTGAACGCGTGGTTAGTCGATATTGTTATGAGATACTATGAGGTATTATTAGTTATTATGAGAAGAACATGATAAGATGTATAGTTAGATGTCTCGGTACTTTCATACGCATATTTTCTTTCACAACACTCGTCCGGACACGGTATGATAATATTACGCGGACGTATGTGTCGAATCACGACTGCGCTCGTGGTTTTTACTAACGTCAACTTATTACTATCGTCGAAGTGGCAGCTACACCACTCACAACACACCGACGCGGCCTTCGTGATTAATAACGTTATACTCGTAGTCGTATTACTATAAGGCGGTCGTCGTCTTGCCCACCGGCCACCCGTAAACGCCCGAGTTTCTACCGTTGCGCTCTGACGGCTGCGGCGCAAGAACCTGAACTAATACACACAAATCACCCACGTACGTGCGTGCGTCTATGGGTGTGTGCGTACGAGAGAAACGTATAATAATAATACATTATCGTTATTATTCGACGAGACGGTTTTGGGCGAGGGGAAAAGAACAACGTAGACGACGACGACGACTACGACGATGATACACGTTGGTGCCGTGGGACGTCCTCGTACGGCGCGCGCGGCTGGTTAGAAAGGCAGGAGGACGAAAAGGACGTGCATAGCGACGACGGTATAAGGATGAGACGGGTGCGGTGATTGCAAGGGCCGGACGAAAAGGACGCGTGTGGTGGCGACGGCGGAGGAGAAAACGATGCGGAAAACTGGTGGAGTGATGGAACGATGGCAAAAGAGATTTCGATGGTGCGTGTGTGCGTCCACGGGGAAAAGAAAATACGTGTGTGCGTGTGCGTGTGCGTGCGTGTGCGTGTGTGTGTGTGTGTGCGCGCGCGTACATGTAAACACACACATGTGAGATGGGCACGTGAGTCGGCGGTGGTCGGAACAGGGTGAGGTGAAAGAGGGTTGGTGATGTAGAGGAGGTGGAGGGGTGCAATTCAATTACACACCGTTAGCTCATTTAGTATTTAGCTGATGGTTGTCGTCATAGAAACACGAACGCGCGCAGAATCCACCTACCCCCGTGAAACGGCGGCAGGGCGCGGCGACCGAGGGTTGAGATGGTCGGGCGCGTAGGGGGTTGGTGGTCTGCGTCGAAGCCGAGAGGTGGCGGGTCGCGGCGCGAGCGTTATAAAAGTCGAAAGCCGGCGCTTCAGACGCGCACTCGACATCGGCAAATTCAGCTGGCTTCACACGTCCACGACGACTGCAACCGACGAAGGGACGATGCCGATGTCGAACTCAGAGTGCACACGGAAGCGACTTTGGAACCGAGTTGTCCTCCGGCCACGGGGTTGCAGCAGGACACGCACGGCAGACTCGACGACCATCCGGGGTGAGCATGTTTTACATTTTATTCTTCCTTACATCACATAATAGGCCGAGTAGGCCAAGAGTAGAAATGTTTTACGAAAAAACCACATCTGCCCGGTGTTGTAAAGTATTTGAATAAAAGTATTTGAGTAAAAGTATTCGAATACTTTTTTTTTTCTCATTCACGGTTACAATATTACGAGCGCTTTGCGATTTTAGCGTATTGTATAATTATAATTTATCACGTACAAAATATGTACACTCCATATTATATTTATATTATTATAACTCTAAGTATATTCTGAATATAACGACTACAGCTGTATAATATATTACAGTTAATTTATTTTAGCATTATCCGATAGTTATTATTTTGTTATTACAATAACAATATAAATACACTATAATTACGTCACGCTTCATATTTTAGTAACCATTTTATTTTTAACATTGCAATTAATAATTTTAGAGCTATCATAGTTTATACAAATAACTAATTATAAAAAAAAAAAAAAAAACGTCATGCTTTAGCCGATGGTAATTTTTTTTGTATTATCGTCAATATTTAATATAATAATATATATCAATAATATGATGTTGTGTAAAAATTATTATATTTAGGATCTTATATTAATTTTAGCGTTTTGAAAGTATTTACATTTATGGCACTCAAGTTGTTTTATAAAATTTAATAGTTTTCAAAAATATTTGAGTATTTACTTGAATACTTGTTTCAAATTATTCTTTACAACACTGTATTACGAAATAAGAACATAGCATACTAGTTTGCACCAACAAAATAATAAGAGACATATTATTACAAAGCGATTGTGGGTATAATTAATCGTATATTATAAAATATTTTTAGCTATTTTTTTACATTTTAGTTTTTCGCTAGACACAATTGTTTTTTAGTCTCGTTATTAACTGTTCACTCCATATTTGGCCCACGCAGTTATCGTTGCCCGATGAAAATGATTGTAGAGCCGTATTTTTATTTTTATTTCCAAGTGTGATCGAACGCGCTACTATAGATTCTCGCGTAATGTGAATAACGTGAAAAATATTTAATCACGCAATTTTATGCTTGAAGACTGTTAATATATTTACATATCCAATACGGCGTATCAGTGCTGATAAACGTTTGTTCGAATTCAATTTATATACAACTTTAACGGGTCTACATGCGTTTGCCGTTTACGCGGCAGAAGCGAAATTTAATTCACTTCGGACAATAATACTAATAATACCGAGAATAACATAAACCCGAGGCCGGAACTTTTGAACCGAACGCATAATATTATTATTGTACTGCAGCGGTACGCGAGCAACAAAAACATTAAGTGGCCCTTATTGTATTGTTTCTTCAATCGGCTGCTTCGGGGAACGTGGCAATAAAAACTTTCGGTCCCTTCGAAACATAAAACTGTTTCGACGAGAGGTCGTGATTTTTTTTTCCATTTTTACATCACGCGCACACATATTGTGTATATTACGCGTAATACACCGGGGCGCGCGCTTGAACATTTTTTTTTTTTTTTACTGCCCGATCCGTGGCGGCCGTTATTATTATTCAATCCGAGAACGATAAACTATATAGGCGCGAGCCTCTCCCCTAGTCGTCGTTAAACGAAGAGGGGGAAAACCAAAAGACCAATAATATAGGTTCACGTCGATACGTACCTACAACCGCTATATACATGTTGGTTACTAGTGGTCGGCAAAACGCGTAAGTTCGGGGTATACAGGAAGTCGACGACGAGACGATCCCACCTCGTACGCCAGGCATGTCAAACTCAAAGTATCAGGTGGGCCAAATATATTGAAAAGTTTACTATTTGGTCCGCACATAAAAATTTAGCGAAAAAATAAATATTTTGTACACATTTTTCAATTTTATTCTTTATGTTTACGAATACAGCAATTACAACTAAATTAAAAAATTAAAAAACAAATGAACATTAACATTTAAATAAAATATAAATCATACTAATTATTTATGAAAATATGTATAAGTGTTGGATAAATTACAAAAAAAAACATATTTATAATTCTTTTTAGACGATATTTGACATCTCTTTTCTCCCACCAACTTTTCAATTTCGGGAGAAATATTATTTGACGAAGCCACTTTTAATACTGCATTTAGATGTGTGTCGGTTAATCTGGATCTAACGGATGATTTATTACTGTTCATTAATGAAAAAAGTTGCTCGCATTGATAAGTACTACTAAACATAGGGATAATTTTACTAGCAAATCTTCGAGTTTCCACATATCGTATTGGCACAAAATTGTAAAAATCAGGAACACCAACCTCATTGAATTTATTTTTTAAATTTGAATCATTTTGAATCTCGATAAGTTCCATTTGTATACGTGTTGGAACATTGACTGCATCTATTGAAAAAGGAGACGTAAACAAGGCAAAACCGTTTTCTAAATATTGGAAATCTTGAAAGCTATTTTCGAATCCGATCGTCAAACATATAATTTTTTCTAAATATTTTTTGTCATCAGAAGATAAGACAGTATTATAATGTGTATCAAATAAACCATTCTCTAAGAATCTAAAATGGTCATTACGCCGTACGCACACCGGAAACTTGTGCGCATTACCCGTAGGTATTGGGCGCTGCGGTACGAGTGGTGTGCGCTCGTACCACCCCCGCCCCTCGCGCTGTCGACGAGCCCTCGGTACGCGCTAAAAGTGCAGTGCTTGACACGACGTCGCCCTCAGACTTTTCTCACGCCGAGGCCGTGCGTTTTTTCCTCGTCTCATCTCGCCGCGATTAAGTTCACGCGCGATGTTCTTTTGTCCGTCGCTCTCGCGAGACCACGAGGCCGGGGAAACGGATAGAGTGAGAGAGAGAGAGAGAGAGAAACGCCCCCCCCCACCCCCCGACTATTTACCACCAGCACTACGATTCGAGTGGTAAACAACAGCTATACGCCGACTCTTTTGTACGTATCGCAATACAGTGCACGTGTACAACGTTTGCCTACAATTCAGTGGAGGGCAAACTTTTTTAATGGGGGGGCCACAAAGTTTAAAAAATTCTAGAGGAGGGCCAGAATCATGGAAAAAATGCATTTTGCGTTAAAGCTTTGAATCATGATATTATAAAAACATTACGGCATTACACACAAATGTTACAAATTACCTTTTACCTTAAATAATAATTAATTTAAAAACTATAATTAAACTTATACACATAAGTACATCATACATATTATAATACGAAAACTCCGTTAAGGACGCACCAAACGGAGATCTGGGAAATATATTAATATGAACAAAAATATAAATTACATACCTATTATCAATCTATGATAAATTATCATAGTATGCAGTGGCGGTTATCCTATGGTGCATGTGTTGCTTGAGCAACATTTGGTGGGTGGGTGGGTCCCTGGGTAGGTGGTTGGATGGATGTTGGGTACTTGGGTAATTTTTATAATTATATGACTTATAATTAAATCAAAACAATACTAAATACAAGTTCTGGAATAAATCGGACAATAATAAATGCTATAAAACTGCATCGGACTGTTATAGCTTGTATTATTAAATATATTTCCTGATTAGGATTAATTTTTAAATGAGTTATAATGTTTTAACAATGATAACACCCAAAAATTGGAAAAATTTGTGAACCAGTAATCACTAATTGAATATTGGTAATTTGTATTTGCTAATAAATATTTGAAGGTGGGTGGGTCCTCAGAAATATTTTCAGCAACACATATTATTTTGAAGATAGCCGCCACTGATAGTATGTATCTATCTACTATCTAGTTCTAGTATCTACCTAAACCAAGCTGTGAGACCGTGCACAAACCGCGCCTATCCATTTATATCAGAGGTTCCCAAACTTTTTTTCCCCGTAGACCACTAGCTAATTTTTCTGTTTTTCGTAGACCCCCTGGTATTAAAATTTCATTTAAATTCACCAATGTGTTGATAGCTTTACAGTCATTACACGGAGCAACTCAGTTCAATAAGGGTTTGCTGTGGAGTAAACAGTTTTGAAATAAAAAAGTGATAAGTTTGTTTTTATATACACATTTCTTTAATAATGACAATATTTATTAAATTTTTTTAATTTAAAAATTAGATCTAATAACATAAAAAAAAACTTTAATGGAAGGGGTGAGTCTGATGCGTTAATATTAAATTTTCAATATTTGGCTTCAAATTAGTCAAGTTTAACCTTAAATTTCCTGTATCAGTTATTTCCAATCTGTTTCTCTTTTTTGTTAGAAGATTGGCGACCGTGCTAAAACTTATTTCCACAAACGTACAGTTATTCCGACGGTCAGCGCTGATATCATGTTTATCGTATCATGGATAATATACTATTATTGGTATATTTAATCTATGATCGTAGTCATTAGTGGCACGGTGGTTATTTAATAATTATGAGTTATGACCTATAAATTTACGTTTGAATATTTATCGTGTGATTTAATTTCATTTCATTTTTAACATTCTGATATTTACACTCGTTAGTCATTACTCATTACTCATTAATCATTATCAATAGTCATTTTTCGTTCACAATATCGCACACGTGTATACATAAAAATTACAGTGCATAGTTTATAATTCTCGTGGACCCCTATTTATATCTCATGCACCCCCCATTTTTTTTCTCGTTGACATAGACCCCTTGCCGGTCAGAATCGACCCCAGGGGGTCGATATAGACCACTTTGGGAACCTCTGATTTATATATTTAAAATTATTTTCTTCGTTCATTTTCAGAATATTTCGGGAATTTGTTTATACTATAATTTTATACTATCCATGTCGATGGACCCTCGGCGGGCCGGATTAAATACTTTCGCGGGCCGTACTTTGCCCATCACTAGCCTACATCATAGAGGTACCTACACGCGGACACGGCGGCGGCCCGCGCATTTATCGCACAGGGTTCGGGTACATTTACATTGCACGTCGAGTAACGATGTTTTTCCGGCCGACGTCCTCCGCGCGCCGCCGAATCTCAAACGGCAATTAATCGTTATTAAACGTGATTATGACGCTCATTTTTTCGATTAAATCACAATCTGTTATTATAAAATAATGCGTTCCAATTATTCAACGCGCAGCTACACGAGCTGCGTGACATATCGTTGTATTTATAATGTTGTAATGTTGCGAACAGCACCGACGATGTTTAATAATAATTACTATACAACGTTTTGTGCAACGAAAAACCGCGGCGCGGTCGCTCAAAAATAATCGTTCGTAATGGTTTATAATGAATCCATTTGCCGGGCCGTATTAGGTATTCCAGTTCACCACGCGTAGTGCGTGGTCGATTCGGTGGTAATTTTATAAAAATAAAACACCACGTATGATGAGTGATAACTGATTTGGTAATAGCAATTCACGATTTCGTAGAAAACAAAATTATTCGGCACCGTAAGTTGTTTATATAATAGCATTCTTTACACGTCGATACGAATCAACCAACATTATTTTCAATGTAAAAGTGTAGGTAAATGCTAAGGATTTCCGAGAATTCACACATTATATACAGTTTCATCATGAATTATTTGAGATTATTAAAATATAAAATAATTTCCCCGTCACAAAATAAACGTGTTTATGTACCATATAAAAAAACTATAATCTACAGCTGACCGTAGCTACATAATATTATGATAATGTGTTGCACAACCAACTCCATACTTAAACGTAAAACGCATATTCAAATGCTTCTTTAATGTGTTTTCTGCGATAATCTATGCTTATTTCGATTGATTGATGGTATTAAATCGAAAAACGGAAAACAAAAATAAAACATCACCATTATATTCCACGCAATGCTCAAAATATGACACAGAAACGAAATAAACTATGATTTTTAACAAGTATCAAAAATTAAAGTAAATGTACGCATTTATAAAGTACGAATTATTATTACCAGTATATTAATTATTTATTACTTCAAACTTAATAATTCCAACGAGTTTATTAATCATTTATTGAACCATTGAGATTATTAATTAAAAAAGCAGTATTATTGTTATTTCTATCGATCCAAAAAAACGCACATTATACGATATAAATAAATAAAATCTTAAAATAAGAATATTTACCATCATACGAGTCAAACATTTTTAACTGTATTTTTATAAACATATATTGTGTAGCTGGGTCAAACTATTGTGGCAAACGTCATAATATACTTATTTTTACTGCTACAATATCTCCAGTCGTAATAATTTATCGTTCATAATTAAAGAAATAATTATTCACAAGTCATTTAAGCCGTTCATCTACATTCTCAATGTCTTATCTGTATTTTCTCTCATAATAAAATATTTTTAATTATAATTTATACTATAGCATAATATTAGATAACCCTGAATAATAGTAAAGGAATACACAATAAGACAAAGAAAAAAAGGTCATTGTTATGCGGATGAAAAAAGGAAAATTACATTGATAAATAATTATTTGATATTCGAGAAGGACTTTGCTTGAAGTTTACAAAGTGGACATTTCTGTGTGGCCTAGTTCAGTTCAGTAGTTGTCATTTCGATAATCATAAGGTCATACATTTTATCTTTCAATTTCTTTCTAGCTTCATATTTTAATCTGAAGCGTCATCGTTTGGCTGCACATTAAAAAAATCCAAAAACATTACTTAAATTAATAATTACATATCGTTCAGTTCAATAGATCCCCAGCGGATAATTCGTTCTAAATTTAGTGGAGTAAAATTACAGTTTTTTTAGGGTGATGCCTTTTGCCATTTTTTTCAAAGCTTGGTGTACGATGCTCGTATGGTCCGTCCGTTAGATGTATACTTCTGAATGAGAAAAATAAATTTTATTTTGCATTTTTTGATAATATTTTAATATAAAGTCATTTTTTTCATTTATTATAGAGCATGTTAGGGTTTTCGGGGCGTTCTTAAAGTTTTTGGATCAAATTTCAAATTTATTTTTATGATTTTACATGCAACTTGATTTTTATATAAATATAACAAACTGTAAACTATGAAGTATGTGTACTCGTATAGTCGTATTATATTATTAGTGGAGAACAGAAATTTATTTTTATTCGAAAATCTAAAACGTTCTCTCGCGTAATGCAGTGTAACAATTCAGAATTTAAAGCCGGTAGAGGTGAAAAAATAAATGATCCAAACCTATTAAAATAGTATACGGAAATAATTGTTTTTCAGATTAGAAAAAAAAAATGTTTTTAATCACTTTTTTAATCAGTTTCATTAATTTTATCCAGTGTTATTTAAACTCTACACTTATATTATTAAAAATAAAAATAATTGAATTGCATTTTCTAATGCATTAGTTACATTTTTTTAGAGCACGAAGCCATTTTTCAAGACCATTTCTAGGGTTTTGTGGGGCATTGTATTCCCAGCCTCTATGAGTAATAATATTATGAATGTTGCGGTACACCTATATTATAGTTGTTGGTTTTCGAATTATTCGATTGCACCGGTGCAGTATCGGTTTTTTTGGACACTCGTACTCGTGTAGTGTGTAGCGTGTACACAACGTAATAGTGCACTAACAACCGCGTAAACAAATCGCGTAAACGACGCCGCGTAAGTCGCGTTCGTACGGAACTGTATGTGTTCAAAAGTTTTTCGGAAACCCGGTTTACGGTTATGTTCGCTTTGAGTGTTAATGTCGTCCGCCGGGACCGCGTGCACGCGGTGCGCGCTTACACGTCGTATATTATATAAGTATAACATGGTATAATGTATAGTAGTCGTACTTGGGCCACCCAATTCCCTAAAGTACTCCTCATGTCATATTGATTTATCAACATCATATTTCACCCGGTTACGTGTATTATACTCTTTGCGGTTTATGTCGATTCCTTTTAGTGCGCGCGTACACACCGAGGGTATAATAAGCAATATTTTCCCCGAGCCGTCGCATCGCATTAAGCGCACTGCAATGTCACCCACCCACGGAAATATAGTAATAATAATAACAATAATTATAATCAATCTATATTATACAAAAGGATAAACTGATGTATCAACGCACAACCTAAACACCTGGGTCTAGAGACATGACATTTTGCACGGAGCCTCCGGGGGTTCACTAAGAAAGAGTTTTCTAAATTCAACTCGTAACGAGTTTTTAAAATTTCCGATTCGTGTGTTGAATAATTGCGTAAAATACTCTCAATTTTTTACAGCTATATTATACATAGATACATAATCATATAAATGGTGTACACGGTCTGACTTTGGCTTTTACACATTTGGTATTATAACAGTACATATAACATCGTATCCGGTCTCTGCGCTGCGTCTACCCGACGATTTTCCCGATGATCTTTTTTTCATTTCTCAACGTCTCTTAACGAGCACCGCATGCATATTTATTAAACGACGCATTCGCGGGTACGCTTTCAAGGCTTGAATAATGGAACGTGTAATCTGAGCTCGCGGCTAGTAAGCTAAACGGGGCAACCGCTCCGTATACATGACAGTCTCCCGGTGTATAATGCTCGCGTTTACCTACAACAGTGCACTCCGAATGAGATAAACCCAACACTCGATTTCCGTTTGAGTCACGAACACTATCCTCACAAGACTTTATTTATTATTTCTTTTTTATTTATTCATTGTAAACAATAACCGAAAAGGTCTTGGAAAACTGCAAATGGCTGTAAGTACAGCGCGCCGAGTTTAGAAAAAAATTTTTGAAAACTTCAGCTATATATGTCCTTTCGATGACTTATTGTACAAACGATATTGCATCGTTTCACCGCGAAAGATTACAAAACGGAAATGTACCCGAACTCGCTGAACGCGCTACGCAGCGTGTGTACATCATAATAACAGACTGTTCTCATCATATTGTACAGCCGACGTCGTATTATAGTTTATGTTTTAATCTTACGACGTCAACAACCGGTGGAAAAAAAAATCAGCGCGCACAACTGATACGAATAGAATTATAATAATCGATCGTATAACAAATTACAATAACCGGTGTCATTTCTTATTACACGCGCCGTCTCGGTGTACACTCGTACATATCACCAACGGCTCAACGCTGGTCAATCGAACGCATAATGTGATCGTATTTATAGATCGCTACGCACGTATTTCGGAAGCGCGTAACAGTTATACGTTACTATGATGTACAGGGCTCGTAAGTCCATGCACTAGAAAATGCATAAATAAGCATGCATTCATGCACTAAAAAGTTCGAAAACATGCATTTATATGCCCTAACATTTTAAAATTATGTACTCAAAATATGCATTATGTAAAAGAATCATGGGCAAATATTAAAATAATGAGAATATATCCATTCATTTGAAAAGTATTTTATTCCTTTTAATTTTTGTACATTTGAACAATCAAAATCGATACTAGTGAAGCTTAAAGCTTTATAAGTTCCGCGCGGTACTGCGTAAAACGCAAACGCATAAAATCTATTTAGGTAGTCGCACGAGAATAAAAATAAATTAAAACAAACACTATCATTTTTTTAATGGGAAAGTAAATAAACAAGACATTTTTAAAAGATTTGTTTAAAAAAATTTTTTATGAAATAATATGCGCTAATAACTCTAAAAAGTCGACTATATGCCAAGTATGCCCTTACACGCAAAACATGCAAAAACATGGTCTATTCAACATTTTATCAGTATTGTTGTGAAACGGATTTGTATCTCAGTAAGCATGTTTTCCTGGGCGGCAAAAAAAAAGACATGCAGATGCGTGAACTTACGAGCCCTGATAATATACAACCGCGACGACATCGCACAATACGACTTGTGCTAATATAACTTCGTACGCGTGTACCGACAATAATATATCGTTACGTGTCATTATGATTTCCATCTGCTCGGCGCGATATAGCCGCGACCCGCTATCCGAGGTGCATGATATTAATTCCGGTGTATCGCACGCGGAGGAACGAATGCGGTGTCGTCTAGGAAGTCTGTAATGCGAATAATTCGATTAAAAAGTTTGCGAGCGCGCGGAACGGTTTTCAAGAATACACGTTTACACTCGGTGTACATATACTTCACCGGCAGCTCGCGGTGTACAACAATGTCGATATTATAACACCTCTTCGACTGTTACAATATTATACCATACGCGATCCCGATGAGATTCGATTAAAAGTTCTTGTACAATATTAATTGACGTTTTGCGCTGACAACGATCGGCGATGATAGTCGGATGTGTTCGATTTTTCTCGGTCGCAGCGTACTCGTGTGTTTTCCACACAAAATCCAAGACGAACGATCGCAGACGAGTATTACTATATCAACCGCATCTCGTACTTTTCGATTGCATACAAAATCAATGGCCCGGATATCAATTCCCTAAAAACCATCGAAAAAGGTTTTGAAAATAGTCAAAAATTCTCTAAAAAAATGCATTTTACCAACAAAACTTCCGTAAAAAAATGTCAAATTAATTTTTTACATTAAATGTATTGTCTCGTCAGGACGTCAGGTACCTGATTTATATTTTAAAAAAAAAACTAAACATTTATTACGAAAAAGAATAAAAACTGAAATTTGTAAAATTTTACTTGATGCGACGTGTTGACTTAAATTAATTATCTTTAGATAATATAAATTAGTTAAATTTAAATTTAAATTATTAGTCCTATAGTGTACAAATTTGCATTGAAAATAATTAAATGACCGAAAAAATGCCGAAGAAGTGGAAAAATATTGAAAAATGCAAAATAAGAGTTTCACCTTTGAAGTGTCTCTGAACTTAGAAAGCGTTGTCTTATCTAAAAAAATGCACTTTTCATTGAAATCCGGGACTTAATTATAACGTATTATCGTTCCATCTGTTAAAAAGTTCAGCAAGTGATTGTGCGATCAAAACGCAACATCATTTTTTCTTCGCTAATCATTCTGTACATGATAAAAAATCGCGAGCTCTGTGTGCCGTATTCTTGTCCGGGCAACAATAAAATTATGATTATTATTACTATTGTTCGATTTAGTTGGGTCACCGAGCACTAGCTGTTGCCGCATTGTCTCATCGCTCATACGCGTATGGTCATTAGTGAGTGCCCCAGGGCTCTTAAGTTCATTCCCTAAACAATGCCTAAATAACCATGCACTTTTGCACTTCAAATTGGCATGATATGCATTGAATTATTAAAATATGCATTTATGTGCATTAAAAATCTAAAATGATGCACTTAAACTATGAGAATTTAAATAAAAAATATCATAAACAATTTTCGAAATAATAATAATTATCCTTCATAACTGTTAATTTTTTCAGTTTATATAGGCCAAAGACAAGTTTTCCTTTAGGTATGATGGATAATTGCAAAACAAAGTTATTAAAATGTGTAAAATAATTACGGATATTGTTGAACGAACGTACGCGGCACGCTCACTGTAGTCTAGCTCTAGTTATCTAGTACACGTCACAATAACGACTGCAACTGTGAAACAGTCTCCAATAAACCATTGTTAAATTATGAGTATCAGGAATATAAGAGAATTTATTTTTCTAATTTTATACATTTTTTCTTTTTAATTGCTTAATGCGTACCCTAAACACTGTTGAACCGAATGAAATAATGACTACCTACTAGAATTTTACTTTTAATCATTTTATGTTGCGACCGAACTCTCGTTTTACATAGGTTATGAAAAATTATAAGTTATCGCTATCGATTTTTTCGTAGTATTTACATAACAAAAATTCACATCAATTAAATACAATGAATAGGAATATAAAAATTATGAATATTATGTATGCCCGGAACAATAGAAAATGTATAAATATGCCAAATAAGCGAAAAACTTCTAAATATACAAAAACATGCAAAATAAAACTTCACATATTTAACCGTGGTATCTTGAAATGTGTTCCACGTTATCCAGCATTAAATACAACTTAGCAAGGCTAACCTGCCATGGCATAGAAATCCGCGAGCTCCAGCACGTATAACGTGTCGTTAGGTAATCGAAAAACCATCGAGCAGCAGCACGAATAGTGATGGTATAAGTTTAATCAAATTTTTTTTTTCACTTCTTAGTACGCGCAATCGCGATCGCTTGTTTTCGCCGCGTAGTATTGTTTTATTAATCATATTATCTTATTCCGATGTACACGCGTATACTAGGTATTCGCCTGTATATAATATATTGTAATGAGTAAACGATGCGCAATATTATTGTTCAACCAATTGCAGGATCTCTTTTTTTCCCCGTGGAAAGAGTTTTTCTGTCGTTATTTATTCCGACGCGGCCCTCATATAATATTACAATACCAACTAGATTTTCGGGTAACGGTATTATAGATGTTATAACACCGTAGGTTATACAGACACGTACGTTATTAAGTTCACATTTTAGTATTAATTAGTTGTTCAATATTATAGTTTCATTTGCGATGCCACTAGGTACGTGCTTAACGAACGTGAGCTACGGTATGGGAAACACATGAGTCGCCGCGAGATGGTAAACATGTTCATTAAACTGATACAATAGTTGCACAGTTATATAAACATCGATCAAACGGAAAACGGGCGCGTAGACTTTACTATAGTTCTAATCTTAGTTTCGAATCTTAGATGAGGTATAGCATATGATGTTATGGCAAAAGGATTGCGTGCCCCATCATATTCGTCAACAGGCATAAAGATGGAAAACAATTCTGCAGCTTTCCTTTTAAAATTATGATATGGTTGATAATTTTATTACATTTGATAAACCTATGAATCTATAATGTTTATTCACGTATGTGTTTTTTGACCCTAAAGTACTTATTTTTAGAATATAGACAATGTTTATACGAAGGGTGCCGCGACTTATAGTAACTTATTGAACAACTTATATTGCTACGGTTGAAAAATGTTTGAGGACCACTGTATAGTATTAGTATATAGTGTCGAAGTGGATGTGTGAGGATGAAAAAAACCAAATGTGTAGAATACTTCATTGGCCCTTAATGGTCCACTAAGATTTTTCCGTAATAGGAATTATATCGGTGCACATTTAAAATTCTTAGTGATTAAAAAGTTTACCGTACGAGAGATTCTCGTGAAATCAAATAGAACAATATAATTTATTTCCGTGGAAACGTACCCGTTGATGCGCAATATGATTGTTGATCCAAAATCAATATTTTAAGCCGTTTCACTTCGAAAGAAGTTATATATTTTAAATTTAAAATCACACAAACATCTCACATATTCCGATTTCCATAAGTATTATAAGTTTTACCTTTAACTGCGCACCACAAAAACAAAAACTTGGATATTTGAAGTGCTTTTATAATGGAGTGCTCTACGAATATAAGCGGCTTAAAGTTTGACGATTTTGAAAACATCTCAGGGCCTAGCTCGCTTCAAAAATGAATAAATAAATAAATAATAAATATGTACACGACCTTTTTCGACAAAATCCTGTACAGTGTGGGCGGTTCAACAGCTTCCGAGTGTATGGCATAGGTGTTTGGACGTTTTCGAAAGTATTTCGGTCACTTACTAGAATACCGGGGTCTGAATTCGAGTCTGTCGTACCAAATTGACGTGATTTTGGATCGGATTCAAGCGGTTTGAAACACGCAGTTTTTCGATAAGAGAGAGAGAGAGAGAGAGTGAGAGAGAGAGAGAGAGAAAAAAGAACCGTGTGTATGCAGTATGTTGTAGCCTACAAAGTATTCATTTTATATGTACGCACGTGTGCGCCACCGTCCTGCAGGGAGAATAGCAGGAACTAATACAATTTACGTGCGTACGAACGTTGTATATTACAATGGTCCGTGTACGTATGAGCTTGTGTTGTACGCCGTGTTGTCAGTGTGCACGTAGAAAACCTCGTCGTGTATGTACATACATATCGTGACCCTGTATTATGTCTATACGCGTACATTGTCCCCGGCCCGGTGTCGTCAGCAGGAAATGTTTTTTATGGGCCTACAGGAATATTATTGGGATGATTAAAATACGAGGTACGGTCCCGTGTGGGAAACGGGGTCGAACCGATTATTGTGTGTGCGCGCGCGGATGCCGTGTACACGGTACCACACGTGTATAGTAATATACGTGCGTACATGACGTTGTATATTATTGTACACATGTGTATGTGCGTGTATTTTTTCGACCGGGCAAAGAGATGCAATTGAAATTTTTAACTTCAACGCCTCCCTCTACCCCGCCGTCGGCCCGTGGTGTGGGGTGGGGAGGGGACAATTTCCGTCGGAAACGGTTAGGTTGTGTGTTCTAACGTTATCACGTGGTGACATGTTATAATAGGACCTATCTCGCGTTATTACGATTTATTATAGTCAAGTCGCCGAGGACCCGGGGAGAAATCGAACGACGGGCGGACGAATGATGAACGCAACGGGGGAAAGGCGATAGGCAAACGCGTTATCATGGTATACTATCATACCGCACACGATGATGGCCGGAGAGTGCGTCGTGGCGGCGGTGTAGAAGATACGGGGAAGGCGCGCGGCTCGACGAGTCCTGCTGGCTCGGGGCGAAGGGGCGGGCTCCGGGGCGTCGAAAGGGTACGCGCACAGCAGTTCTCGGGGAAAAAAATTCCCATGATAAGACGAATCCGGACGCGGGGGTGCATGGGGGTGTGGCGGGGAGTATGGCGTTCTCCTCTGACCCACGCGTTCACAAAACTTCTATTTCGGGCCGCGGTTATGGCTGGCGATGTTTGAGCGCGTGTTCTGCCGGCAGAACAAGACATGGATTGACGGGCTGTGCGTGCTGCAGATAAGTTTCAACGAACGCGTGACGTGTGCGTGTAGAAGAGTTTTCATCTTGTACGTACAATAGATATACCATATACACACATCGACACACGCGTCTGCAGCGTATTTGTGTACGCACACGAACGCGGGGCAATTAGTTGGTTCGCGTGCGCTATCTCCGCGATCTCATCCGCTGCTGTCGGCGACGTGTTTGACGTTAAACTTCCTCGCTCGCACACATACCCATGTACTCGTATGTTATATACGAGTGTTTGACGCACGTCGACTAAAGTCCCCGACAAAGTAGTACCTCTTCGTCGTCGTCGTCGTCATCATGATAAACACGTCGAAAACAGTACGTGTGTGTGTGTGTGTGCGTGTGCTTGTGTTGCGTACAAAGGATACGTCACAATTTCCTCGTTGTTTGTGATTTTGCTATGAACTCATCAGCCGTCGAATGTTAACAACGCGCACTCACACATTGTGTGTACAACGCGACCGATGAGTTATCCGTACGCTCACGTGTTATGTACAGGGCGATTGTTTTAACGTCAATCAGCCGCGGTAACCGCGATGTGCCGCCGCGAGCAGTGCGAACACGTTTCCGGACTTTTCAAAAGATCTAAATGCGTTCGTCGGAAAACTGCTGCAGTCCCCGGTATCCATTATGTGCGCAGGGGTGGCGTGACAAGGGTTCTATGAGACACGTGTCTCATGGTTAATTAGGGGGCGGGTGGATGGGTATGCCCACCTATGGTGTTGGAAAGTTTTGTTTGTTAATTATTGTATAATATACAATAATATTATTACGTAATAATCGCAGGGCATGAAACGAACACCGATGGTTAAACTGGATAGCCGTTAAAAAAATATTAAACATTTTATTTATTAATTATATTGAATAGCGATGGATTATGATGACAAAAGCTAACGATAGTATTTTCCATTCTATTTTTACAAAAACATCGGTTTCGGAGTAATTTACTATACCAAGAACTAGTAATATAAATAGATTTTGGCGAAAAAAAATTGTCCTGGTGGTTCCTGACAATTATATTGTGAATTATTATCAATGAAAAATGTTCACGCCGCCACTGATTTTGTACACTATTGCGTTTATACTTTGGTACGCGCCGTGCCGCTATATAATGTGTCGAACGGTATAAATGTCGATAATACTATGAACTTTTGAATAATTATCCGCCGAAACTATTATATTACGAGGGTTCTATATTACCATGGAACTATCGAACATCTTTGAACTATCACCAAAACGAAACGGTTTTTTAAGATATATTTCGTCCAATTGTGCGTTTTTATAATAATATGTAGTTGCAGGTTTTCATTTTTTGCACTTTTTATCGCACTTGCACAATATTTATATCCCTGTGGACTCCGCTTTATTTGGACACTACATATTACCTCGTCAGTTTCTCACTCTGTACGACCGTCAGCGGTCACCTTCACACTGTGTTTTTAATATACAGTTCAATCGCATTTTTTATTTTTTAATGCCACGGGTTTAATAATATGCGTACGATTACCATACGACTGTATTTTTTTCTTCGAAACCCTCGTGTTTTCCATATTTTTAACGATTTTTACGTTTCTTGTACACAATACATTACAATAATATCGCCTGTAATATACGCGTTACGTATATATACGCTTGGCGCGCGAGGCGAATAGAGTTCATTCGACATGTAAACAGAACGTCCAGAATAGTAAGCATATATAATACATGTATTATTAAACTGGGTGATACGACACCACGATGTGTATTTCACTCGTATTCAATTTGCATGTATTATTCACTATAGATAATATTTTCTCCGCTCAGAGCACGTAGACTTTTGACCGACCACCATAGACGTGTGCACGGGGGAGGGGGTACCGGTTGTGCCATGGCACCCCCCGACATTTGGTAAATGTGGCCCTTGGATTTAAGTCTAAGAGTTAGGGGGTCCGTATTTAAAATTAAACGTAATTTATACTAAGATATTTGGTAAAAAAAATATCGTGTTTCGCAATGGAAAAATAAAATAAAATATTTTAAATGTTCGTGAGAAAACTTATTACGATGTAACAGCTATATGTTTTTGACTGCAAAAGAAGAAATGATAAAAAAATGTACTATTAACTATCTTGGAAAAAATATTTAAGCCCGAGGAAAATTATTCCTCGGTACTACGAGTATATTATGATATACCACAATATTAAAATAAAAATGTGTGTGTATACATTATGATTCATTAAATGTACGTGTTTTGTTAAGTGAGGGCCCAGATTAAGAAATAGGCCCAAAAATATTTTAGACCGGCGCCCCCTGAAATACAGGTCATGCCAACACCGCTCGTACTCGTATATACGCACGGCCGATCGATGGCGTTTCAACGATCGCGACGAGACGTATTTTATACATAATACAACGCACTCGATAAAAAACAAGAAGGAAAATTTCGTCTTGGCAGCATCACCAACCCGCCACGCGGAACGCTTGGTGAGGGCTGGGGGCTCGGCACGTGGATTGCTGCGTTTCGTATAATAAATGATACACCTCTATATCCATCAAACGGTTCGTTTTTTTTATTCAAAATCTCCTTTTGCATCAAGTGCACAAAACATATATAATACTGTGTAGTACGTTCAAATAACAATCAGTGTGCACATTATTATGCAGCAGCGACGTGCCGGCGACGTTTATTATTATGTATACGCGAACGCGGCAGAAACTTTGTTCGCGACAGACAATATATTATAATAAAACCACCGCCAGTGAAACGCTGCAGATAATATTATTGTCATAATGTAATCTGGTTGGATAGTATTGAAAAATGTAATCATTATATTCATGTACACGACCGCGGTAAGTGTTCAGCAAAATATCTAAAGTGACATTTTAAGACAGCAAAATTTGTACGCATGTTATGTTTGAACATTGTTTTTTTATAAACATTTTTTTCTTTTCTTTCTTGACGAATGAAAAAGACCCGTCGTCGCAAACAAAGGCGTCTGGCGGCAAAAAGATGATAAAAAGAAAATGATAGAACGCTTTTGTTGCACTTAAAACAAACAAAAATTTGCAAATTTTCTACAATATTTCTTTTTATTCTTAATCTGCTGCTGCTCTGGCCGTTGGATGTGGGTAATTTTCGGTATGGTAGTTTATTTTTTTGCGTTGGCGGGTTTTTGTTAGTAGCAAAAGCCGTGGTGACCTGTTTCGAACCGATGAAGGTTCTGACACTCCTTATCCGCGAAAACGGCCTTTTATACGGTATCATAACGTCTGACGTATCACGACACACAAGATTTTTTTGCCACGTTTTCGGTACTTTTGCCAGTCGGAAAACGGTTTTTTAACAGAAAATCGTCGTTTCTGTTTATGTTTCTCACCAGTAAAAGGAAAATAACAATATACGATTATGAAAATTATTCATTTTGACATCACTCCTAGGATAATAATAACTTGTGAATAATGTGCGCAGTAATGGATATTTTTATTCCTATGATATAGTTTATGAGTATATGATACACGTTGACATTTTCTCAAATCAAATGACGGTTTCGTACGAATATTACGATTGGTTTTGAAATCCGTCGGACGATAGTACGGACCGTATATCTTGGATATTTCAACTTACGGCAATGTTCCCGTGCATAACGTTTAATTTAATTAAAACATAATTTTATATTATTTTACGTATAGGTACGTATTACAATCGAATTCCAAATACATATTAGACACTTAATTACATTGACAATGAGATTTTATGAACCTTTATAATTTATTAAATCGATTGATTTCAAATTTATGTACGGCCAACTTCTGACAAAGTTCTGATACTATTATAAAGTGGCGGCCCGAATCCTGAAAAATGATAACATACCATTATACGTTCTCGTGTGATTTGATAAAACTGCTGTGGGAGATAAAAATCATACTAGCAGACTTCTGTTATCAGGCACATGAGTATATTTTCTAACGTTTAATAGTTTAAATTACAATTGTAAAACAATGTTATTTTGAATCTGTACATAATTTTTTTGAGTTTTTTTTTTTATAAACGAGAAAACTACAATATAATTTATCTCAGCGGCCCGCGGAAACGTACCGCAAATATATATTTACGAAAGTTGGAAGACTTGAACGGAATACTTGCATGAGCGCCGAAAAGACACGAGAACGTACTCGAACGGTATATTATGTACAACTTGTCATCGACTTAAGTCTGCGCGGAGTTATGACTGTCACGAAACGTTCTTCCTTCACAAAAATAAATATACCGGACACCCATATATTATATTACATTTCGAACGAAACATTTTCTGTGCACAACAATATATAACCGGTCTACGCAAAAAACCACCGAACGTACCTAAATATATATCTATATGTGAAACAATATGTATACACGTGTCACGTAGTAATCCAGGACAATGCGATTCGATCCTTTCGAATTACAATGTCGGCAGATCGACGCGTTCTCGATGGAAAAAAAGGCAAATCCTTTTTTTTTTTTCTACGAAAAAAACCTACATGCTACTGAATCACGTGTGCTCTGTAGCTGACAAACCGATAAACCGCTTTAAAAACGGTGCGGATACAAAACATACACACACACGATCTCGTTGATGTAAATACACACGATAAATGTATATAGGTACCATGTGTCGGCTTATACTCGTAGGAATGAACGAATATCGCATACGCACGCAGTCAGTGACGGAATTACGAGACTCCGAGTGAGGACACTTACTCCAAGTGGGCAAATACGAGGTGTAGCATTTTTCGCGAATTTCAAAGAATACGCTGCACGTAACACTATAGGCTCCTATACATACCTATATAGCCAACTTCCCTTGTCCCGGATGGTTAAATGATAATTATTTTATTTTCGGAATAAATTGCATGTTTCCATTTTTCTTTTCTTACCGAATCGTTTGATGAAAAAGTTCTCAGTGTTGTAAGATATTGTACAGTGCAAGCTGCCGTATATTAATTTATCTCGAGGTCTGAGAACAGGACGTTTATTAGTTAATTGCTTTCTACACATCGAGATTGGACAGAAATCGCAAATGGTCAAATGTACTGTTGCGTTAGTTGACAATACGGCTTATCGAAAATAATAAATTGTAATTATGACCGCGTTACAATACAATACAATGTATACATTTTACCGGTTTATAGTTTCCATTAATGTAGAAAAGTCGTGTAAAAAATATAAGGAATGGGTGAATAGGGGAGAGGGTGTAACCAGTTTTTCCTTAATTACGACACTTTATATTTCGCATCGCACACGTATTGTACATACTGATATAATAATACTATAATACTCACACGACACTGATTAGTAATTTATTATTTATGTATATAAGACACACACACACAAGCACGATATTGTAATACAGTTGTACGCGTTATCGCTGCTGTCGGCGCGGGGGGAAGGAAGTGTTTGGATTCAAAATATTGTTTTCAGACGATACAATAATTTTTAATACAACAATAATAATCGTTTGTCGAGCCGGGCCAAGCATATGCAAGTTAGTCGCGTCGCAATAAACGCGTCAGACTTGACCTCATCGCATATACGAGTCGCGGCTTCCGTCGCACTGCCGCCACCGCCGTCCATTTCCCAACGTTCCCACGTCATTTGATTGAATGAAAAAAAAAATTTAAAAAAAAAATCACACACGCCAGCCAGCATTAACATCCGACGCGATTAACATTAAACAATACCTGCCAATACATTCAGTGGCAGCAGCGCGGCGAATTTTTAGAAATTTAAATGCATAATATACGGAGCGATTGAATTTTCACACGCACGGAGTCGATTTCGTAGGTGTTCTGAACACCCGCAAATACAATCCGGAACAAATTTTAGCCATTTGGACATTTCGATGTGCAACCGTGTACATCGTTGATAGTGAATATTATGAACATTTACGTTTTACGGGAACGGAGTAATGCGCGGTAAAATTAATTTTGCGGGTTTCTTCCGTTACCATCGCTGCGGTTCTCTTCGTCGCGTTTATGTACGCTCGTATTTAATCTTTAACTGCACGCGCTATTATATTACTATAAATACGTTTAACAATTGATTTTGTCCGTGCATCAACGTTTTCGGAAACAGATATACTCTGACCAAAATCAAATCGGTGATTTTCGGGGGAAAAAATGAATAATATCTAAAAAAAAAAAATAATCAAATAGCCGATGGCTAGCGCAAGCGGGCAAAAAATAAAAAATAGAAATACGCACGTACACATAACTGTACCGAATAGTCGACAAGGAAACTCATAATAAGCGCATGATGGTACAACGTAAAATTTGAAATATTCACCCGGAAACGCGGATATTATTATTATTATTAAAATAGCGGACGTGACGATTTTTCGTTACATTATTATTATTAAAGGTACTTATTGCCGAACAGAGTCGAACCCATCGCCGCCGCCGCCACCGTTCGCCGGTCGTAGTGCACTCGAAAACACGACGGTGGTTAGATAACCGTGATTGTAGAAATACTAATTGGCGCGGACGTGGGGTGGAAGGGTGTTGGGTCGTTTGCGAACTCTTCGGGAAAATCTCGAAAGTTTTCTCCGCACAACGGGACTTTTGACGAAACTTTTGAGCGTCGCCACCACGTGCAGATGGCCATTATTGCGTTGGGGGCGGGGTGTATAGACAGACGCTCTTGATGATGTGTTGATTACGTATTGATATAATCATTTATTACATAAAAATGTACAATCAATAATATGATCGGTACATAATAATTTATATTGTTTATTGTACACGCACGTGCCAGCAACGCGAATGAACGTCGCGTCCTGCGATAAACTCGTATTTTCCGATATATAACAATATTATAATATTACGCTCGTCTAACGTTCGAAAGTCCTAACGTTCACAATGCACCCACGCCTAACGGCGCCCCGAACGGACTGAAAACCGGAAAACAGTTTCGAAACTCGGCAGCGATTACAATATACTGCACGTATACCGGAGATAATATGCGCGTTCTCGACCTTTTTCGTGTCACTGGTCGCATATATTTTCTATCATACTAGCTGCATTCGGAAAAGCTCGACGAGTTTCGTCTCTGTAGATTTCACTTCGCCGCCAGCTGCCGCCGATCCGATTCGTTTTGATACGCCTGGTTATGTGCTGCACTGCAGTTGATGAACGTATATGTATAATACTAATCAACCGTTTCAATAACCCGACGCGACGTTCCGCTGCATAACCTTAGAAACGCTCGTTCTTCGCAGCGATACAGCGAGTTTTGCGTTTTTATAATGGCGGTTGGAGTGTGAACTATTTTATTCCTTTTTTTATCGATCGAACATCCACGTGATAAATCCCTTTATAATAGTACGTCTTGTATTCCTGTAGTTTTTTTGTAACGCTCAAATCGAACAATCATTCCCCAATCACATGACGTCACAATAACCTAACCTGGTAACACTGACCAGTTATACGTGTACACTATGTGTACGCGTAGGTACTAGACATGATATGAAGGGGTCAGTGGATATAAGTTAACTGACGTTTTTTTAGCATTTTATAACACAAATAAAGTTTTATAGTGTAACACAACGTTACAACAAAATTTGATAAAATTTTGATTCGTGGTTTCCGAGGCAATCAATTGATAAAGGTGTTGTTATACGGATTTACCACTATTTGTAGTGGCAAAAAAAGGCTGTAGTGCACGTAAACGGTCCGTGTAACAAAGTGATAATGGATTTTAACACCTGTATCCCGGGTATTATGGCAGTTTAATATTTGATTGGAAAAGTAGCGTTCGTGAACGATTTCAAAAATGTCCGTTAACATCCACTGGCGGCTTTAATTGTATTGAACGCTATGAGCGTGGTTCCACGGGTCTCTCGTCAACAGCAACGGCGATGCCCGTGCGCGACTTGACGACCAAAAGCCGACTTTAAATAGTTTACGCCCAGGACCCAGTACGTGCTCGTCGAGTTACAGCTGCAGACGGACGACACTGTGTACGTGGTACGAAAATGAAAAACAATTACAGTGTATTATTTGTACACACTCGAATCCGGGTCGGGTACCGTACAGGCTCTGTTCGGTTATTACGACGAAACGGTCGTCGTGCCCCGATCGCGTGGGAGGTGAAGGCGGGGCGGGCTACAGCACAATAATGTTAGATTACAATATTACATGTACGTATACGGGACGATACGCTTTTCGATATCGCGCGCACGCGTGCACCGCTGTTTAATAATAATAATAATAAACGTAATTGCACCGCAGGACCCTCTCTAAACCCTTCCCACGATTGACGTGATATTTGAACGCGTCCTTCCCGCGTGATGATGCGCACCGGAAACAATCAGTTCCATAATCGGTGCTGTAATAATACTTAATAAACAATAACGCGTGATGTTTATATTAATATTATAGAAGCATATAGAATATGAAAATAGTTTATTAAACTCACGACCATGATATACGCGAGACTCTCATTCGGCGGCAGCGCCGTTATAGTGTAGTACTTGTGTCTTACTACGGACCGGTACATAATCACGTATGACGCGCGAGGTGGTCGAAAATCGAAATCCTTGCAAAAGCGGAAAAGTTCAAAAATATAATCGCGCCTAACCTGGCGGTGAATCGACCGGCAGCGCGCTTTCTGCTTCTTGTTTACCCTCGCCTGTTATTTCCCAACTACGCACACTATATGATGGGGTCGGTCACTGCCGTCCTCCACCCTCTCGCGATCCGGCAACTTGCCACTAGCTAGCTCTCGCATGTCACCCTCGACTCCGCGTCCAACCATCCTGGCGCGGTCTTACTATCCCACACTTTTCATTCGCATCGACCGACTTGTACGTGTTTGTATACACCTACGGGCTACGATCTCGAACATGGTTTGCACCTCATTACAATCCTTCACCGGAAAAATTGACCTACGGAATTCGTAAATATACTCTTGGAATAAAAAAGAAATAAAAAAAAATGTGAGAAATACAAACGGATAATTGAAATAGTCTAAAACAATAATACATCAAATGCTATAGATACACGCACTTCATGTTATATGCGAGTAAATGGTTCTTATGAAAACAATCAAAAACAAATTTTACTCATACATATAAAAAACTGACAGAATTCAATGAAGTAAATCGCTTCAAATCGAATACTTGCCCACAATACACTTGAACATAAAATAGCACAAGCACAGAAAAAAGAACGCTTCAGACCAGTGTTAATCATAAACAGTGTTTGAGTACCGTTTTCTTAGTGTCGAATACTGTTTTAAATATAACTGTATATACTGTTATTCAGCACTTTTGCTTGGAGAACAATTATTTATTCTCTGTAGAAACAAATTAATTTTGATAAAACGTAAAATATGGCAATGAGTATACTGTTATATTATACCATTATCGACTCAGTGCGTTTATATTTCTCGTTTTTCATTGCCCGCACCATACAATATACTGTTAGATTCGCATACCGCTGTGCGATTTATAGAATGGAGTTTTACAACTGTTCGAAGCGTTTCGTTTGTTTTTTATCGTCGCCATAGCGGCTCTCTCTTATTTATCTATTTTTTTTTTTTGTATTTTTCCATGTTTGAGTGAACTTGGTAAAAGTATTCGAGAATTTAAACTCAAATACACTTCTGAGAGTTTATATATAGACATATAGTATCCGAGTGTACTATTTTAAATATTATTTTCGAAAAGCATTCGAGTAGTGCTCGGAGTACTTTTTAAAAGTATTTATTTACAACTCCGCGGTGAAACACCTTAGAAATGATAAAAAAAAAAAAGGAAATGGAAAAATATGGAAAAATGTACGGAAAAAAATGTTAAGTAATACGAATTCCTCGCGATTCGGCAGGACGGATTGTTATGCCCCACATGTTCCGCCATTTTTAGATAAGCTTAACAACAACAACATACGAATACTGCGCAATAGTGTTATGGCATATGCGAGCCCTTCATCGTCGTGATGATGTATGCTCGGCACGTAATTGCATTATATATTGTGCGCGATGAAGGGTGATGAAAATCGCCCACTCCTCCACGTACGGATATTTTTGAAATTAAAAACCATTTATACCTCGGGGAACGAGGGGTAGGTAAACACGGCGTGCACGGCGTTTTCCACGGTGAAAGTTCGATGATTTGATACTGTTATGTGTATATTACGTGACATTGATTTCTAAGTTTTAACCGGTCTAAATAATTCTTATTTTGCGCGCTGAGGTCGCCTTACCGAGCGTTATACTATTTACAATAAGAGCGCTGGCAAGAGTCTCCCTATCGCGGTATCCGTGCATTAGGTATAGCGTTCTTGGCGTGCGCAGACGGATTCTTTCGAGGAAAAAAGTACGCGAGAAACACTTTATTTTTTTTGTACGAGTTGGCCAGAGGTGTATAACAATATGTGTACGCATCGTTTTCGTCGTCACGTAAAGTTTAATTCGTATCTCTGTACGATTATAACATATATATATATATATATATATATAGGTAGTATTCAGTTACAATAATATACTTCAGAACGGTTTTCGCGACGTGTTTCTGTTATCCGGACGGACGTACTATAATAGCCTATAGGTATAACTTTCCTCGGCCCCCTCGACCTTTGTTTTCTTTTTACGGGATTTCGAAAAATTCAATCGCTCGGGATTTCGAAAATTAATTCCAAAATACCGCGTATATTCCGGGTATTTTATAGCGAGTGCTTTCGGCTATTCGCTGTACAAATATTGCGTCCATACATAATGTCGGATCATCGCGACTAATGGTCGGTCACTTCGGTAAACTGTAATAAAACATAATGCAGTGCTGATAGCCGATTCCGATTGCTTGTTTATTCTAATTGACGTGCTCGCATATCCGTATACATTATTCGGTACACAATACAATGTAAACATATTGTCATTTGCCGTATTTGTTTTGGTTTCAAAATAAAGAATTCTGTTTTAATGTTATTCGCGCCTCATCTCGCGTTCAAAAAAATATAATACTCCGGGTCGACAGTTTCAGAAGTATATAGAATTTATAATTAATGTATTTTTATTTATTTATTTCTTTTGTGTTCTACTAGCGCGTGAATTATTTAGTCTCAACCCTGGGCGTAAATAATTAATAATTGTTCACATATTCAACAAATTTGGGAACTTGTAAATTGCACTTTTCGTTATTTTTAATGTATATTTTAATGGGGTTTTGGAACATTAACGCCCGAACTCTGTTTTAAGCAAGTTGCAATAACAAAAACGTTTTTATTTTTATTATAATGATAATAACTATTATTATTATATATGAAAACGGGGACGTAGCCTAACACAAAGTAATTACGACATGTAGGTGAAACATAAATACTAAAAGCGAGTTATTTATTATAATAACTAACGACTAATATTGAGTTAAAAATGTGTCAACTGTATAGGTTGATTAGCGCTACTTTATGCATATTATGGTAGATTAACATTTTCTTCAACAACCATATAGTTATCATGCATCAAGTATGGAGTATAATATCTCTGTGGAACTTTCATTCCTTTTACCGTTACCAATATCATTATTTATAACTACTTATATCAACGTGTGTACACGGTGTATTAGAAAACGTTGGTTATTCGATTTTGATATTTTTTGCACTTTGTACATTATTATTATTTGCAGCTGCGTGCACCGCTTTGATGGTATTATACCTGCGCGTAAAAACCAATATATTCTATTCTACACGACTTGAAAGTGATATTTTCATCCCCTATTTGTCGAAACCATCACTGCGCTGTAGGGTGATGTGAATAATGATAATCTGTCAATTCGACTTTAAGCTTTATACATGAAAGAGCATGATGCTGCTATTGCTGCCGGTGCGCAATGTGTCGTGCAGAGGCGGGTTTTTGATTAACTACTGCGTTAGTTTATTTTTAAGAAATTACATTTGCAGTATACGACCAACCCTTGTTTATTTATTAATTTTCACATTTTTCCCGCGGCACTGAAAAAAGTTAGAAAATAACCATGCCTTGTATCCTCTTTCCCTTTTTCAACGAAGCTCAATACATTTTTCTTCTTTTCACAGAAGTACAATACGCGTGTTCTGTCGCTTTTCCTCTAGTCATAAAAAAAAAAAAACCATCTCATGGATTATATTACACACACACACACACACCTATCACACGTGGTCCAAAACACTTTCGTCTCCCGTGCAAAGTGTAAAGGCAAACAAGCATTGTACTGTACGCGAAGCACGCACACACGGTTCGCATGACACCCTTATCCGCCGCCGGTGCTGCCGTTAATTGCGGTTATTCCGTGAAGTTTTCTCCGAACGAACACGAACCGGCGCTGCACCGCGGTAGCATAATAATATTGTAATCGCCTTTTCCGCGGGGCTCTGCTCTTTTTCCTTTTTATTTTTTTCTTCTTTTCGACGGTTTCGCTAGCACCTATACGTGTAACATTATGATATAACTCGACGCTCGTAACACAACTGCGATAATGCATATTAAGTTTACGCTTCGAACGCGTTGGAAAGGGGAAACGGAGGGGTTACTACACGTCGAATTACCACACGATATTATTTTAATTTATGCAGTCCGATTTTTCATTAATTTACGCGTTTGCTCGGGTACACGTGTACGAGCCAACATATTTTCACTGCACGTCCGTCTAAATCATATTATTTTAATTTTTTTTTCGCGATACGTACATAATTTCGTTAAACATCACTGTTGCGTAACTCGCTCGTTCACGCTGTCCGTTCGCAGCATATATTATACTTGTACACGCACGTGTATTCGAACTGCGGCCGGTAGAAAAAGAAACCCGTTAGCACAATAGCTATATTATGTATACTCAAAGTTCATTATAGTTCATTAACTGTATGAATTTGAAAACTAATACTATACCTTTTGTCCCCCCCCCCTCTTTTTTTCTTTTTCTAAATGAAACGCGTTTCTTGAAATATATCGTTTGAAAAAAATAACACCATTGCTGCATAGTAAAATACGAACAAAACAAACAATTATGTATAAGTAATACGATATAAACACACTCGCGTATGCGGGTTAAGTACACAGTAGTATCGCGTATACATTGTTGATTTTGAAATTGGTCATTCGAGCGGATCACATGTGGGATCGCGGGGCGCGATACTGCTCGGAGAGGGTTGTTGTCGCGTTGTGAAAGGATATAGCGTCTTAAGTCCCTAACTAACTAATTCGCTTATTTCGCCCGGTAATCCTATACCCTCGAACGTTAAAAGATTAATCTTCACGACGCCTGCCAAGCGTATATAGTGTTCTATATGTATATAAATTACGCGTGTACATCGTTTTTACTTATCTTCGCCCGCCGACGCGACGGAAGACGTAGCGATCACGTTTCGATCCAGAATACAACACTATATCGCGATAATGCGGTTATTAAAAATTCATTTAACGCCGGTGCTGTGTACAAATTCAATATTTATAAATGACTCGGGATGGACGGCTTGTGTGTGTGTGACTCGTGACTGAGTAAAGGAAACGTGAGGGATCGAAACATGTGTAGAGGTGGACTGGGGCGGCCGACCCCAACATGTGTAGAGGTGGACTGGGGCGGCCGACCCCAAATATTTATAGTTGAGAGAGAAGACAAGAAGAAGAAATTACGCGGTAATCTAATAGCACGAGAGCACACATGTGCAAATTGTTAGTGATAATTATTATTGTGATTATTGCTGCAGCGATCGTCAAAATAGTGAACTGCGGTGTTCTATAAGTATTTTGTTTTCCGGCCGAAATGCGATACGATCTAGTACCACAGTATACGTCAAATATAACACTATTGAGTCATCTGCAGCTGCTGTCCATTTTTTTTTCATCTTCATCCTCTCCGATAACGTTGTTCGTTTGGATTGCGTTCAATAACTCGATAGTCACAACGATCGGAGTTATTTATTAGACACATAAACGTTTCGTTCTTCAACCGCAGCGGCAACCGCGTGACCTTTGATTTCCGAACTCTGAACAGCGTGGTTCTTCCGAATACTTAACGCGTACATACCATAATAATACGTCGACCGTTAAAATATAGAAAATGGTGTACAACATTATAATATAATCGATGACATTAATAATAGCAATGCGCTGCTGTACGGTATTTGCGGTGCGTAATAATTATCGCTTCTGAACAGTAATTGGAATAACTAATAATATACCTATAGCGGTCGACTGATTTTACGTTTTTTTTTTTTTGTTTTTTTCATTTTTTTTTTACGAGTTGCACGTGTGCTGCCACACAGTGCGTATTAAATTCTATTAACTTATTGGTTTATTGGACTGTTTGCACTTTTCGTTCGTATCCGTGTGCATTTTCGGAAGGCGCACGGGTGAACGCGCGTAGGTAATATCCGAAATTGAATTTCGACAGACGAGCACACCGGGTTTTATGGGAAAGGGTATATAGCGCGCGGGTAATGCGCGGCCGACCACTCAGAGAAAATGTCTATACACGTGATAGTAAAAAAGAAACGCTAATAACGATCGTGTGCACTAACAACATTTGTACGATATGGGAAACAATTTTTTTTTTTCTCTCTCCCCCCGGAAAAGTTTCAAGCGAACGCGCGCGCGCTCGTGTCCACGGGACGAGGGTTGTCGGCGGTGGTCGCGCGCAGCCAGCTCGATGCGGGTGGGTACACGTATAAGTAAATTGCTTTGGCCGCCGGACGAAAAACGTAAAATGTAATATATATAAAATGCACACGAGGAGAGTGAGGTATATACGGTCGGTGCGGGATCCGTACACATAATCGTGTTAGTTCCCCTTTTTGCGACGCACTTATAACACAGTAGTAATAGTAATAGTAATGGTAATAATAACAGCAGCAACGCGGTCTCCCCGAAAATAATATATAATAATCTTCCGTTGCCCGCATGGAGTCAATTGTTTAGACCTTGGCGGCGGCGGCGGCGGCGGCGGCGGCGGCGGCGGCGGCGATGTCGTTTTAAGACAATTGAGTTGAGTGTATATTATTTATACATGAACGTGCACATATATAAATTGAATTGAAATGTATCACGACGTGCTCGTGTATTATTACAACGACATTTTGTTCCCCGAATGCAACCCGACGCGCCACAAGCGATTCGATTTGAAAACGAGAACGGCGACGTCTTTAATAAGTAATGGCTGGTGAGCAACAATAATGTACGAAACGCGACAAACGGACGCGATGCCATTTGGTGATGCCGAAAAAAATATAAATCGCACAAATAATTATGCTGAAGCCGTCAGTAGAAGACTGAACGTGGAAATGGGTGTTAAACATCCGAGTTTGAGGTCATTTACTTCATGTCTTCAGGCCCGTACTGGTTGCCGTTACGGGTCCGATTACTGCAGCAGCATGCGAGGGTGTTTTTTTCCGCAAACCTCGGTTTACACTTTACGGAGTGAATATTTTATAATATTAATCTACTATTTATATTCTATAACAGAAGTATTATAATATTATTTTTAGTTTTTAGTTTACAGACCACAAGGTAGTAGAGTAACTCTAGCATTGCTTTGTCGTATTTAAAAATAAACAACAAAATCTCAACTCGATGGGTTGTAAATAGGAACCTTTTTATTCATTTAATTTTAAACATTTTAATTGTAATACAATTAAGAATATATGCTTTCATTATGATAAAAATTTAACATGAACAATGTGCATGATTTAGAGAGAAAGCGGTCTATTAATGTCTGAACTTGACGAACAAATGTTTTAATAATCTTATTTCCGTCGAATTGACTTAGAATATCACGTATGCATTGCGTTAGAAATAAACACTCTACATTTTCCTGTGAAGTTGTGGACCTTAATCTGGTCTTTAAAAGTTTGAGCTTAGAGAACGAACGTTTGCATGGAATATATTTACTTGTGCGAGTTGTAGTGTGGGCAGGTTTTCGTTTGTACTGTATAGAATACACGTTAAACTCGGTTAATATGCGCAAAGCACATTTTAAACATTTGTTACATGCCTCAACTTTTTTACATTTTTGAGGCTCGTCGCCAACCCATTCTGTTTCAATATTAATTTCGTCTAAATTATCGTATGCATTGTGCAAATCTGTTTTGCATATTGATAACAAAAGATATGAGTTATTCTTTGAGTTTACCTTCATCTATAATATTGACAATAGTTGTCAAATTTTTTTAGTGTATTTGGTGGAACACCATTCTTCTATATGTCTTTGAATCTGTTAAGGTCAACACATTCCAATCCTAAATAAAGTTCTTTGTGCATTAAAAAACGATTTTATGATAGGTAATATTGATGTAGTTAGGTAATATGCCTCATATCATTGAATCGTTGAATTTTGAAGAATATAATTTGCATTTTTATACTGCTCCGATACCAAATTTGCATTTATTTTTATCGAATTACATTAATTAATAACATTAATTACATTTTTAAATTATTGATTTACTTTAATGTTTATATTTTTTGGCGGCCAAATAGCATAGCGTCCAAACGGCCGCGTCCAATCGTCCCAGACCGTATAATATAATACCTTTACCACCGTCATCACCTTGACACGAGGCTGTTATGTCTTAAACATACTCAACGGCAAAAGCCGATTCGTATTGTAAACATTTAAAAATTCGAACTTTTTTTTGTTGGGAAATTACATACCGCCGCAGACTACGTCGTTGTACAATAACATCGTAGGTATTATAGCACTATTACAGCCGTATAGGTAACGATATTGTTGTTTATTGTGTACAACTTTCGATAAAAACATAACGATACTCTGTTTGCATATCGTTATATCAAATGAAAATGTCAAATACAATAGCGGTGCTGCGAACATTTTAGTATTTTACGAAAAATAAATATTATTATATTATCAACGCTCGACTTAGCGCCCACGGTAATAGTTTAACAGTTAATATTTCACTATATCCGCGTATAGGTACAATTTTCCAATTTACAAGTAAAATTAACAAAAACAATGATTATTTTCCATTATAAACACATCATACGTTTTGCTGTAAAATAAATCTAATTTTTTAAGCTTTGTTGCAGGTATTTCTCTTATTTTTATTCTATTGCACATATACTTCATATTATCTTAAAATTTAATTTTTCACATATTTTTGTTTATTACATCTAAAATAGTTTGTGATATGTATAAAAAACTACTGTTCTATACAAGGGGAGGATTATAAAATTAATGAATATTTCTTATGGAAAACTGACTAAAAATAATATTATCAACTACCTAATTTATTGTCATCTGCTTACGAATTTAAGCCGTAATCGTGTCTGCAGTGTTCAAGCGTTTTGTTTATTCTCAGCAATTGAACTACCAATAAATTATTATTACTCATCCAGTGACTAGTATTGAAAACCTATAACAGTTAATCAAAACGCACAGTATCACATCACATTTCAAAGAATGTTTCTTTATGATGAAAAAAATAGCGATAGCCCGTGGATAACATAATATAGCTCTTAACAGCAAAAACCCATCTTGAAAGTTAACCCAACGAAGTACAATTATTTTTTTTGAAAAAAAAAATAGCAACCCTGAACAAGCAAGCTCCATGATATTTTAAGCAGATTTTAATTTCCGTTTCAAATGATGTGAATATAACGAACGCTCCCGGACAGATTAATAATCAAACATGGTTATCTCAGCGTCCGCGCTTTCGTGGTGCAGAATAATTATTATATATTATTAATAAGTATAATAAATTGTAACGTAGTCTTGCTACATCCGGAAAGCGGTTATAGTAGAATATTATCTTATGTGTATTATTTTTCTTCGATCTTCGACGAACGAAAAATACTCAGAGTTTAAACTGTACAATAGCTAGTAGACAGTAGTTACGAGAAAACGTGTTTAAATGTCGTGTAAAACCGCGTGAATCATTTCCCGTCGAATCGCCACGTTATTATGTATTTTATAATACTGTACACGCTATAATATGGCCATAGTATTATAATTATTGTAAATTATGATAATGACGGCTGTACAACAATACGAAATCAGCTTAAGCCGAGGATTATTAGCATTTCCCGACGTGGTTTGTGCACCAAACCTAAACAAATGTACGGTTTACATACGAAATTAATTTACGATACACAATATTTTACCTTCGAGTCGAATGGAAATATTACTGTGTTTGAGCGTTTTAAAAAAGTATGCCCAAAAAAAGAATGAATCGAATACAATAGGCAGTAATTTGTTATGAGCTTATTAATTTATATATTTTGTTTTTTTTTATACCGTTTATTATTCCCGGTTCTATTTATACGTAATAATATTGCCGTTATTATCACACTTTCAACATTTTTACAGCAACTAGAAAATGTATTAACTACATACCTAATAATTAATATACTAATGATAAAATAAGCATTATTATTGGCTGGCAATTTAGTGAATCCTTTCATTTGTAACATAATATTATAATGTTGAATTTCAAACTAGAATGTATTAGGGATTTTTTTTACGTGGTATCAATGATTGTAATTTATAAATATTTATTTTATACTTATTTGCCTAAATGGTACTGAACGAATATAAAATTTGAAATCGTAATCAATGACGGCGATATGGAAACTATGTAAATTGGCTATCGCACATTTGCTCACATTCTATGCATTATAATTCTATAGCAATAATTACTTATCGATTATTGATAAAATGATAAAAGTTATAGAAAACACAACGAATGGATTTAACAAGGATTTTGTTGTAATGGGATTCCAAAATTGGCCTTGAGTTGAGTGCAAATAAAACACGTAATCACCTTATAATACCTTATAACTATACGATAAAATGACGACCAAATATTATATTAATTCTGCGTTGTACAATAGTTCTCGTCTCAGTCATAATGATATCATCATACAACCTAACCGACGACGAGAATCCGACTGTACGACTCCAGTGTACAGCTACACGATTTTCCTTTAACTGCCAGATGCTACGTCTACGGGCTCAGAATTATTATAAATTTAAAAGGCACCCGCCACTATTATCAGAAATCAAACACAGACATGCTGGAAAAATTAATTCTCTGAATATAAAATTCATAAAATTGATAAAAATAATTTATTTTTAAAAACTGCCATCAGCATAACTGTCGATATTTTGTAGCACGTTTATCCCGATTTCTCCCATGTAAATACACACTCGTATTCACTTCTAAATAACAGGAAGACAATGATCAACGTATTATTATAATTCAGATAATAATCAAGTATAAAATTATGTCGTGTTACAGAACAATGAACCGTTAGCTGCTAAATATTATTCACAATTTAAAAAAACTTCTAGTACAACGAATCACCATTTATATTCTTGAACTGTAAGTATTTATGAATACAAGGTATACATTTGTATGAAACCGATTGAAAGCTTCAAAAGAAAAAAAAAACCAGCTATTAGTATAACCTAACTTTGAATAAATCAGCCTGATCGAATTTATAGTCTACAACATTCTGAAGACACTTATTAAAACATTATCAACTATCAACAAAATTGAATACCCAATACGTTATTTTATTAAATTATCTTAAATAATAAGTCAAAAAGTAGGCAGGATCGGAACACTCCGAACACGTCTTGTTCGTATAAATTGTTTTGCATTAATATTTAGATAACATTATTATAATGATTATATATAATATATTATACAATATACAACAACGTGTTCGCGTTCTAGCATTTATTCGCGACCGGATGAACTTTTATACATTATACGACGACGCGGTATTATAATGACGGATTAATAATTTTTATTATTCTCCCTGGACAAAATGTTATAGTCGAGAAGGACTAAAAACACGATCCCTCTACTCTACCTCTCTTTCTCTTTAACGTATACTGTTTTTATAATATGCCATAATTAAAGCCGGGATGTTGATTCGCAATAGAACCTAAAAGAGAGTTGATTAAGAAAAACTTATTCATGCCTTTAACATAATGTAAATGCTCGAAGCCTAAATGGTTTGAGTTCGAATGAAATTAATTAGTACATTAATACATAATGTTCAAATCAAATGAAAATAACAACAAAATCGATGTTTGATACAGCAAGATTTGCATATTATGCATATAAGGTTACGTTGTGTGATTTGTGATTTTATCACGTTTCATTTTCAATTAGGTACGTGAAAAATGTTTTTAAAACTATCTGAAACCCGTAAAAACTTGAGTGAAAAACACAGGAGCTTATTCGATGGAAACGTTAACTATATTATTATTGGCTGGAAAAGCGTCATATTATTATGCACCTAGAACTTTCCGTGGAAATAAAAACGCCCAAGTCATCGACATCCGGTGCCGAGCGATAATAATAATATTATAATAACGTAGTATACCGTTTGTGGCTCGGAGTGTGCCGGCGCGCGTACCGCACGAATAAACTTCTCATCTGTATTCAATGCGGTAGCATTCCGTCGTATCAGCAGCGCGCACTGTTCTAATGAAATGTGTCGCGAATTAAACAATATACCCATCCGTCTAAAAGTGTTAAGCCTATTTAATTCTACGCTGTCTAGACCATTGTGTGCATAATGGGCATAGACACAAGGTTTCGATAAAACAAAACAATTAATTTTGAAAAGAAGAAAAAAAACAATCTATTTTAAACACTTTTTAACTGTCTAGAAAAAACCGTTTAATTTTTCCTTTTAACTATGAGATGTACCTCGTTTGCTTATATAATTTCAAGACGTGATAATAATATTATGTTCTTTGAATTGAAAACAAATATTAGTGAATAAAAGTAAATACATGGAACATTGGGATCGAAAAACAAATACATTTAGCAGAGAGTCACTAATTAGTGACTTATTAATCTGTACTAAATCTTAAATCTATATATTAATCTTATAGAGTATTTAACTGGATTACATCCCCATAAATGAATAAAGACATGTAGGTACCAAGTAATTTTATCTTAATCATTTACAATAAATAATATATATCTAGACGGATTTAATGTTTGAAACATAAACGCATGAAAAAAAAATACCTTAGGATTAAAATAGTTGCTGACACAGTTTAAACATTTACGACGTATCGAATGTTTAAAACAATAACCTATGTATTTCAATAATGTAGGCAAACATCGCGTATGGCTATTATATTTTTGAAATACCGTATACAGATACATCGCTGCGCGAAATTATATAATATATATCATCAAAAAAACCCCAGGGGCACACTGGCACATCTTTGCAATTTAATTTATAGCTGGCCTATCACTCATTCACTCGATAGTCGAAAAATTTATTTGTAGAGTTTTGAAATTTCAATTTTTTCCCCCATTCTGTACGGCGATGAATACAGTTATTAATAATAATAAAATTCGATATATTAAGATAACAACTCCCTGCGATGTGTATATATGCACAATTTGAAGCAAATAAAAAAATATATTAACTTTAAATTTGAGGGATTTATTATTTATCAAAGAATTTGATAAGTGAAGATTTTCTTGAGAGCTCCATTTCCTTTAATGGTATGTAATTTTACCACTAAAAATTTTTACACACCCTTATAAGAAAATGAAACTAAAAATCCAAATACTATGTCGTCATAAAAGCGTATTCTACAATGAAAAAATCGTCGATAATAGCGCGGAACATTACAAACCCGATCGATCGACCATCGATGAAAATATTAAAATCGATAACAGTTACGTTATAGTTATAATATACTAATTACTAGTACATACTATTGTATAAGGTCTAAAATTGAATTTTTCGTTAAACACACTAAATTTAAAATAAACGTTTGAACATTTCTTTGCAAGTATCGTACAAGGTAGAAACGATATGATTTTTAGTATTTTACAATGTTTGTGTGTTAGTGTTTTTGTGACTCCAAAGAATAATATTGTACAAGGCACTTTGTGATTTCGTAGCACAAGCTCTTTACTCTTTTTTGTACTACACAGAGTGCGTGTCGTGGTACACACAACTTTTTAGGCTCTGGTCTACGGGTATCAAAACATTTTTCTTTTGAACATGTTTTGTTCGGTTTTTATAATAATTTGAATTTATGTTCGTTTTGCAGTGTTTGGCGTGGTGCCTTATACCCAGTGTGCGGAGCACGACCATGGCGGTTTAAAGCGGGATGGGCACGCAACGGAACCGAGTCCCCTCTCACAGCGCTCAAAAAGCGTCCGGTTTAACGTTTCTCCGAAAAGCTCACCGGAACGCTCAAGTTAAAATAATCATCCACAGTAAAAAAGACTAGTAAGTTATAAGTTATAAGTGTACATAGTAGAAATTTAAGAGAAAGAAAAAAAAACGTTTTACTGTATAATGATCACTGGCAACTGACCTAACCGGTCGACCACGTAGCCATGTAGGATTGTTCCGAGAAATGGTGTTTTACCAACAATAATACTCGTAACATTAATTATTAATTACATACATCACAGTCCTAATTAGTAAATCAAATATAATAATTATACGTGAGACGTTAAACACCTCGCATGAATCATAGTCGTCGCCCCTCCCTACCCCCCCCCTCCTCTCGCCGCTGCGATTTCGTTGCTGCTCTTGAAGTCCTGAACACGGACAACGCGTGCGGTGCGGGGCAAACGGTAAAACGAGCACTCACCGCCGCCGCCGCTCGTCCCTGTTCGTCGCGGCGGCGTATCCCTCGGTCCGGGCGCGCACTATATAAATCCGCGGGCCCGGTGCAGCGTTCGTAACAGTCGTAACGTCGCCGTCGGTCCGTAACGAGCCACCGGTTGCGCTAGCTGACTGGCGAACGGCGGCGGCGCGGCGGCGCGCTCGTTCTGGCGGCGAACCGATCGGAGACCGGAGTGCCGCAACGTTCATTTGCACCGCACGCGCGCCCCGGGACCGACGTCTGGCCGCCACCTCGCCGCAGCAGACCGTCGCGTCCGTCCAAGCGGCGCACGAACCGAACCCGCGCCGAGGAGTGACACCCTTCGGCGTGCCCGAGACGACATCACTAATTCAACTCCGGTCGGCTGTTCTTTCGCACCGTAAGTACTTCTTCAGTGACTTCAGTTCACGCCCCGAGAACAACATGTACGTCCGTCGTCTTGCAAACTTTTTTTCCCATTCGTTTTCCTCGCGTCCGCCAACGAACGGTTCCACAACGGTCTTGCGCGGGACAACCTCCACCGGTTCCGAGCCGATGACCACTTGTGTTCATCACCACAGGTCGTCAACAGTTCAGATATTTCAATGCGATGTTGCGACGCCGTGCCGAGTACGATGATATTATTATAATCACCGCGCGCCGTCGTTACAAAGCGTGAGCCGCATAAAATATTTATACGCGGTCCGCTCTAACGCTATTTATTTATTGCATTTTTTTTTCTCCGTCTCTCGCACAATGGTTTAATGCAGTGGCGGCGGTACGGCGGCGTTTCCATATGATTATTATTATTATTATTATTATTATTATTACTATTATTATTATAATTATTACCATTGCCGCGCGGGATCGTTGATCTAATCGCCGGTGACCTTTGAGCGTTATTCACTGCGTTTTATTACGTGTCCGTTTCGGATGAAATTATTATACACGTCGCTTCGAACAAATAGATCCGCGCGCGCACCACTATTTAATTATATCATATGCATTATACGTCTTCACCGCTCGCCCGTTTCGACGTTTATCCGAGACGAGGGGAAAAAACGAAAAAAAAACGCGCGTCTGGCCATAAAATAATGTGTATCTTGGCAGTGGCTAGATCGCTCGGTCGGTTTATGGTGTTGATATGAACCCGTCGCAGCTGCTGTGCTCAATCCCGGATTCTCGTCAATATTTGAAAATCTCGTTCACTCGGTTCGGTATAATAAATATTATACGACCGCGAGATAATAATAATAATGATAATATCATCCCGGCCGTTTAATGAATTCTCTTGCTCAATTTTTTGTAAGATTCTCGAAAAGAAAAATAAACAAACTAATGATTTTTCAAAAATGTCCGTGCGCATTAGCACGATAGTTTAGTTCCGTTCGTATCCGAGTGAAAACCACGATAGCTAATGTTTGAATCCCGTCGACTTTATTTGGTTCGCAGTTCTTGCTCTTTTAAAAAGATACAAAAAATACAGACATTTTTATAAAATTATATTTTAACATAATATTATATATTATTATACGTATCCGGTGCCCGTGCGATTATCCATGTTGGGCGAGGCATCGGTCCACTAGCACCATACGACTATACCTATACAATGTATACAATAGTATACATGGTATAAGAGTAAATGTATTCACCCGCCGCAAACATTATGTCGCGAAAAACCCGTTTTCCCTCATAAAAATCAGCAAAAAGCGTAGTATAACACTTATAAATACAAGTGTCGAATATTATTAACATGAATGTTAATAATATCTCTCGAAGGACTTTGTATTTTCCGGAATAAATTTTCATACTTTCTATTATAATACTCGAGGAAAAAAAATCGTGTTTTTTTTAAATAAAAAAAATTGTCTTATAGTATTTTCGGTTTTTAAGTATTTTGCATTGTTATTTGTTATACGATTTTTTGTAGCATAACCATTATAAATTATGAATCAAAATTACTCTATAACAATTTTACTATGCAAACAATACTTATAAGTTATAAGTGTTAAAAATTATAGAATATATATAAGTTCTAATGGAAAAGTTATACCAAATAAAAATCTGGTTTAAGTAATCCTATTTTTTTTAAAATAAATATTCGTTTTTGTTTTGTTATTTCCAAGAAATTTTTTTTTTTTGATTTGACAACCAATAAGTTCCGAATTAAAAATTACAATAATTAAATTAAGAATATAAAATACGTATAAAAACTATTATTAAAAAGGAACTAATTGTATATTACCATCGTATTAAAAGTGTAAGATCTTATTTTTTCTGAAAACTTATATAATAAACACAACAATAAAATATATTATAACTGTCATTTGATCATCATTGCCTAATAGGACGAAATTTAAAATCCATATGCTAAACCAGTCCAGCAATTGCGAGGAAAAATATTATGTTGGATTTGCATTAAATCAAATTAAACGTGTAGTTTTTCACGATACAATATTTGGAAAGTTGAATGTGAAAAGGTTTTGAGCCTTTGAGGAGTAGGCAGAGGATAATTCACGCGGGTCAAGTGTGGTTTAAAAAGTGACACTTTATCGAGTTTTCCTTCCTTCCTCCCCCCCCTCCAGGATGGTACAGCAAATAGCTTTTGTCATTTTTCGTCTGGGTCACAGTGACAGCCAGTCCCGCGCAAAGTAATTAAAACACTCGAGTATTTTACACGTCTATAACAAAAAGCTACGGACAAATGAAGGGCAGAGGAAATTGAATAGTTTTCCATTGTATTCGACGATAATTAATGACAGTACTGTTTTGTTTTTTATTATTATTGTTATTGCAGTCGGTGCGACATAAACTTAATGAATTTTCATATTGGCCAACGACCAATATACAACTCCAACAGTGTAAATATTTCATCTGCGTTCGATTATTGCAAATCCTTTGCAGCAAAAAAGGTTCCTGTATATATATATCCCCTTAGGGACGACGGTAGTCATATTATTATTATAATGATTGTTTGCACACTTTTGCACCTAGCAAACAGCCGTTTATTTTAGTGCATGTACGTCAATATATGCGTTCGGTTTAATTTCCGGACTATGATTAATTATATATTGTCCCTCAGTAATATTCTGACAAACGTACCGCACTTTACATTTTCAACTTTAAAGGCAGTTCATTAAAATAAAAATAAATTTTATTCTATTCGCTGTGAATGCAGTCGGCATTCTTGTACGTAATATAATCCCGGCGGGCGCGTCACCACCGACCTATGTTTAATTATATTCCAAACAATTCCTTTGACGCGTTCAACTTTTTCATAAAGGTCAGTTGACCGTTTTTATCTCGTCGCATCACGTAATTTTTCTCGAAAGTTTGTTGAATTATGTACGCCAAACTGTGGCTACAGGCGATTCCGGCATAGTTGCAGTGTATTCCGACAGAATAATTACATTTCTTTTTTCCCTCCTCGTTTAGCACACACACAAACACACAAACACCGATGGTGTCGTCCGTCGAGAATTTCCCTAAAGTTAATTAAAGTTCTATCCCGAAAAGTACACATTATAATATATTGCATGCGACTGAACTATGACTAAACATCTGCAATGCTTTTGGGCGGCTAAAATCGATTATTTTTGTACATTGTTTAACATTTATTTATTTTCAATTTTTATCGTCATCATATGAAAACGTTTGACGGATCTGAATTATTGTTTTTATAAATGATTTCTTGTTCTCGTCACTTGGTTATACGATTTATCAACGGGACGAAAGCCACGCAGAATCGCCGTTTGGCATACGTGTAAAAGACGCATAGTAACCCTGCGGTGCCCGTCAACCCTAATGCGTTTTGCCATGTGCGCGCGTGGAAAATGCGTATGTAGTTGTTACTCGACCACCATTTTTTATTATCAAACTTATTTTGATTTATGGCCGTAGAAGTCAAGAAGTCGTATACATAGTTTCCGTGCGGAAACAAAAATGTCCACCGTCTCTATATATATATATATTTATTACATGTCCGTTTGTAGTGCTTTCAAATTAAATATTTTAAATGAAATGTCATCGTGACAAACACATTCAATTACCACTGTCATTTTCAAAACTAAAATTTGTTTTTTAAACTAAATTCCATTTGACGTACCAGCAGTTAATTAATTTTAAAAGCCATTGCATAAATGAAAATACAGAAATGTTATATACAGATACCGAATTTATTTAAGCAAATACGCCTGCATCGTATATATTCATGTACGAATACTTAATAAAAAAAATTATAGTCATACAATTATTTGCATTTTATTTGAAATCCAAATAAATCATTTACATATGATGTTGTTTCTCGTAATTAAGTTTTTTATTTGTTTGCAGTAAAAATTATTAAGAGCATAATGATGACCGGAAAGTAAAAAACACTCGTGTTGTTAATCGTTAATTAAACACGATGGTTAATTGTATTTAATTGTTATTTGAATTAGTAGAGTAGAAAAGTTTCAATCGTTTTGGATAGTTTATAGTTTATACGATATGTAAGCGGGTATTATTGATCAAAAATAATTGTTCGATAAATACGTCTCAGATCACAGTTTAATAATTTTGTATATTATTTTAATAATCGAGCTAGTCTAGTTTCAATAACTGATTTTATACTTTAAAGAACAACAGTTACATTTTGAACATATAATATATTTACCACCTCAAATTTTTAATTAGTTGCTATGGTTTATCGTTTTTATTTGGATACTGTTTATCTTTGTACCATTATTGATATCTTGAAGACTTGAACTATTTAGAATTGATGGCATATGTTAAAAGTTAAACACGTGTTAAGTAAAAGGGCAGTGTTTACTGTAAGACCCAACTTCCTCGTTTCTCTGTTCTTATAACCCATTTCGGCTGATCGTTTGTCAGCAACGACCGGTCGTATATATATTTATTTTAAAACTATTTTCGGCATTTCGAAATTGTTCTTTTTTCCCCTATATATATTTACCATATGCGTTTCCCTCGTGTGCTCACAGCGAACGTAATCACACGTCCACCATATAAAACCGAATATAATCCTATTGTGACGCGCAAACAATAGTTACCCGAGAGCTGAGGGAACGGAACGGAAGAATTTGATGAATAAGAAGAAGAGAAACACGATAAATATAAATCAAAGGGGATAAACCAGACGCATGATACGTGACCGACGGCACCATGACTCGACCTTTATCTCGCCGTTGTCTAACCCCCCCGTAAAAGTGTCTTTACAAAGTCTTAACCAAACGCACGTGGTATTTTCAGCGGTGCGCTTGTGTTATTTAATCTCGGTGGCGCGGAGGGCGTAAACAATACTTATATATTACACGACGGCCGTTCGGGGATGTCATTGCTTTTTCTTTTTTGTAAATATGTAATACTATAAATACTGTCCGTTTTCAATTTGGTTTTCTTATTGTTTTCACGGAATATCACGCGTACGGCGCGGCGTTTAATAACTACAACGCGTACGATGTACACACCACACAGTAATATTATTTCTATAACATCGGGGACGTACCGGTTTTCGCGATTGTCGGCGCCGGCTATAGGAATTTTGAAATCAAAGAAAATAACTTAACTCTACGACCGAAATAATGAGCATTACGTCGATGCGGAATATCTCGTCCGAATGATATACATATTATATATATAAATGTAGTCGTAGTCCGAATTCGACACGGTTTTATAAAGTAAAAATAAACGACCAAACGGAAAGAAAGCGTGTTTGCCAATCATCCGTGCATTGTTTTTCCGTCGAGTCGCCGCCAGTTTGTTATCGCGTATCGTACTCGTAAATATACATTATTACAAATATACCGCAGTCTGTACGGAGTACTGCTGACGCGCATGTATTTGTAATTTGCATTATCTACAACTAGGTTTGTTTCACTAGGAACAAGACGGTTTTTTTTTTTCTAAGCCGGTGTTACACTCGAAAATGCGGAATTCTTTCATTACGTAACGAATGATAATACACGGGCTGTGAAATATAATGTCGTATAATATTTGAATTTTAAAATGCATCGGATTGTTTGAAAATCGTATGCGAAAAAGACGACGACGGACGGCAACAAAATGTCGAAATCGTTCGAAGAGGGAACAGTCTTTTTTTTTTAACCAGGTGTCGGAGAAACCACTTCCAGTACTACTACTACTATTGCTTTTGAACACAAAAGGGCACACCCCCTCCGTAGCACAGCTGCGCCAGTTTAAGAATCAGCTGGCCCACAAAAACGTGTGTGAGAAATGTGGCGACGGCGACGACGCTGTACGGCGTACGCCCAAAATAATAATGTGTCTGTGATTTTGTGACAAAAAAAAAAACCAATCAACATATTTTCCTTTGCGTAGTAATATATTATAATGGTGTACATGTGCGTGAGAATGAGTGAGTGTATGTGCATATGTGCGAATGCGCGTGAGCAAGGACAAGCGGATTTTATATACTTGTTGTTTGGTTTTTAAATTTCTAACTTAACCGATATTTAACTTGAATATTTTTTACGAGACTGGTCAAGTTAATTTTGAAGTGTGTATAAAAGAATATTTTTACCTATTTTATAAAGGTAACTTAACAAATAATACATAGTGTATAGACTCAATTTCGCTGTAGTTGTACTGCTTTGAATATGAATATATCTATCGTATAGTATAATAAATATCATGTCAATAATATTATTCTCAACACTCGAAATGGTTTTACTTATAGTAGATATTATTATAATAATTGTTGTACATAATTTGTATACGCTTTATATGTTTTATTTTGCCTATGGTATTTATTTTCTAGAACTCTCTAAAATCATTAATACTAATGGTTTTTATAATTATGATAACGATTTTCTTTTAAACAAAGAATTATAACTAATTGTTAACATTTACCATGCTGTCGTCTAGTTACGTAATGCGTTTTCAGCATAATTATTATAAAACATTACAAACTTTTAAAGAAGATCGGAATAATCGTTTTTAGATTTAATAACATTAACAACATTACAAATTTGAAATTTACCAAAATAATATAGAACGGAATTCCAACCTAAACTCTTGCAACACGTAAATTATAAATACTTCATTAATTTAAATTATACTTCAAAGTGTGTGTAAATTGAAAACCGGCGTTAAAGGTGGATATCAGAAGATCACTTAACGGGTACCTACGGCAAAATGACGATTTTCTTCATTACATTTTAAACCTATTAAACCCTATATAAATGTATATATGTATATTATTGAATTATTTATAACGCTTAGATGTAGTGGTTAATTTATTAATGCAAGATTGCTGTGATCATTTGACTGGAAATGCTGTTTATAAAGTTTCCGTTTGCAGGTCTAAACATTTTCCATCGTGCAACTTTTAATTTGTGTATACTAAAAATCGCAATACACAATAAAAGGTACTTTTCAAACGTTTAATGTCTACCGGAAATTGAATTTTTAAACTAAAAGTTGTACGACAACGACGTCAAGATTACATAGCGACGTCGCACCCCGAGGTAGCAAAGTTTTTATGCGGGGGTTGACGTTATTCGTTTCGAAATCGAGCGCAAGAGATTTAAGAGGGCGACGACGGCTGTGTTGTTTTCATTACAGCTAGTTTGCTACGGATGCTTATTTTTTAATTATTTTTGCCCTTACGTTTTAATTAATACGTTCGGAAAAAAAGGAAATTGAATTTAGTCATCCGTGAACTGAATTATAAAAAAACCACTTAAAAATTTCCGATGAAAACTAAATAATTTTGATTCGAATTTAACTGAAATGAAAGAACGTTTATTGTTGCAGAGATTGAAATATGAACGATTCAAATAATAATAATAATAATAATAATAACAAATAACGACAATAGTAAATGAAAATAAAAAACAATTATTGGACGGTAGACCGAACGCAATATAATTTTCAACAAAAAAATTATATGTATAAATAAATAAATAGCAATCGAATAGATAAAAAAAAATGGGTATAACGGTATTCCGGCGTCGTCGGTATAGTGTTCTGTGCCAAAGAATTTAAAAAAGTCGTTTTTTCTCCCCATTTATTATCATAAATATATACGTACGTCGTAAATAATATATTATATTATACAGTCCAATGGATCGCTGTAAACGGTAAATCGTCGTTCGCTGTCGCCATTATGTGCAGTGCTGGGCGCGGGCCCACCCTTATGAATGAATTCGGAGTAATTGAAATCGTACACCCGACAGATGTTGTTGGTTTATAATCCGGGTTCGGGGTGAGACGTCGAATACGCATATTAATATAAAACGTTATTCAAAGCCGTCCGATGGTATAATATGATATAGCTCAAAGTGAGTAATGAATAATAAAGATTCGTAGATATGGATAAATATAATAAATAATTACGTGTGTCCTCGGACAAAGGAAGTAAAAACTACATTCGAAATCGCAGCTATACGGGGGGGGGAAGTCCGTTAAAGACAAAAGCACAAACTCAACTTATACACGTAAGTTGGTGTTACGTTGGGATGTAAGACAAGAGGGTACCGCGTTCTTCTCGAAGTAGCGGCGAAGCCGATTTTTTTTCGTAACGTTTCGTGTCCAATTGTTTTTTGAAACGTACCGCGGTAGACGATTTATTTGGCATTATTATCATAACTATTTGGATCGTGACGAAGTGTCGTACATATTCACAATCGCGTGGTTTCGACGCGATTTCGTTTTGCCAAAATCCCGAAAGTCCGGAGCGCACTATAGTGTAGGTTAAGTATATAGGTTTTTTTTATCGTACACCAAGACGCAATTTATACCACCGTCGACTTTACACACACATACAAACACGCCCATGTCGCGTATGTTTTTTTCATTGACATAGGCACATCGTATTTATTAAACAGTTATCGAGACGTTTTCGTCAGATGATATAGGTCGATGCGATACGAATCCCGTGGTTTGAAACTTATTCGATTTCAATACGGACGAGTATACATGTTTTATGTACAATAAAGCGTCGATTATTCGCACTGATTGCGACCCACGGAGGTGCGAACAATCGATAAGTGCAGACGAACAAACAATGTTAAAACAAATATACAATTTACATTTTTTACATAGGTAGTTAAAAATAGCGCTAATGTGATACCACCGACATGTTCAACGTATAAGGATAAGACGATAAAACAAACATGTGCACGGTTAAAAGTACGGCGTATGATTGATGAAAATTAAAAATGTATTAAAATACGTATAAAATAAACGAAATCGTACGACGACCATTTCGTAGTGCGGATAATTGACGGGCCGGATATAATTGACGTGCGGATAATCGATGACGCTCCGCTGTATTATATTTTATTCGCGACGCCACTGGCTGCAGTCATTAGTTGATTACACTATAGTATTATATTGAAATGCATATTATATTGTTTGCGTGACCTTAATATTTTATGGACGAATAATGCTGTAAGCTTACGACGACGGTTTCAGATAGTACTCCGCAGTCCGCAGATTTCGCGCGTTTGTGTAGCTGTTATCTGCATTTCAGACGTTTATAATTTGATAAAAACGAATCTTTTTTTTTTTCCCCCCCGTACATATGCGTGTGTCACCGCGCGTTGACTGCTGTACACGCGACCCGATATATTATAATTATTATTATTATTATTACTATCGTACGTATACGCTCGGCGTTCGCAGACAGGTTTTTTTTTTAAATTTTTTTCCTCCCAGTACACGCCGTACGGTCTTATTTATTTTTTCATTTCATTATTGCCTTCTTCACAATACGCAGCGATAGCATGAGAAAATACCATAAAGTACGCTGTCAAATTAATTATAAACAACAATACTACACTCGAAATGAAAACGAGTGTACAAGAAAAACATGAGAAAAAAATCATAATTATACATAAACTTTTTGAAGGTTAATCGAATGAAAACGCCATTAAAATAATAATACATTCTGACGAACAAATTGAACCTTATGGCGACAGCGATGATGATGACGACGTGGGAGCGTCGACCCCGCAAAGACAAAACAACAGTAGTGTGTTTGACAGTTGTTAACACATGGTGCCAGTAATTAAGCGATATGTGCGTGAACACATTACACATTATACACATATATCGCTCACACACACATATATTATATACTTATACCGCCGTTAGATTAGACGCGACAATGGCGAAAAACGGACGCCTGTACAACGATAGTTATTATTATTGGCCGTGGGTAAATTATTATTGACGCAAACATGTTTTACGTCCGACTTTTTTAAAACGATACCGTAGACGATTTTTTCACATCACGCGACTCTGCAGCGTCCGATATATATACATATATATGTTCTGGATTTCAATTCGTTTTCTAGTTCAGACCACTGTGAGTAGGTACATGATATAGGCACGTGTATATATGTATTCTTCAGTTGTATCGAAAATCAACTAAAATTCGTCACGTCATTCTCGTTGAAAAATTAAAAAAAAATGTTTTCTTCCTTTTTCCTACTTCACTCGGCTCCGTGTCTGTCGTCACTGCAGGTTTATTTACGCGATTATGTGATTGCAATTGCAACGAGTGGGTAACGTTTCGTTTCTCTCTCGCGAAATAACACGCATAATTCCTTCTACGCGGATAGTCCAAGAAGTGGCGACACGGTTGCCGACCCGATCTACATTTCTACACAACGATGTCCCTGTGCCGGTGCACGCGTACAGTATAGTCGCCGTCTATTTGATCACACCTTCCATGGATCCAATTGTTATAATATTGTCCGATTGTAAAATGACCCCATTAACCGGTGACGGTCTAATACTTATAATAGACGATTTTTTTCCGCGCGTGCCAATCGGCACTGTCTGCGTTACGAGTTCAACGAGCGAAAGAGTGGCGACCACGTTATTATAAAATTAAATAAATTTAAAACACAATTTACTTTATTATAATTTGTACCTACGTACAAACGAGCTGTACGCGCGCGATGGGCCGAGAGCCGCGCTACACCGTCAGTATCCGTTACGCGGGTCCCATCTACACATCTTGGATCGAAAAAGTAATTCGAGAAAATAATGTATTATGTACTTATTTTCATGGTGTCATTATGTGCAGCTATAGTCCGTCGACGTCAAAATAACATAAAATCAAATAATCGACATTTAAAATATTATATTTAATGATTTGTAAAAATTGTATGTGAAATTATAATATTATAATACGTGGAGGTAATAAGTGTTATCTTAATATTGATTATTATCGTTCAAAATGTACGAGGCCCGTGAGTAATTTTCAAAATTAATATTTGGCCCTTTCTAGAATCCTATAAGTAGATAATAGCGAGTGGTCACCGCGTATATATAACGATATTCCATTACGAATAAACCCGCGCGGGGGGACATTAATATTACACGACTGCTGTTGAACAAATGCGTATAATATAACATATTATATTTATATAATATAGTATGAGCGCGGCGAAACGACGTCCGTCTCGTTGTTTCCGCCGCGCAAGTCCCTCGTTATCGTGCATAATGCAGTACACACGCCCGTCACACAGAGAGTGTGCCCACCCGGGCCGTAACGCCGGTGTACGCCACATTTAATATGATCACAGAGGTATATTACCTTTGCGCGCGCGGCCCGTTCCTTTATGTTTTCCGACTTTGCGAATTTCTCCCCTGGGGTGGGTCCACTACGTATTTCGGACACCGTATCATCATCACTTGTTATCGTTATCATTGTACGCACGTACACTGCACGTATACTTTTTCCGCCTTTTCCCCCTTTTTACGCGTTAAAATTTAAAGGGGAACTCAACCGTCGGGACCAGCGCCGACGCTTCGCGACGAGAAACGGAGAAAAATGACTCGATCGACGACGATCGTATGTGTATACACAATATTATGGCCTCCGTTACTCGAACGTCGGGAGGGTGAAAAGAATATAATGGTTTTCCCCATAACAACACGGTACATCCCTCGTGCCTACATGATTTTCTCGCCTTTCAGTCAATTACGTTGACGTTGATCTCGCCCAGATATAAGTGCGCGTGACAATTTACCGCAACTTTGACATTGCACCGTATTCGTGTTTTCCGAGTGACGTATCGGTGATGAGGTAAGTACCGCGTTTCAACACCGTTTCGATAAATCGTTGCATTCGAACAGCTCATATATTCCATTGCGGTGTGGAAAAACATTTCCAAAGGTCACAAAAACCAACGCGGCAAATGCGAATCACGTACGCGCGCACTAAATGTCCACACTAACCCGCCATGTATAGCGTATTATTACATCGAAACGCGTGTGACCATATACGTGTGGTGCTCTCGGGCATACGTGCGTGTTGGAAACGTCGGCATTCCGGTCGATTTTTACACTGGTCGCGAATGATGGCGCGGTGAAAAAATGTACAACGAGAGCCGGGTGCGCGATCGGGTGTAATTCATGTACACGTTATACCCATTCGCGAAATACGCGAAAATCGGTGAGCGAACGCGTTCGTATACATTATGATTTCTTACAAAAGGTACTTGCACGACGTAACGGTTTTCTCATACGAACCGTACGGGGTCTTTCGGATCGTCTGCAGCAAAAGTAGCCGCCGTACGGCGTACGATATACGACGCACTGCGCACGATAACCGTTTGAGTTGTAAAAGTCTCCACGTCTAAATGTAAAGTCGAATCCATCAGCTTATCTATTTTAGACGGTGCTCGAATAGCCGAATTTCATAAAGACATTTTAGAGATCCGTAACACATCATATTTGATGTAGACCTTTTAATAATATTATCGTTGTGTTCCTAAAACGGTGCGCGGCGGTGCTCGAGGTTTGCAAATAGATTTTCGGCCGTGTTGACTACAGCCATGTTGTTGATGTTGTAGTTAAAAAAAAAAAACCCCAATCAAAATGTACAACGTGAGAATCGCACATTTTTAAAACGTCGTTTGTTTTGTGTTTCAGACACGCGTGCGGAACGAAATCATTTCGCATACCAGTCCTTATCATTCTTCGCCTTGTGTGCACAATAAAACAACTGGACGGAGAACTGATAAGGGCTGGTATGTCGATATTTACGACGTGTGATCGACGAAAAGGACGACGACCGAAACGATCAACGGACGGTGTGCAGTGACCAGAGCAGACAGCAGACGGAACAATCAATACCAATGCTATATTATTATTATCATAACTAGAATTATTATTATAATGTAGAGTAGTTGTAACTCTCGTACAATGTAAAACGCCCCAAGAATGTATTTATTTTTTCTTTTCTTCTCGGTAGATGTGGGATGACAATGACTTTTATAAACTACAAACGCCCATTTCCGAACCGTAAATTAATAAAAACAGTTCTGTCCTCGAATTAGCAATTATACAATGCGGTGGATAGAACACAGCTTCTCCTATTGTTATCATTACACGCGTTTATCGCCGTTTTTAATGAAAAAGGTTCAAAAGACATTTTATCTACATCCTTTGATACTCATAGTTTAATGATTTTGTCATTTTGATATCACTACATCAGTGAGTACTACATTTTTAGTGTCTTATAGGTAAATATTTATTTTATTGTGTTAAGCGTGCATACCGTCGTATACATTTTTTTCATGGCGAACCCACGAAAGCGATTTTTCATATCCTTTCTCCCAACTCATTTTACGAGTACTTAACAATCAACTCTTTGACTGTTTAAAAACACCAGAAATATCGGATAGTTTTTTGGTTTCATGACGATTAGTTCATTACAAACTGTTTACCCATTCTCGTTGCAATTACTTATCGAGCGTCATAATTAATTTATAGATATGGAAATAATAATATTCTGTAGACCAATTTGGTTTGATTACAAAGCAACATGATAGTGATAAAAGTTAACACCGAGTTCACACGGCACAAATTAAATAACTAGCGAAGTATGTTTTAAGTTTTTAAAATGTTTCAAGGTCCTTGCAAACGTAATAAAATCATTTTTTACTATTCGGTTCCTTATCACTCCACTTTTTTACTTTTTTTAAAATATTCTATGACTCTCATAAAATTCCATAACTTATAACACTCGCTATATGCGTAAATTATTAAGTAAAATATGACAAATTTAGTCTGTTAAGTGCATTAGGAATATTGCATCTCTTGGTCTCAGATGCACGTTGTGTATCTACATTCGTTGCTTCTAAATCTTGTACATCTTAGAACCGCATAACGTTGAAATAAAACGTCGCGTATCCAGACTCCAGAGATTTATTTGAGGGGGGGGAGGGGCTGATAAAAATGCAAGAATATACATTACCATGAAACACAAAATAAAATAAAAATAATACCTCTTATATTATTATGTAGGTATTATATATTATAATATATTTATTACAAAACAAATATTGAACAATGTGAAGACGCCTGGTTCTTCTACTGTTAGCATACTTATTTAAAACATTTTCATGTGTTATTGAAATATCTCTATTATATCTATTATTATTTAATTACGTTTTTCCGTCCCAATTTAATCAGTGATAATAACAGCTGTTGACTGTTGAAGTTCAAAATCAAAAAGTGCTATTTTTTAACGACAATACCTACACTTTGTTTTTTTCTGAAATTTCAGGAGGGCTGCAGCTCTAAGTAATTGTTTTTTTTATACGTGAGAATATTTGCCCCATCCTTCCGGTGCTTTTTTATAAAATGTATTCACCGAAATACAACACAAAATAGGTACATAGCATATTATACCGATAGTAGTACCCATGGGGGCTGCACGGTTTGAAAATATATTCGCATCGTATCCCTTGTAAAAAGGCAAATGTCGCGAGAGAATACTGCAGCAGGCAATATAAAGTTATGCGTGCATAACAATTCGATTACACGTCGATTAACTTAGCAAAAAATCGCGAAACTGCATGCGCGCGTTCGTCTCTTGATGTTTTGCATTTTTCTATACATGCCCGTATGGCTATAACGTATAAGAACGCGCGGCGGAGATTCTACATCCCAACGTGCTCGTAACGCGAGTTACTTTTGTGCGCGGTGTGTCTAATTTTGAAATGATTTATTTTTTATTCGCCCAAACGACTCTCGCAAAAGAGGATGTATTATAAAATAATCTCAGAAACCGTCGAGGCTTTTTTCAGCAGTAACATTTAATGAAGGTGTACCGAACCCTTGTTTCGCGCAACCCAAAGCTCGCCGTGTGCAATATTAACTCTCGTCTGACCAAAAGGAATTTTCTCTAGAACTATATTTTAATTGGACGATTTTCATAAAATATTTCGCAGTCATTCCAATAATTCGTACACCGAGTGGAGAGAATGGATCGCTGAAGAAGCAGCTGCGTATACGATCCGCGCGATGCTTCACGCACGTTTTATGTCCAATGTTCATATTATTATGCGTGGCGGATACAAAGCTATGAAATAAATTCGTCAATCGATTTTAGTATTTTTGAACAGTTTGTTTTATTTATAATTTAAAGTTTTTTACTTTGATACGACACTACGGCATTTTTGCTAAGCAACATTGAGTTTTCATAAATTGTTAAAAGGTCAGCATTTATTCCGTTATTTCACATCGATACATAAATGTCGAATGTATTATTAACAATAAAGCTTAACTATTATTTGTATGCGTTTAGATATTAGGATATTGTGTATCTGTCTATTTTAAGATAAACAAATAATACCGGTGTTTACTAGTCGCAGGCAAAATCGAAAAATAAGTACCTACTAATAATTGCGGTCACATAGTTTTTGGTTAGCATATGAATCGCGGTCACCCATCCAAACCCATAAGTCATTTCATTATGAGATAATAATCATATTTATTCTTGGTTTTTATTAATTTTATACAATTTTATTTATAACATAACATTTTATTTATAAAAGATTCTGAGGACTGTACACTTTTATTATAATTATTGTGTAGGCGTATGGTTAAAAATATTCATTTTATTTTCCAATAAAACCGTGGTTAGACGGGTATAAAATAAATTGAATAATATGTATTAGGTATATAATTTATATTATGTATTTATAATAATTACAACTCAGTGGGTACGAATTTGAAATAAATCGATTTCACATACTCAAGTCAATTAATCACACTAGTTAGTATGTTTCAAATTGATTGAAACATACTAACTAGTAACGTTACAGAAACGAAACATTGAAATGTTTCAAAAAGTCGAATTTGTTGCACTACAAAATGCTGTTTCTCGTTCGAAGTCATATTAGTGCGAATGATACGTGAACAGTTCGTTTTAAAATTATTGTTAGTTTTAATTTCAATTATGGCTTCATGAAATACTTCATATGTGGAACTGAGATTAGAATGAAAACTTTCTCATTCGTAATATTCGTTTTATAGAAGAAAAACATTGAGCCCAAATATTTAGTGGGTATTTCGAATCTTCTCGTACATACATTTCGAAATCCGTCAACCATGACCACAACTATTATAATATCTAGCTACTAATCTCAAAAATCGATGCCGGTCGAAAGCGGCAAATAAAACAAATGTATAGTATAAATAATTAAATTTAAAAAAATGTATAGAACTCTTATTATATTGAACATTTTTTACCAAACATGTAATGTGGTTATAACTCATCATATTATATTATATTACGCGAACAGTATAAAATAACAAAGGTAAAAATAATATGCAATAAAGTCACACATTAAATCAGTTAAATATACAACGCATGTGCAGTACAAAAAACTGAGGAAAAATAACACTTAGAAAATGTCGATAAATATTCTTTATTGGTAAAGTGAATGCCTCCGTCAAACACGCTGAAAAATAAACAATAACCACAATAGGTATATATATACCCAAGTATAAATTGTTATTAGTCACAGTTATTTAAGCAACGTAAATAATAAACTGGACATTTCGTTACGAAAGACGGTAAACAATGAATTTCCCGATTTTGGTAAATAAGTGCTTACCGACCAATAAAATACCGAATTATTCAAAACCAACAGTGTTAGACGCGTGTATAGGACGATTCAATATAAAATCACGAACAAGAGATACAGCTTTTCAACGTCCAGCAGCATTTTTCCCACTATTGATCCCAGTCCTACGACATTTGACAAGTTCGAGACGTTTCGATAAACCGATCATTAATAGACGGTGTTTTGTAAAAAGGACCCAAGTTAAAAATGACTAGTGGTCAGGGGTAACAAAATTCATTCCAAATAAGAAATTAATCCCGCTTAAGTTCAGTTCTGGTTTTGAATTTGTGAAATTTGTATTTTATTTCAATTTTTAAAACTAATAATTTGTTTTCAAAAATACTTTTTCTTTATTTTCATCGACTGTTGTGACCTTTTTTCCATGTTCGACTTTACAAATTATACGAATCGTGCGCTATTTCTCACACGTTGACCGCCCATGCCCATTTGCACGTATATGAAAACATTTGGCTACCGAGTGATGTAGACTTGTGCCCTTTCTCGCCAACTCAATTTGTTCGATTTTTACTTGTGTCCAACCGCACGTCATACCGATAGAATTAGACAATGGGTGCAGACAGGTATATCAGTAAATTACAGTAATGCCAAAAGACGCGCCGTAAAAACTCTGTGTAAAATTGATTTGAAATATGAAAATTACCAAAAACGATTTTTTTATTACCATGCCCTTTCCCCCAAACGCCATCCGCATTCGATCTTCGACGGTCGGATAGTATTTCGTTGACAGTAGACACCGAAACGTTATTATAATGTATTTAATTCAATATTATATCGTATGACGTTAACACGCTGTACATCCAGGCCCGGCTCAAGGGGTAGGCGAACAGCCGAACAGGCCCACGCCTAGGGCAGCATTTAACATTTATGTATACTAGATAACTTTTAAAAAGATTCCTAGTAGGTACCTACTTATATTAAATCGTGTGTAGTGAAAAATAAAAATCAATAAAAAAATATAAAATTTGGTCAGTATGATACTATGATCGGACAAATATAAACGTGTTTACGCTTTTGGTCGACCGTAGACTCGGTTTTTAATCGGTTCCGTGAATCACTCTTGTCTGGCCCCGATAACGTGTTTTGTTGTTCTCACTTATAACTCTTTACAAAACGCACTGTTGACGAATATTATTGACTAAAAATAGGTACCAAATACTGACTGACGTTTACAGATAAGTTAATATTATTGATTTTATTTTCATTTGACTTTCATCAGAATTCAAAAGAACGTTGGCTATACACTTATACACTTATACGCTTCTGTTGCTTTACAAATTACAGGTATCCATTCTAATTCTAATAAATTATAAAAATTTAACAACAAATTTGTTTATGTTATTTAAATTAAAAATAATTATCTTTATGAATTATGTTACACATATTTGTACGGAAATTATTATTTATCAAACTTATTTATCAATTTAAATTGATATGACTAGGCTTAGGGACTTCGAGCATTTGCATATTTTTGTAAATTATTGTTAAATATAGCAGAGTGCGAAATAAATTCATTTCTCGGTGCCATGATATCAGATCTAAAATTTGAATGTGCATATTTTTGCATATTTGATAGATTTTGCAGGAAAGTACTTATTCTATCATTTTTGTGCTTATTTTGCATATTTTGACAAATTTTTCAAATTTCAAATTAAAAACTATACATATTCAATCGATCGAAAAAAAAATATATTTTATAAAGATTCAAAGTAAACTTTTTCAATGCAATTTTAGATAGAGCTATACAACCAATAAACGAAAGAATTTTACAACTTTCTGAGCACGCAAACTTATTTTCATTTCTTTATGACATTTCCAAAATAAAAAATAGCGATGAACTTATGACTCATTGTAAAGATTTTCAACTAGCACTTGCATCAGACTTGCTTAACTTCTGGCATTAATGCAGTAGAATTATATGATGAAATTACAGCTCTGCAAAGACGGTTCAATGATACAGAAACTAATCCTCGAATTGTTTTCGAATATATTTGTGAAAATCAATTAGTTGAACTTTTTCCTAACACTTATATATCGTTAAGAATCCTTTTAACACGTGAAGTCTGCCACGGAGGAAAGAAGTTTCTCAAAATTAAAAATTATTAAAAATTATTTACGATCCCAAATGTCACAGGATCGCTTAGTGGGCCTTGCAATGATTTCAATCGAGAAATAATTAGCCTATAATATTTGGGACATGGAAGAAGTTGTATCTGATTTCACTAACGCAAAAGCAAGAAAAGTCAAGTTCTAATCTAATACGATGTTAACATTTATATTATATTTTTATTAACTTTTATATTATAATACAACTATTTTTAAATTGTTTTGTTTTATTTAAATTAGTCGGGAATTACTTGTCTTTAAAACACTCCGTTAGTCGCGTCAAATCTCTCTCAGATACAAGGCTCATTATTTTCGTAATAATTTTATCGCTTATCAAGTTTTCCTTTCATCTATTCCACATACTAGGTACAAAGTATGTGTCATTTGTCAGGCGACCTTGATCGTGTCACGTGTATGTGCTTAAAACTTTACTGTATCTTACAGATACCACGCGACTATATTATTAAGTAGGTACATTTTTATTTTTATTTTGTTTTTAACTCTATTTTATCTTTTTTAGTTCTAATTATGTGTTCCAGTTATGTTTATTTTACTTACAACTTGTAAGTTACAAGTGTAATTGGTTGAAAAACACGCCTCTGTATCTCACAGAAACAACGCGACTAATTTCGTTGTTTCCTGAGAGTGGCGATGAATGTATTGTTCTTAAAACTGTTTTATTTGCTTATTTGGATTTTATGAATGTTTAAAAATGTTCTATAAATTGCATGCTATAGGTTAAAATGGAGACATATAATATCAATCGTGAAAATTCAAGAAAATTTTTTTTGATAACATATAAGTGATATGGAGGAACCTGTTTCTTTGGCTTCCCGTCCAGGTCAACTGTTTTTAAATTTGTCATATTTTTCTTATAGTTTTTTATTTTGTTCACTATTTCAATAATGATACTAATAATTTGCAATCAAAGTGATGTTAAAAGTGTGTTACTGGAACATGTTTATCTATAAAGTAGTCTATCAAATATAAGGTTGTTAAAAACTATCTCATTCATAATAAATACATAATTTGTTGATAAATACTTAATTTTGTACGAATATACAACAGTTAATGGTTTGATTAAAATATGTGTTATACACGTCCTTTATTGTTCTTATCCGCTACATTGCTACAATACTTAATGTTATTAGAGATAATTATAAAAAGTTAATCATGTATCCCACAGATACCTACTAGGTGACTTCTAATGTTATTCTGAGTGACGCGACTAATGGAGTAATTTAACCAATTGTTAACTTTATACAAATAAGTATAATGAACTCAGGATTAACTATATTTTAGTAATGTTTATGTGAAAAAATATTTGATATACTATTTACATGTATAAGGGGCGGCAAAACTTAAGTTTGCCTAGGTGTGTAAAATTACTTGAGCCGGGCCTGTGTACATCGGTACCTTTTCGCTGCGGTGTGTACCGAGTGAATTATTTACGACAACGAACGTTTCGCTGCTATCCGCCCGCAGTAGACGTAAAATAGGATTCTCAATATCCGTGTACCTATTTACACAAAATATTATGTACATATTTTAGGTAAACGTCACCGGCCCGCACCCGGCGATCGCGTTTATTATTTATATTTATCGCAACGACACTTTCGGTCAGCGGCGGCGGTCCGTTCAGCTCACCCCGCGTTCTGTACATATGTGTCGTGTAATATTATCGTTAACTATTGAACAAATAATAATCATCGTCGGGATCTTATAGTATTTGCATATTTTTTATGAGATGTCTAAGAAATAGCAGAGTAAGCTAAAAATGTGTTCCGTGATACAGAGAACTGAAATAAACAATTTTATTTTGCAATTTTCTATATTTTCGTGCTATTTTTTAACTTTTTAAGATGTTTTGCTTTTTTACCTGTCTTTTTTCATTCAAAACTGGTCATATGTTACTAAAAATATATTTTAGTAAGCGAGTTTTAAGATTATTGTCAATCAAATCGTCACAGTAAATATTCAGATTAAATAAATAGATCAATTTCGCGAATATCTGATGCAATGCGAGCATTGAGCAACACTGCGTCTTTCATAATTTCTTATTATTTCAGTCTAATTTTAAACTGTTGACTATCTTCTAATTTTGTTGGAGTTTTTACTGTCGATTTCGACTGCGATAGGGTAATTTTTTTCAGCCCTTCAGAATTCTGAATTAAAGTGACCAAGTTATTGAAAAACTGAAGTTACTACACATAATTATTTCTAAGTGATTATTCAATTTCCGTTTTTTTTAATAGCATATTTTTAGCGCATATTTAGCGATAATCAAGGTAATGTTATAGCGCATATTTATGCAATTCTATGTGCTATAATGTCCCAACCCTGATAATTATACTCCGCGATGATAATAAGCGCGAATCCCAGGGCGCTTACGTACCGCCCTCGAACCCGGAACGAACATCCTCATTATTTTGTATCGTATGCGTATATACGAGTACGTAAATATATTATATTTTGTATATTGTGTACGGCAATTTCCGTATTTTCCGTATTCAACGCCTCTCGAGATCGTGGGTCGTTCATTACATCAGACACTGGAGACTTATAGCCAACTGCACTGTGTGTTTTTTGTCCAAACGTGTTTGGAAAAATAATCAAAACAAACAGCGTTAAGGTGCGATTCCTATGCACGCGTCTAGAGACGCGCGGCCGACGCGGCGCGATTTGAATTTTGGCCGCGCGGTCATTTATTTAGCCGCGCGATCTAATATTAATTCCTATGTACGCATCAGGAGACGCGCGGCTAGAACTTTACGGGACTAGAATTATGCACGTACACGTAGTTGTGTCAAGTCCTCTATTTGAAACGGTTGTACTTGTATACTCATAAAAGTGTGTTTTAAAATATTACCATTTTACATTTTTACTAGTTTAACCATGTCCTTAACGAAAAAACAAAAATTGATCTTAAAACTACTTATTTTACAACAAGTAGAAGAAGAAGAAGCTATCATAAAATACGTGGTATCAAAAAATAAAATTCATTTGATATTTGTTATTTGATATAAGCTTCCAAACATTGTCCCTTATTTGTTGATCCTTGTAATTGGCATTTTTTAAGTCATACAAACATGGATGTGCTCTTACAGATTCAGCCAATAGTATGTCTTCTTCTATTGTGAATGACACTTTTGAAGACATTTTGTGTCACACAGTGTTAACGAAATGTCGAACTTTGAAAATTAAAATATGAATAGCCGCGCGGCTCGTGCGATTTGACTGCCCTCGAAGCGGTCGTCGCCGTGCGGCGCTAGACGCGCGCGACCGCGGTCATAGGAATCGGTTATATTTAAAAACATGTAAAGTAGTACCTGCGCGGCTAAAATTAAATCGCGCCGCGTCGGCCGCGCGTCTCTAGACGCGTGCATCGGAATCGCACCTTTTACGCTATGTCCTAACTGGATCCGTGATGTATGCGCTGCGGACTCTGCGGGCGATGCGTGCACGCAAATTAACGGAATGTCCTAATTGAATCCGTGCGTTGCGTTGCAAAATTGACGAGCGAGAGGCCGTGAGATATAGGTAGTCGCAAAAATGGAGCTGTCCAGTGCACAGCGTAGAATGCTACTTAGCGAAAGTCTGGCTGTTAAATTGTATGTGTTAAAAAAAAGCTCAAAAGGAATTCGATAAATCAAATATTTAAAGATAGGTTTGAATTTGGCGAATTCCATCATTTGTATTGTGAGTTACGTTCCAATGAAAAATTATTCCACACGTACACGCGTATGACAATAAATACATTTGATTATATAAAAAAGGCTATAGGACAGGAATGTTATCACATCACAATTTTGGGTCCCATTTGTTCCAAAGAACGGTTCTTTTTTGAATTTCTGAAATTAATTGATCCATAGTAGTTGCCCGCAGTAGTTGCCCACAGCGCGTTGCGTTGAAAAATAAAACATGTTCTAATTTGTGCGGTGCGATAAAACGCATCGCACGCATCGCACGACCAGTTAGGACATATCCGTACTTTGTCGCAGTTTGTTTTATTTGCGTGCACGCATCACCCGCAACGCACTTAACGCACGCATTGCACGGATCCAGTTAGGACATAGCGTTAGACTGTTCGCGCACTATTAGCGCGATTGAGAATTATTACGTCTGTAAACTGCAGTGAGAGCGGACGGACCGTCGATTCGGAATCGATCAGAGTATCGCGTTTCGGTGCAACTTACGAGGAAAAAACAATCCCATTGCACACACCGTGTGCCCTAATAAACATTATAATACGTAATATAGGCACGCGTACATAATTATTTTAATGTGTTCATCGTCGTGTAACGAATAAAACATCGATTTGTCGAAAGAGAAAAAAACAGAAACCGATTGATTTCTCGGCAAACGATTTTTGGCAACGAGCCGCGCGTGTAATGTATCATTGTAATCGCGCGTAAACAGTTTTTTAGGTCGTCCGTACACGCGCAGCTGCTTATCCGATAAAACGATCGATGGCGCCGATGTTAATTTCATCACCGTGTCCATATCTCGTCGCATTATTATAACGTCACCCGTGTGTCGCGATATTATGCCAACTTCGCGTCTGTACGCGCGTGTATTATTCAAAAGCCAAGGTGGCGGTAGTGTCAAAGTTTAACGAACTCGGAGACGCGATTATTCGGTTTCGTTGACACCGCCACCGTTTTCTACGGTCATCCGAAAGCACTGAAAACCGCGTTAACGGACTTTATATTCAATTCTCTTATTTTGTTATACAATTGTTACGTATTAAGCCGCGTCCAGACCAAGAAACGTTTTTGTCAAAAACATGTGTCGCCGACGATGTCGGTGACAAAAATCAGAAATGTTTCTGAAATTTGTGACCAACAATTGTGTCGGCGATATTGTCTCCAACAAATTTTTGTTTTCCATTCGACCCGGGAAAAATGCGACAATGTTTATAAACATAGTCACTGACATGTATTGACACGTCCAGACCGGTAAAATTTTGTCGATAAACATTTTTAAATACACGTCATATTTGTGTATCCGTTCAGTTCACCTCGTCCGTTTGTATGTATCGCATATTTTAACCCGTAAATTTCTTTTAAACCGATATTTAATTTTTTTTTTTCAATCAATGGTCGAAAGAAAGGGTTTGTCATCTGATTGATTTATATCATGAAAAACAAATATTATGGGACCAAACTCAACCCGAGTACAAAAATAAATTGATATTTTAATTTGTAAAAATTATAATTTTACCTCAATTCTCCAGATGGACCAATGTCATCACGTTTAAAGATCAGTCATTAAATCATTTCCACTGTATTTTTCTCTTGCTAAAAGACCCAATACCTCTTTTTCGTTTCCAAACTCAAAATTATGCAAGCAGCTGCAGCAATATCAACGTCATTCTCGTTCCACATTTTGACCAAGACTAATTCACACGTGTTGATTCACAAATGTTTAACAAATATGTTACTTTGGTGTGGACGCACCTGTTTTTAAATTTTGTCGGTGACATTTTTAGAAACATTTTGTCGCCGACATTGTTAACAAAGTCGACGACAAATGTTTCTTGGTCTGGACACGGCTTTACATAAGAGATTGAATCTTCGTGCGATAACGAACTCAAACAAATGCTTAGTGAAACTTCATAAGACATATTTTGGGCACACGTATGCACGGGTAATGACGCAGAACTAATAGCTAAAGCCATTTCGATTACACATTAATACTTCCAACGTCCTATCTTTGTGGAAAAAGGTTGTCTACTAAGTCGAATTTGAAAAACGTCAAAAAGAAATAGACTTCAAACAAAATTTGCGGATTGCATTATGTAAAATCGAGCTGATATGGAGTTTATTATGAGAAAACAGTCAAATATCGCAATTATTTTTTTTTGTACTGTGTAATAAAAATAAAATACGACCAAGAAAAATGTGAATTTGTATTTTATCAGTTACAAGAGTACTTCTACTATAGCGTAGTATTAAGACGATTTATTTTAATTTAATTTAAATTTTTAAGGCTAACAATTAAGCTGTCATAGGTCGTGAAAACCGTGAGGTGAAAAAGATAGGTCGCGAGTTAAAAATGTTGTAGACCACTGCTCTATACCGCACTGGACTGTAAAATGAATTATTCCATTACATATATTTTATTCATATTGTAAAAGTTAACCCATGCCTTTACAATATGCACAAGTTACGATTCGAGTAACTTTCAATGTACGAGCAAAAATTGTACTCGATATAATATTTTTTATTATAAACATTTTTTTACCACATTTGATTGTCAAAAAGGTAATAATATTTATTAGAATCTTTGTGAAACGGGCAATGTGTTGGTTTTATCGTACGATGTGTGTGTGTGTTTTTTTTGTCTGTAAACACGATTTTGACCAGAAGGATTACTCCGATATATACAAACACGGTACTTCTCTGAAAAAATTTCGTCTATTTGGTATTTTGGGAGGACATTTTTTAATTTCTCTACAGTTTTCCGATGAATTAAATAGAACAGAGCAAAAAAAAGCAAAAACCTTCAACTGAGATCGAGAATCGAACCACGCACAATCTAGTATTTTCGTCAAAATATTTGGTTGTTATGCTATAGAAATTAGTCGTAGGGACTCGAAAAATATATCTGGTACCGATATTAGCATTTAATAGAAATCTCAATAAGTTAATGTGCACGATTGTGTACAAGATACAATAAGATTTTCCCAAGTTGAATATACTCACATTTAATAATAATAATAATATTCAATTAAGTACATTTTAGGCTATTCGATTCGTATGGTTATTGTAATAAAATTGCCTTCAGGGGCCTAATAATATTTTAATAGCAGACTTTTAAAAGAAGGATAGACTTATAGCAATAAGACCTCTGTATCTGGCCTGACCGATAAGTCTCACCCGACCTAAAAGTATATGACTATATATGACTATACATATTTAAGTATATGAGATATACATTATGACAGAGTCTCGATTAAGATCTACAATTCTAATTATAAGTCTAGTATAAATCAACTTTATTGTAACAATTATGAAAATTAAAGTATACAAATTAAATTAAAGGGCAAAATTAATAAAAAAAATAAATAAATACAATGCCATATTACGTAAATCATTTTATTCATTTTCCTGGTCTTAAATAGGTACTAATCAGTAATCATACATAAAACGATACTTATTGAAATTATAAACTTATCTTATTAAGATACTTGGTTGTATTCTACTACTATATGTATACCAACTATCTTTAAAAATCAAAACTGATACACACGACCTCTTTCATTCAGATTCGTTATTTTCGAGAGCAATAGTATATTGGTTTCATGTTTAAATGACGAATACAGTAACTATAACTGCATATCGCCCGACCGTGGAGTCTCGACCTACCTATAACTTTCACCTTTTTTTTTTTAAAATGTATTTAAGTTTTTTAAACACAATACCATTAATTGTTACAATCAGTTATACTAAAAAACATTTAAAAAAATTATGAACCGACTATCAAACTACAATCGCACTGGTAATTATTTTTATAAATTCATGCATTTTGAATACATATATTATTGTGTACAATGGTAAAAATTGTTAATGTGAATTAATGTTGTTTATAATATTTTATGAATATCTGATTAAATTATCGTCGAATCGAGTTTGATGACTCAAAATTGCAGATGACGCATACCGTAAAGAGGCGAGAATCATGAGAGGAATCGCATATTACTATGTGAAGAAGGAGAGACAAAGGAAACATTGAAACAAAATATACATCATTGTTCTGCGGTGTGGTGCACTGCCGTACCTGGGGGGGGGGGTTTGGGGGTTCAAACCCCCCCCCCCGAAATTTTTTGCGTTATTTTATGTCGTAGTAAAATAACTATTTCAGTCTAGAATAATCGATAAACCATTGATATATTATATACGTGCATATACGAATGACAGCTATGGTCTACGTTATAAACTTTAATCACCTACACAATATTATAATACAATTAGAACATACATTTTTGGCTTACAACCTCCCCCCCCCCCGAAATTAATTTCCAGTTACGGCCTACGGCCTTGGTGTGGTGTACTAAAATCTTAAACTGTGAGCAGTAATCCGTATTGTGGATGAATATTTAGGTGTGAATAAAATATGATCGCTTTGATAGATTCTGTTGCTATTCAGCTACATAGATATTAGATATAATTCCAATTTTTGAAAGTTTGCCTGCAGTAATTTCAAAGTTTAATTACCAATCAGAAAAATATTAGTTAAAATGTTTCATGCGTTTTAATCATTTTATATTTACTCACATTTAAAAATGTTAACTATTTTTATCAAAACATAAATACCACCGGCAAGTATAAATCATAGTGTTATTTAATTGTGTTAGCGATAAAAAAAATAAATACTTTGATAAGATCAAACGTAATTAAATATATATATAATAATATTATATTCTTTTTTAATACTATATAGTCTCACATTTGATTAATTATGATACATTTTCATGCACAAACCAATGTTTTTTTTAAAAAAAAATAAAATCAAATTGAACCTACAACCGCAATAGGATCGATACACAAGATGTATAAGATAAATGAGAAAATATCCAATGTTTAGTGTCAACATAAATAAGTACATTATATGATGACGTCATGACGATGTCATCGCTGTCGGTTAGTATATCATTATCAGTTCTACTCGTATTATGAGCTGAAATGGCGACACGTGGCGTCCGCTGTATTGATCAAATTCTAATAATTCCATACAAACTTTCTCTCTCTCACAGTTTTCATATGATTTCCAAAATCTGCCCATATATTATAATAAAACGCGAGTAGGTATGGTGACACGTCGGTTTATTAAAAAAAAAAAACCCTGGCTATAGGATGTGGGCACTTGCCCCGACAAAAGGTTTGCCCAATTATACCAATTATACTACAGTGATTTATCGCTAAGAAGGAAAAGTTAACAGAACAATTTATTTCTATGTACATGCTTCGATATATCGTGTTAATGTTTTTTTGTGTAGAATACAGTATAAGAAATATTTGTCTTAGTTGTTAAGCCTTACAAGTTAAATTTGTATGCATTTTTAACATTAGATTTCATTCAACACGTACAACTGCACTACACAAGTAACGTTATAGATTTAGTATTAACTTAAAATTTGAAATACGCGCATTAATATAATATTATAGCCCGTATACATTTTAAGTTCATCGTGTTATCCCAATGCAACACACTCGTATCGTTATAGATCGTTTTTGTGACAACCCAACCGTCTCGTCATAATGTTATAGATTCGCTCGATAAACCCCGTGTATGAACTTGAATTAATCAACTTTGTACGGTTAACCACAAAACTTATGTACGGAATGTAACGTATTACCCTCGTTGTGAAATGTACACCTCGGACTATGAACAACTATGTGAATTATGTACAATACGGTATTACGTCCAATTTTAATAACTTAATAATATTCCGCCACCACCGCCGCTGTTGTTGTCTACATAAATAATAATTATTAGTTTTCATTAAACGTAACGACAATGATTAATATTCTTAAAAGTTTTTAACAAGTTCATGAGACACGGTGATCCATTAGAATAATAAGCCCGTCCCGCAAACGAATATTATCATGTCCATGAATACGACTAAAACTTGCGCCAGCAAAAAATATAAGATTTATCATTATATCGTTTTCCCACACGAATCTATGACGTTAGTCATATGTTTGTATTTTCTAAAACTATTAACAATATTCATCGCAGTATAACAAATAGTGTAAATAACATTATACTCCACCTCTGTTGACCAAACTTCAGAAAAATGTTATACATACATATGTTTAATAAGTGCTTGGCCAAATATTAGTCACGAAATGTCCAACGAAAACCCAAAATATTATAGAGAATAATATACATAAATACGTATGCATATAATATGCAGGGTGTCCCACCGGGATTTACCCAGAGCGATATCTCCCGTGTTAATAGAGATATTAAAATTATGTTTTATTTATGAGCATTCTTTGATAAAGGTATTTTTTTGCCAATAGTTTGGTAAATATAAGTGTATTATTAAAGAAGTTAAAAAATTAACTTTTTATTTTATAATTTTTGTAAAACTCGAAGAATATCATTTTACATGGCTTCTTTCTCCGAAAATATCGACAGTTCAACTTTCAGTTTTCATTAGATTCATGATTTTTAATAATTTTTTTAGTTTACAAAGAAATACTATAAATTATTATCACCTCGTCATTTTTCCGATAAGGTTTGCTGATAATATTATTATTATTTTTAATTGAGTAAATAGTACACAATTTTCTTGTAAACTAGAAAAATTATAAAAAATCAAGAAGTTAATGAAAATTTTAAATTGAACCGTCGACATTTTCAGAAAAAAAAGCACCATATAAATGGCTATCTTCGAATTTCAAAAAATTATTAAATAAAACGTTAATTTTTTAACTTTTAATAATACACAGATAAACATTTTTAGTTAAACCCGTATTAGTTGGTGTTAAATTAACTAGGATAGCGTGTCGATTGTCGCTTACTACTTGCTTGGTGTTGATTTAACATTAGATGTGCAATTAAAATTACAATTACTTTTCAAAAGAGTAAATTCAAATGGTTTCGGAGTTAATTCAACATCTAATTTTTACAACTTGAAACCGAGTTTGCCATACCCTTGAATACAAAATAATTTCAAAATTACTGTTGATAAACTAAAAGTAATCGGATATACATTTAAATTTACCTACACGGTGTAGTTAAATTAACAATAATTATTAATAAATACATAATTTATACAATGCATTTTGATTGTTTATTATTATAAATGTAAGGTATAGTAAGGTAGTATAAAGGTAACGAGAGCCATGAATATTATGCATGCTTTATAACTCACCTAATTAACATAATACAATTATACACTATATATTATATATGTATAGGTTATAAAAAAACGCAAAGGTTGTATTAATGCCTACGGATGTCGTACAACTAATACAGCTACAATAACGATGGCGACGACGACGTAAAATGGTTAAAATTTAAAAATACATAATAGTTCGTCTTTATAATATAAATAAAAGTTATGACGAAAATAAATCACTATAGGTATACAATGCACCTATGTATTTTAATAATTTATATCGTTGCCACCGCAAATGTAAAAAATAATACAATTATTGCGTTAATAATACGGCCAAACAGTCCCTATTAACATCTTTGTGCTGTAAAAAGAACGACCGAAAATACGCCAAGATATGGGTTTTAGTGTTTTGGACTTGGTTATGTTCAATATTGTAGTGTACCGATAAAGTTAAAATTTCACCTTAACGCTTTTTGCACGACGGCGGAGATGTATACTTTTATGTGTTTGTATGTATAGTTTTTAATGTGTACCCATTTCCTTGGCAATATCTGCGTACGCCACTGATACACTATATGAAACGAGATCACTAGGAACTTTTGGGCTGATAAAAATACGAAATTCAGTTCGGTTAGTTTATCAAGCAAGCAGTGGCGTAGAAAGGGTATGGCGAACTGTGCCTACGCCAGTGGCGAAAATTTGTGCTTTAAAATTGGTACTAATTTTTATCGATGAATTCTCTAGCAAGAAAAGAAAATTTTTAAAGTTTGAAATTTACATTGTAATAATAACTGATAATTATATAATATTGTATTAACTTATTATATACCTACATAAAAAATAAATGTTTAAAAAAATCATTCCGTTTTTTCGTCAATTTTTTAATCACTAAAAAGGCGCATTTTCCTATGTTTGCCAGAGCCGCTAACGAGTCTTTCTACGCCACTGCATGCAAGTTATTATAGTTTATTCGTTTATTTAATTGTGTCCGCCTTGCAATATTGGTATATAAGTATGTAAAAGCAAAACGTTTCGTCTTGATGTTCTCGTTAAGAAATCAGACTCAATTATCGCTAAACATTGTCGTTCGAAATATGAACCTATATTAAAACTATATTTATGATTATAATAGTAATACAATGAACATAATACTATTATTTCACTGAAAAGTAAAAACAAAGAGTAAAGACGTAGAAAAAATAAATAAAAAAAACCAACCATTCAGCTCCCTTCAAAACCATTACATAACGTATATAAAAGTCGTTATAGAAAATGTGAACGTTAATCTAAATATAACGAATGAATACAATAAAATGCTTAAAAATACGTACTTTTCTATACTCGAATCAACAGCTGACAGACCACATTTTACTAGAATACAATTTGTTGTAATAATTAATAATTATTAGTTTGGTAGAAGTAAAAATTTATTGAGATATTTTATCGAGATGCCAAAACAAGCCATATCAATTATTGTACTTCCCTTTGCTTTATCTTGCTTATGCAAAACAGAATTTTCAGCTCTAGCGATAATAAAAAAAAAAATATCGATAGAATTTCGAAGCTGGTTAAAAAGTCTGATAGTTATATTAATAATGTATATTATATAAATTTTCAGATTAGAGGTGATGTATCAAATATAATTGATTTGGGCCCAAATAAATAAATTAAATTACGGGTGCTCACAATTATCTGATTACATTTCTGAAAACTATTTAAATTCTTTAAGTTTTTTATATTGGAAATATAAATGCCTTTTAACATTATTATGTAAAAATATAAGGAATTATGCATTCATAATATTGACCATAAGACGGCGAAACAGGTAGGCAATATTAAAGCAATCCATGTGGCGATGACACACGAGATACAGAAATATTTATACGCCGTATTAAGAACGGATTCTCGAACATGTTTCTTTTTATTACGTATTCCGCTAAAATAGCAGTTATAAATTCAAATCAAGTTAAGCAGAAACATTTAATATTTTGCACAAAAATACACGTTGTTTCAGTATTTTTGCATTAAAATTGCACGGTTTACATTACTCAACATTTTTCTTCCCCGGTAAGTATTGAGAATTTGTCGGAAATTTCTTAAATTAATTGAACAAAAGGAAGGGTCTAAATTAAGTGAAATAGAACATTGTGAGAATTAAATTTAAAAAAGAACGTAAACAAAAGGACGTTTTTAGAGAAAATGCAATTACACAAATAATAAACGATTATATTTTAGCAACAATTCCAAAAGAACAGATAAGTTTGTTATTGTGTAAATATGATAATTAACGGTAGTGTTTTAATGAATTAATTAACTATTATTAAATATATGCTCCTTGTGTGAGAATTGTAATTGGTTTGATTATTTTTAAATTTGTTGAGGTATTTTTTTTCCATATAAATGTTATCGTTCAAAATATATTAACATAATCAGTTGATTTACCGAAACGTCAGCACACCGAATTGTGAAGTGCAAAAATAAATGGATGTATCCAGAACACTAAATAATATTTGTAACCTTTACGCAAAAACGCACGTGAATAAAAAAATAATTTACAAGCATTAAAATGCATAATTGTCTAGATAAAAATATATTGATCCCGAATCGCTAACTCTAGCCTAACTCGTTTACTTGTACTTAATTTCCGTTCTCTCACAGTACAGATTAATTTAATAGCGAATTTCGTTCCGCACTGGCCGCAGCAGTCCATCCATTGATACTCAATACAAAAAGGTCATAATATCGTCGAGGCATTACTGCATTGGTTGTAGGCTTAGTAAAAAATAATAATGGTTTTTAAAAATATACAAAATTCACGTCGATAACATTCATATAGTAACCACACCAAACAACCTAATGTCGTGTTGATTATTTTTAAAAAAATTTTATTTCCACACGAATGTTATGATTTAAAAAAGTACAATAAACTGATCATTATCATTCGAGCCACTTTTACAAGTCGAAATCATGGTAAGTATCAAACGGTGCAACAATAGACGTTTAGAGTATGTATAGGGTACACGAGACGCCGCAGTCGTGACATTTCTTAATTTAAATAATTAAAAATAAACTCACACATTCCATGAGATGGACTGACTTAAGTCTTCAGTAAACTCTTTTCAACACTTATCAACTAAATACCCTTTACAACTGTCGTAACGAAATATCCACGTGTAATAGTAACACAGCACAATGTCCACTAAGACTAGTTGATACAAGCAAATGTATCATTGCAAAGGTTTTTTTTGTACATTTTTTTAAGGAGTATTTTAAAACTTAGACCTTAGGCCACTCGCGGGTTTTTTTTTTTATAGTAAGTAGGTTTTGTAGGGTAAAAAGGTTTTTCGAAAGGGTACGTAAGCATACTTGATGGGATGGTTTCTTCCTTGGGACCGGTAGTTCTACCCGGTGAGCAAAACCACAGGTGACAGGGTTCGAACGACTGTGCGTTTTAATAACAGTCTCGACCAAGAGAGATAATAGTCAAGGTGGTGGATATGTGATATAATTTTCTTAAAGAAAAAAATTCAAAATACCGAAATAACAAAAACTTTTATTTACCCGGGCATTTTCAATAAAATATGTACACATCAATCGTGAGCGTTGTTTTAACGTTGTCTACTGCATTCAACTCGGAACTCCATCACTCGGGCACATAAGAACTTAATGATAATTGTTATCATTGCAGTTAATTATGAATAATACAAGTTTTGCTACAAAATATAGTAAAACTTATAACTCTTGTGTTTTGTAACGTGGTCGGGGATGACCCATTAAATATAAGATATTCAGGGAAGAATTTAGGTTCTTTTGAATATAATTAACCGTAGCTCTGGAGCATAAATGGTATATAGGATCTTAATATTACAAATAAATGCGTATTGGTAGAAATCATTATTAATATATAAAGGTTTATTAAGACTTACTTTAACAATCATAGAGCTTTTTCGTAGTTACACGGAGTTCTAGTTAACGTGATGGTAATCGCGGAGAACTGACGTTCTCTTACATATCGATAGTCGACCATAGGCCTTACAATATAAACTCTGAGTGGGGGGGTACAATGTATAGTCAGCTTATATTATGTTTCTATAATAGTAATACTAAAAGTAATATATATATAGTAGTAATCGTAGTATATGTAACAATTGTTACAGTTTTAACTTTTTTATTATTATATATTTTCACTATAATTTCAGAAACCGATGTAGTACCCATTCCAAATTTTAACGTTCAAATAAATTAAACTGTTAATTTTGCTTATTTATTTAAACCATCAAGTGCGTACTTAATCAATGATTATAATTACAAATTAATTACCGCTAAATCAAATTACATCCGACAAAATCTGTACTTTTTACCATTCTTTTATATAAATTTATTTTATTGTTTTTAAAATTTGATGAGTTATAATTATACATAATTTTACATGCATAAAAATAATAGTATTTATTATTTTTACTATTATCATTATTATTATTGTTACTCTTATTATAATAATTAACAGGCGGAATCCAATGATGGTTCAAACCAAACAAGTAGTAACGCAGATGAAATTAAAGATATTAACGGAGTAAAGATATATTTGAACAAATTGATGAAAAATGTCAACGAAGCGATGTTGGATGATATGAAAAATCGATTCCAACTATATAAAAAATCGAGAGTGAATAAAAAAGAATTGCTTGATATTTTAGAATCGTACAAGATAATTTTGTCTGATGAAGACATGAACCCAATGTTTGCCAAAATAGATATAAATAAAAAAGGCTGGGTCGACTTTTTAGATTTCACCACTTACCTAGCATACGAGTTCGAAACAGTGCGAATCGATCAACAATTAATCGCAAAGGGAAAACCGCAGATAATGCCTAGATTTTTAATGAATGGAGCAATCGTATACAACAGTGGGGTTCCGAATAAAATCACTGGTATAGAGTTCATACCGTTTACCAATCAACCGTCGTCCCAAACACAGAACGACAACGGTATGTACGTGCTCAATAATGAAACCGGAGGAATACAGTTTTATACGCCGGACATGAAATGGATAAGTACGCATCAAATATGTAAGGAGGTAGTACATGGTATCTTTCTATAATTTACTATTTATCATTTACGTTAAACTATTGTAATTGGGGTTTAAAGCGATCGGATTCCGAGAGCTCCAAAAACCACAGATAAAATAATTCTGAATAAACCCGAAACATATTCCACTGTAAAACTATTTGAAAAATTAAAATTGTCCATAGCACAACAACTATTCTGTAGAAGCGTTTCTAGGTCTTAACTTATTAAATACAGTGTTAATACAAATTATAAATAATAAATCTTATATAAAATATAAAAAGTCCATTAAAATATGGTGAATTAATAACTTAAACGACTAATAGTTTCCATGAAGTGTACCTATACAAATGTAAACCTATTAATATTATAATATTATGTTTATGGCAATCGTGCTATAATCAGCCGCGACATATTCTCGAGTTTCTATTGTTAATTTTAATAATTCAGCATAAGAAACACCGGTTGAAAACTTAAGTACCCAGTTCTTCCAAACACGACATTGCCATTTTATAATTTTCTACACACATCCTAATAGGAGGTCAGTTTTAAGGAGGTTATACTGTGCTAGTGTTTCATATACTATTATATTTATGGATTTTATTTCTATAATTATAACATGTCTACATAGATATTTTATTCATTTCGTCTGAGTACTCGGTCATCACCGATAAGAGGTTATCGTCAGTGGTAATGACATATGAGACACGTAACCTTATATTATAATTATTATTATATAGAGTACAATAACTTTTGTTAGGATTTTTGTGTCCATTAAGTCGATCGATAACTATAGGTATTGCAGTATTTTAGTCCTTGATTTAGTAGTCTTTACGGAACCAAGTTAATTTTTTAGTCTTAAGAATATTAGCTAACACAAACATATTACGTAAAAAACTTTGAAAATAAAAATATTCCATTAAAACTAAATAAAGATTAAAGTTCTAAATTAAGTGTAATTAACTTCTGTCTACCGTACGGTGTTTAATCACAAAAATTTACTCAATTATATCTGGACACAACAAAAAACACTGTTTTTTTTATATAAATCGATACAATATTGCAATAAAAAATTGACAGCAAATCATCACAATTCCCTCCCCCCTTCTCTGGGTGTATTAATTACATATGTATAAGGCCATATGTTGGTACGTAATTACTGCAGGGCTGTGAATTTAATGCACTAAACTAAAGAACTATAAAATATACATGAATTATGCACTAAAACTCACAAAATATGCATTTATATAATAATCTTTTAAAACCTTAGAATATGCATAATTGTAGAGGAAAAAACGTTGCAAACGTTTAAGTTAGTGCCGGGGCTATTCCGTTAGATGTACGCAGAAATCATGTACGATTTAATCGATAACGTTACGAACGAAAAGTTTTCTACCATTATCGCGGACGAAAAAAAAATTGAAAAAAAAAGCCGCGAACGCCTTAAATTCACAGCCCCGTCGTCACTACTCGTCCACGTTGACATAAATACGTGCGCGTGTGGCTGCAGAAGAACATCATCACCTGGATGGCCGTGTTGCCGAACTACGACGTGATATGCGTGTCGACGGGCAGCCAGCTGCAGTTCTACGGGGCGGACGCGATCCACTTCCAGCTGCGCATGGCCGTGGCCGGCGTGCGGAACGTGACGTGCATGGCGTACACGTACGACGAGCACGGCAACTCGCGGCTGGCCGCGGGCACGTCGTCGGGCGACGTGCTCGTGCTCGACCTGTCGCAGTCCTCCAGCGAGAGGAGCCCGTTCTACCAGGACCCCCAGGACGTGGACCTGTCGTCGCCCGTGTACGACGTCATCAAGTTGACCAACGGCCGCGCGGCGCCCAAGGGACGGCTGCCGTTCCGCGCCGTCTGGTTCGCCGAGCTGCACCCGACCCTCGTGTCCGCGGTCGCGTTCTGCGACGAGGCCGGCCAGTGGATGGTGTCCGTGTCGCAGACGCGCACGCGATCGGTCGCCTACTGCCACCCGGACCGACGGGGCCTTCGCGGTGACAAGCGCGACGTCGTGCGGTACGGGGCCACGGCCTTTGGCGCGCGGTGTGCGTGCGCGGCCGGCGCCGGCCGCGTGGCCACCGGCGACCAGCTGGGCTCGGTGACGGTGTGGGACGTGCACAAGGCGCGCATGCCGGCCGTCGCCGAGCTGCGCGGCCACAGCGCGCCCGTGTACCACGTGTTCTACGACCAGGCGGCCGAGCGCCTGTTCTCCGTGTCCACCGACCTGACCGTCGTCTCTTGGGACGTGGCCACGTCGGATAAGCTGCTCACGCTGCACGTGTCGGCCGCGCTCCCCGACGGCCCCAGGCTCCGGCCGCCCGTCCCACACTTGGCCGCGCACTTCGACCGGGCCACGCTCGTGCTGGCCGTGGCCGTCGGCGACCAGCTCGTCGCGTACAAGTGCAACGAGTACTACGGCCGCCTGGTGTCCGAGCGCCCGCGTGCCGGCTGCTCGCACGACGCGCCCGTCGTCAAGACCATGTACAACCCGCTGCTCAACGTGCTGGTGTCCGCGTCGGCCGCGGACTCGACGATCATCGTGTGGAATCCGAGCACCGGCCGACTCATCGTCAGGCGGGGCATGGCGCACCGACAAGTGGCCGACGGCAAGACGATACGCGTCGAGATCACTGCGGCCGCGTTCGACCCGTCCCTCGGTCTACTGGTGACCGGCGCGGCCGACGGCACAGTCAACATGTGGAACCCGAACGACTTGACGCTGCTCTGTGGGTGCCGCGCACCGTCCGGCGACCGGATACTCGGCATGGTCTGGACGTCCGATGGGGTATTATTTTTAATTATTATTATTATTGTTCGGAGGAAATTATAATGGATCCGGGGATACTATGCCCGGTCGCAATACAATTATTAACACTTCGGATTACGCAAACGTCTGCAAAGATTTCCGGTATTTTCCTGTTCACTCCAAGATCCGACAACATCGCGTCAATCTAAATTGCCTACTGCGATACGTTTTTACATGATAATATTTTCGTTCGATTTCCAACCGTTAATTTAGTCGCACTCACAATTATATTGTTCTGATAGTTCTGACCGTTTTCCCATCAAGGGATGGATAATCATTCCCAACATCGTAGTGTTTTAATATTTTAAACGATTATCTGTGCATTTCATTTTTTTCAATGTTGTTTTATAAAAATCTGTAATAAGAATCTGTAAAATATAAAGAGACGGACAATGATATTTTTTAGAAATTTACAAGAAACTCAGTCGTGTACATGAATGTAACCATTTCAATATTTAAAACTAAAAGAAAAATAATATCTATTATACTAATATAATTCATTTAAGGTACAACTAACATTCTTTAGAACAGATTTTCCCAAACCATGGGTCACGTTAAGTCTAAAAATATAAAAAATATTCTCTATAATAAACATAAAATATTTGATAACTATAAAATGCACATCAGCTATAAACATATTACAGATAAAAAGAAAAGTTTTTGTGCAAATACTAGTATTTAATACAGTATTTTTCGTGTACATTTTTTACTCGTACTTTTCGTTCCCGTTGATAAATTCAAAACAGAAACTAAAAACGGTTGTTGCGGATCGTCAACATTTTAAAAATATATACATAAAACAAAAGGGTTGTACTATTGAGAGTTTGAAACAACCTTCGCTGCAGCAGATAATCCGATGAACGTAAGAACGTCAATAAACGAATATGATTTTCAAAAGGTTTTTACCAAGGCAACAAACTTGTTACGGGTCTTAAGTATTTATAAAGTGGGGGCGGGGGGGGGGGGGGATCAGGGCAACGGCGGGTCGAAAATCACGTCCAACGACCAGTCTCGCGGAATGAAAACGAATTGAATAGAACACCACCCATTCCGGAACACATATAATAACAATACCGCGGAAACGGTCACCCTAAAGCGTGGGTGACGTTGGAGGGGAGGGGTGATAGGGCACAGAAGATGTGCACATGAAGTACGTGTAATGCAACACGCTAACGCTAGACGTGGTGATCAGAACAGATATCGACGACGGGCCCTGACCGGCGGCTGACTACGTTCTGTGAGAGTTTCGACTCGGTCTCGCAGCACATACGCTACGCGCACCAGAACGAGGTGTTTAGCCAGGACAAGAACCAGCGGTCGCGTCTGGCGGTGGCGACGATAAGCGCGGGCGTGATCGGCTTCTGTCGGTCGTCGAAGCACACCGTCTACGTCCGCGGCGTGGCCGAGTCGCCCGACGAGCACGGCACGGCGGTCACGACGCACTTCCTGCACTCCCGGCCCGAGGCCGTCGGGGTCGGCAACCTGCTCGTGGCCATGCGCGACGGCGCTGTGCACCTGTGGCGCGCGCAAAACGACTCGGCGCGCGTGGCGCAGTTCGCGGCCGCGCACGCGCACGGCGACCACGTGACGTGCATGTCGTCGGACGCGCGCGACCAGTTCCTGTTCACCGGCTTCGGCCACGGCCACGTGAAGACGTGGTACGTGGCCGCGTTCGGGTGCCCGCGACCCGCGGCCGCCGCGAGCCGACAGTCGCTCCGGCTGCGCTTCCCGTTCCTGCTGCACTCGCTGTTCGTCGGACCCGCCCGGCGCGCGGCCGCCGAGAACACGGCCGGACCGCTGCTGGTCAACTCGTACCGCGCGCACACGCAGGCCGTCACGCACGTCGAGTACGTGAACGGGCCCGAACTGTTGGTGACCAGCAGCGTGGACAAGAGCATCCGCGTGTGGACGCTAGACGGCCACTTCGTCGGCATACTAGGTGAGTACCGCGCTGGTCGGCTCCCCAGTGACCAAAGACTCAAAAGCCGTACATGATGCGTCACAAACGTCAACTTTTTCAGCAGAGAACCGCTTGGTTTTCCGATTTTCCAAAACCACATGATAATTATAGTTCGCCTTCAATATGTAACTTTTAACTTTTTCACATAAACTTCATCCATTGCACATTCATACCGAGGCAAAAAGTCTGTCCTCCTACACTATCCATCTCAACAACACACCTCCCCAACCGCTCAAACATTCGTTACCTTGTATACATCTACGAGTAGACCGCCGACTAACTTGGGCAACACATATCAAAAGACTCATACCAAAAACCGTTCCCGCCGACTACGTTATATTCTTACATGACAACACATCAATTTATAAAACAAACTTCTCTTACATAAATTCTATAAATTCTTACTCAAACCAGTCTAGGCGTATGGTATTCAGCTATGGGGAGCAGCCAAACACTCCAACTTAAACAAAATCCAAGTCTTCCAATCCAAATATCTCCGTCAAATTGTCAAGGCCCCCTGTACTATGTATATTATGATACTTTACATAGAGGTCTGTCAATTCCAACAGTTAAAAACGTTGCCAACATTTTTACGAACGCATACACTATAAATTACACTAGCATCGCAATCCCTTGCTTTCTATATTATCGATTAACACTATTCCTGGTGACCCCATGAGGCGACCGATAAAGTACAATATTACTAATACACCTTTGAAAGTTCAAAATACTGCGACTTTATCATGTTCGCCGAGAAAAATAATTTACGAAAAATGTTTCATCAATTTTTTTTCAACAAAAACTGTATAAAGGTCCGCACACACTGCGGCGGTGGCGGTTAGGTTAATAGAATCACCAGCGATACCACAGACTCGTTCACATTGCAGCGGTAGCGATTTTTCGATATTTTATAATTTATAATAAAAGTATACACTATACGTTATAAATGGTTTTATACTGTAATAGTATTATATTTTAATATACTATCACAAATTATCATACACAAACGTGTTTTGAAAAAACAAATATGCCTAAAATAAAAATAGACTATTCGACTTCAATCGAACACAATTGGATACATTTAGTGGCCTTTTCATAAATGTTTTTTAATAGTTTATAGTTTAGATATTTTAGAGTAGTAGATATTTCTATCTTTTTCGTTCTAACGCAATATTAATAATATCAATACGAAATTACTAATTAGTAATTACCTACATTTTAGATTAATGATATCTAGATACAAAAATATAAAATTAAATAATAATACAGTGAGTTCCGCTTAATGTAATCACTAATCACATTGGTTCAGCCGCCGCCGAGTACTGATCTCATTGTGAATAGAGTATAGATATGCGATAAAAGATTGAATAGTTTGACGGAGAAAGATAAATCCAATCGGCATCATTCATTTTCGAAAATTTAAAAAAATATGTGGTCATGTAACACGCGTAGTGAATGTGAATTATAAATTGTATTTCTCAATTATATTATATTAAGACAAACAGCCAATCACTGATGTATTTCAATAAATAAATATTTTTTTTTGAAACTATTTTTATATTTATCTTATAAAAATTTAAATGCATATATTTGCATATTTTGGTAAATAAAATGCATATTTTACAATTTTTTATTGCATACAAATCCTAGCCCTGTTAATCACAATACATGGGTACAATTTTACCGCTATCGCTACCGCCACTGCCGTTAATACGAGTACAGTACACGCCGTAGTCCAAAATGTAAACATCATGTCAACTTTTTCATTCCCAAAATTGGGTCGCCCACCCGTACTTCTCAAGTACAGCTGGTTCAAAACACGAAACGTCGCGCTGTCGACACATGACCGCGTTCGCTGTTCACCATTAAACCGATCGTCGATACCTAGGTACACCGTGGCCAAGCTTACCGACAACCGGGCCGGTAGATTTAACGTACTACGACAAGCCCTCGGACATCATACGCGTAGCGTCGTATACCACGATGAAAGTCTTGGAAAATACCGTCAACTCCGAGTTGCGGTCGACGGCGTTTTGGGAGAGCATACAAGTGTTGAGAGAGCAGCGACAACTGGAAGGCAGGACAATCAAGAGTCAGCTGCAAGGTGACGACTATTCGTTCATACAGCTGCCGAGCGACGTCAGCGACGAACATTCGGAAACAGATATACAGGATCAAGGTCCACTAAAGTTAATCAACTATAATGCCCAAAGTTCCAGATTACAAGTTTTTAAATATTTACCGATATCCGATCCGGTCGAGATTCCAGATGCCCCTATATTTTTTAAGTCGAAAAATGTGGCTAGAAATAAAAAAATCAATTTCGGTTAAATTCAAATACAATTACAAATAAGTAATGCCGCTCGTTTATTGAGTGGGTGTACATTGTACACGGGTGATGAAAACCACTAGCAGTTTTCGCTCGATTCCTACGGATATTAAAATTTACTATTGCATCATGTTATAATATATGGTACCTACATCTTTTTAATCTATTCTTATTTTAACAATGTTTATATAACAATTTCAATAATTTATACAATATGCACATTGCTTGTGCAAAATGTAAAACAACATAAATAAAATATTATATATATTATATATACCTACTATTATACAATTTATTTGAAAAAAGTGGGTACAATTAGCAAACATATAATACAATTTTTTAAAAAATGAGCGCTATATACATGAGAGTATGCGAAATGTTAATTTTTTGAATTGTGCATTAAAATATTAAGAAATCGTTCAAAGAAATTATCTGCAAAAAAAAGTTTATCTCAATTATTTTAACCCAAGTAATTAAGTATACTTAATTTAACTTTAAAGGTCGTTGTTGACCAAATAGTGAGCCTAAATGGATTTATGAAAAACGTTATTCGTCGACATGACGCATAACGATAGTATCCACAATTCAAATGGAACTATATTGACAAATCTGTAGATAACACTCGGAGACCGGGTACGAACAGGTGTTTGTGAGGTTAGCAACAGCCGCCTCTTCCCGCTCTCGGTAACCACACCCCAACACATCGCCGTTATATTAAAAATGTTAGTCATCCGGCGTCGACAAATGGTATAAATTGTATGTTATTTTGTTTCTATCGTTTTTTATAAATCCGTAATTTTAAAGTAAATGTAATGCTCTTTTAATAAATTTCTGAAATAAAATTATAATTTGAGGTTAATATTTACACAGTTTTGCACCCACTGGGCCAACCCTCCACGCGCGTCCCTGATGCATTTTTGCAGAGTATCAGTGTGGCAGTATATTGTCAAACAGCATCATTTTGTACAACAATATTGATAATATGGATTAATAAATGTTTTTATTAAATAGTGCAACAGTTGAATTCTTTAAGTTATAATACTAAATAAGTAATTATTAATTTTCTTGTTCTGGAAGTAAGTGTTATCACATTTTTCAATAGATAATTGGAAGTATTTCAGAAGATCCCAAAGTCAGTTGTAAATACAACAATTTACACACAACAATGCATTTTCCACATATTTTGTTAATTTTAACTGTCTGTGTATTGGCATTCGGTAAGAATATATTACTACTTCATTAAACGTAATAGATTTTTAAGAAAACTTAAATATATACTACAGCTGATCCGAATGAAGAGTCACATACTGATAAAAACAAAGAACGTCCACTGGAAGAGGAAAAATATTCAATAGAGGAAAACTTGATCCATATCTATACAATCAGTAAATCTTTAGAAACTCATCTGGTATTGAATTTTTTTTTGTGTTTTACTTGAGAAAAGTTTTTTTTTAAGAATTTCTAACAGACCTATAGGGCATAAGTGTACGAAGCTTTGATTTACAGTCGAGCATGAAATAATTTGTGCCTTCAACAGCTCCAACTATCAAAATATTATTGTCTAAAAGTAAATAAATAAATAAATGATATAGCCACACAAATCATATAAATAAATACATTGCAATAAAAAATTCAGTTTTAAATTTAAAGTTATAAAGCAAAATATTTTATTTTATATTAAACATTATATGATTAAAACGTCCACGTAGTATGCCATGGACAATGACAAAGCAAACTGCCAAAATAAGTTTGTGAACAAACTTTAGATTGATTATTATAAACAACCTTTTATTTATTTATTTATACAACAGCAACAAAAAAAATATAAATATTTTAATGTATGGATTAAATGATAATTTAATTTACTAAGTCAAAATAATTTTAACTTTAGATATTTCAGTATTGCTATAATAAATATAAAATAGTTGGTTTTTAAACCTAATATGATAAAGTATTTTAAGTATCATCTTAATTTATAATAAAAAAAAATTTTATAGTTTTATATGTTCGACTGGTCTGTCCCATGAGCAAGTTTTCAATATTATAAATTCAAAAATTTAATTCATACAATTTTAACTATAGAATAATTTGGAAGAATTTTACCAATACTTACCACCTGCAGAAGCATATTTTTCTGCAAGATCGAGTAGCAATATGAAGACAACCCAAGCATTTTTAGAATATTTACGTAAAATATTTCTCATCGACCCAATGAAAAGTATCCGCAATAAATTAAGAGGGACTGAGAAAAAATCCGAAAAACTAAGGAGAGTCAAGTGTAAAACTTTTTTACCCACAGATAATGGTGTTCAGGTAATACTTTTACTAATTGTTTCAATTTAAAAATTGAACAAAAATCTATTATAATATGTACTATATTTTAGTATAAAATTAAGAAATAACATTTTTTTATATTTTTATGTCAATATAGGTATTTTTTTAACTAAGTATTATAGAGAGAAAGAAATATTTATAATAATTTAACCACTGTATCAATAATTCTAATTAATAAATATTCAACCAGATTCCTATAGCATGAAGAAATAAATTATAATTTAAAACTGCCTTCTTCATATTATTTTACAAGAAAATTCATTTGAAAATGATTTAAATATTTTTAGCAATTAATGTTTAAAAAAACATGATATATATAATTTATATTTTTATAACATAATATCTGTTGTTTCAAAAAGTTGATTTTTAGTAAAATATATTTTAGTAATTGTAGAATATAATATGATATCCATGAATGATCAAAAAAAAAAACCACAGACATAATTAAATAAAATATAAGTTTTCTTGACTTATAAATTTGTTATTGATAAAATGATAAATAATGGCAATTTCAAATTAATTCTTTACAACTATAGTTTTATTGTGAAGTAAAATGTCTTAAGTATTGAATCCTACCATACACTCTAGGTTTTACAATAGTTAACTTTAAAACACAGTTTTGAATTTATTTATATTTTCTACTTTAATTTTAATAATTACTTTTAATAATTCTATCTCTTGTAATGTATGTATGAAACTAAATTTAGTTTACAAAAGATAGGAAAAGTTATTAATAAAATAATAATAATAAAAATAATGTCAATGTACGTCAAGTTGTTTTAATAATTTATACTAAATATTTGTGTTGTGTGTATTTTTTAGATGGTTAATGCATTACAACTAAGTGATATTTTAAAATCAGACCCTAATATAACTAGAGATGATACACCTGGTATTTGTACAGTAGTGCTATTTTTTAGTAAAGACTGTCCATTCAGTTTAGTAGCTGCACCTCATTTTAAATTACTTGCACATTTACTTCCACAAATTAACATGGTTGCTATTAATTCCATAAATGATCAATGGTATATTATTTACTACAAATATTTATAATTATGCAAAATAGAAAAGGTTTAACATTAAATATGCACATATTGATTTTATTAGGTTGAACTTAAAATATGAAATAGTTGGAATACCAACAGTAATTCTCTTTCATAATGGCAACCTTATTGCCAAACATCAATTCGCTGAAAACACATTTTTTTGGTTTACTAAGTTCATGGTTGTTTATACAGGTATGTATGATTATTATAAATTATTTTATATCCAAAAACAGTTCTATAAATATTGATTATGGATATGTTTCAAAATACAATAACTTTAGTAATATTTGTTATTTATTTTCTATGAGTATTCTTTTAAATTGAATAAACTAACATTCTATTCTATAAAAAGTTTAATTATTTTCTATTAATTTAAATAATTCAAGAAATAAATTGCTTTTGAATAAATGACAAATATATTTTGTCCAACTTTGTATTTATACAGCTACTTATAATAAAAGTATATCATCAAGTGTTTTTTAATGTTAAGTTAATAAAATGTACAAATCATACATTAAATAAATAATATGTATTAAATCATGATTTGTGTAAAATAATTTCTTTTTTTGATTCATAACTAATTATAACAATATTATGAAATTTTTCTTTTAAAGGAAATAATTATAATCATTTTTTTTTACAGATCTGAAGCTAGGCGACATAAACCCATTCTATTTAAATGAACTTCTTAATGTTGTGAACCGTGTTCCTAAAAAGGTTTATAGGCCTGATTATACCCTATGGTTAGCATGGTTTGTAATTATATTCTGGATACTATATTTTGCAATAAATAAAGATTTATGGACAACTGGACAAGATGCATAGAAGTTCAAAATAGTTTATATAGCGATGACGAAGGTGAACATAAATTAAGTTATGATGTATATTTTTTTACAAAGTAATACTTTGATGTATGATTATTATTTATTACTCTTACTTTGCTAGGTATATTAATTATAATTTACAATAATACACACCTAATCAATTTAGTGTTAGGAAAACAATGTATATTATGTTAAGATTATGTGAGATTCCAACTTTCCAAAACGTGAAAAATTTATCTATTAATTACTGAGCTTCAAAATTAATCAATCGTGCAAAATACAATGTTTTATATAATATAATTATATATTAAGTTTCAATTTAAAATAAAATCATGGCCAATGTTCTGCCATTCTTACACTAATGCATCATACCTAAATTATAAAAAAAGAAAGATAAATTACCAAAATTATTTTTATTTACTATAAAAAGGATTTTAAATTTTCTTTAATATATTTTAATATTAAGTAAAATTAACAATTTAATTTAATTTAATTAATGGTAATATTAAATTATAACATACTAATTTGTTCATTTTTAAGTTATTAAGGTTATTTAGCCCAAAACATAAGAAAACATTTAAACATATACTTGAACTTGATTGGTAATTTTATTTGAAAATAAAAACTATTATTATTTATAGTTTTATTACTTAATAAAAATAGATTTCATAATATTTTGTACCATATTTGAACAATTTACATTTTCAATTAAGAACACATCTTATTCTGCCATGATAATATTTCAAATAACTAGAATTATAATTAAATTTGTAAACTTCTTGTGATTATAAGCAGAGAGGACTTTTTATGATTAATTTAATTAAAAGAAATAAGAAAAATTTAATTTTAATTTCAACTATACTCGGGCCACTCTAAGAGCGCTTCTGGGCGGTGACCTAAATTTGTCCGTTCTCGCGCATTCCCACCACTAAACTTTTCAAAACACTGGCCGCCGACACCGTACTGAGTGGGGGTATTTACTGCGGCAACTAGGTGATAGAGTGTGAGAAATTTGGGTACGAAAGCGCGGAGCTTGGTCTTTGGATGCGCTAATGAGTATCGCTCTTAGAGTGGCCCTAGTATAGCTACTTTATTATAAAATTGTTCAAAAAGCATTTTTTTCTTCCTTTGAAAGAAACAAAACAGTATGGAAAAAAATGGGTTCTCACATAATCCCTTCCAAGAATAATATATCTAAAAACTAATGACTTCAGTAATTAATTCATCCTGATGATTGTGCTATTTTTAATCAATTATTGTTTAACACAGTTTTTTTTAATTATAAGGAGTTAAAAAACTGTATAATATTAATTTCTAATTGTTAAGTATTTCAGTAATAAACATAATTTGTAACATTGAATAATTGTCTATTTTTATTTGAAAATTAACAATGTTGAATGATTTATTATTGAATCATTATTCAAATGATCTCATGTTATTTTTTGAATATCATAAATTTAATAATGATTTTTATAAATTGATTCTGTTAAAAGTTAAAATCTGGGTTAATAACTTCTTAACAAAAGAAAAATGTTAAACATAAGACACCGTATTTTTTAGATAACTACTAACCTATTTTAGTTCATAATTTTATAAATATACTAAATTATTCTATAGTACCTACAATACAGTGTGGACCTTATAACAACATCTTATAATGAATGCAGACAATTATTTCTACAAAAATATTGTGAAATATATTATTTTATATATGAACATAAATAATGAAAAAAAAATATTCTTTTGAGAAAAGAACATTTTTTTGGTAAAAATGTACATCCATAGGTTAACTACAATTAATTTTGGGTGGCTTATAGAAAAAATCCATAGTGAGAAAGAAATATTTATTCAAACAGACAAATAAGAAGGTTTATATAATTTTTATTGAGGTTAGTGGGACTGAAACAAATTGTATTTATCATAGTTACTATGATGTTGTAAACAGTCTTTGGAATTTAATTGAAGAAGTATAACATTTTGTATAAAATTGATATAAAATACAATTCAAAGAAAATTAAATCATATCATCTTATGTTACTACATACTGACCAAGATTTGAATAAAATATATCTATATTCTATAGTCTATACTCTATAATATAAATATGTATTAGCCATAATATTATAATTATTATATTCATACATATTTGAACCTACTGATTCTCATACTTATAGTTTTTATAGTCAGTATGGGTATTGCAAGGTATAATGCTTGAAAATTTTTAAATTGTATGAGCATCTATGACCTAAAACCCAAAAACAGGTGTTAAAGCATGTTAATAGGCATGGACAAAATAAGAGTTAAATTAAATAGGTAAGTATTAGTAGTTACTAGTTAGTAAATTATTGGTAGTATTTTTTACTTCATTGAGTAGTTATCGTTTATTATCATTTTTGTTACAAAAAAATTGTTTATTTTATCTATTTATAATTAATTATTTTAGCACATCTTTATCTCTATGTACATGTTTAAAAGTGCTACTTATAAATTTTTATTTTTTTTTGCCATGTATAATGAATACCTACCTAAAATTGTTTACGACTATGAGTGAATATATGTAATAGATCTTTTGTGCGATTATGATAAATTAATTAATAGATAAATAAATATTACGGTGTATACTGTATACTGTAGTATATGATCGTAATGTATAATTCTTGAGATGTTAGGTCATGCAACAATGTATTACTTTATACAATTATGATAATTTAATAATCATTATTCATGAATAGGTAATTCAAGTAATTGTATTACCTACCTACTTTTAGTAAGTAATGATAACATTTGTTATGTGTTGCTGAAAATAATTGTTGATTTATTTCTGTACGTACTATGGTTATGATTTTATTAACAATATTATACAGTCCGTAACAGTAACAACCATCATATTTCTAAGTGCTCATGAGTCATGACAGTACACAGACTTAAAAATAGATTTAAAATTGATGAAAAATATTAAAAATAATTAATTTACGTATCATCAGTAAACACATACTTATTAATAGAAGTCATAAAAATGTACAAGTATGATGTAGTAAACAATATACAAATAAGACGTACCACTATATAGGCTAATTAGTATGTGTGGTGTATGGCAAAAATATAATTAAATTTTACAGGAATCTCAAGTAATTTTAATAATAATAATGCACTACTTTTCAAGTTTAAAAGTAAAATAATTTCAATGAAATCAAGATTATGTAACAATAAAAATGTCAATGTACCTACTTTATTCAAACGAGGCAAAGAACCTAACTGTATTAATAATAAATTATGTTACTTATGAAAATCGATATTCTCCAGTACAGCTGATACACACCCTGGACACGACTCGATCAATGGTGATTTTGCAATTTTGGTACAACACTCGGCTACCTACCAAGTACTAGCCATTTCAATCGTACATTTCGTACAATCACTATGACTGGTGTATAAAATGACAATGCCATCGCAACGCCACTCGGATCGACACTAGAGCTTTATCTACTCTGTGACACGGCGGAAACCTTTCGAATCGCATTGCAATTGTTCGTTGTTTCAACATCGGGATTTGAAAAGCACAAAAACATCGACAACTCGCAATAAAAGCACTCACAAGTCCAGTAGGGCATTCCGTTTAATGTTAAATCTTACCACTTTATCGGCTCGAACTCGCACGTATGTAGGTACCCGATGCACCTAACTGTGTACTATAGCCTATAGAGTATAGACTTACCGCGTCGTCATTTCGGTTACTACGGTCATTCCGGTAACTACTTTCCGTCTGTCTAATCAGTTACGTCGGCAACGTGTATACATCGGCATCGTATTACGTCTGTACTGTTTTCTCGAGGTCTACCGGTAAAAATATCATTGATTAATACGTACATAGGCGGATCTACAGGGTGTGCCGGGTGTGCCAAGGCACACCCTAATGTACAAAAAAAAATGAATTAATAACAACACATTAATTGAATTTCAGTTTTTTGTAAATTAAACTACGCAGAATAAGTCTCTAAAATACTCGTAATAACTATGTATTGAATCATTCAATGTTATTGTCGTCGACACCGACACAAAAACTTAGATGAATAGACAATAGTGGTGATGGCCAACTAGTAACTATTTTTAGCGCAAAAATATTGCCTTTTCTCGGAAACCGACATCGCGCTGATAACGACGGTCGACGTCTCGACGATTAACAAATAATAGTTTGATAGGTATTTGATAGGTATAGTTTGATTAGTATTTACTATTTCATTTAACGTTACGTCTTGTTTCAAGCAATAAATTATTATAATCAATACCTACTTACATATAACATAGAATATAGTTAGCTTGCAGGAGGTAGGTAATCAAAACTTTATTTATTTAAACTTGTAAATTTGTAACCAAATCTTTTGGTTTTTTTGATAGAAAAAAAAAATAGTATATTGTATATCGCCAATAGCTACCAATAGGTAAATATTATACAATAAGTTATAGTATTGGTTAGTGAAAAAGTGTCGGATATTTGAAATATGTTATTTTTACATTAATTTATACATACCTATAAATATAAAAAATAACTACAAAAAAAGGCCGGGCACACTCAAATGAAAAACTCTGGGTCCGCCTATGAATACGTACACATTACATTATCTTAATATTTAATCAATGATAATATCCATAGACCTGGTTTTCTATCCCATTCCGTTTGTCGGATCCCGACGATAATGATACAACCAGTGGCGGCTTGAACTTTTTTTTTCTTGACTCACATCTAATATTTTTACACCACCCACCCTAAAATAATTTCACTTTTCTCCAAATATCCAGATATCGGAAACACCGAAAATAACAAGTGTTCAGAGACTATACATTCCCCAATACCCATATAATATACAACATATTACCTATTTTAAACAATTATTACCCATATCTGATATCAGAAAACATCCTAGCAACAACTATTTTAGTAATAATCTACAATTATAACACACGTAATCTTTCATCGATAATTTCTTCGAATTAATAAATGTATTAATATTTACCTACATTCAATTCCAGTGGCGGCTTGAAGGGGGTATATTTGAATCACGTGATTCACAGAAATATTAATGGGTAGGTGGGTGTGTGTCCTATGGTTGAAAAAGGTAATTAGTAGAATTTTTAAAGATGGGTAATTAAATTATAAATATTGTAATGTTCAGCTGTATAATATTTTGTACACTCGGCGTAATGCGTAAATTGCACGACTTAAAGGTAAAGTAGGCCAGTAGCATCAGCTATTGTTCTGTGGTAGCATACAACCTTAGCGAGGTATAGAATTGACATACAACCACGCTTATAATTATTAATATCCGTGTGTTTAAAAAAGGGCTGTAGGTAGTTAAATAGTTAATACCAGGTGTTATCTACAGCCTTGGTGTTCACCGAACGGGTCATTTTATCTGAATCGCTTTCCCTATCATTAAACTGCCATTTCAGTAACTTTTTCCATGTTTTTTCTACCTCCTCTCCGTAGACGGGTAATAAAATTGGTTCTTTTGATCGTAATTCGCAGAGCCGGATCAAGGATTAAGGTCTATTCACATATACAGACACTGCGCGTGTCAGACACAATGCTATTTAAGTATACATTATCTATGAACATTTTCACATCTAGCGTTTGTCAACGTTGCGTGTACGTGCAGACAAGTGCCGGCACAGACCGACAAGCTCGAGGTGAATATTTTGTCTGTGTCGGTCCGGTCTGTACATGTCGGCGCGTGTGTGCGCGATTGTTGTGAACAGTGGCGTATCCAGTGAGGGGTTATAACCCCCCCCAAAAATTGTGAAGTTTAAAAAAAATTGCTAAATATTCAAATACTATAATATAATATCATTACCATGTAAAAATAAAACACAATAATTAAAAAAGTGTTTATAGCTGAATATTATATTATAGTTATCTATATATATATATATGAACAAAAATGGTATTGAAGTATACTTCGAAACAAGCCCAGACGTTTATCCAATAATATCCACACTTCTTAAAATTTTCATAACACTTCCAGTGTCTACTGCCACCGGAGAACGAACATTTTCGACACTCCGTCGTTTGAAAACATACTTAAGAAATTATTTTTCATAACCCCCCCCCGAAAAAAATTTCTGGATACGCCACTGGTTGTGAACACGATAACGACCTTCAGTGTGCTGTGTGTACAGTTTTCGTCAATTTCAAAATTATTATATTAATTATTCAAGATGGACAACGAAAAACTTATTGAGCTAGTGAGAAGTCTTACATTTCTATACGATTTAAGTGATCGTATGTATAGTGACAACCAACTAAAAGATAAGGCTTGGCGGGATATAGGAAAACAACTCAATGTCAACGGTAAGTGTGTTTTACTCCACGTACAATATCTCACTACTAAATGTGCTGGTTAATATGAAAGCTACGGTCTGTGCCATGTCTGTATATGTGAATAGACCTTTAGAGTCGCCCTGGAGCAACGATTACTCGGTAGAGGCGCCATGAAAAGTACATATATTTCGTATATTTTCATCAAATACAGTATGAATAAGAATATGTGCAACAATTTTATAAAAATAGAGTACCATATAAATATATAATATAAGTACATAATTGTATGAACTTTTCAGTTTTAAATAGAGAGTTTTAAACAGTCCCAGTTGAAATGAGCAAAAGCTTAACTTTTTTAAAAAACTGTCCAATTTTTGGCATTCTTGGTATTTATCTTTTTTATTTAATTCTATTGTCTTTTTAACAGTATTCATTGCAGCTTAATTAAATTATTTCATCACCCTTTGTAAAAAATGAATAGGATAGGACGATAAGGGCGCTGCAGCAAATCGATTAGACAAAAACCATGAAAATCGTTTATTTCACATATTAATGACGTTCTCACGTTTTCATGTTCTCATGCTATATTTATAGCACGGTGTTTTACATAATTCTACGTGTACTGTGATTAGTGTGATTAATACCATTACAACCATGACGATAAAATATGCACTATATAGTCCATATAACTTCGAAGTATAGTCTTTTCGGTGCTATAAAGTTATTATATATTTTAAAAATAAGAAATCACATATATTATTAACTCTGACTAGTCACTTGGTATTTGTTCCTTAAAATGAAAGTATGACATATTCATTAACTAAACCCATTACTACTCGACTTAACATTGAGAAAAAAATTTACTAAATATTAATCATTTGAACATCACAACTTATATGCCGCCCCTATAAATTTACCGCCCTGGATCAAAAGCTCTTTTTGCACCTATGTTAATCCGACCCTGGTAATTCGTACATATTTTTAATTAAACTACCTATATATTATACTAAATATTTAATCAAGGGACATTCATAAAATAATAAAAATAAACCTATTCCCAAAATATACAAAATAAGCGTAAATCTACCTACCTAAATGACGACTAAATATTACAAACTAAAGTGCACCTCGTTCATACAAACCACGTTAGATTGTTTCGCCGATTTTTTTTCCGTCGTATTTTTAAAACAGTGTTCTCCAAAAAAAGTAGATTTGTTTTATTAAATTATATTGTATTCTTGGGCTTCTTAAATTGTATACTAGAATTATAAACTTTATACATATTATAATTTATTTAGTTTTTTGTATACATTCTATCTGCGTCCTCTGTAAAATTAATATATAACATAAAATATTATACTGTAAGGTACATTATAAAACATGTTCATTGTTTACAGAAGGCTATTTAATCTTTTGGGTTCTAGTTAGACATAAATACATCAATACGTAACATATTATTATGATAGGTATACAATTTACCTTCGTAGATAGTACAGGAGTTGTGCGTCAGCGGAAACTTCGAGAAGGCGTTTTCCCAGTCCAAGTCCAGAGAATTCACATTTTATAATTTCTTTAACATAAACTTTTTATAAAAATGTTATAGGTACTTAAAATTAATTTTATATTTATCATGAAATACGAATTATTGACGATATTGTATTTACTCATATGGCGCTGGACGTTTGAGTATTTCGACGACCAACCGATTCAGAGATTATATATTGTTTGTGTTCGTCCTCTACTGGCCGTTGGAACATTTTCAAAAAAATATTGTAATTTATATACTTTAAAACCACTGTCAGAAACTCGTTGGGAGTGTAGAGTTAATTGTGTAGCTTTGCGCTTTCAGTTACCTAGTGTAATTAAAGCTTTGGAAGAAATAGCAAATACAACTAACGATCCAAAAACAAGAAGTGAAGCCCATTCTTTAGTTATAAATGAATTAAATAGCTATGCATTTGTGTTAAGTATAGTCTGGTATGAAATTCTATCAAAAGTCAATGTTGTAAGTTAAAGCTTACAAAGCATAAATATGCATATGAATGTATCCAGTGGCGGCTCATGGGTGCTGGTGGTGGGGGTGCGACTTTAAATATAAAAAATAGTCAAATTAAATATAATAAAATGAAAAACCTTACACATATTATTATTATAAAGCTTAATAACTTATGGAGTATTGAGTAGTTCCACAACAGTTTGAAACCAAACTTGCGGTTTTCGGTCGAGACCGAATTATTTCGTGCAACGCTTGGTAACTGATAATTGGTTTGAACGTCCATATCGATGTTTGAAAAGCGTCAGTGGCCGTCATATAATTTTATTGTGTTTATTTAAAATTTTATAGTAAATTTAAAGTGACGAATTTTTTTTTTTTTTTATTACTCTTATTTTTTTTAAGTGCTAACACTGCTAACTAAAATATTAATATTTATCATTATTGTAATGTGATAAGTGATATCAATGATAAGATAAACTATTTACCAAAATTGTATGTATTATCGGTATACATACAATCATTATGTTATTCTTGATATTCTGGTGTGTTTTTGGTCAGATATATTAGGTCTTATTATATTTCCATTGTCAACAATTATAATTTTAAAAATGTTTAAAAAAAATGTCATTTGTTATTATTATTTAGTGATCAAAAGGTATCTAACTAAGAACATACATATTTTTCGTGTTAGGCTGCCATTAACATTCAGTTGCAAATAATAAAAGTTGAAAGTGCACTGAAAAGTATTAGAATAATAGTACATGCACATGTGTATTAAAATAAAAATAACTATTCACAGGATTTAATTTTGTCATTTCACAGAACAAAACACTAGTTTTATTATATAACTAATTGGATATTACCAATAATCTGCCCTAAGAAAAAAACATTTTTCTTTTTTATAACAATATTATTAATTAATTTATAATTATTTTAGTGTTGTTTAAATATTTATTCGTCCATAAACAAGATACCTAATTAATATTTATTTCATAACTATACTATTAACATGGATTTTGTTAATATCAAATATTAAATTTCACTTTTCATAATGATATATATATTATAATTCTCACCTTAAAATTTTAATTTTTAATTTTTATTTTTTTCTACATTTAAAATGTTAGTTGATAAGTTTTGAATTATTTTATGTTTCTTTTTCTATCGTATATAATTGGATTAATCTATAATTTCATAGTACAAGCCATAACACACTGTACATAATATAATATTCTAGGTTATTGTGATTTTAATATTATTTCATTTTACATTTTAAACAATAGAATAATACTTGCTAGCAATTATTTTTTTAAAACTTCTAGTATATGTGTATACTTATTAAAGATAAAATTCTAAAAAATTAGTAAAACATTTAAATATTAAATTAATTAATTATATAATTAATTATTATTTTAAGCTTGAAATTGGCTTCTTTTTAATTTTAATTAAAGTATACTCTTTTTTAATTCACCTATAATAGGTAGTTTAATATTAAATATACTGTTTCGTGCCAGGTTTGAAACCAGCTGCAAAAGTATCAAAGTGTTAAGGTGTTAAGTTATTTTTAAATGTATAGGATTACGCTTTATTAACACTTTTTAATCAAATCAACATAGAAACAGTAATTAGACATTGATAGTAACTTGGCTGAGCTTTTCTACTGGATGGCTGGATATGTCTGACTTTGGCGTTGAGTCGGAGCCGTTACATATATGCTGCAAAATCTGATCTCCTGCTGGTCTGTCTTTTGTGAGAGTTGTTGATTTCGTAATTCAAAGGTCTTGTGGTTAATAGCTGCAATTTAGTATAGGTGGCAACATACTTTTCCTTATCTCTTTTTTAAGTCCGCTTTTTAAAGTATATAATGGTTAAAGCCCAGGGTTAGAATTTTTTGATTTGGGCAAACCATTAATGGTCAGTAAAAATAGTATATATAATTCAAGGATTTCATGTTCTCTGCTAGCAAAGGTTTTTTGCTAGGTTTCATTAAAGCCAGAGATATACAGTCTCCTTTTACATTTGTATGATTATGTAAAAGTAATACATAAAAATATTATACACGTTTAAGTAAAACACAATCATTTTTTAAGGTAAATGCACCCAAAATTAAATATTTAAATGTAAATATAATTGGTAATTGGTATTGTAATGTTGAGAATGCCAAGTTGAATAGTACTTGAGGTAAAAAAGAATAATTATGCTTGAAGTATGCACATGAAGACAATTAGTTAATTAAACAAAAAACTAATAAAATATTAAGAGATATAATTTATAATATAATTTATAGTTTATAGTCATTCTTGTTAGTCTTCCAGTAACTCAAGTGGCAATATATAAATAATTTTTGTGACTAGAATAGAAAAACCCTATTTAATAAATCTCTATTTAATAAATATAAATTTTTCTTAAATGTTTAGGTTATAGAACAGTGCATATTTAAGTACATTTCAGTGCTATAAGATCCAATCTCAGTTAATAAATACACACATAATGACCAGTGTAATTTCTCTTTGGTAATAAAATACCTTTTGTAATTTAATTTTGGGATTTGTCAATGATTGTATAATTTATAAAAAATATTAGTAAATATTTAAAATATAACCTAAATATATGATATAAATGTTATGCACATTATACATTCATTCTTATTGATATGACCACTAAATTAACACAATTATATAACAATTATTAGACATCAATAGTAATAATCAATAGTTATTGAAAAATAAAATCAACAATAATGATTTTTAAAAAATATTAATTGTATCTGTTAAACATTGTACTACATATTATAAACAGAAAATAAACTGTTATTGAAAAAGTATATCAAATATTACAAAAAAATTTTAATTCACTAGACTAATTTGTTTAAAATAAATAATGTTATTTAATACATTTATCTAATATTAAGAATAAAATTATAAAAATAATTGGCAACTTAAAAAAAAAAAAATCTTTGAATATGTAAAAATATAAATGTACTATAGGCAATTCTAATAAAAAGTAATGATCAATTATTCTTTAATCTTCCTTTTTCTGTTTGAAGCTGATGGTACTGGTGGAGACAGAATGGATATTGTGTTTAGCTGTGGCGAAGCCTGAATACAAGTTGGTGTTGTTTTTGAAAATATAACTTCGCATGGTTGATTCGCAGCGATTGGTAAATCGCAAGCATTTGGTTTTTGAATTTGAGACACAGTGTCCCAATTTTCCATGTTTTTTCCTGAAATTAAGAATAATGAAAACATCAACGTGAAATATATTTTAATACCTTACCAAGATAAAAACAACTTTTTAATGAACGTGCTTATTTAATTATGATAAGTAACACAAGTGATGAGACCCAGAACTAATAACCTACTTTCCACTAACTACCGTTACTAACACCGTATTAGACATCACAAAATATATTGTTGTCTTTTCTCAACAAATTTTTCCCATGACCATATTCCTTTTCTAGACCATTTTTTACATTAACAAGTGAACATTATCAAAAATATGATATGTGTATTATATATATTCATTAGTTTACATATATTGGATATTATTTAACCATTCCGATAAATGATAATGTTGATTTTAAAGCAAATACTTTTACTTTCTTACTATATGACCAATTAATTATTTACTTTTGTTTTACCAATATTTAGGAATAAATCTAGAGTTACATGTCAAATTTGTCCTCTAGTAGTACTTAAGACTCTTTCGGTTAAATTATTTTTCATCAATATTTTTATTACATCTTTTACATTTCTGATACACTATATCAGGGGTGGCAAACCTTTTTTGGGTCAAGTGCCAAAATTTTAAATCAAGTTATTTGAAATATGCTCGCGTGCCCAAAAAAAAATATTAATTTTACTAGGTAAAATGAAAAGAAAAAGCATGCAATAATTTACATACATTTTATTAGGTACACATTTATTTGTAAACTTTTATTTCATTTATTAATGTGATTTCTGTGTTTTAGAAGATAACATTTTAATATCTGGAGTATAGTTGGTAGTTTTCAGTGAAACACAAACAGCACTAGTTTCATCGATTAATGTATTTCTCTGCTTCGGTTTTATTAAATTCACTATGGAGAAAAAACTTTTATAAGCATAAGTTGACGAAAAAATTTATAGGACAGATTGAGCCACTTTTTTTAATGTATTAAATGTGTTTGGAAGCGAGTTCCAGACCGTAAGAATTTCAGTATCTGCATTTTTCACCACGTTTTCGGTTTTCTTGAAGACTGTTGATTTCTATTTCTTCGATTAGTTGTCTTAAGTCAATAAATTTTTGTTTCCACGTATTACAGGATTGAAGATCAAGTAACTAAAATTAAAATGTACCTATCTATATTCATCCATTCAAAATTATGTAAATTTAATTCATCGTAATTGCAAGTATCAGGGCATTTGAGAAACTTAATATTACATTCAAACTTTTTAAAATCTATAAACCTGTTATTGTACCGCTGAATGGTTTCCTTTATAATAATTAAAAAATTATTCACGTTTTCATCTAATTTAGGAGTCTCGTGAATTTCAATTACACTCAGGAATTTGTTTAAATGTTGAAAATTTTTAAATTCATGATTTTATATATCACGTATGAATACATTTAATTTTGTTTAAAAGCTTTTTATTAATCTAAACATGAAACCTAATGGTACCTTGTAATTTTAAATTGAGTTCATTTTAAATGCAGACAAAAATTATTAAAAAATATTAAATTGCACAGCCAATTTATATCTGTTAATTTAGTGTAAATTTTTTGGTTTTCACACAAAAATAAACGAATTTCGTTTAAACATTCTACAAATCGTACTAAAAGGTTGCCTCTAATAAGCCAACGAACATTATTGTACATCACGATTTCTTTATGAATAGAATTTACATCTTCTAATAATAAACTAAATTGCCTTTTATTTATTGCTCGGGCATTTATAAAGTTTTAAATTTTTGTTACAAGCTTTAAAATATTTTCATACTGCATTAGTCCGTCCTTAGCACATAACGCTTCCTGATGAATTATACAATGAAAACCAATTAAAGGATGTCCAATTTTCTTTGAAAAAATGTTAACAAAACCACGGTATTTTCCAATCATACAAGGGGCGCTATCGGTAGTTACTGATAAAATTTTAAATAAATTTAATCTAATATCTTCAAGGACATTTACAACAACTTCACATATATTTTCACTGGTAGTTTTAGCTGGTATAGACGCTAATTTTATAAGTTCTTCATGAACTTCATCAATAATACAGAAACGAGAAATTATTGAAAGACGAGCAGACAATATTATATCTGTACTCTCATCGATGCAAATAGAAAAAAATGAACTTTGATTTAAATTGTGTATTAATTTATTTTCAATATTAGAATTCATACTTATATTAAATTAGCTGAATTATCTGGCCTCGCCCGGGAGACATGTTACTATTTTAGATAAGATCAATTTCTATTTCGTCATAAGAAAAATTTAGGTTGAAAACAACGCACAATCGTCGTATGTAAACTAATAATCCATTTTAATTTAACTATACTATATTCAGGGGCGTATTTAGAAATGCCTTATAGGGGGGGGGGGCACAAACAAAAAATTCAAATTATATACAGTTAAAAAATAACTCATATTTTCCATTTCAAAATAATGTCATAATTTAATATCTAAAAACCAAAATACACGAGTTTGATAGAAACATAACATTTAATTAGTAAAAAATTAATAAAACCTTTTTTTTAATAAATTTAAATATTTATAATAACTGAATACATCTGGGATGTTTATTAGCATATATATCAACTACTTCTTCAGGTTTAATAATTATTTCTGGATGTATATTCAGCAATGCTAATCCATTCAATCGATTTTCTCCCATAGTTGATCTTAGGTAAGTTTTTACTCTCTTAAGTGAAGAAAATGACCTTTCGGATGTGCATGTAGTTATAGGAATGGTTGCGAATAGAATTAAAAGCCTTTTAATGTTTGGATAAAAATCCATAAGTGGTAAAAATATTGTTTGCAATGCAGTGGATGGATTTTTCTTTCCATATTACACTCCAGGTTTTCAATTCTCCTTCTAATTCGTTGAAAGTAGCTGGTAAATCAGTTGTAAACAATAATGCTGCATCTAAAATATTTGAAACGTCAATATTGATACAATACTTAGGTATTAAGCCTTTTAAATATAATATTTTACTATTTTTTGTTTCAAATCTGTATTTAATCTCAGTTAACAAGGAATCAAGGTATGGATAATAAACAGAATCCCTATAATAACTCTCGGGTGTATTTGATTCTGATGAAATTGTTAAGCGATTACATAGTTTGTTTGCTATTCGTGGTATCTTGATTTCAATGTTAAATTTACTAGCCAAATCTTCAGATTTTTTAAAAATATCTTTAAAGTCATTTTCATTACGTTGATTTGTCAAAACAGTAAGAGCAGATTGTATTAAATATTGAGCCTCGGATATATCAACAATTGGAGACTGAAGTTTCCTTGATAAAGGTAGTGTACAATTCATGGTATTAATTATAATTTGTAATGTCAATAAAAAATCAAATCTTAATATTGAGTTGTATAATCCATTAACTTTCGTCAAAACTTGTCCATCAGAACTTTCAATTATATATTCTAAAAATGATAAAATGGCAGGAAGCATTTGATTAAATCTTATAAAAGCTTCGTGATGTTCAACCCATCTAGTGGTACATAGTTTTAATAATATATCTGAATTAAGATTCGGACAGTGTTTTTTAATTTTACTTTTAAAAATTTCAAGTCTTTTAAGCGAATCTCTAATGAAGTTTGTAACTTCTTCAACTATGCCAATTGTGTTTCGTACTGGTTGTATTGAACACAATTTAATTAAAACTAAATTTAAGCAGTGACTATAGCAGTGCACATATGTAGCTAGAGGTTGATGTTTTAAAATATAAGCTTGAGTACCTTTAAATTTGCCAGACATGTTGGCAGCCCCATCATAGCCCTGTCCTCTTAAATTTGTTATACTTAATCCTAACTGTTTTATTATTTCAACAATAGTTTTTCCTAATGCTTCTCCACTTAAATCAATGACTTTAAGAAACTGAATAAAATCTTCACGAATTGTTTTTGAGTCAAAATTTACATATCTTACACTGATTGACAACTGTTCTGCATGGCTAGTATCAGTAGTTTCGTCAGAAAAAAATAGAGAAGTATGTTGCTTTGTTTACTTTTTCTACTATTTTTTTTATAACAATATCTCCACAACATTGTATTATGTCATTTTGAGTGACTGCACTAATAAACGTGGCATTTTTGTTGGAATTTTGTAAATGGTCATTTAAATCTGAATCACCTGATTCAATGCGGAAACGTATTAAAGCACAAATATTACCATCATTTTCAAAGAAATCTGAATTTTGGTTCAAAATATTTCCTGTTTCATGTCTATGTCCACGTAGTGCTATATTCTGTTTTCCACAAAACAAAATGGTTTTTACGATTGGCAAAATTTTTTTCCTATTTTCTGTTATTTGTTTTTTTAAATTGGAATCTAACTGAACATCTATACTAGTATCTCTCCCTTCATAAGTTGCACAAAAATTTTCTGACTTTAATATGGATAATGCATGATAATTCAAGGTTGAATGTTTTTTAAAATCAGCAACAGCATTTTTATACTTTGATAAAGGTTGTAATGTAAGAACTCCGAGTTTTTGAGCACCTACTCCGCCAAAATCTCTACCAAACAAAACACATATACGACAATATGCCCCACAGTCTTTAGCACTATAGCTAAGCCATGGAAATTTGTTCAACCAATCTCTTTGGAATTTCCTATTTTTATTTCCCTGAGCAACTATTGGAAATTTAAAGTTTTCTGATGGAAACCTAGGTTTTTTAATCAAATTATATCTATTCTCATAAGATAATGTAAGAGATTTGTTTAAAAAATATCCAATATCTAGAGGATCAAAATTACTGTCATTGACTGAAGGTTGATCTATAGGTTTTGAATCTAATTTTGGAATAAATAAATAATAATAAATTAAATTAAATGTTTTAACTTAAATACCTTCCACAAAAATAAAAATGAACACAGTTAGCACAGTTAGTTACAAGCAGTTATAAGCATTATAATACAAACAATAAATACAATTTTAATTTCTAATAATACAAAATTAAAAAAAATATACTTACTTGTTAGAGGATTGCTTTTTACATGTAAATATTTTCTAAGTATAAAAACCATGGATATTATAAAATATAGTCCTAATTGATTAAAATACACTTATTATTCATACTGGAAATATTCTAATTATTAAGTAATTAAATAAATTCCTTGGTAGCAATGTAATACAAAAATCAATTTGATGTATTAGAATTTATATCAACATTAAAATAATAATCTCAGAACATTGTTAATATCAATATGGTACCTTATATTAATAATTGTATTATTCGTAATAGTTGTTGAAATGGAATAATACTAATTATACACACTCAATTTAATTTCCACTTGTTTATTAAACATAAATTAATTATTATACCAATACCAAATACTATAATGTATTTTAAATGTCTGGTCTAGATTAATGTAATAATCTTAAAAAAAAACTAAGGTGCTAAATCTAAAATGTATTTAATCATTTATTTTAGTAATTTTCTTTTTCACATGTTAAATTAATTAAAATTATCAAAATAACAAATATTATTAAAGTTATGACACCTAAAAACATATACACAACCAGTGGCGGCTTGAAGGGGGTATATTTGAATCACGTGATTCACAGAAATATTAATGGGTAGGTGGGTGTGTGTCCTATGGTTGAAAAAGGTAATTAGTAGAATTTTTAAAGATGAGTAATTAAATTATAAATATTGTAATGTTCAGCTGTATAATATTATGTACACTCGGCGTAATGCGTAAATTGCACGACTTAAAGGTAAAGTAGGCCAGTAGCATCAGCTATTGTTCTGTGGTAGCATACAACCTTAGCGAGGTGTAGAATTGAATGTAGGTAAATATTAATACATTTATTAATTCGAAGAAATTATCGATGAAAGATTACGTGTGTTATAATTGTAGATTATTACTAAAATAGTTGTTGCTAGGATGTTTTCTGATATCAGATATGGGTAATAATTGTTTAAAATAGGTAATATGTTGTATATTATATGGGTATTGGGGAATGTATAGTCTCTGAACACTTGTTATTTTCGGTGTTTACGATATCTGGATATTTGGAGAAAAGTGAAATTATTTTAGGGTGGGTGGTGTAAAAATATTAGATGTGAGTCAAGAAAAAAAAAGTTCAAGCCGCCACTGTACACAACAGTTAACAAATTCACAAAAGTTCACAAAAGAAATTACAAACATTGACTTCACTAAATACAATAACATTAAAAAATGATATACATACAAAATAAACCAATTAAATATAATAAAACTTACATTCTTCAATATTTGATTCATGAATACCGTCTGATTCTGTTACTTCATTTTTAAGAACATTTGTATTTGCGATACTTGAATGTGGATCAGTTGGATCTACATATAAATAAAAATGTAAGTGTGAATAAATTATTAAGTAATCATTATTGTTTTTGGTATTCAATACTTTGTAATTACTTACCAGTACTAGACTTGGATTTTTTTGAAAAATATTCAGTTATCTTTTGTCCTCCTCTTTTATTTGCCTGCATTGGTTTTGAATTCATTATGAGAAATTATTAAATATTAAATTGAATATTAATATGTATCGTGTAAAATGTAACGTGCAGTTGGAAATAATGAAATATGATTGCAACTCCATATAATCTTATTTCATGATGTTTATAGTTGTTATCAGTCAATCACCATCGTATCTATGATAGCACAAAAATGAAAAACGTTTCGTAACGTTCCTTACATGAAACGGAAACACTATTAACTAATGAATATGCAACTATGATTTCTCAATTACCTATAACAAATATTTTTGTTCAGTGGTGTCATATCATAATAATATGATATAATACCAAGCGCTCGTGTGTGAGGAGAGATTAATACTCTGAGTAATAAAAAAAGTTTAAAATACGGTCAATGGGGGTGGCACGGGCCCCATGTGCGTTACATTGAACAATTAAATGTAACTGTTTTTATGTAAAAAGCAATATCCTCTTTACTACACAAACATTAAACAGCGTTCCGACTTTTACGAAGCTTAATTTAAAATGTCGGTCGGTCCGTCCTTCGTAGCCTACGCCCTACAGAACCATAAAGGTCCTTTCACACATATCCGATCCGGGTCCGTTCCGAGTCCGATCCGTCAATGCATCCGTTAACTCGGGAGTATAAACTTGCTGTTTTACATATTCACGCACGTGATTTATCAATAAACACTTTTATAGTTTTTCATGGTTTCAAGTCGAAACTTTCAACTTTTGCGGGATCACACATTCATATTATGAACTATCACGTCGCGCAACGGTGATATGGAAGGGGAAGTTTGGGCGGCCACGTCTAGCCGCCGTCCGTTGCGGCGTTGCCGTACCGCGAACCTCACCCTGTCAACGGTCATTATTTATGAATTTATGATAACTGATAACTCCTTTGTTTTAAAGGTTAGAGAATCGATCAAATGCCATAAACCTTCTCCGCAATGAGTTCTTCAATTTAAAAAAAAAATCATAACGATCGGTTCAGTAGTTTCCGAGAACATATCACTCAAAGGTTTTCATATTCACATTTATATATTAGATTAGTAAAATACTCGTATTATGGAACAACAAATAATCACGATAGTTGACGACGGGTTACTAAATTATAAGTTCGTTAATCGTTTAAACGGCTGACAAATGTGCAATTATTGTTATCGCAACCGGTCGTGTCGCTGTATCGGTAAATTTAAAATAAACTTCGTATTCGAATGTTACGGCTGACAAATGTGCAATTATTGTTATCGCAACCGGTCGTGTCGCTGTATCGGTAAATTTAAAATAAACTTCGTATTCGAATGTTACTTAATAAGAGTACAAAAACCATAAATATTATTTATTATAACATTTATAAACACATTTTCTTACCTATTATTACAAACTTATAAATTTGATTCTTAAAATTTCTCATACTAAAGTTTTAAAATATAATTTTTTTTTAAGATAAATAATATTTTATTAAGTTTTAAAATTTGGCGTGCCACTGAAATTTGGTCAACGTGCCACTTCTGGCACGCGTGCCATAGGTTCGCCACCCCTGCACTATATTGTCTTTTTTATTAATCTTGTAGACTAAACTGTAATTTTAAGAAATATTTTTTGTGACTAGAATAGATAAACCCTCTTAAATCTCTATTTAATAAATATAAATTTTTCTTAAATGTTTAGGTTGTAGAACAGCACATATTTCAGTGTATGTGTACACCAGTGCTATAAAATTCCATCCCAGTTAATAAATACACACATACGAAATCTTTCAAAATCAATTCTATACTTAATATTATGTTTATTTAAATTTAAAGGTTAGTAATGTTTCTCGATTACAAAAGACAAAAAGGTTGTGTGTAGTATTTGTACATGCAGTTTCAGAATATTTACTCCTTACCGGCTTAAATAGATGATCAAATAGATAAATGTATTGCCATTGAACAAGTGAAATAGTCAGTGACCAGTGTAATTTTTCTTCGTTAATAAAATACCCTTAGGAAATTAATTTTGGGATTTGTCAATGATTGTACAATTTATGTAAAAATAATTTAATATTTTAGATCCAAGCTAAATGTATGATCTAAATGGATTAGGTACATAAAATAGTAGAAACCGTTCATAATGACATTCAAGGACAAATGAAAATTGGTCATAATAACAATAGTCATTATAACCAAATTGTTAAAAAAAACTTTAAAGCAACCATAAATATATTTATATAAACAATATTTGTTGTATGTAGTACCTATGTTTTCATATCATGTACAAAAATTAATAAAAACTATTATGTGTGAGTTTTAAAATTAAATTTATATTGTACTGAACAAATCTGTGATTTTATGTTATGTTACCCACGAATCAGTCTTCCTCCCCAGTTCCCATACAAAATTCCTGGCTATGCCAGGTATTACATTTCCTTAACATCTTTCTAAAGTTATACTGGAGAGTGTAGTACTAGTCACTGCAGCTCTAGATGCATTTGGTTCTGTTGAAAATATTACTGCTAGTGACCTGTAGGCGCAGTTATAATTATAGCACAAACTGACCATTAACCATACTAACGTGTATAATGTACTTAGTGACATAATATTATGTATACATAATGTATCATAGGTACTTGATGCATTGATATTTCAAAGTCTAACAAAAATGTATTTGGGTTTATTCCAACTGCATTCAGTTTTTAATAATTCAGTGGGCCTATATTTTCAATGTTTTATCCAGAAAAAAGCAGTGCGTGTAACTATTATAGTTTGCTCTATGGTATTCGAGAACAATTCTGCAGTAATTCACATTTTGGTTCGCCTTGTTCAGTAATAACTTCAGTCGCACCTATTTATCTAATAATAATTAATATACCTTACAATACTGATAGTTTTTAATGAGGTACCTATTTAAATATTTATTAGCTTAAGGTGCCCCAAAAGCAATAATAAGCCTTTACTTACTATGTTACAAGGAAAAAAAAGTCACATAAATTCCGAAAAAATTATTTTAATCGTTCAATTGACAAAGTAGAGCTACTCCACGGTATATCCAATGAGAAGCTTTTTTATTGGTGTTGAGTAACATCGGTAGAACGTAATTGGTAGAATGACCTGTTGTGGACAATATTCCTTTTCTCTCAGACGTCTTATACACAGGGCATGTATACCTGTTGCCTTCAATTAATTCGATTTTCCTTACAGGTATGAACCATACTAATGGTAATATATCACTTAGTACTTTCGGTAACTGTTCATCTAGCACCATCCTGTTAAAAGACAAAATGTTCAATACACAACTGTACAGTATATGATTGATAAACGAACATGTACAGAATGCATTTAGCGCAATTATAGAACAATATTTTTGTAAATGTAAAATGTTGAAACTTGTTTTATTCTTTAAGTATATTTATTACTAGGTCGTAGGGTATATAGAATACAAATATAACCCACCCAGTTCTATTCCACCGAGCACCGTCTAAAAATAAACCATAGCAATACACTCCATCGTCGGGAGGTGCATTGATCCGGTCATGCTGTTGAACTTGAAAATCGAAGCATAACTGATCTATTGGTATGGTGTAACGACGAGCAAAATTTTGCATAGCTCCGGTAAGGAACGCTTGCGTAAAAAATAATCCACTTAGCCAGAAATTGTCAGGTTTACCATTATCGTACCAATTCTAAAAACAGAATTAAGCATGACAAATCATAAGTATAAACGTAACCATATAACAATAATAAAAGTATTTTTAAAATAAATATATCAGTTTATCAATATGAGATCATTTTAAAAATTAGGCTACTCGTTTTAGTTTTAAATAAACAAAGTTTTTAAGGTTGAAATATCTATATTAAGAAAATATTGCCACAACTTTCGACAATTATAATGGTGAGTACCTACTTATTTTTGAAACCACAATGTTAGACTTTGAAACCGAAATTCACTGACCGATTAATTCTAGTTATATTGTAGATGGATACATCATGATTTTTACTAGTAAAACTAAGCATTTATCATGACATTTATATAATTTATTTATTTATGCACATATAATTTGTTTTCAGCTTAAATATAACAGAAATTATTAGAAATTATTTTTTTTTAACATCAAATAAATGCAGTTTTTGATTTTAAATTATTATCAAAATAAGACCATGGTTCCGAGGCCCGGGCTCTCTGGGAGCTTGAAAAAAAACTTATATACATACATATTATTATATGTATGTATATAATAATATAATATATACATATTATTAATTTAAACTAGAAATAAATGAGTCGTGCCACTCCAGTTACCTTATTATTTTCATACAATATTGGTATAGAAAATATTTGATTTTTTACTACATAATTGTTTGTAACAATCTACGAGTATATTATTTTTATTTCATATCATCGGGCGTAATAATAGAATATTTATATTATAATATTATAACCGACTTGACACACCGCTTTGAAGCATATCAAAACCTTGTAACCTGTTTTCCTCTATTTTAAGCTATATGAAGTTATCTCGTGAAAACCTTAACTAAAAAGTTGAAAAAAACGTGAAAAAGTTAACTTCAAAAAAAGTGATTGCAATGTATTCTAACGATTTATCTTCTGAAATGTAGATTCATTATTGCATTTAAAAAAATTCATAAATCAGTTTCTCTAACAGAAATCGAAATAACTCCTCTAAAACTATTGAACAAAATTTATGCAAAGAAATTATTTTTATAAATACTTCTGTTGCTTTAAAAATATTTTGTACACTACCAATAACCGTCTCTGAAGGAGAAAGAGCTTTTAGTAAATTAGGAAATCAGCTTAAGACTTGGCAGAGGGCATTAACCTTCCAAGAACGGCTTAACTTCCTTGCACTTTAATCAATTGAAAACAAATTTGCATCAAAATTGAACTTCAATGATATTATATATGATTTTACCAAAAAAAAAAAAACAAGAAAAGAAAAATATAATTAATAAAAAAATGTAAGTTTAAAATTAAAGCGTGTACTATATATATGTAGCTATTTACAATCTACAAATATATTTTTAGGTTTGAATAATAATAATAATAATTGTATTTCATCGTTCAAAATACTTTTTAAAAAAATGTATATATTTATATAAAACTGCAATAAATTAGTATACATGTTTTTAAACTTATTTTGAGGTAACTAGTATAACTGATATTTTAAAGAGGTCAGAGGTGTATAACCTGTGTAAGCTGTATAACCAATATTTTATGTATTTTTTGTAAAAATAAAAATTAGAATTTATATTAAAATTGTTATTAATACCAAAGTATAACGAGGGCCAGGATTTATTAACAGTACCGTAATTGAAAAAATCATGTGGGAGGCCTGACTAATGATATATACATTTTTTCAACAAAATATATTAAATATTTCATTAATATTGTTAACTAATTATTCTGATCATTAAATAAGTTAAATAAAACCATTTTCAATACATTTATAAACACACATATTGTCGCAATAACTTACTTGTAAAAAATCAAGTCGGTCAATAAAATTAGTTATATATCCACCCAAAGACTTAAGACTGGGATAAGAAAACTTTGACCAGAACACCGGGTATTTGGCTACTGATAACGATAATGCCATGTTTTCCAGCTCGGGCGTCATTACAATAGCTCCTTTGATGGCTTTTATAAGGTCTTTTAAGCTTTTACGGATCACAGACAGTAGTACGTTAAAACGTTCCATTTCTTGAATAAGAACCGTGTTCATGGACTCTGTGTACATAACGGGGTATTTTTCTGATGCTGTTTCTATATCAAAATCATTTGGAAGCTTTTCCAGTATATTGGAAGCAATTGCTGTCAACAATTTCTCCGTTGAATTAGAATCGGCACTACCGCCACTGGATTCTGCAACCAATATATATGAATCAAAAAGATGCAAAGTACTCTGTAAGTCACGAGTGATCCCCGAATTCAAATGCAATCCAAATACTTCTGGACTTGGGACGACTGGTAATTCCTTGAAAAAATTAATTTATCGTTTAAAGCTTGGATTTAACTATTATGAATATTTAGTTTTTTTATATTATACTTCAATTTGTTTTATAAAATCCCGGTAATTGTTGCGATAAGGTATTCCGTATTTCAAACTTATATCACAGAACAAATATTTCGAATCTTCTACTACTGGCGGACAGCAAAAAATAGACAAAATCGTGTTCAATGTACGTCGATCCCAAAAGTCAGTCACTCTACCACCGTAGTTGCATTCTCCAGTCAAGTATGTAATAGCCTCGAACGGTATTTCGTCGAATTCGTTAATGTACATCTAGAAATATTTGAATTAATCATGTGTAAAGTTGTATACCTAAATATGCATTAATACTTGAAGTTGTTGTATAGAAATGTGATAGTCGGATTCGTTAAATCCGTACGATATATTCCACCCGATAGGGCCGAATTTTTTCCTCTCTTGAACGACGGCATGGAAAAATGTAATGCCATACAAAAGCTTAGTGAATATTTCTTCTTTGCCCGGACAACCTTTAAAAAACTCTTCATCTTTTACCGGATATGACTGATAGTTTCTTAACATATTTGCTTGAAGACCGGTCGGAGGTTCATTGGTCATTTTAACGCCATTTTGGAGTACGGAAACTGGGAACTGAAATTATCCACTTTACAATATTATACATGTAAGATGAATAAAGTGTTAGTTATTTTTAATACTTTGTCCGATGGATAGCTGGTCAGCCATAATCTAAATTCACTATTCACGTTTGATATATCAAACGAATCACATATGGCTTCCAACTGTCCCATCCATGATGTAGCTAAATGACAGTTTTGCAAACAAACCCATCCTCCCTCTTGTTGTGCATTTTTAATTAATGATTCAGCTATAGGACCCTATGATAATATTTAATTTTTTTTATGTATATAAATTAATACGTTCATTGTTTACTTGTCCTTGGCCCAACGAAACACTTTGGAGCATTGCCGCCTTATCCATTTTGTTAGCAAACTGTAACAAGCTTACCATAGGGTCTACCCCTGGGGAGAGGATGAATATTAACGGATTCAGACAATACGAGTCGTCAAAAGACTTTTGTATGTCAAATGGTGGTGGTTGAACGAACTTTTCTCCAAGTTCTGATTCGATGAGTTTTGTTATAGTCGGTATAACTTTATCTGGTCTTATTGTGCGGACGACAAGAATGCGCTGAAAATCACTTAATTTATCGTACCAGGGATTGGGAAATTTCGAATCTTCATGATCAGCTACATCATAGTATTCTTTCCAGTCATCCAGCTTTCGGGAAAAATCATTTTTTATGCCTACAACAATTAACAGCGTTTTAATCAAATATGTCTTAAAAGTAATATCCATGAATATCAAAAATATATACCTTTATACGCGTTTAGTTCGTCCAAGCGACATAGCTCATCCCAATTTTTATCAAGCAGCCAATCAGATGCAGGATTCGGAATATTGTTTTTTAGACCTACACCACCAGTCACAAGGAACGTTAATTCTTGCTTGTCGATTTTTTTTTCTGCCCTATAATCACGAATATTTACAAAACATGAAAATCAAAGTAATCCCATAATATAAATAACAATCACTCACAGCATTATTGTAGTACACATGATAAAAGAAAATAACGTCTTATCTATTTCAAATAACGACCGACATATATTCGTGTACAAATTATAAGAAAATGTTTTTTTCAAGGCTTCCAAGCGTACGCTGATTATTTTCGATTTCTTTCTAAACAAACAATTAGCATTTCACCATTTTACTTTAACCAAAATGAATTACCAGCCATAGCTATTTTAGCTAGAACCATGTTGTCAAAATATATGAAATAGTTCCGTAATTACGTTATAACGTATGGCCATTAATTACTTCTAATAAACACATTTATTTTTGATATTTGTTTACAATTTACCGGTGACATTTATAAATATAATGACTATCTTAGAGCATTCAAAATAAATTTAAAGAATAAAATTCAGATGAAATGTGATTGTATGTATTATAAATTATTATTAGTATGTCAACAAGCTGTTACTTACGTTGTTTCAACTGTCATAATAAATATATTAATAAACCAGGTTAATGAATACTGATACATTGGATCAATATTGGGTAAATCAGTTATGCAGTAATAAAGAATAGAACAGTGTTTCGCTATTGGGTCGTACTGTAATCTGAACCTATCAATATCCGCAACTGTCCGAACTGAAGCTTCCTGCTTCTGGATAATTTGTATAGCTAGTAGCTATTGAAACAGTTAAATGTAATTATATGTGTGTACGAATGTGTATTTTTCATTGTATCTATTTAACCTTAGCATTTTCTAAGACATCAACTGCATCCTCATCTTCTAAAATGTTGCCCGGTGCAGAAAGAATTTGTAGAATATTATTTTCAACGCCCAATAGAGCTTTAGCATTTTCAGCACCTTCAACAATTAACTCCTGTCTTTTGAACTCCAAATCTGGTCTGATATTTAATTTAATGTCGGTGAAATTAGATAAAACAATGTGTTATTTGTGTGAAAGTTTACCGTTCTTTGGCGACAGCAATCCCTAAAAGTTGATCTTCCAGTCCTTCTACTGTCAATGCAAAATTAATAACAGTTACTTTGTTAAATATTTCAGGTAAATAATGTGGATTTCTTAATTTTGATGTGATATATAGTCGGAAATCTGGGTTATACTCGATGATATTATCTCCAAGTGCAATAAATATCATTTTCCCTAGAAAATAGATAGTATTATTATAAATTGTTAAGATTATTTAAAATGTTTAAATAAAGTATTATTTGTATTACTTAGATTTATATATTTTTTAATATTCATTAAACATATACCTTGTGTGTACATCTGCTTTAACAATATTGGATCTAAGGGAGGATCTAAGTCTTCTTGTACGTTTTCAATTAATATAGGTTTTCCGACTTCAATGGCGATTTCAACCATTTTCATATAATTTGGGTTTGTTAACTTAACAACGACGATATCATTCGATCTTTCCATTGTTTTGATCCATTTTTGTGCCTGTCCTTGAGGATCAATCAACAAAGAATATCTTTGAGACCCATCCATAATGATGGCATTGTCAATCGAAAACGAATCCATTGGTAAACCATCAATGTTCCAATTTTGAATTTTAATTGGTACACCCAGAACGTTTATCAAACTATAACTTTTTGAACTGGGAATTTTTAAGTCAAGGCATAATGTTTGCCATTCATTAATGATCGAAGATCTGGAATTGAAAAATGACAAATTATATATGAGCCCAACATTAATCTATTATTTTTGATACCTGAAATGTGACGTAAATGGAGCCAGATAAGCAATAATCCCACAAGATATGAGAATATCACCAGGTATGCAATCGTAGTCAGTCTGAAGCTCATCAGCGCGATCTGACCAACGATGTTTCTCACCGCCAAGACTGCCTAAACAGTTAAACATTTTACTAATTATATAAATACTTTTCAGTGTATACTTAAATAATATAAGTCTACCAACCTATTAGTTTTTCTGCTTTGATTAACCTGTTTTGACATAATGCTACGTCTGCTTGTAATTTTTCTTTATTCAAAATAGTTTGCTCCAAACGTTCTTTAAGATAATCTAATCTTTCCTGTAACTCTTTTACTTCATTTCGTTTTTCTATCAATATCGCCATAGTTTCTTCGTACTCTTTATTAGCTATCATCAATTTTTCTTGTTTTGGCTCTACGATTTTTACTACTCTGTCGTACATATCCAACGCAATAATCCATTTGCATAAACCTTCCGCCGCACTAGAAGCTTTGGCTACGATTGATGGTTTGAAACTTGGGTCCGGAAGATATGTTTCTCTTATAACATTCATAATTGTTTCGGGTATTGCTTCTTTTTTATAATTCCTTAATTTATCTAGAAAGTTTATATCGCCTAATAAACGTTTACTTGGGCCCCAGTAATCAAGTATCTATTAAAAACATAATCACTGTGTTTAATTTTTCATATACCTATTATTTAGGATAAATCAAACATTACATGATATCCTGGTTTCTTAGGATTGGGAATTTTATCTGGTAACACGTTGATCATTACACATACAGCTGCCATTACAGTTTTCACTACACTAGGAGGGTTCGCCATAGATTTTACTAATGTTATATCAGCTGGTTTTAGAGTTTTCAAAGCATCGATTGCATCTGAAAAAGTACATAAAAACCTATACTTAGAGTAAATTAACTTTTGTTTGTGTTAACCTGAAAACAATTCAAAGTCCATATAAATAATAGTACTTTTATCTTAACATCAGTTTATCAGTTATAGTTGCTTTACAAAGTAATATTTAAATTTATCACTGACACAGATTAAGAACTGAACTGCTTTGATACAAACATTTAACCCTATTAAGTATATGAAAAATAAAAGTTAATATTATTATTGCTGATATTACGTTGAATGGATTTATTTACGTTATTTATATTAATTGTTTAATATTGTTTAAATATCATCAAAATTCTGTGATTTTGTATATATGTGTAATTTTTTAGTTCAAAAAATATATACTTAAATATTAATAATTCATTACCATTCAAAATGGGTATAGCCAAAGCTAGATCAGTTTCACATTCTGTTTTTAATTTATTTGCAGCATCAGCTTGGATATTTGCTGCTTGTTCATCTTCTTGTACTCTAGCAGTAACCTTTTCTACTTCAACTGTTTCACGAGAAATAATACTCATCATTTCTTCAGTTTCTCTTTGGGCTAGTTGTAGTTGAGGCTGGAGCTTGAATAAGTCTTCTTTCATCTGATTTACTTGTATTGTGGCATATTCCAGTTCTTTGAGGCCATTAACGTAACGCATTCTTAATTCCATAATTTCATATTGCTTACGACTAATAGAGTCAGTATATGCTTTAATTAAATCCAAATATGACGCAGATGTAATATATGTACGACGCCGCGTGGTAGAATAAAATTCTGACGATAATTTCCTAAAATTTAATATTTTATTATTTTCATTAATCTCTTTTAGGTAAATTGAATATTTTACTTACCTAGCACCAATATGAAACTGTTGACAAACAATAACTGCGGACTGTTTAATTTTTTCAGAAAGATTTGCATTTTTTAAATACTTATGCGCAACCATTTTTAATGCATCTTCAGGCCAATCTTCAAACCAATCAATTGTACAACAATTGACCATAGATGGATAAAGTCTCAGGCGGTTTCTAAATGAAGAGCCAATTGGACTAAAGCATAGACATAAATGCAAATTTTGTTTGCATTGGTTGATGAAATAATTAAAAACAACTAATGGGGGAATATCCAAATTTCTATTTCCTCCTTGAGAAGCTAATCGAACCATCTGTTAAAAATATTCAATTAAGATTTATCCGTTTAAGAAGTGCTTATTTAAATAATTAAATTACTATTATACCTCAAGAATACTTTGTTGTTCTTCTAATGTAAATAGATTTGGCACTTCTCCTGCATTTAACAAAGCATCAATATCTTGTAAGAAATATTCTTCTTTTATTTGCCCTTCGGCGAACAAAAAAACGGTTGGACGATTTTTGCCACCAGATTCCGTCAATATCATTTTTAAATCTTCTCTCCATTCGTTGAATCCATAGTTCTTGGTGATCTCCGGTTGAAAAACAATATAACTATTGATTTCTGCTGCTAGGCGAGTAAGGGATTGTCGCCCTGAGCCTCCTATTCCTACTAATAATGCAGATCCACCCGGAATCGATAGTATTCTGCATATTTTCGAGAGATGCTCAAGAGCGTACCTATGTTGTTAATAGAAAAACAATTATTATTTCTTAAATAATTTCATGGTTTAAATAAAATTACTTAAACAAAACTATGTTTAATTTCGGCTTATGAGTCAAATCATATTCATCCATCACTCTATGTGCTAATTTTTCAAATTCTTCGAATGATGCTGGTTCTTCATACTTTTTGTCTTCTATGGAATCAAAATCCATGGCATTGGTAAATATAAGATTTCTCATATCTTGGTAGATAACAGGCTGAAAATAAAAATAAACTGTCTTATCATGATGTTTTTATAAACTTGGATGAATTATTTTAATTTAACATACAGCTGTATTTGACAAATTATTAAAAACGACATCAAACTTTTCATTGAAATTGGAATCAACCGTCAAACGAATTTCATTAAATAACCATTCTCTGTCTTTATCGTCAACTAGGCGATCGGAAAATACTCGCATCACTTCGTGAACCCACAATCTATATTTTAGGAACATACATTTAAATAAATACATTAGTGTTAGAATATTATTTTTATTTTCAATTTATCGACGTAATATACCTCACGAATAATACCCGATTAGTAAAGCTTTCTTTACGGAACATGAGTATTCCATTTGTTACTTTTGAAATATCTCTTAAATTAAAAAGGTAGTGCGATTTATTTGGAGTTGGAGCTAAATTTTTGATAGCTGACCTATACAAATACATGGTTGATTGAACTATTTGATCGATAATTGGTATCACTTCTAATGTAAAACCATTTCTCTGTAATTTAGTGGGTAGGCATTTAATAAAGATGTAAAATTTATTATAATTTAATTTTAAATAACATACTCTCAATCCGATCTGAAGTAAAGTTGAGAATATTTTCGTTATACTTTCATCGTCAAACGAGTTTATAGCAAACAAGCCGAAATGTCGCAGAAATCTAGAATACACATCTTGTCTACTTCCGCCAGTTGGGCCAATAGCAGTCAACAAGTAAATATCCTGAAGATGAACTTTGGTTTTATCCAGTAAATCGTACCAATGTCCGTGATCAAAATATTGCCTCAATAACTCAATAGGAGGCTGCGCTCCATATTGTTCTTTGACGGGCATATTCATGTCATCGACAAATATAACACAGACCTTTCCAATGGGTGGGCCATATAAGCCACGTTTGCGTCTTATGAGCTTAGATAAAATCATTTCTTGTGTAAAGTTAGCTGATGTCTGAATTGTAAAAGTAACAAAAGATGGAACGTATTCATCTAGGGACAGTTTGGTCATCATGTATTTTTTGATGTAGAAACTTTTTCCTGTACCCGTTGAACCAAACAGTAAAAATGGTTTTTGGTGAGTGATGAACAGGTCAACTAAATGCATGTACCTATGAATATAAATAAGTGTTAGGACAGATTACAATTTACTTAACACTGTTTTACCTAGCAGTGTCAAGTGTGGGTACTAGAGTTTGTTCTATATTAATCATTTCTTCGAGACTATTGTTATTTTTTATTTCCATCAAATGTTTCCAAGATCCCTTTGATGTACAGATGTATACATAGTCGTACAACGTTCCCTCGTTGGGTATAAGAATGGTCAATGGTCTTAATTGTGCTGGTGGCTGCAAGTCAGGAAGCTCACCCTTCCATAATTTTTTAAAGTAAAGATCAAAGGCTGGCCGTGAATTTGAATCCAATGTCCCACCAAAACCCCAAATAGAAGCATATACAAAAGCTCCTTGTAAGTAACTCGTAAAGTATTCAGTGAAATTCGGGTTAGTTTCGCTATCTTTATCTAGCTGCTGGCTTCTTTTGGCTCCATTTTTCAACTGCATCTCCAGTATATTTAAAACATTTCTATGAGGTATCACAAAATAAATCAGACATAAAAAAAGTTAGGCGAACATTAACTCACAAAACAGTATTTGTTTCTCCGGCATTAGTTAATTGAACGCAATTACGACGCACAAAGTAAAGGCATGGAGGAGTTAACCAATCAAATAAACACATTATATCAATGCCATTTTGATCAAAAGACCAAAATTCGGGACAAGTTTTTATCCATGATTCAATTAATGGTCTCCAACCTAAAGTTGCTGGATCTAAATAAATCATTCCACATCGAGACACAGTAGCGGGAGACGCCTGTTTTATTGATCATAATAAATTATAAATTATTTATCATAAACTATATTAAATCATACCTGTGAAAGATCCATCGCTTCAAATATCATTGACATACAATCTGGCATAGCAATTACTTCACCAGAACTTAGACACAACTTTTTGTTATCATCTAATACTGTATTCATATTTTCTATCCAAACTGCATCAACTGGACCGTCGAATATCAACCATTTCCTATCTGTTGTCACCGACATTGAAAATGTTCTATATATCAATTTAAAATTGAACATTTAATCAATATTTGTTTATATTATACCATATAATAATAATATATATAATACTTTCACAAAAATAACATTACCTAAATGTATTTGCCACAATACCGTCAGACCATTCGTATGAAATCTCATCAAAACACCCATAAAGTTGACCCATAGTCAATGATTTAGGATTCACAGTTTCATATTCAACTTTTTCTTCACCTTGGTCAAGTTGATTTTGTAAATTTAAAGTTCCTGCTAGTAAATGAAGCAATGAAGTCTTTCCTCCAAATGGATTTCCAATTAACATAAAACCGTGTCTAACTATCATCATTTCATAAGTTTGAATTAATTTTTCCAGAAAATTGGCGGTTGGTTGTAAATTCATTCTTGTACATGTCTAAAATAAAAAAGTTACTTAATTTAATGCCAACCAAGCTCTTATTTTATCATAAGCTTACAATAGTTGCGGCATTAATTAAATTTGTATAGTCAGGATTTGGTAACTTAACACTCGGAAATAAATCAGAAATGATTCCCTTAAACAATGGAACGTCTTTATTAAGAAATTTAGCTGAATTTACATCCAAAATAGATCTGAGTAATAGTTCTGACTCATCATCGTCTGGAAACTTCATTTTTAAATTTCCAGCTGCTATGAGAACCGTTTTTACCGCACGCATACCTTTAAACAGACACAAATATTAATTGTCATTGTACAACACGGATATGATTTAAATTTTTTCTGAACCATAATCATAATGCGATTGAGACGATAATTGTTCGGAGCAAAGCTTATACGTAGTTACAATTTTAACAGATAATTCTCTCGCATTCAGAAATCCATACGAGTATAATGATATTTCTCCAATCATCGCATAATCTGGTACCATCATAGCCACAGTTCTAAATAGAACCTATGAAACAGCAGTATTAGTGTTCAATAATTTTCTTAACAATTATGATGGCTTATACCTTTAAGTTATCAGGAAGTTCAGATCTGCCGGCGTATCCCGGATTCATAGTAATGCAGACATAGCATCGAGGGTTCAATTGTAACTCTGTGCCTTCAAAAATGAAAGTTTCCAATTTTGTTCTCACTGCTTGAACTATACATAAAATTTGTTGAGCCACTACTGATAATACTTCGATATCAATACGGTTGAACTCATCAAAACAAGCCCAAGCACCAGATGAAGCAAGTCCTTTGAAAAACTACGAATATGATTTTTGAAATATTTGTATTAGTTACAAAACATGGCACAGAAACGTATTTAGTACACCTTTCCCATGGCCAAATAGTCCAAACTGTCGGAGCAGTTAAAGACAACGCACTGAACAGCTAAAGCTTTTGCTAAGTCTTTTGTCGTTTCCGTTTTGCCTGTACCAGCTGGTCCCTCGGGAGCACCGTTTAAGTGTAAATGATAAGCACTTATAAGAGTACGATAACATCTATCCGTTAAAGGAGTGATTACAAGCCGTGGCGTATTTCCAAGGTACTCGTATGCATAATTTATAGTTGCGTTAGTAATACGAACTAAAGTATCGTTTTGCCAGTAATATCTAAATAAAAAATTAAAAATTAGACTAAATAATAACTTAAATACTAGTTAAATTTGATACCTCAACTGACTAAGCCATTTAAAGTCCATAGGATGAGTAACGTTATTGTTGGCCAAATCGTCAACAACATCTCTACCATGAACATCTAACGTAACCAACGCACTTAATGATATTCTTGTTTGCTTGCTCAATTTACTACGTACCAAATCCACGATATCATTTAATTGATTCTAAAACAATGAACAATGAAAAAAAAGTTTTGGGCTTTAAGTGCGAAGACATACAGTCAAAAATGAATGATATTTTCGCATTTGATCGGGTTTTTCCACATTTAACACATCATGGACTTCAGCTGTCCAAAATATTTGACTAACACATAGGACACTCTGGCCTGGCCATTTTTGTACCCACGACGTTCGCTTTATTGTTGGATATTCATTAAAAGCATTTTCAATTGATATTCTAATTGATATAACCATTTGTTCCTCCACCTATAGATGAAAAATAGGTGTATAATAATAATGATTTTCAAATATTATTTTGATATTTTATGAAAAATAACCTGAAGGAGCCATTTCTCTACACTTCCTCGTGCTTCTACTGTAGAAATAGGTTGATTTAAAGCAACTTCTTCTCCTTCACTACTCAACATTTTCAAAATATCCAAAATCCCATTAAACTCGAGTTTAGCTATTCCCTCGAAACATTTTTTTAAATGGGGCTGAACTTTTTTGGGATTTTTGGTTTCTGACAAGATTTCTAGCATTTCGTCATTTGAAAGGAAGAAAAACCTAAATTTGAATAGTATAACCATCAAATATTCGGTATGCATTGTGCAGTAAATTTTAATTTTACCTCGAAAAGAATAAACGTTTTTTCTCCAAGTAACTATTAACTCCTGCGTTAATAGTTTCCATCTTTTCCGAACAACTAATCAATGACTCTAAAACGCCTTCCTGGCCAATACATTTAACAGCTAATGGATCTGACTCTATCATACCTAAAACTGCTTTAATAATCACATTTATCTCCTATAGATTACACCATAACACAAATAAACAAATTAATATAAATATAAACACATTATAAATTTTATTATTAATTGCTTATTACTTACACTAAAGAGTGCACCTTCTTCGGGCATTTGAGCAATTATATCTTTAGAACTAAATATCGGCATAAGGTAAAGCCATTGAACCTGCACTTTGGTCCATTCTTCGAGTGTATTATTCATACGATTAACAATTTCATACCACTCTTTTATTTCCTCTTTAATAGGCTTAACAAACGCTGATCCACGAATTGATAGAGTCTTAATCAGATGATCATCAAGTACTGATTGTATTTCATCCACTCCAGACAATATGTTTATTTTTGTTCCCCTTCAAAATAACAAAAATACACGAGTGAGCCTAATATAGTTTATAGTGTATTTATTGAAATTGTAATAAATTATACTTGTATGGGATAGTAGATATTGTTATGGAAGTCCAATCTTCTTTCATTTTTTCTAACGTTTTTTTTAATTGTTCTTCTTTTGTAGCACAAATACTGATGACGTCAAACCTGAACAGATATTGATTGTTTACTTCTAGTTAACTATAATTTAATATTGTTTAAATTTAAGAACAGTGTTCCTCAATATTAACATGGAGTATACGAGTAAATAATATATTGGTAACAATCTCAAATTCTAAATTTTAGATTTTACAATTTCTTCAAACAATATTTATTATTTATTATGTAATCCTGATATGTATTACATAACAATACAGACTAAAATTACTGTAAATTTATAACCTGAGTAGGATAAGTAAGGATAACAATAGTCTCAGTTTCACAAATCATATTGAATCTGTAGATAATATATGTCCGTTTTTTTTAAATAAATAAATAATACTTATAGGTATCTAATGATGATGAAATATTGGAATATGATATCAAAGGATTTACCAATAAAGTTAAATTTTCCATCAAAATTAAATATTTTTAATTAAATTTGAGTATACCTTCGTATTTTAAAATACATAAATTTATTTTCATAAGCATCAGCATAGCTAACACTGTAGCTTATACGAGTAATACTACAATTATATGTAGGCATAGTATATAATAGTATACGCTTGAGCAGAATCTTAAAAATATTTTGCTTAATCAATATGTTCATATTATAATGGTTAGCACAATATTGTAATTATTTAAAAAAATGTACCTAATAAAGTAAAATACTTTGTAATTGTAGAGCTAAATAATTAAAAAAGCTAATAAAAAAAAAAATACATTTTACAGGCATAAGTTAAATAATTAATTTTAATAACGGTTTTTTATTCATGTAAGTTATTTTTATTACAATAAAATCATCTTATTAAATACAATACTTAATGTGCCTACCAGAGGAAAATAATTAGTAATAATTAAGTTGAATAAAAAAAAAAATACCAATTATAAGAAAAAAAATGTAATTCATTAATTTTATAACTTATAATAACATGGTGATTTTTAAACACAACTTTGATAAAAAAAAGTGTATATTCAATTGTTTTTTAATGTTATACATCAGTGCGTACTGACAATGCATTATAATATTAGTACACCACATATCAACGTCCGTTTCAGAGACAGATGCAATGAAATTATAAATAATTTGAATTCAATTTAGAAATAATTAGTAAAAATAATATTCAATTGTAGTTTAAAAAAATTCTTATATCATTCTTAAAATTACCATTAGCACGTTCTCAATAAATAAAATAGTATTACTTACTGGGGAAGTAGGTCATCAAATTTTAAATCTATCATTTTTGCAAGAGTTGTGCCAGCATTTGGCGTCAAGTCGAATCCAATTATGTTAGCCATATCTGCCCAATGTCTTTCTTCTAAATTTGGATTGCACATAACTCCAATAATTGGCATGTATTTCTAAAATAATATAATACATTCCCTACAGAATTTCCGTTCTCTCGTTTTCATTATTTGTTTTTCTCAGTGGCGCAACCAAACGAGGTGCCCCCCCCCCACACAGAGGCCTTTAATCGTATTTACGAGAATCTTTATAACTTTTATAACTATTTATTTTTAATTTTATAACTATTGGAAAACATTTCCTATTTATGTTAAGATTTACAACAATATTCACTGTGACATTTTGCAGTTACTAATAATGAGTAACATTATAATGCCTACAGTTAAATGAAAAAATGACGATTAGATTTTGTAATTTAAAATCTGTAATATTGAAATGTTTAATAACTTTCTTAATGTGCCTTAACATTTCAATTTTCGACATCTGATAACTGCTAAAAATAAAAGTGATTGGTACCTAAATATATATACGCTATTATGCGGTTTTCAGTCTTTCGGAAACCAGGCACCAGTGGTGTATTCGGAAATAAGTTACGGTTGGTGTTTGAATTAAATAATATAATAAATATTAGACGTTTAAATTTCTATGATCATTAACTTTTAAAAGTACTTGTTATAGCACCTAATGTGCTGAAATATTTTAATTAAAATAAATGAAAAAAAAAAAACTTTTAAAAAAAAATCGAAGGAACCACTGTACACACTAATAGCGGACATCTGCTTGAAAAGACCTTAGTTGCCACCATTGGTTATTCTCATCTCCTATTTTTTAACCTAAACAATTAAACTTTGTACAAACCCTGAACTCATTCATGCTTTGTATTGTTTGGTGTACTATTTTTAATGGCGCTGGCCATTTGTTCATATCAATATCATCCATTAAACCCTCATACACTTTATAACTATCCTTCAGCGATAACATTTCTTTACATGTATTTCTAAATGATTTTTGCTTTTTTATTGCTTCCCTAAAATAAAACAAGAAACGATTTAAAAAAATAAATCATACTTCAAAACATTCAAATAATTACTTATAAAAGTCATCGACCATCATCTCTATTTCTCGTAAAGAAAGTTCGTCAAAATCACCACGCATCCACGTATTGTACTTCAACAACCAATTGTAGGAAAATTTAAGAAGATCGACGAATGGATCAACGAAATCCTACGAATATAGACATTTTATTTTTAACGCATATCGACACTATTTTTTTATAAACCATAAAATATTTAATAGGCTATTCAAATGTTTAAAACATTAAAATAAATAAGAAATAAAAAATAATTATTTTCATACTTTGATTTCAATAAGTTCTTTAAATTTGGTTAAAGAGTTGTTAAATAACACTTCTTCCTTATTAATCCATGCAACCCTAGCACTGAATTTTTCTATTTTTCTGTATATTGTGCTTATGAACTGTAAACAAATAAGTTGTTATAATCATATAAAAAAAAAAACACACAATTTTTTCTTAAGTGCTTACTATTTTATATTCGTGGAATTTGTCAATTTGATCGATATAGTTAAAAAACACAAGGTTTGGTTCAAAGCAAAATAAATCATATTTTAAATCAATGATTTCTTTTGCCAAAGCGACTTCTGCATTTGACTTTCCTACTTCGTATAAAGTAGAAAATTCATTAAAAATCGGTTTTACATCTCGTAACCATTTCATTGAGGTTGCATGTGCATCCCAGAACATTTGAGGCAGCACAGTGAATTGAGATACGTTATATGCAACACCATATAAATATTTTATTGTTTCCTTCATCTTGGCCATAAACTTGGTACTAGCGTACAACATGTAATCCCCCAGGTCTATAAACTCTTCCGTGTTTTTTGTTTTAGTAAAAGCACGTGAAACCATTTCTTCGAATTGACTACACAACCTAAATAATTATTTTTGCTAGAATTACCGTGACAAGCAATATAGAAGCCATAACCTAACAGAGCAAGCGAACGCCTTATGCGACGTTATCGCTTTGGATAGTACTTTATAAATTATAATATTATTGTCTGAATGTAAATAAAGAAACGTCTTACATTTCATGATTGCTAATGAATTTAATAACAAATAACTCAATGATGTGTTTCATATAACTTTCGATGAGTTCTCGTAGGTGATTCTTCAAGTCAACTTGGCTTATACTAAAATTGTAAAATACATGATGATATAAATATAAATATCAATTGAAAAACGCGCTTTTAGCTTTACCGTCCGAATTCAAAAATCTGATAGTCAATTAATTCATTAGCGTCATATTTAAAATCATGAAATGTGTTCAATATTTTTATCATATACTCGTACGTATTATTTTCCTGTATATACGTTAAAATATCTTTGAGCTGATTTTCGTTCACAATGTAAGAGAAATTGTTTTCTGCGAACGGTCAGTATTAGAATTAATAAAAGTTGATTTCCCTTTATTGTCTTACCCATATTTTTCAAATAATTTGTTAGTTTTCCGTACATCAAATTGATATTTTTTTTCAAGATAGCTTTTTTCTTCGACAAATTTTGTTCATCACGATTAATAAAAATAAAGTCGGAGGTTGCAGACAATTTAAAGTGGAACTCTAAAGACTTTAATTTACTAACTGCGGTATTGATCTAAAGAAAATATAATTAAAAATATTTTATATTAGGAAAGTACTATTGTAATATAACAATATTATTAAAATAATTTTAATATAATCAGATTATATACTGGTAACTGTTAAACTATTTATTGAATATTTGCACTGAAGCAGAATACTCCAAATTTGTCATAGGTTATGAGTAAAACATTGAACATTTTTTATTATTTTTATATAGGCACCTATATAAATATTTCGTCAATCCTTAGAATTATAAATGTTATCGTGTTAACCTAGATATGAGTAATTGAATTTCTCAATATTAAAAATAGTAGTATTTTAGATTCTATGTACTTGAATTTATGATTTAAATCAAGACAGTTAAAAATGTTTGCAGATTTACTGGTTACGTTAAATAAAATGTAATATTCGAACTTCCTGTAGCAAGTGGTAACATTGAAGCACGTCTGGATTCTATTTTGAAACAGTTATTATAGAATAAGTTTTCTTATTTTATCGCATAGGTACCTACAAATATACTTAATACTATCATATTCAATTTAACAACTATAAATTAAATTTATCATCATCATACTTAAACAATATCGATATCAATGTCTTCTTATTTTTATGGGCGTTCTTTCAGTATAATTAATATTGATAAATACATTTTTGTTTTACTCACTAAATTTAAAACTGAGTTGTACTGATCACATATTTCATCCACACTCGGTTTGCTGATACATTTACTACCAACAAAATCTAATGTAAAATATAGTTTAGGTGTTGTTGTCGCAGTTCCCAATACTTGTACTACGTGATCCGTTGATTTTAAAATTAAATTTTCCATCTATAAATTAAATACTTAATTATGTTTTCCTTTACCACATAATATACCTAGTAAATTTCGAAATTATTGTTAAATTTATTATGTATTGGACACGAAGAGATATTATTAGGCGACATTAAAATAAAAGAAGAAATAAGTTGTATTAAAAAAAATACTTTAACACTCACAAATATCAAAACAGTTTTCAAATAAAAGCAAAATAGATTTAAAATATTATTTATAACATAAAGATATTAATAAAATCTTAACTGCGTCAATCCAAGAAAAAAATATTTTTTTTTTTTTAAACTAACCTAATAGATGAATTTTTAGGTAGTATTTTATGAAAAATACTTATTCCGTCATAGCCTATTAATTAAATATTTAAATATCTTTCCCCTCACATTTTTCATAAATAAATAAATTATGTTTTATTACCTATTAGCCGATGCTTTCAGGAATATCACATAATTGTTTTACCGGTCTAATGTATAAAAAATGTCCGATTTTCTTTAAAAACATTTCAGTTCTAATATTACCTAAAGAAAGAAGATATATTTTGACAGAATTGTTTCCTGAACCAATAGGGTACCTAACTATTAAACAGAAATATCATTTACATCCGTGTTTTGAATGTGCACAGCACATTAGATATAAGTTGTTATTACATTGAGTATTTCATGCAATGTTATAGGATCATTAAAAACAAATTAAACTATAGTACAAACATACTTTAAACCGTATGACGCTCGTAATACTTTCAATATAACGTGGTCGTATAACTGATGACATTCTTTTTACATTTACACTAGATAACACTTTTAAAACACTTGGGTACCAGTCCATAGCCAAACACAGATCATGATTTTGGAAATCGGCTTTTAATTTGTTTACAAAGTCGTTTATGTCATGGAAAACTGCATCAATTCTAAAAATAATGTCGATCATGGTATCTGTTTTATGATTAATTAAAAATAATAAGTGTAATATATTACGTATAGTTTTCTACATTAATCATTAACTTGGGAATTGGAATTTTCCATAAAATAAGGTCTGTAGTTGGATGAATTAAGTATAACCGTTTGACCAAAAGGTTTTTGCTTTCCAAAAACAACTGATAATTTTCAGGTTTTCCTCCTAAGCTACAAAATCAAAGTCAAATTTAAATTCAAAGTTATAGGTACTTACAACAATGTTTGATTGATAAAAAAACTACCCTCTTTTTAATGGTTTTCTCAGCGCATATTTTTGCATTAAGACATTGGAATTCGTGATAGGTCCGACGATGGAATTGACTACGAATTCGTTCATAATTTTAGTGTAATTGGTTTTCATGACGTCCAACAGAGGCTCCAAATTTAAAATTTGGTGCCGACCTGCTAGATTCTAAAAAAAAAAAAATAAAAAAAACTTTATATATAATATATATACATTTTTATTAATAATTTGTAAACACCGATAAAATGTAATTATTTATTATACTTGGATTGTATTTTCTATCCAAGATTTGTGAATTTTGTTGAGCTCTATAGTTTTAGTTAACATCATTAATTTATTGTGATTGCAACATTGAGGCAATTTAAATCCCCTTCTACGATCAATTGTAATTGATGCGTTTGCCATCGTTTGATTTTTTTTTTTTTCAACTTGATCGCACCTTAACGTAATTACAATAACAAAAATATTATCAACTTATTTAATACATCTCAATAGATTTAATTTACGCATAATCCGCTAATAAAGTACGACGATCACTGCTCGTGTTGATTTCATTTACTGTTTTCTTTTTGGTCAAGTACTTCGTAACCTTAGGTATTTGTGACAATTTCGGAACAACCTTTTCTGTCTGAAGAAACTCGACAATTGTCCAATCTTCACGGATCACTTCATTATCTCTTGTTGGTTTTGATGATGGATCGGGAGGTAAGAAATTATCTTCACTCATCGTATTGAATTACAATTGAATTAATTTTAATCTTCGATCTAAAACATTCGAATAACACAACTAAGCAGATACCTAAATAATAATTTTAATATATTATATGGCATTTATGTGCGTTTAAAATAATAATTTTATTATATTATATGGCATTTATATATTATATACATTTACAGATGAAAACTTTCAATAAAACAATAAAAATATATAAATAACCTATGGGTAGTGTTGGAACACGCTCTCAAACACAAAAAACTCTCCACACTGACGTTTTATCACTTATACAATAATGATATATGAAAGGCAATACATTTATTGTAATCCACGAAATAAGTAATCTACAACAATGAAAGTTATAGATTATAAATATTCTAAACTGTAAATAAAGAATAACAACAAAACATTTTGGAAACTAATAGCTTCTATAATATATAGTAGCCAATATTTAAAGCTCTACATTATTTCAGTTTTGATAAACAATATGCATGTCACATTCATTATTTATTTTAAAACAATACCTAAATAAAATAAAATAGGTACTCACTAGCTAAGATTATTTTCGGAATTTCAAAAAAATAAATCTATTAAATTAAGTACCTATGTGGCCATGAAGGTAAGTAATAGGTGTAACTACACCTACATAACTTTATTATGATATTATTACAAAGTAGGTACATTGTATATTTGTATACCTATGTAAAATTATAATAATATAGTGTTCTAATATTAATGTCTTCAATTTGAATCAGTTTTCAAATAAGTCGATACATCATGAAAGATAAAAAAAATGTAAGCAGTACCTACCTAATGTCTATGTGTTTTTTTTAAAGAGATGATATTATTATGGATACTTACTTATAATTTTAATAGAAGTTCATCAACTTCCTCAAAACAGTATTAAATAGTATAATTTAATTTAATTTACTTTTTTGTAAGTTTTTACGTTTTTAAATAATACAGTAATCAATAAGTAAGTACCTATATTGATTTCTAAACTATTTATTTTACCGCCATTGCGGTGGTAATACATCTATCAAGTGCATTATGACAGTTGTTATCGCACATTCAAACAATTTTGCAAATACATGCTTTTGATTTTTCTTCGTATTGTTACTCGTTGATGCAAACTTTCTACAATACTCCCAAAATAATCGTCACAAATGAATAAGCCATTTAAATGTATTTTTAAATACAAATGGATACCATTTTCATAAATTAGTGTAGAATACTTAAAACACTTAAACTTTTCAAACCCTAGAAAAAATATTTTCCCAGGAGGTAAATATATTATATGGTTTTATAATTTTTTGTAACATCAATCATATTATATTTTTACTATGGTATGGCTAATACCTTAGAAGTACAATTTAAAAAAATACAAAATAATAACTTACATTTTTAAGTGTTAGTTACCGATAAAATGTTCTACTAGTTTTATATTTAAATATAATTATTACACATTTTAATTCAAATGTATTGCCTACCATTGTCATTAATTATTATTATCTAAATTATGATTATTATTATTTACTACCTACAATAACTACTATATCAATTAAAATTGGAAGCACCCACTGTTTTATTTAATACAGTCTCTGATTAAATCAGTTAAAACTACCTTAATTTATTTCCGCGACAATTATTTGCTGCATTTGACAGACATGTAGATTGAACTTATTGAATCATTTTGAAACGATGAATTTTAATATTTTAAATACATTTTGTAAACATATGTTTAACAATCAGGCACGTACACAGGGGGGTGTTTTGGGTGTTCAAACACCCCCCGAAATGTTTGGTTATTTTCTTATTAAATTTTGATGTTAATAGTTTTATTATATTATACTATAATATATAGGTATAATATGACATTGTGTTTGTGAAACACCGGCGAAAGCAAAATGAAAATTTAATACCAACAAATTCTTATTTTAATATTATTGAAAAAAAAATAAAACAGAATTTAGAAATAAAATAATATTATACTTATTGTGTAATGACATGGGTACAAAATAATACTAGAATGTACATAGACTCGGGAAATACCTAAACTAGACTTGAAACAATTACTGCGGATAAGGGTATTATAAATATCATCGTCTTTCTTGTTTTTTGTTATCAAGGTTATCGTAAATGTTTTTATTTTGTATCTGAACGAGGCCACGATGAGTTGACAATATACTATTTTATGTCTCAACTCTCAAGTTGTTGTATTATTATAATAATATACTAAATTACTAATAGATAATACATTATCTCTAGGGCTCGGAAATTAATGTTCTTAAAAAGTACTAAATATGCATGCACTAATGCGCTTAAAAAAGTACAAAAATGCTTCAAAAATATGCACTTTTATTTTACTTTTTTACACAAAATGTTCATTCGGACAAATATGCAAAGAAATATGCTCTAAAATGTAAAAATCAAGAATTATTCAAAAATATGCATTATAGAAGTTAATTGTGAAGATATTCTTAACATAATGGCTGAAACTTCACGAAAATTAGATTTAGTTCTGTGATTTTTTTTTAATACCTACAATATATATATTGATATTTTAAAAAAAAAGTAATGTAAGTATATCATAAGATTTTCATAATAAAATTTAATTTGTTTATTGAAAAAAAGTCCCGACTTTCAAATACACCCCCCAAAACTTTTTTCTGCGTACGTCCCTGTTAACTCTTTGCGGCACACATTTTTCAGATATTTCTACCCTGTTGTTGCACAACCTATTAAATTTTACTTTAATTGTCATAGCTTATAATGTAATTTCTTTTTAATCCATTACATACAATTATTATAAAGTAAAAAAAATATATATGAATTGAATGATGTGTTAACTACAGGTGGGATCACATGTATCCCACAGTGTACTTTGAGAGGTTATTTTGTGAGTATGTATAGTATTGAATTTAGAATTTCAAAATTTTTTTTATTTATAATTACAGTAAGTTATAAATGTTATAATAAACCATTTTATTTCTTAAATAAGTTATGTGGGTTATAACTAAGAATAGTAATATTAAATAAAAAAGTAACAAATTTTAATTTTGTACAACAAAAAAAATCTTACAAACATTTAAAAATTAAATTAATTACTTTTGTGAAAATTAAAAAAAAATTATACAACTTACACTAATTATTTATGGTAATCAGTAAAACAGTTTTTGTTTTTATTTAAACACAAAGGTATGTTACACACTGAGCATATCCATTCAGTTCTTACTTCCTTTACTTTAGTACTGCAATTTCCGCATCTTCTTCGACTAGATCTTATTGGCTGGTGAGCAGATTGATCGAGTCTAATATTTTTTGGAACAAACGGCTTATTTTTTTTGAGTTGAACTGGAGGTGATTCTGAAGTTTGTTTCATCATTCGACGTTTTTCTAACATTTTTTTTCTTTTGAATTCTGATGAAATTTCTCTGCGAAAGTCCTTCATTTTCATTTTAGTTCCAGTTTTTTGAATGTACTCGTATATCACATGCGTGTTTACAATAGCGACATCGATAAAATGAAAAATACGATGCCACCACTTCTTGCTTTTTCTATCGATTTGGCAAGTTTTTTTATTTTGGTCGAACCTATCGACACAATTCATATTTTGATTGTAATCTTTTAATGCACTAGGGCAAGGAACATATGAAAGTGTCCCATCTTTAGCTTTTCGCTGAACTGTTTCTTCATTTTTGAGGTGATGAAAGTTAGAAAGTAAGCTTAGGTACTGTTCTTTTGTCTTTCCATTTTACAATGGAAGTTGAGTACTGGCAGTGTTGGGTAAATTACTTTTAAAAAGTAATGGAATTACGTTACTCGTTACTTCACATATTTTTATTTAAATAACATTTGCGTTACCTAAAATTATTTTTATCACGTTACGTTACTTTTTCATAAATAAAGTAGTGCGTGGTAGTGCGTTACAAACATTGAACTATAATCTATATAATAACTGGAACGCTCACCACGCAGTGTGGCCCGAGCCATGGCGAGGATGTTAAAAAGAGATAGCGTATATATTAGGAGTTTAACATATTATATATATATAACATATATCCTTGTTTAACATACGGCGCCAAAGCACAATTTTATTTTATATCGCTATTTATGCGGCTTGACGCTTGAATCATAATTATTGAACTACGAGATATTTATTTTCAATATAAATATACATATATATACATATTATACGATGCATATTTGGATTAATTAGCATTAAATCTTACCTGCATTCGGAAATTAAACTGTCCGCTTGATAAATTGACAACCAATTAATATTTTTTTTAGCAATAAAACTCTGTTGTTGATATATTTAAATTATTTACTTATTTATTTATTTAAAAAATGTAATATACAGAAACAGAATGAAATACAATTATTGTCTAAAATATGAAATACCTAACTATATATTTGTTTTTCCATTCAAAATGTATTAGTTTTTATGAAAACATTTTAAATGTAATAATTAATAATATTATATAATAGTTCCACACTGCCTGGAAGGATTTGTATATTCTTCTTCTTTCCTGTAACATAAAATACAATTTAAATTTGATTGAAACAAAATAACAATTTTTTTCATATCTAACATCTTTATTATAATTCAAGTTAAAAAATTAACACTTAAAATTATTTATTATACATTGATAAGTGATAATTGATTTAGACTATTGAGTATTAATATATTATCATACTGATTAAAAATATAAAAAAATTACTACTGTAATTTACATAATATATTGTACAAACTTAGCTTTAAGCGTGATTAAATAAAATTAGTTTCGTTAATTTGTGTCTTAGAGATGACTTTGGACCCTGGTTTTTTTGTGTCAACTGTTTACACTGTGTATAAACTCTTAAGGTACAATAATAAGATGATATAAATTTAATAATTTTCATTTCATGGGACTCTAAAGAAAAAGTATCAGTAATTGGATGTTCAGGCTTCAAATTTCTTATTTTAGATATAAAATGTCGTTGAACTTTTACTATAATTTCTTTTTTAAAATTATGTTCTTTCATATTTGTAGAATATGATTGATAACATTTTTCACTAAATAAAATAATATCAAAAATAAATGTTCAAACAAACTTCAAATTGCCATGCGTCTTAAAATTTGTAAAAGTTAAACAATCAGTTATTGGTGATAAGGAGTAATTGTGGTCTTTTTGAAAAATATCTTGATTTAAAATTAAATCTTCACAAATATACAAGGAAATTTATCAAGAAATTTTTTTGCTGCATTTCCTGCTATATAAAATAATATATTCTTTTGATAATGACTGAATATATTATCATCTAGATACGAAAATGAGGAAACTATTTCATTGGTTGCTTCGTCATCAATCACTTTTTCATCAAAACTAGTACTTTTTTCATGGGTAAGTGTGAAAATCCCATGAGATATTTGACAATCGTCAGTAACCTCTTCTAACTCTTGACAGTTGGCATTTTTACTTGATGATACTGAATTTCTGTATAACATTTTACGAATACACCATTTAAATTGTAAGGCGGAAGGATTATTGTTCCATCCTCCAGCTGACCTTATGCACGAGAATGTAATTTCCACATGATCTTGTGATGTCTTATAAGGTAGGAAGTAACTCAATGGACCATTCTCTTTTTTAAGTAAATCGAGAGCTAAATTTTTATAGCTCATAATATTAATAAGGAAACCCAATGCAAATGTTTTTCGACGATGTTGTAAAATACTTTTCTCCTCACATTTTAATTGCAAAATAAATGTAACGTTAAGCAAAATTCACGAATTTCCTCGGAGTATGAGTTATGGTTTGCATGATTTTTAACATTTGCAATTTCATTTTGAAATAATATGAATGGTAGTGAAGAATTAAATTGGTTTTTAAAAATATCTTCTACAATGTCTTCAATTAAATTATTTTTTCTTAATAAATGTATCATTTCTTCCATATTACTTACTCGATTATTTCTTCTGATAAGTTTTTGTTGGAGAATTTTCTTTTCTCTACGTAAATCCTGTATTGTTTTATTTAATTCTTCGCCAGTTAGTTTTGTTTGGACCCCAACATCAACAAACATACTTTTGGAAAAAACTGAAGCATTTGTGCTACTTTGAGCTTGTTCTAATTCATCTTATACAAATATTGATCAATATAATATTCTATATTATTATGAAAAGAGATTTTAGTAAATATGTTAATACCAACATAAATTATAATATTTAAAAATTTAAAAAAATATGTTAATTTTTTTTAATTTGGTATTTTAAGTAATATTTTGTGTTTATTACTTGAAGGTCTAAACCATCCCTAGAATCATTATATAATAATATTTATTATTTTTGAAGAAAAAATAATAAATGTTCAATGACATTTTATAATATCAATGTAATTTGTTTTATATTGTTTAATATTATTTAATAATTATAAATAATGTATTGTTTTTTATTATTCAATACAAAATTATTATTATCATATTAAGTAAATTAAAAACAATTCTTACTTGAATTTCTACCGATCGCTGCAGAATTCGTCTTTCTTTCACCTTTGGCATTAGATGATCAGGGAAATCAAAGATAGTTGGCACAGCACATTTTTTCAAAACGAACTTCCCACTTACAACAGCTTTATTATAGTCATTCTCAGTTAAATGTAGACTACATAAAAATGAACTACAGTTTGGTTTAAAATTGGTCCGTCTGACAGCATGTATCCATTTTTTTAATCTTTCACTATCATTAAGTGGAAACCTTGGAAGATAAATATACAAAGTTAAATAATTTATATAATTATATAGGGGCCTATAACTTAAATTAATAGTACAATAAATATAATTACTTAATAATCAACCACAATTAACATTAATACTAACTTGTGAAATATTAACTCAGTTTTAATATCACTTGAACTGGAACAGTTAAACGCACTACAAAAATTCACCATTGTACCCATAGACTAGAATACACGTCAATTCTATCAGAAACAACAAAAAACTGAAATTGACGGACGTCGATCACAAAATGCACAAATCACAATTTATTTTATGCCGGTAAACATTGAAAATGAATACAGTACGGCGTGTTATCAATAAATACAGAGATAGAAATACCTAAAGTATTCGCTATCTCTTTCTAACACACTCGCTCGGTTTTATTTACATTAGTCATATGGGCGGTGAGCGTTCCAGTTATTATATAGTTCAATGGTTACAAATAACGTTACTTTTTTTATCTCTGATAACAGTTATCATTTTTTTAGAATCATATTCAATTCATAATATGATATATTTTACAATATCTTTTAGACCTACTACTTAGTGATACCATTGATTATAAATACTAGTATTTATAATCAATGGTGATACCTATAGTGTACAACATTTAAAATAATATGTAAATGTACAATCATCATTCATCTCACCTATTAATTATTATTTATTATATGGCCATAGTAAAGTAGGTACCTAGTTAAAACTTAAATTTAATTGTATACATTTAAACTCAAACTACACATGTCTCTAATACTAAATACAACAATAAGGCAAGTTATTTTCTAATAAACAAGTGAAACTAAATGATACAATATAATAATGTTATAAATCATAATACCCAATTTTATTAATACAACAATACAATTTCATTTATTTTTAATTTTAAAATTAATTTTTACCAACAAACAATTTTCGAAGTTTTGGTCACTTATTTTACTACGTTTTTTTGTACATATATCACCAGCAATACAAAATTGGCGCTCTACCGAAGCACTTGATGGCAATGCGGTATTATATTTTAAGAATATATTTTTTATGATTGGCATGGTATTTCAAATTAGCAAGTCTCTAGTGAATGGTGTTGTCAAATATCGATCAATTTCTATGTTGGGCTGTTCTACTTCTGCATCATCATTCATCACCATCGAAAAGAAAATCTTCTTCAGTTGCAGGTTGCACAATGTCATTGGCAATACCTGTTATTAAAGTTAATAGTTTATTTACATTTATCTTAAATATCAAATTTTAATTAATCACCTGTAATTGACTGTAGCTGCTCTACTTCAGCCTTAAAGAATTCCATACCTTCATCTCTTTCAAAAGGTGACATACCTTTAAGTTTAAATTTTGGATGGGAGACCGATGATAGTATAATTGGTATTTCTTTAGTCATACTTGTGAATCGTAAATTGATACCGTCTAGACAAGCTTTTGCATTTACCTGCCAATGATAATTCTGTAAGTTTCCTTTTCAGCCATCTGATAGTTGGTATTAGATAGCCCATAGCCATATATTTATCTCCTTGGAGAATATCCAATGCCCTCGATAAAGGCTCCATAATCTAAATATAAAAAATAAATAATAATTAATATAAAATGTTAAAAAACAATTATTGTTATTTAATACTTCAATATTTACTTTGCAATAATCAATCATGAAAGCTAGATCATTTTTATCAAATCTTAGTATACCAGATTCATCACATATACGTTGAACCTTAGCTTCAGATTTTTGTAACTGATCACTCAAACAGTTGACGGCATTGTATGTTAAATTCCATCGAGTTGTATTTGGTACATTTATATACACATTTAATGCGTCATGAATAGTATCTGCAACTACAGATGTCCTGCTTTGCTTGTTCCACAAGCCTTGCATTTTTGCAAACGTTGATCTCATTTGCTTTTTATAAATGACATCAGATAATGCTTTTTCACTGTCTCTTGTTGCAACTAAGTTCAAAGTGTGACTTGCACAGCGATGATAAGGTGGAAGTGAATATTCGGGATTTTGTTCAAGACCATTAGCTAATATGTCGTCTATTTCTATCATATCTATTTCATTGTCAATATCATCTTCATCATCTTCATCATCGTCAGTATTTCTTGTTTCTGCAGATGTCTGTGTATGAACACTTATTTATATAAAAAAATTAGAATTAATAACAAGGTAAACATAGATTTTTATTTACATTCTTTAAATAAAAAAAAATTTGATAGAAGTTAATTAAGTTGATATTATAATTATTATTTTTAATTTTTTGTTATAGCATTTTCAATTTCTATATATATTATTATATTAAATTTACAAATCCCTTACCTAAAAGCTTTTATAAAATTGGAAACATTATCAGTGACAACTCTAGATATTTTATTAATTAATCCATATTCGCAAAATATAGAATGTAATACTTTTGCCAAAACATCAAAAGTATGTCGACCCTTTAGCCTCCGACAAGCAAGTGCTGCAGACTTTCGTTCAATAGTTATTGGGTCAAACCAATGAACTGTGACTCCTATGTAGCTCCTAATAAAAAAGACTGTGAGTTAGCAATTATAAGCAAACCATTTCAAAAAAATTACTATATATTTGTACATTCAATATTCAAATTTAATATATTTTATATTATTATTATTGTTTAATATTTTGTACCAGCCATAAGAGTACTGACCCTGTATGTGAGCATAATTCATATTAATATAATAAGTAAGTATAATAGTATAAATAAATAATAATTGACATTTTATCTCAAAAATAAAATCTTACTTTTTGTAGACAGACCAACAATCAGCAGTGGCACAAACATATTTAAGTTCAGTAGACATCAGTTGCTCTTTAAGTTCTATTTTTAACTCCTGTGAAATATTATATATTCTACACATCAATATTTTTCTTGTTAGACATTTTCTTTTAGGAAAACCCATATTCATTAAATATTTAAATTTTTCTTCTTCGACAATCCTGGGCCAGGACTACAAACTCAGTGATCATAGAATCTAACTTTTCTGAAAAATAAAATAAACTATAGATGTCCATTTTTTCTACATATTATATAATATATTAATAATTTATTTCTCATACAAAATTAGCCATCTATTTTGAAAATAGTAACTAGGTACTATCAAATTATGTAAGTTATATAATTTGATAGTAGTTTAATATAATATAATATGTACATTTTTTATTTAATTTAATGCCTTTTGGTAAATATGAATACTTACAATAGTGGATTATAAAACTTTAACAATAAGTATAATATAAATTCAAATTCAAAAAAATAAATACATTTATACAGCTAATATGCTATTTTACCTACCTATAAAATAAAAAAAAATTCAGTTTGAGATTTTAATTTACCTTGGCTAACATATTGTGGTCGAGAAAATGATTCAGATAATGTTAGTTGCTTTTTAGTTTTACAATTGTCATCAGTCTCATCTTGTTTGCGCTTGCCAAAAGTTTTTTCACTTTTTAGTTGCTCTTCAAGTTCTTTAAGTTTTGAATCATGCTTTATCTATATAATTTCTCTCATGCTATATCAAAATAAGTAGGTAGGTACTAACCACTAGGTAGTACTTAGATAAAACAAAATTCAGTATTTTACGACCCCTTTATTCTTTAATAATTATGAATTCTACTTACTGTTATGTGTTTTTTTAAATTTGAACTACTTCTTATGGCAGTAGAATATGTTTTTGATTTGATACATAATTTGCATTTCACGAAAAAGTTTTTTCTGTCCGTAGATGTACATGTAACTTCAAAATATTTATTATACGCTGGCCATGGTAGTTCAGTGATATTTGCTATACTTGCTGATACTTCAGTGTCAATCATTTCACTCATTGTTTTGATTTAGAGTTAATATAATTATTAAACTCAAACTAATATTTCATTTAACTGTTCACTAGACACTAGAATATTATTTTATAAACGATGTCGTAAGTACTTCAGTAGTCAATTGTTGAACTGTTACTATTATCTATTAACTAGAACTTTTGGGTCGTGCGAGGTCCGACGACAATAATTCGGCGTACCTATACTTGGGAGATTCAGGTAGTTAATGTTAAGTTACAAAATCAGTCCTTAACGACTAGAACTAATGAGTCATGCCGTAATGGTAAATGGTAATACACTAATACCTATGGTATTCGTAAATCGTATTAATATAATATGTATAATATTTATACTATATTATGTCTATTTAGTAAATAGTATTAATTGGAAATGGTGACTGCAGTCTGGTATTAACATCGAGGTAGCCGGTGCCCGGTAGGTAGATATATCAGTTTTAAATTCGTACCAATAGCCATATAGTCATAACACTCATAAACTCATAACTCATAATCTATTATATAAAGAGAGACTTGTCCTGGGTGATTCATCATCGCCTAGCCGCAACCGCTGAAGCTATGGATATGAAATTTTCAGTAAATGTACTTATTACCATGTATAGGCGCACTAAGAAAGGATTTTTCGAAATTCGCATTTTAAAGGGTAAAAAGAGCATAAAATAGTTAATTTTTAATTAACGGTGGGTGAGGTTCGCGGTACGGCAGCCGTCGACGCGCGGTGGCTAGACGTGGCCGCCCAAATTTCCCCTTCCATGTCACCGCCAACGACCAGCTTAATACCGAACCGAAAAGCAGATAATAATATATAGATATGTCTCGGATTCCCAACACTTTATAACACATTACAGTCGGGTCTCGATAATCCGAACACAGGCTAATCCGAAAGACGCGGTAATCCGAATGGGCTTGAGAATTATCTTATCGCTATTATGTAATATGTACGTATGTATGTACATATTATGAATTTATAAATAATATTTTCCGGTAATAACATTTTTCGATTATGTTTGTAATCGCACGTGTATATCGTTTATAAATATATGAACGTCGATTACATACGTTCGTCAATTGAGTGTCGCACTGCATAAAGATTTGATTTAAAGATTATTAGATTAAAGATTTATCATTATCAGTAAGATAATTTTTTTTAAGCCACCGCCGCCGACACCACGCACCGCCGCGCCAACGACCGAACCGAAAGGCAGAGATGTCTCGGATACTCAACACTTTATCTATAAATTATGCTAGCTCACATTACAGTCGGGTATCGATAATTTTTTTTAAGCCACGGGTAATCCGAACAAATCGCTAATCCGAACGACCCCTTTCCCCAATCAGATATCGAGACCTAACCGTATATCATTAATTTCGATTTTAAAATAACACGGTGGCATGTGTCATTTATGCTTCTATTATAAGTTATAACGCTTGCCATAATCGACGACGCACACGGGCTTTTCTAACAGTAGTAGTGGGAGTAGGCATGCTGTCGTACCAGGGACGTACGCAGAAAAAAGTTTCGGGGGGTGTTTTTGAAAATCAGTTGCTGAAAAGTAGAACTTTTTTTTTAATAAACATACGAAATTTTTTTAAGAAAATTATCTTTACTTAGTACGTCCAATACTTTTTTATAATATAAACAAAAAAATTAAAATACTAAATCTAATTTTCGTGAAGTTTTAGCCATTATGTTAAGAATATCTTCACAATTAACTTCTATGTCTCTATGTATGTACATTAAACAATGTTAAACATTCAATTTATATTTCTGCTGGTGCCTAAATAGCGCAACAATCAACATTAGAAAACAAGTTAAAATATTAATAAACAAAAAAATAAAAACTAATACGCACCTCATTATTCTCAAAACAAAAACATGAACGATAATGTCGATAACAAAATATAACAGAAACGTCATTATTCATTAATTTTAACACTCCAATTCGCAGTAATTGTCCCGTCTGTATAGCTTAGGTATTTCCCATGTCCTTATGCATCTTAGAATTTTTTTATACCCACGTCAATACACAGTAGGTATCATTTTATTTTATTTATAAATTTGTTAGTATGTATTAAATTTTATTTTGCTATAGTCGGTTTTTCACAAACACAACGTAATATTATATCTGTCTATTAAAGTATAATATAAAAATTAATTTAAAATTGAATAAATAAATAACCTGTATAAAAACCAAATATTTTGGGGGGTGTTTGAACACCCAAAACACCCCCCTGTGTCGTACGCTCGCACCACTGACCACACACGCGTAGCGTTTATATTTCATTTGTATGACGACACTCACGGCTTGCGATCTGGTTTACGTGTACTTCCAAATGTATACTATATAGTAAATAAACAAGTACACTTATTAGTCAAGTGTTTTACTTATTATTGTAGTATTGCTGTGAAGTTGTGATATGTCTTTAGCGTTTACGCATACACAAGGTGTTTTACATTTTCGAATATCAATGCGTCATCGTATACGCACCCCAGTTTATGTACCGTTATTTTTAAACATTGAAGTGTATTGAAATAAAATTTTTTACATTCTTACAAATTAATATGGTTGTCGAATTATTGAACATAAATGGCACAATGATGCCCCACACTATCATTCCAATTATTGGTGACGGAGCTTGCCTGTTTAGGACAATATCTTTTATGTTATATGACACTCAAGATAAGGCCCAAGAAGTACGTAAAAAGATTGTAACCTATGTGATAAATCATTGGGAAGATTATTCAATAATGTCACATGATAGTGATGGAAATAATTATCGTAGTTCTGCTGACTACTTTACTGATATGTTAAAATTTAATACTTATGGAGGTTTATGTGAGCTGGTGGCAGCCGGACAATTATTTTTGGTATTTATTGAGGATTTTTATAACACCATAATGTATAAAATAATGTTACAATAATAATAAGAAGTAAAAATAGTAATAAGAATAATACTAATAATCGTAATAATAATTACAATTTGTCTAAAAATATTAAAATAAAGTAATTTTTTGCTGACTTCTGATTGTTACAATACATGGGCAACCTAGGATAAACTTATCTAAAAGGAGCCTGTAATAAATATAAAAACTGATAAAATAAAAGTTATAGTAGGTTACACAAAAAAACTGTACACGGGCGAAGCCGGGTTATTCAGCTAGTATACTCATATAGGTTGATAGCCGATAGGTGGTTTACTCATAAGTCGTAAATCATAATTCGTTTTAATTAAATTTTATTTTAAAGCCGAACTCTATTCTTTCTGATAATGAAAGGAATAACATTAATTCCTGGAATGTTTAATAATATTGTTAACTATTATCAGAATCAAAAGTAAATAAAATTGATTTTTAATTTTTCTGGAATATCTTATTAGCTTATTTTTGTACTACATTCAAAACTATTAATTTAATAAGTAACGTGGAAAATAACGCATTAGTGCGTTACTTCATAGAAATTACTTTTAAAAAGTAATGGCGTTACAATTGCGTTACCTACTGTAAGTAAAATGTAATGAAATTACTGCTGCATGCCTGCATTACTGAAAAAGTAATTGCGTTACAGTAATTTGTAATTTGCGTTACGTTACTACCCAACACTGAGTACTGGTCAATACGCCAATCATATTCTCCTGTTTTTAATTCTTTGTCTAATTTTAATGTAGGTAAATATTTCCTCGTCATATTTACAGTTCCACAAGCATGAATATTTTTTGATTTTAAAAAAGTCATTAATGCATAGCCAGTAAAATAATTGTCAAAGTACAGATGATGATTTTTGTTTTGTAAGGGCTGGGATAATTGTTTGATAACGCGAGCGCCTAAATTTTTCTCAGCTAGATCTCCAGATTTTCCAGTATAAATCTCAAAGTTCCAAAGATAACCATTTTTATCGGCAAGGGCCCATACTTTATAACCCCTTTTAATAGGTTTTTTTGGTAAGTATTGCTTTGCGCTATGCCGCCCTTTGAATTTAATCATTGATTCGTCAATGGCAATTATTTTATTTGGATTGTATAAACGTTGACTATTTTTTTAAATAAAATCAAGAAATGGCCTTATTCTATAAAGTTTGTCATAATGTTTATCACATTTTTTGGGCATGACTGAATTGTCATTGACATGTAAATGAGATAATAACCAACTGAATCTATTGACTGGCATTAGACTGCTAATATACGCATCGTTCAAGTCAGGTGCAGATGACCAATAGTCACGGTAGCTACATTGTTTTTTAATACCCATAAAGATGTTTATACCAATAAATAATACTCATTTCATCAAATTTTGTGGGTTCATATATTTTTCCCTTTTGTTGATATATTTGTTGACTATACAAGTTTGTATGAAAAGTTATATGCTCAATAACTTCATTTGTAATCAGTAATTTAAAAATGGAAAATGGTGTACACTCTATTATGATATCAGTTTCATCAGTAGGTCCTTCTAAGTGAGTAAACGGAGGAGTTGACAAGGTGAAATTTGTCGATGTAGACCAAACAGGTTCAACAAAATTAAATTCATCAGCAACCGTTGTATTATTTTCAGAAACATTTACATTTTCGACTGAAATATTAAGTTCTTCGGAAAGTGGTTGGGCTAATAGGTGTTTTTGATTAAACGTTATATCATGTGAAATAGTATTTGGAAAAATATTTCGGCGACTACGAGGTTTGTTTGGGTAATCTACAACTTTATTTCGAGTTTTCCGAATACTTGACGGTTTTACAGGACTTGGCAATATGTACGTAATATTATCATCTAGATTTAAAATTTCTACATCACTTCCTACCTCACAATTCGACGAATCACTTGATTCTTCAACTATAAAATTTGCGTTTTTAACTTTAGGAGTATAGTCTTCGTCTTCATCTGTATCATCAATTGTAGTAAGGGTTATTTTCATCTGAAGGAATACTTTCAAACAATACATCATACATGTATATTTCACGGTCGTTTATTTTCATGTTGATTGCTTAATAATTAAATAACATAGTATAGTTAAAAAGTTAATAAGTAATTAAAAACAACGAAGAAATAATATGAGACACGAGTGAACTACACGAATGATATTCACTATAACTAGTAACTACTATACTAACAAGAAATGACTGTTGTCGGTACCGCACGGTGGGTTATTTATTGGACGGTCACATTTATCAATATTACACAGGTCCCAGAAATACGAATTAATTTATTTTGATATCATAATAATGTTCACTAAAATTTACGTCGAATGAAAAAAAAAAATGAACAAATCGGTCGACAAAATACTGAGTAATACAAAATAGAAATAATTATAGTGAACTGATAACGTGGACAAAAATATGGAGAGAAGAAATTCGTAATTACTCCCACAAATTACCCATAGTCTGTTTATTTTTATATCAAGGCCTTAAGAATGTGCAACAATATTAATGTCAAGTTATTAATGGAAGAAATATTTGATCGGGAAAAAAATAAAAATAATAGAAAAGGTGGGTTATTTTTCGTACCACCGTGAAGAAATGCTTATTTTTTTGGTGGTGCATAACGTGTCTCACCATGCCGCAAAGAGTTAACAATAACAAACGCAACGAGTCACACAGACGGTCGGACGTACGCGTCCCGGAAACGAGAGGGGGCACGGGCGGCACAGAAGACCAAACAGCGCGACCGATCGGGAGACGTCCGCGCGGTCGCACGCGACCACGAGCGTTTGTTGTCAGTCTGATATTTTTGGCATTTTGGCGCGATTCTCGTCATCAAAAATGAATTGTCCGTTAACGGCTGAACATGGCGTTTTGTTGATTACGCACGGTGCAGTGGCGCACCGTCAAAGCGTCGACGACGGCGGCGGCGGTTTCTGTTGATTTCCCCGGGCCGAACGGCGAACCCTCCAACTGAGAATCTGAAACGGGCGCACTGCAGTCCCGATGGCACGAACGTGGGCACGTCGCCGACGGCCGAGTTTCTGAACACGTTGAGCCCGAAGAAGTTGTGCGACATTGCAAAGTCTCTGTACCTAGGCGGTTCGATCAGAGCGCTGTCTCCGTATGGTAATACTGGATTGTGATAATACCTACCTATACTCGGTACACCCAATACTTGTAACGGCAACACAGATATATATATATATATATATTTAATTTTTTTAATTTTATCTATTTCGCGTACACTCGGCCCTCGGGGAACTCGGGTGTATGAAGTAGTACGTTATTAACTTAACAGTGGACAGTGTCCGTTTCGTTTGCCGAACAAGCTTGTTCGATTGTACGATGGTAATAGCTGTTGGCTGTGTTTACCGGGTAAAGACGTTTCATTTGCTTAGCTTTGACCTCAAATACTATGAAAAACATTACTTTTAAAGCTTTCGAGAAATGCTTTATTGTTGGAATCACTTTAAATTAGCATTGCCCGATTTAGAAATCCGCAAACCAGTCATGATGTTCAATGATCTTTTTAATCTTTTGATGTAACGCTTTTCCAAACGCTCAAATTAAATATGAGTAAAGTACAATTTATAAATTTAAATTTTTCCAGATTTACTGTTATTATTCATTACTTAATAGTTAGGTATTGTCTATTGTATGTTGATTATTATACTTTTCACTTGAATTCATTGTCTTCAATAGAGTTATTAACAATAATGTTTTGTTTTATTATTAAGTACCTTGTTAAACAATACTTTCTGTCAGCCTCTATTAACCGAGTTAATCTATCATTAGTATACTTTAAATTACATTTTTTGATCTTTAATATGTAATGTACTTGTTCAATTCTCTGCTACTTACTTATTTACACTATCATTTTTCAATTTTTACCATGGGTAACATATGTAAAAAGGTGTTAAATATGTTTGTATGTGCTAGAACCTCTGAAATATGAAAATAAATTAGTGGAATTATGTATTGATTTCTAATGATACATGATACTAAATTATATTATTTAGCTTACCCTTACCAATATTCAACTTTTCTTTTTAACACTGTTAAAGATAATATTCAAAATGATAATCGACCATTCGACCCTACAAAAGAGGTCCACGTGGTGGCTCATGAGTTGACATTTTACAAATATAAATTACTGATGCTTTTTAGTATAGTTTTATTTATTCGTAATATGTTTGTCAAAATATTCTGCATGATACATATGATTCTTTTTTAAAATAAGTTTTTTATTCTATTTTATATATTTTTTTAAATTTTTCAGTATTATAATTGTAAATACCTCATCAAATAGTTTTACCGTAAATGATTGATTTTACTAATGCTTGATGTACAACTCTTATTTTTTTAATTTCCAGTATATTATCAAAATTTTTAAAAGAATCGATTATTTTTCTTAGTTTGATGTTAGTTTTATATGGTCATGCCATTTAAGTTCATACACTTCTTTGCCTAAGTATTTACAAAAATTCACGATTTTTAATGAATATTAAATTTTAAATTATTATCATGAATACTTTCATACTAATACTTTCAGACTAATTGAAATCAATTGATTTAAATTAATTATATTAATTATATTGTGTGGTAAAGTGTAAGCTTTTCTAGTTAAGGAATAGGTTATTCGCACATAGCAAAATCTTGATTCATACTAAGTTAAATTTGCCCTCTATAAAAAAAAAAACCTCATCAAATTTTGTGAAAATATTGAATGGAGTATATGTCCAAATATATTATACAAATACTTTAATTTTTTTTTAACATAATTTTTTATATTTTATTTTGTATTTATTTTAATTGGGTTTTGTTGTTGCATATGCACCTCTTTTATATGTGTAATTTATTACTATTATATTACTGTAACAAACATTTTTCATTTGTAGATGCCAACATTAGATACTACAACTGAAAAACCAGACAATAAAAATCAAATTGAAAATGTAAATGAGGATTTTGGAAGTTTTATTGAGGTTCTTACTAAATGTTTTTATAATTTGTTTAATAATCTCAACACACAAAAAACAAATCAATTAAATTCATCATATTTTCATGAAACCTGTTCAATGAACTTACAAGTATATGATAAAAATGGCAAAGAAATAAATAAAAAATATGTAGATTCATCATCCGTTATACGGTGTTTGATATATATCAGAAAAGAACTCAATCTTTATTTTTTACCTCAGTCAAGAGATGGTGAAATCAAATGGATTAAAGAGGTTAACAATTCATCAAAAGTTATCGTTGGTGGATCATTATACCAAGATGGTGAAAATCCAATTGGAGAATTTAAACAACAATTAGTGCTCGGAGAAGAACCACAAAAAAATAACAGTTGGAAGGTTTTCAACACTAATTTGACAATGAAATGGTTTACAATTGAACATCAAGCATTCAAATGTAATTAATAAGTTATTTATTCACTTATTACAAAAAAAAAACTTAAATAATGTGAACAGTAATTATGTAGTAAATTATTACTTAAACATTAGTACTTATGTCAACAGTATAAAATATTTATATTTAATTTAAAGAAGAAAATATTAAAATAATAATAATAATTTTAAGAGTTGTATATAGACAAAGAATAAAAAAAAAATGTATACCGTTATGTAATTAAAAGCATTTGCAATTTTGTTGGATAAAATGATTGCGTGGCATAAATAAATCAATTAAATAGGAAATATTTTTAGATTACTCTGTTATAACTTAATTTATTGTTTTCTGTTTATTTAACATGATAAGATTAAAAAAAAAAATACTTTATCTGTCGATCTTTGCATAGAATATGTATTAACAATCAGAATTAACTATTAGTAAACTATTAATTATCTATTAAATATTTAGTTTTATATATGTACCCTGATCTCTAAAAAAAAATGGTACTTATCTTATTGTTTTAATAAAATAAATGATTATCTAGCTCTAGTATTAACAATTTTATTTTTATTTTTCTACATGTTACCTACCTCAGATGATCACAGATGACATTTTAATATCACACTGCAATAAAATTTGACATTGTGTAAACTATAATTTATTGACATGTCAACAGCCAGCTGTATATCTGTTGAGTGAAGTAATAAAAGGCAAGCACTCAATTTCAGTCTGTTATCTACACTAAAAATGTTAAGTTTCATAATCTTGGAAGTTATAATATAAAATTTTACTTGTATGATTAAAAACAGTTTAATACAAGGCTACTTGTTGTACAATGTATAATAATTTATGGGATTTTTCTTGACTCACGTATTATCATGATTATTATTGTTACTAATTATTAGGGCAGAGGACTTAGTAGTAGCATTTGCATATTTTTTTTGCACAGTCACAAAAATAGCAGAGTGCAAAACAAATAAGTTTTATGCTTTCACAAAGCTAGTTTTGAAATTGTATTGTGCATATAAATGCATATTTTGCGGTTTTTTTATTTTTAGGGCATACTCGTATTTTACACTTTTATACGCTATTTTATACTTTTTGAGACATATTTAACTTAAATTGATTTTTTCCACAGTGAAATTTTTATTTCAAACAATACAGTCAAAATGTTTGAATAAAAATGTATTTATTTTTAATTTTTGTCGTATAATATGGTTTTTGACTGTGCTGGCCGCTGGAGCACAATTTTTTCCTAGAAGCGATAACGATGTAATGTAAACTATACCCACGACATCACCACTACAGACGTGTACGCACCATGCGAGATTTTATTTGATTAGGATTTATTTATAGACACGACAAGAATCAATATTTTAGTTTTTAGTCTCAGTCAGTTCTGCGGAATGTACATTCGTGTTATCGTGCCGACTTATTAGCCGTATTATAAATTAATTTGAACATTTTAATTTGTAATAAAATGCCGAAAGTTAAACAGCATTTGAGTAGCCGGTTAAATTGTTTTGTGTCTGAGTTTGGTGCCCGTACGTTTTCGACCGACGGTAAAGTCCTGTACTACTATTGTGACGTTAAAGTAGGGAGTGAAAAACGGTTTAATGTTATGCAACACATTAATACAGAAAAACACAAAAATTCCGTCAAACGTAAAGAAAAAAGGCTAAAAAAATTTTAAGTGCATATTATGGGGTTTTTTAGTACATAAGTGCTTGCTCTATATTTAGAGCTTTTTTAGAGCTACAAATCCTCTGCCCGACTCCCCTACTAATTATTAATTAATATCATTGCACTCGCACTGAAAAAAAAACTATATATATAATATATTATATATTATATAATAAAATATATTAACTGTAAATCCATAGTCTACAGGATATTGGTTGCAGCTGTGTAGACAGTGTAGTTATATAAATAGAATAACATTTTGGAATTTTAAAATTGTTTCGAACTATTTAGTCTTACAGTTATACATTGTAAATAAAATTGCTATGTGTAAAACAATATTTTAATTCAAAATATTTTTTAATTATTTTATCAAATTGTTATTTAAATAAAGAAAAATATGTTTTTTTATTCACAGTCTTATTAATGTATAATAGTTGTTTAGAATAACAATTTTAAACTTTGATTGATGAAATAATTCATAATATATATTATTTGAATTTATTATATTATACGAGTAAATATATATATTTTTTTTACTTAACATAATTTGTGATATGTAACATTTTGATTTAGAATATAATAATGTAACATAATTAATATAAAAAAAGTATTTAAAAGCAAATAGTATTCAACAAGTGGCGTATTTGACCTAAGTCTACGACACAACATTTTTAATTTATAATTATTACACTTTTTTTCATGAGTATGCCTATGCATTACTTCGGTACACGTTTAATTTTAAAATGCTGTAGACAATTTTATACTCTTGAATACTAAGTCCAATATGTATTTCTTATATCTCTTTAGAAAAGTAAATAAAAAACCTAACTCGAAAAATAGTAAAACAATATTTATGTACGAATTAAATTTATATTACTTTTTTTCATTTTTGAAAAATTGTCAGTTATTTGGTCAATATTGTTGTCAACAGATCTACGTACATGCAGCATAGCTAATCCACTTAATCAATCTTACCCCATTCTATCTATATCCAAGCAATGTTTTTAATCAACGTAAAATGAACCAAAAATGAAAATATTAGTACATTTATGGCAACTAAATTACCTATAGCTTTATAAAAACAAGAAACTATTCAACTATTATGAAACAGAATTTCAGAAAATTTAATTTATGATTTTTTGCACAGTTGACTACTTTTAAATAAATGTTAATATTTTTTTTCGAAATTGTTATGGTTTATTGTTGTAGAACCCAATAAAAATAATTTTAAAACTGCTAAAGCTGATGCATTTTATTATGGTCAGCATATACTACAATACATGGATTTTGAATTAAGCATTACCTTCCCGGTTGCACAAACGACCAATAACTAGTTATCGGAACAATAACTAGGTTATTGAATCGATAAAAATTTGACAGGTTGCACAAAAGACCAATAAGATTTATCGATCCAATAAATATTGGGTTATCGGTTCGATATGTTGTAGACCCGATTTCGGTTCGATAAATTTTCAAAAGAGTTCTATAACTTATTGGTCTGATAAGATTGTATTATTTTGTGATAATCACATTATATTATTCTTATCTATGGTGATAATTGTATAGTTTACTAATTCGAATATAAAGTAAGTTTTTTTTATTTTTCTTCTTACCATTGTAAAAGTACCTACAACCTATATAGTAATGTATTTATCATCAACATCATCGAGTTCATCGAATTCCGATGATGAACATGACGTTCTTGAAGTCTTGATAAACCTTCCTCGACCACGATTATATATATTATATTACTTTTTTTATTTGAAGACATTTTAAACTAATTACTAAACTATACATTAATGTTTACAAACTAGTTATAAGTTAATATAATATAATTATAGTTTATAGTTTTTTTTAATAGTAGTTATGACAATAAAATAATAATTATAATTTACAACAATTAACACTGATAACAGTAAAAATATATGATTGAATGATAATTTTTTGTAATCATGGTATCTAAACATTGGTAGAAATACTAACCACTAAAATGTTAAACAATTGTTTGTGCAACAGTACAGCACTTTAGGGAACCAATATAGTTATCTATCTGACTGTTTATTGAACCGTTAACACAGCTTAATGAACTGTTTTTATCGATCGTTTGTGCAACCGGGCAAGAGTTTTGTCTTGTACTCTTATCATAAATGAATATATTCAAACCACAGCTGTACTGTTGTAATACTATCTACAGCCGTGATTCAAGCATATGATAATATATCTTTCTTATCCTACATCATTGATTAAGTATACATAGATAAGCCACGTCAATGGGCATAATGGAAACTAGTTAATTAATACCGCAGTGTGTCAATAGATAGCGTTTAATGTCATGATTGAAAAATTAAATTATTAGGACCGAAATTAAATACTAAAAATAAACTGTACCCCAAACAATCGACAACAGTCCAAAGTCCACTGTTCATTATGGGAAGTTACAGATAAGAAATAATCTAAAATCGTATAGCAATTATTATTATTGTTATTATTATTATTATATTATTATTTTCATACAATATATTATTTTGTATTCAGTCCTCTAGACCTCGACAGACCAACTAAATTTGGTGGTTTGAACATTGTTTTAATAAATTTATAACTGTAATAACTAATAAGTAATCATCGTATTTTTATCATTTAAATTTGATTTGAAAGAAATTAATTTTATTTTATTATATCATATAATTTTAAGCTGAAAGTTATAGTTATAATATATATATATTTTGTAGCCACCTATTTGTCGAAAAACAGCAAACATATTTTCAATGGCATCAGAATTAAGTCTTCGCGTCAGTAAATAACTGTAACCAATATTCATTTGTTCCTCGTATATCATTGTTATAGCATTAATGTTCCATACCATTCCATCAAAACATGCAGGTCTCACATCTTTGAGTGGTTTTTTTGGGTTTGCAGGATTTTTTTGTAAAGACTCAAACCAAATTTTTGCTTTTAATAAAAATTGAAGTAGGTGTGGACATTTATCAGAAAGAGCACATTTGAAAGGATTTGAATTGAATAATGAATTGCTGTTCAGACAATCAATTAAATTGTTTAATTGTTGTATCATTTCCACTGTGTTAGGAGCTGTTTTAGATTTTAGTTGCTGTGTCATAATACAAGTTTTCATTGTAGTAGCTACTTTATTGCTGAAAAGTTGCATAGCTAGTTTGCAGGACATAAGTTGAAAAGGTCCCGGATTAATATGTGCATCAGTAATTTTGCGATTAATATTTAATATTTTAATCAGCGATGTATCATCATTGATTAATTGATAACAGTAATAAGATTACAGTAAATTTGAGATAACATGTTTATACGGCATTGATTAAGTATATTTAATCAATGTATACGGCATGTCAGCGCTATCTTTTGTCAGGAATCCATTACTACTACAATTCTGGCTCCATTTGAGACGTTTTAGGCGTTTCCAATATTTATCATTACGTGGGCTATCTATGTATACTTAATCAATGCTAACAGTACGAGATGACGACGCGGGACGGCGAAAAGCACCGATATTATTAAAATAATTCTTATTTTGAAAAATAACACAAATGATATAGGTGATTTATAATATAAATTTATTTTGTTGGTAGCTCAAATGACAGGGGGTGCCCGAGCACCCATAGCCGCCCCCTCCCCCTGAATCCGCGCCTGAGTAATATTAACTGAGATTGAACACACACCTAATACACTCACACCACCACATATCTCACTAGTAATTGCGCGGCAACCCCAACCATTGCTAGATGAGCTATACACAACACTACACAGCACAATAACACAAAATTGGTAGGTCGGTGGAACTGACTGCACGCATTGGTCGGTGCCCGAGAACAGTGCAATAATATTTTGCACACTCGGCCCAAACAATATGGATAAACCATTTTTAGCCACTACACCAGGTAACATTGTTTAATAATTATTTATAAATTATAAAATATTAAATATAAAAATAAAAATTCACTATTTTTTCGTTGTACAAAAAAAAATTCATAATAAAATATTGTGACTTGTTCTTTAGATGGCATAGTAGATGAAAACACTATTGTTGAAATTAAGTGTCCTATTTCAGTGAAGGACTATACTAATTTTCAAGATGCTATTAATGACAAAAAAGTGAGAATAGTTGATACTATGCAATTTTAATACCGGTGTAACAGGGAATTTTTACCCCCTGGAAATTATTCCCCCCCCCCCCGGTAATTTTTTCCCTATGTAACAAGCGTATAACCTACCATAAACATTGAAACCTCTGAATAGCGGACACCTCCGAGACTGTTAGAAATGTCCGTTATTGAGAGGTATCCACTATTTGAAGGTGTCCGTTAAGAGAGGTTTCATTTGCAGTTACTTCTTTAGGTAGGATAAATGAATTTTGAATATTCATATTATTACCAAAAACTAAAACACTATAATGTCCTGCGTCACCATTGCCAGAAAAAAATAAATTACACATTATAGCACCAGAACCATAATCTACAAATGCATTAAGATCATTTGATCTGTACACACGAAATGTATGACTTGAATAAAGTCGACTAATGCATTCAAGTTCGACGTGACCAGCATACTCACCATCAAGGCTCAAGGCTCATCAAATGTTCGTAATCATTAGAATTATAAATAGGTAGTCTATACGAAAGATCACCAATGACAAATTCTTTGTACACATCCCAATTATTTACCACCAAGTTAACCACTCTTAATCGAATATTTCGATGTTCTTCTTGCGTGCCGAATATTAAATGTGACACGGAACGAAATAAACAATTTCCATCGCCTGGTATTTAAATTAATTGATATTCCATATTGAATAATAATAATAATAGTAATCGAAATATTTTTGTTTGGGTTTTTCGACGACGATTCAGACGACGACACTACGGTCTACGACGATAACACAGTGCACAATGCGTCAATGCGTCAATGCCACAATGTAAAATATAATACACCGCTGCCGACGCGCGACGACACTACGACAGTACTGCAGCAGCTGCCATACATAAACATGGACTTCGGCGCCACTGATACACACACTCACAGAGACCACACACACTCACAGACACACAGACACAAACATACACACACACACATGTATATTCACGCACGCACACACTGTCATTTTAGTTTATGAAATATTTCAATTAATGTATATAATTTCAAACATTTAAATTCCGTTGTACTTTAAAGTTTTTACAATATTGTACTCATGCACGTTGTACTTGTTTAAACAGGTGTAATTGCATACTAAGATATTGATATTTTCAATATAAGATAAGTTCGAATTAATTGTTATTATTCAATCACTCACCTTTTTTTTTAAAAAAACTCTGAATTTATTTTTTATTTTTCAAGCTCTTGATACCATAAAATGTAAAACGTCAACCGGCTACTTGTTTTGTAAATCATAATTTTTTAGTAATATCTATGCTCAGAATACTGTATTATTATTTCCAACCACCCTACCCACCCTCACAAAACTTTCACGGAACACCTATTTTCGTGATGACTGTGTGAGAATGAGATTAATAAAATTGTTAGTAGAGTCACATTATATTACTTCTAATTATAATTAATAAGTTATTACAATTGTTCAAAATCTGTTATAAAGTATGTTATGTATTGAGTAAATCGTTTAAATTTTAATACTAACTAAATATCCTGCAGTAACCGCTTTTAATGGTTAGTGATACCAGGCCCGTGCGCAGGATTTCAGAAGGGGGGTGTTTTGAAAAAAAAATGTATAACACAGATACATCGATAATTAGCAAATAGTATTATAACATATTTATATTTATTATTAATGTTGTAAGTATCTATATTAAAAATGTTTTATAACAATACTATAAAATACAAATTTTATTGTCATTATTATTCTTCGATAACGGCAACTATGATGAAAGTCGATAAACACCAAACGTGAAGACAACACTATATTAAATTATTATAGTATTGTACTATTATGCTATGCATTATTATTTATTACATATATGATTAGAAAATATTACATATAGGTGATAGATCAACAATGAAAAACACGATTTTTTGACCATGGGGGAGTTTGAACATCTAAACCCCCCCCCCCCCCCTTGCGCACGGGCCTGAGTGATACAATTGCGCGTAATCGACGTAACTGTTTAAGGGGCCTGGTGCCGGCTATTTATTAAGGAGCATAAAATAGGCAACTTGAATCACATATTGTACGGCGACTTTTGGACAGTGTGTTAAAGATTATTAGTGTGAGTGTGGTCGGACTTCGTACCGCCACCTTCCGCTCGTCATGATACTATCGCATCGTTATCGGAAATTCGTTCGGCCCCGACTATACGATTAATTGTGTAAAGCAGCACGATTGACGATTATTCGCCGAAACACGGTCGTGTGGGACCGACTTTATCAACACGACGACGACGACGGACAAAAATGATAGGTCGCAGGTAGCTGGAAACCCGCGGGCCGCTGTGCCACACAATATACGTATTGGCGGTGAATAATTATAATTGTTAATTACTCCACTAAAACGCAACATTTTTGAAAATCCTTTCTTATTGCACTCCGTTATATAAAAAGAAACTTTAATATTATTTTAGAAATAACGAAATAATAAAACTACTTTTTTCCACTGCTGCTAAAAGTGAAGAAGCATTAGCTGATACAGAGCGTGTCGTTTCTGGAATATCTTGAAGGCTGATTATGATAGGTTCAAAAAGCTCAACAAAAACATTAATAGCATCGTGACGTTCTATGAAACGAGTTTCACATAAGCCCACCAAACGAGTTTTTTTAGATTCGGGAACATGCTTTAAAATATATTTTTTAAGAGTTTGGCTGGCTAAAGCATTATTTCTAAATAAATATATATCTTTCATTACGCCGAGGCTATTTCTGACATTTGAAATTGACAAAGCTGATGATAGTGCTAGATTTAATCTATGTGCCGCGCAATGAACAAATATTGCTTTTGGAAATTTTTGCCGTATTTTTGACTGAACCCCATTGAACTGTCCACTCATATTTCCTGCACCATCATATCCCTGTCCGACTAAATTACTCATATTCAAACCTAACTGTTTACACTTTTCTAAAATTAAATTTGATAGATTTTCTCCAGTAAGATCATAAGCTGGAATAAAACATAATAAATCTTCCCGAAGTTGGTTATTTAGATTTATAAATCTAGCGCACAGGGAAAGTTGTTCTATTCCAGAAACGTCTAAAGTTTCATCACAGAGAATTGCAAAACAACCAGCTGCATTTATGTCAGTGACTATTTTTTTCAAAATTATATTTCAACAGATTTCGATGATCTCATTTTGTATGGTCGGACTTAAATAGGTGGCGTTTTTTGGACAATTTAATAAGTGTTTTTTTAAATTTTCGTCCCCAGAATTAGCCCTAAACCGAAGTAGAGCACGAAATTTACCATCTTTTTTTATTGGTTTTTGTAATGAGAACGGACCACTGTCATCATCCCCTCTGAGAGGAAGTTCTTGCTCACCACATAATAATATTGTTTCTATAATAGGTCTAAGAGCTGATCTGTTGTCCTCACGCTGTTGATTACGTTGCGAATTTAATTGTGTAGCAATATCATTAATTTTCCCACTTATAACTTTTTTAAAATTATCAGCAGCTTTTAAACAAAATTAATGGTAACCCGTATCAGAATGTGATTTAAATTTTTCAATAGCGTCTTTCCATTTAATAAATGGTTTAACCACTAGTGATCCAATTTTTTCATGAGATCCTTTTCCCACATGTTCGTTACAAAACAAAACGCAAAATGTACAGAACGCCCCATCCAGTTCTTTTGAATATGCTAACCAACTCCATTTTTCCAACCAATGACATTGAAATTTGAGTTTCTTTTTATTATACTCACGAACAGGAAAATCATAAGTGTTATCAGGTATAAATAATGAATCCATAACATTACTTTTAAACAAATCGTTATTGGAAGATTGACTTTTGTTTTTAAATAATTGTATTGAAACCGTTCCTATATCTATGTTAGTATTACTTACATTTTTAATGTCCGGAGTAGTGAACTCGGTTGTGACCGTCGTTTTTTCTTCAGGCTTACATTTCGGATCGTAGTTACCCGACTGCTTTTTAGCTTCAGGTTTAAAGATCTTATCTAATGCCCCTCGCTTCATTACAATTAATTATTACAATTAAATTGACAATTTTAAAATATTAAATAAAATATCGCAATAAAATAGAATCCACTAATAACAAAGTTCGTAACAGTTTTCGTTTATGATCAATATCAAATGAAAGACACTGACAAACTGCCGAATGTTGATTGATATTTGATAATTGCTATTGAACGACGACTTGTTACAACAATTCCGATAATGTGTAAAAATACATCAGTTATTTTAAGGTACAACATATTATAAGATAATAATTGATGTAATCAATTAGCCCTACTGCGAACATGCGTCGTATTTCCACGATAAAATAATAGGTATTCAAACGTTCAGTAAGTTATTTTTGTACCACAATACAATATAAATATATTATATTCATTTATTATGCTATACCATGTATTTCTATTTTTATTTACATTAAATCATTACAAAGGATAAAGATTTATTTGCAATCACTGAAAAATTTCGGGGGGGGGGTCCAGACCCCATGGACCCCCCCCTGAATACGTGCCTGGCACCAGGCCCCTTAAGGCCTAATTCATAATGCTGGTCGTCACTCGTCGGTCGAATATCTAAACAGTCTTGGACGAAAACAACAAAACTACCCTTTCAGTACGATAAAGTAAAAATAAATAACGTATTACTTGTTTTAATTTTAAATGTATAAAATGTAATATGTCCGTGCACTTTCAAACTCATAAATCTTTCCAGCCGCATGTGTACGACGATGGTTGTGTACATAGTTGCATACAATATTTACACGTGTGGTATACGTACTATAGTAGTTAGTGTGATAAGGATAATATTTCAACGATTTCGTACTTTCTATTATTTTATCATTTTACCTTCACGAATCGTTTTAAATATAAATCAATTTCTATTGTCACGCACGATTATTGTCCTAGGTGTTAAATAATTATTTCCATTTAAATTTTTTATAAAAATAACTTTGATGATTTCTTTGATGCCTCCTCTCAAAGCTCTTAACGCAAGTTCGCGATTAATATTATTTTTCCGTTTATCAACGCACTTTTTGGCGTTTCACACGGACGACATATCATGTGATATATCTACGATTGTATTACAACTCTTCATTTTCCATTTTAATAAAACATTATTGAAAAATGTAAACTAGATACCACGTCAATTCGAACGAAAATGTATAGGTATTTTATTGGCGACCACCTAAGTCCTAAAGTTTCACAATTTAATGGTCAAAATGAATTTGGTCGCTCGCTATAGACACATAGAGCAATACACATAGACAGAGATACACAATAAATAGTGAATTCTCGCATATAAACACTACCGTAAAATGAGGTAACTTTTATAATTTGTATTTTTTATCAAAACATTTGTATAAACAGTTGATAACGAATATAAATTGTCGTTTTTAGTATTTTGTCGTGTAGTGCAAAAGGTCAACTGTTAAAATGTAGTTTTAGATAAGACATTGTTATCAATATTTGTTTGTAATCAGTTGTCATTTAACGTGTTAGTGAAAACTAATTTTACTAGAAAAAAATAAAGATCTGCGCAAAGTAAGTACATTCATAAGGACCATAACTTTACATACATTAATAACTTGTTAATTACATATACATTAAAATACGTTATTGTGTAGGTATTAAGTTTTATTTCGAAATGTATGTGTAATACAATTTGTTTTAATGTGTGGTAACTTTGATACTTATTTTTTTCTTTTTATAAGTGGTTCGCAACCCAAAACGGGTGGCTGGCAGCCGGCCATATAAAAATTATAACGACAATAAGCTGGAAGAAGCATTAACAAAAATAGCTGATGGTGAAATTTGGAGAATTTTGATTATTATAATAAAATTGTTAGATACATTATAATTATTATAATTATAATTAAATTGTTTTTGTTAATTTAATAAAAAATAAAATAAAATAAGTCTGATAGTAATGACAAGACTGAAAAAGAATTTGTGATTATTATAATAAAATTGTTATAATTATAATTAAATTGTTTTTGTTAATATAATAAAAAATAAAATAAAATAAGTCTGATAGTAATGACAAAACTGAAAAAGAATTTGTGATTATTATAATAAAATTGTTTTTGTTAATATAATAAAAAATAAAATAAAATAAGTCTGATAGTAATCACAAGACTAAAAAAGAATATTGTGTATGGTGTGATAATTATGTATGGTTATCATTATTAAATTGTTATTATTATTAATAAATTGGTATTGTTATAATTATGATTTTTATTCTAATTCATTGTTTTTAAATAAATATAGTAAAAATATTGAAGTTGATTTATATTTAATTTGTATTGTCTGTGTCTAATGAACTTCTATAAATGTTACCCCACTTATGTAATATCAAAATATCTCAAAAAATAAAATTCAGAAAAACATTTTTGGGGCATCATTGATAGTTTTACTATCATACCATATAATTTAATGTAAAAAAATAGTGGGTATCAAAGTTACCCCACTGGTGGGAAACATTGATAGTTACATTAAATAATTAAAATGTATGTGAAAAAATTATTAAAAATATTTTTTTTTTTTAGTTCAAACGAGGAAATTATATAATTTAACTTAATAAATTATTAAATTAAAGGTTTATTCTTTTTGATATCAGATAAACAAAGCATGATTAAAAAAAACTGAAGAAAATTATCAAAGTTACCCCATTTTACTGTTCTTATAAATTTAAATTCTGAAATACTTTATAGACTATAGTGCATGTTTATACAATATCATTAATACAGAAAAAATCTTGTGTTCGACCCCTATTAGACTGTAATATAAGATTTTAAAATGGTAATTTTGTGTATGGATGTGCTACTAAAGTTTTCAACCATTGTTTCAAATGCTAAGTTATTGGAATTAATTACAAAAACTTCAGAGCATACCGCTATGTTGGGATGTTAATGTATATGCAATACTAACTGAATTACTTGGCCTTGCACGGGTGATATTATACTATATACGTTAGAGCAATTTATAATTTGATGTAAAAAAAAATGTTGGTTAAAAAAGCACCCAATTGTAATATCTTATATATATTCTAATGAAATTTATTTTTGCATTCTATATTATGTTGGATATACCTCAATTGATAATTATTAAAATCAATAAACATATTAAACATAATAAAATATTTATATAAATATATATATATATATATATATATATATATCCAGCCTAGACTGCAAGACTGTTTTAGCTCTTATAAATTAGATTTTCCTTAGTTATTTCTTATTGCACATATAGACACTAAATATAATAAGTAGGGAACGGATTTGAATGCAAATTGCATTTTTTTCTGAATGTCCGAAAACATTGGTTTCCAAGCAAAAAGTTCATTTCATACATCAAGGAATTAAAAAATGTAACTTTTATTTTGCATTTTTTTGCATTTTTTGCATTTTTAAGACTTTATTACATTTTTAGAGCATTTTTTGACATTTTTAGTGCATTTTTATGGTTTTTAAGTCATTTTTTCAACATCTTTTCAACATTCAATAAAAATACCTAAATATGTTTTATGTTACGAAATTACCAAATTATTGTTGACACGTGTAGACACAAAATATACATACAAGTTACAACAGATTATTACCCGCATTAAGGTAAAGATAAGATAAGCTATTTATCTAAATTGTACAGAAGATAATTGAGAGTTAATTTATTAAAGTTTTATTGTATTTAAATATTTAATATCAGATTTTTAAAGTTTTTTAGGGCATTTTTTTAGTGCATTTTTTTAAGGCATTAAATCGTATTTTTTAAAGGCATTTTTATTGTTTTTTAGAGCATTTAAATCCGTTCCCTAATAATAAGTATATTTCCTCAACATTTTAAACAAATCGGCTTGATAGTTTTGACTTTACGCAGATCAGTGAATGAGTAGTATTTAAATTTTATAGGTTTAGATTAGATTAACATTTATTTAAAGAACTGATATAGGTACTCATATCAATTTATCTATCCATTTAATTTACAATTATCAATCCTAATTTTTTAAAACCTTGCACATTTGCTGAAATTCCATTACATGTAACACTCCATATTTTAAAAGATTTAAGATACTCGTGTACAAACCAATACTTAATTAGCTAAATATCTAAAGATCTAATATCCGAGGCTGGAACATTCTTTTTAATACTAACAAGTAGGCTTTTAATAGTTTTCATTTAGTAGGTATATAATGATTATGTTATTATATTATAGTATGTCATTGACGTTAGTAAACCTAATTTTCCCTTCAAGTGAATACAATTAAAATATGTTAAGTACAAGTGGTTTTTTTTAGAATGTCTACTTATAAAGCTATGCTATGATATGCAATTAAGCTATTAGGCTATAGTATTTGTGTTATATATATATAATAGGTTCTGGATAAGGTCTAGGCTTTTTTTTAAGTTATTATTTATTTTTAATTATTGTATTATTATCTCATTTATTTTAGATATATTACTCTTAAGAAAAAAAAGAATTTGATTATATATTTTTTTTAATACCTATCTTGTACAAGTTCATGCTGGTAATATTATTGCAGAAAGCAACAAAAGACCACTGCACAGTATAACAAATTTCTTGAGTACATACTCATTCAGTTAGGTACTATAATAAGGAACAAAATTTTTGCTACTGGTTTTTACAGTCGAAAAAAATATTATGGGCCAAGTATTATTGATAAGGCAATAAAAGGGTGTTTTACTAAATAATATCATTTTTATTTTATTATTAATTGTTTTTAAGAAATAGATTATTGAATTTATTGAATTTCAGTTATAAATAATCGAAAATATTGTTTTTATTTGAAATTATATAAAACATTTAAGCGTAAATATAAGTTGAATTGATATAACTCTAGACCAGCGTTTCCCAACCTGGGGGGCGTCTAAACATTTCTTGGTGGGCGTAAGCAGTCATTACAAAATACAGTTTTTATTTTAAAATTTATGGAAAATATGAAATTATACAATATAATTACGTCCTAGGATATCAACAAACTTAAAACAAAATTACCAAAATTACAGAAATATGAAGATTCTAATATAATTATCTGGATCAAAATTAAAAACCGAAAAATATCTTAAGACTCAATAAATTTGAAATTAATCATTAAATATCAATAATTTTTTACAGTACATATTCCATTGACTTAACTATTGTTTTTAAAATCCAAATAAGTTAAAATCTGTTTTTTTTTTTTAATAAACATTCCTTTAAAACTTTTATAGTAAGTACTTAGTATCAAAAAAATGTATTAATTAAGAGTATTAATCAATACATTGGTAGAATCAAATATTAATATCTTAAATTTTTGATAAATTATAGTACATAGCACGGTCTTAGAAGATCTTCTAAGATCGTGGTACATAGTATAAATAAACTATGATATAAATCATTGAAGTATGATCAATGAATTAAATTAAAATAATAAACGATAAAAATCTAACTTCACCGATTAAAAGTTAACTAAACAGGGTTTTATTTAATAGAAAACAAAATTTCTCAGTATATATTTTTCGAAAAATTACTATTGGTATGAAATCAATAATTTATTTATTCATTTATATACTGGATAACGAAACGGGAATTGGGATTTTATTTACATTTTGGAGGTTGGCATTAGCTTTTTTTTTTGGTTCTCATCATGTTTGCTGTTATCAATCGTTATCAAAATTGGGAAGACTGTACCCGTCCCACAAGTCAAGATTTTTTGTTATCGTTTGCTACTCTTTACTCTTTAGTTTTTCTCCATTTCCCCGATACTGTCGCTGTGCTCTCTATGACGAAAATTCTGCGGACGCTTTTTTAATGCCGTCTACGCTCCACCTCTCGTTCCGTGGTTAAGATAACTGAAATCATCTCCTGACTTCGTGAGAGTTCAATACCATCAATTCGGTTTTGGATTTGCGTCAAATTGTTGAGTGTCATCTTCAACATTTTGGTTTTTGAGATACAAATCATAATCTTTAGCGTGTACCGGGTTATATAACAGACATTCCGTAAGTGTTCGTATTTTTGAGTTATGATTTTGTCGCGAAATGTTTTATTGTGTGTTAAACAACGATTCAGTAATTGCTTTTACTTTCAATCCGCTCAAATTATTGCTATTAGCACATATATCAAATAATTAGAGTGCACTACACGGCTTACATTGTTGTGTCTAATGTATTAAACATTTATGAAAGTAAAATTCACTTCAATGGTGTAGGGACTTATACTTGTAAAGTAATAATAAAGAACTAAGTTCTTAGTAGAAATGCGTATTAGACATAACACCTGAACAATGGTAATTTAATAAACTTACTTGATGATAATGACTAATGTATGACATTTTTAACTTTCAAATGTGACTCTTAAAGCACTTATTATTCGCATTTCATTTTTTAAATATTTTATTATGGTTACTTATCTCCAGATATATTTGTATTGATAGTTTACACTTGTAATAGTCAAATTGTAAATGGCATAAGTAAGAAGTGATAGCTAAATCTTTTCTTTATTATTTTAATGTTATTAATTAATTTAGAACCTTAAATAGTTTTTTTTTGTTAAGATTTATGGTTGGGTATTATGTAGAATTGTAGTGTATGCTTTAAATAGTAAAATGTTCTGTATTTATGTTTCTTTGTAGCCAACGTTATATAAGTTTTTTAAGTTTCTTCTCAAATTCATAAATATATATAGAGACACCGTTCTAAAATATTATTTTGTCTTGGAAAGTTTTTACTGTATATGTGTTGAAATGTCCCATTATCTATATGGCTACAGAAGTAAATGAAGTAATTCATTAAAATACTTAGTTATTACGTTGTATCTATTTGCAGTATGATGTTTTAATGAATGCGGCTCAATCATTTAGTTCATCATAAATTCTATGTTTTTGAATTAACAGATTTATCCTTCATTTAATCAATTACCTAATAAAATTTTATATTATATATATTTATATTATTTATCAAGTTATCAAGCGTTTTTACAGTTTTGAAATATCATTTATACTTATTTATTAATAATTGTATGTAATTTTTGTTCCAAAAAGTATGCTGTCAATACATTTTACTGTAATATTATTAAAACTATTAATTTAATATTATTACTGTAATATTATTAAAACTATTAATTTAATATTATTACTGTAATATTATTAAAACTATTAATTTAATATTATTACTGTAATATTATTAAAACTATTAATTTAATTTTAAAAATACTTCAATGGTGATATTAATACATTATATATATTTATGTATTGTATATATTACCATTATAAAATGTAGTCAGTCATTGCTATTTAGTGTTATGTCCTACCCTAAACTTGAATTAATGTAGTATATAGCGTCAATCAATTAAAATAAATAAATAAAAAAATGATTGTTATCCTTTTGTTGATATGTATACAAATTGTATGTATTATGTTGTTTAATTATAGCTTTCAAGTGTAATCTATAATAAACACTAAGTAATTTTAATTATTTTTAGAAATATGTCTGGTATTGCACTGACTCGATTATTTGAAGAGCGGAAAGGATGGAGAAAAAATCACCCATTTGTAAGTGCTGTTATATTATTACTAAATATTAATTATATCAATAATTAGATTTACTGTTTGTATTATAAACACTAAAATCACTGTTAAAATTTCCACGGATTGATGTAGTATTATTTTTTCAACTAAATCCATGTATTTAACTGTATATTTCAAACCCATTACAGTTTCCAGTTAACATATCATAGATTTATCAAAAAATGGGAATATTATATCAATTCATGAAAACTTTAATATATTTTAAACAAAGATATTTTGAAATTAATTTTACCAAATTATAAACATATTTCATAAAAAAATATTTCTTTTGAAATATATTTGTTCCAAAAAATAATTTTAAAATTTATTGTTTTAGGGTTTTAAAGCTAAGCCAGCAAAAAACCCAGATGGCACATTAAATTTAATGATTTGGGAGTGCTATATACCAGGAAAGAAGGGTGTAAGTGTTATTTAAATTTGTTATCCTATAGACTAGCTGTTTTCAAGTACTTTGAATTTAAAAAGCTGTTGCATAAAATCTTTGGTATTTATGGTTACATTTCTATTATATCTATATCGACCTATTAACTCGTCACTTGTGTGTTTCCTTAAGATAATTGTTAAATATAGCACGAGCTGTGATTTTGATATAGTTGTTTAATATACCAGCTGTAAAAATAATTTATAAGTTTGATCTTCAAAAATTTCAGTTTTGGAAACAGCTTCATTGCAAATTATGTAATATAAAATTATCTGTATCTATGTAGCCCTTAGGTTCTATGAAGAACTATTCGTGAAAGACAAATAATCTAATCTAACCCTAATATTCCAGAATTTAGAATTTGCATTTTTACAGATTAGCAGTTAAATCATGGTGAAATTATTTATTATACAGAGTGTCCCACTGGAATTAACACAGATCAATACCTCCCTTATTAAAATAAAGCAGAAATTAAAAAAATAAATTTTCATTTTATAATTTTTGTGAAATTCAAAAATGGTTCAACTTTCAGTTTTAGATTCGTGATTTTTAATAATTTCTTTTAATTTAACAAGAAAATAGAGTACTATTTACACAATTTTAAATATTAATGACATTATCAGGAAACCTCGTTGGAAAAGTGTTGAGGTTATATTAACTTGCATTATATCTTTTTAAACTAAAAAAATATTATAAATCATGAGTCCATTGAAAACTGAAAGTTGAACTGTTGACATTTTCAGAAAAAAAAGTCCTATAAAATGGCTACATTTGAAATTCACAAAAATAATAAAATAAAAAGTCAATTTTTTAACTTCTTTAATAATATACTTATATTTACCAAACTATTTTCAACAAAATTGCCTTCGCCCAAGGATGCTCATAAAAAAAAAAAATAGAATTTAATCATCTCTTTTAACAAAGGATATATCTCTATGTGTAAATCCTGGAGGGACACCCTGTATATTTTAATTACTATTAGAAACCTTAACATATGTTATGTAAACTATTACAGTTTGTAATATCTAATATCTGTGTTTATATTTAAATGCTGTTCAGTTACTGAATGTTGCTGCCATTTCATAATATTTTTTAATATTTACCTTTCAATTTAAATATTTTGTTTTAAAAAATTCTAAAATTATGTTCTATGTTGAATTTAAACTTATTGAAATTTGTACTTATTGAAATTGAAATAATCACTTCAAATTAATTTAAATGAAAATTAATTTTAATAGACTGCTTGGGAAGGTGGTATGTACTTTTTACGTATGTTCTTCAAGGACGATTATCCATCCAGTCCACCTAAGTGCACGTTCGAGCCTCCATTATTTCACCCCAATGTATTCACATCTGGTATGTACTATAGATTAAGTTATTATTTTAATTGACATTTCTACTATAATTTAAGATTCTAAGCTTAGTGAAGAATGTTTAATTTTAAAATTTTTCTATTTCTGTTATACCATTTTCAGATAGCAAATCTATTCCAACATTTTATCTAGCTTTATAAAATAAGAATTGGCCACAGATTATTTCAAATAATCATTTTCAATTTTTTTATTAGTTTTCTAGTCATCAGCTGTTTTGCTTTCTGGACAGAACAACCTCCCAAAGATAAGGAACTGACAATGCTCCCCATCCATACACATTTTCATGGAAGGTCAATGGCCTTAATTGAAAGGCCATCATTAAAAAATAGATCAATTTTAAAAAACTTAGTTTACTCTCATGATTTTTACTAATTTTTTTCTATTTTTCAAATAATTTCAAAACAGTATTATAGTATTACATAACACGCCCTTATTTCTGTTGAAAATATATTAATAATCATGAGGTTAATATAAATAAAAAAAGTCCTAGGTTTCCGGATTTATTGCCCACAAATTGTAGGACTAAATATGCACTTAAAATATCCGAAATATGCTACTGAATATTTTTATCATATTAAAATTAAAAAATTTGATTTTATTACATTTTAAATGTAGACAGTTTTTTGACAACAATAACACTATAATTATAAGGTAATTAATCGATTTAATTTTCAATGTGACCAAAAAAAATTATGTTCACCTTTATCATAAATTTCCTTCACATTAACTTACTAAAGAATATGCAAGTGCTAGTAATAACTAATAGGCCATTATCATATATTTTAAATTAGGATTGGTGTATTTCACCACTAGCTTTTAATTAAAATTGTTTTTAAAATGTGATGATATATCCATATAGCTTTTATATAATATATAACTAACATAAAAATTGTTTTACACTCAAAATCAGTATATTACTTCTGATTTGTAACTAGGTAACGTTTGTTTATCACTATTGGACAAAGATAAAGATTGGCGTCCTGCTCTTACTATTAAACAAATATTACTGGGTATTCAAGATTTACTAAATGAACCCAAGATTAAAGATCCCGCACAAGCCAAAGCATACATTATTTACTGGTAATTACATTTAATTTTTATATTTTTTTAAAAATATTACTAATAATCATTATTTTGAAATAAAGACTTTTGAATATTTTATTTTATTACCATTAGTCTTAAAATAATTTTTAACATTTTATCTTTTAAAAATTAAACCTTTTTTCCATATGTATATGTGTAATAAGTTAAAGAAAAAAAAAGACAACAGTAATAATAGTATAGTCTTAAAGTTGTATAAAATTGTTTAAATTAATTAATTAATTTGTCTCAATTTCCTGCATTAATAATATCATGTCATAATGTCATATAGTATGCGGTCTACCCAGTGCCGTAAAAACATAGGTGCAGGTGGTGCAGAGCACTGGGGCCCACCGAGTCGAAGGGCCCATAGTGGATGGCCGTCAATTTTTTTTTTAATTTGATTGAACTTCATAATTTTATTATTATCATTATTATCATTATTCTTATTATTATCATTATTATCATTATTCTTATTATTATAGTATATTGAATAGATTATATAAAATTGTGATCCTGTGTTCCTACTACGTTGAAGCTCTACACAGAATTGTTTCAACGAGAAAATTATCCATAGGTTCTTTAAAATTCAATACATCCACAAATACTATCCTTTTTAAGGAGTAAAAAATTTCCATGCCGTGAACTACTACTTTTTTACTTATCTCAAGAAAGAGGGGCCCATATACATTTGTTTGCACCTGGGTCTTCGACTCCCTAGTTACGGCACTGGGTCTACCGGTGGTTTCAGAATATAGTATGTAGCTTACCATACATTTTACTAGTGTACAATAATGACAGGCAATGCCACATTATATTTCCTTAAAAGTTACTTAATCTATTGTAAAAATAGAAAAAATTATAAAAACAAGTTTTTAGATCTGAGTTATAATATATTATATATCGCTACACCAAAAACTTCTACCATTTATTTCCAGCCATACCGTGTAGTTCATGTCTTACAAATTCATCTCCCATACTTATCATTTGTATATTAGGAATTTTTGTTTTTTTACCCAAACAGTGGTTGATTCAATACTATTTATGATGAAATAAAAATATTTATCAACACATTATTGAACGTGTATGCCGCGCAATAAGTGGCATACTAAAAGTTAAAACCTTGAGGAAAATTCTGTGATAGGAAGTCAAAAATCAACTAGTAAAGATAAAGTGTAAGCCGAAGATGTGTACCCATAAGCCCATGTATAAATTATAGTTGGCTTTGCAACTGCTTGTAGACCGTATACTATATGACAGCTGTAATAATTATAGGCACTATTCACCATATTGTGGGGAGTTCCTGTTAGATGAACTCAAAAAAATGAACTTCCTAATACTTACATGTTTTAATTTATCCCTTTTGTATGTTTACAGCCGAAACCGCGTTGAATATGATAGACGTGTAAGAGCACAAGCTAGAGCAATGTCCAGAGCTGAATAAGTGTATGATTAGTGGTGAAAAGATGATGAATTTATTTTTTCCCTTTTTACAATAGCAACAATTCTCAATTGTTTATTCATCTGTTCTCTAAGAAGTATCCATGTGTATCATATTCAACATTAAACATTTAACTGGCCTTTTTTTTGTATTAAAAACAGAAATTTTTTTTTTTTTTTTCATTTTAGTTTTATAATTATTTATATTTATGATTGTATTATAAATATTTTTGATGATTTTGGTACGTATAAAGAAGGGGGATAAAAACGAGAATTGGGTGTTTATGTATGTTGATTTTAAATTTCATTGGAAGAGTGTTTGATTTATTATATGAAATACTTTATGATATTTGTAATTTGATAAAGCTGTAATGAATTTCTTTTTCAAAATAAAATCTGTATCTTATCACCAATGGAAAAATATTATAAAAATTAAATTAAATTAAACCTTATTATAATTAGTATAATATACCTACATAATTTATATATATATGTATGTTATACATGTGTACATATATTTTTATATGCCCTCCTTGATACCAAAATCCTAGGTACACTACTGATCATTGCCTTTATCTATTCTTAAAATTGAACCGGCAACAATAAATATTAGTTCATGGTATCAGAAACATTGGAATGTTATTAGTTCAACATGTAGTTCTACTATACAGTTCTACATACAGTTCAACTGTATCTTCTATTTGTCTGTGGAATTTTGGTGGGAACGGCTCCTTTAAATAATCCACAGCACATGAAATAGATTAATGTTGAATTGAGTTTAAAATTAATATAAGAACTTATAAAAATTATATTAATTAACTTCAGCTAAAAATGATCAATGCAGTTTGGCCCGGAAAAAAAAACCTTTTTATTGTTCTATTTTATATTCAATTTATTTGTGCTACATTTTTTTTTTTCAAAAATCAGTATTTATTATTTTTTAAATAGGTATAAGCTTAAAAATAACATTTATTTCTTATTTTCTTACATGTAACTTTAATTTCCTAGAGTGTTTTTTACTGAATTCTTCAATAACTTCCTCTGGAGTAATTTCAGTATCTCTATGAATATTAAGTAGCATAAGTCCATTTCATCTATCTTCTCCTATTGTTGATCTTAGATAAGTTTTGTTCGTCGAAATGAGGAAAATGTTCTTTCTGCAGTGCAAGTGGTAACTGGTAAACGCAAATAATTTCAAGCAATTCCTTTATATTCAGATTAAATGTAAATGCATGGGTTAACGCTTCTATAGCAGTTTTCGGTTTATCTGATTGGGATTTCTAAAATTGTTTCCACAAAGTAACCTCACCTCTAACTTCTTCAATTGAGTCAATTGGATCATCAACATAAAATTTGGCCGATTCAATCATTTTTTCGATATCTGTATTTTCGTGTAAAAAAAAATGGTATTAAATATTGTAAATACTTAATCGTTTCATGACTGTGACCTATAAATCTATTTTTCATTTCTGATATTAAATAATCCGAAAATGGTAAGTATAAGGTCAAACGAAAATATTCTTTAGGGTCATTGGTCAATATATTTTCACGGATCCTTTATTCGAAAACGCTCGGGGTTTTTTAACTTCTATCTTATGCATATCGGCTATTTATTTCAAAATTGAAAATAATAATATAGCAATTATTAACAGTGAATGCCGAATAGCGATCTATTAATAATAATAATCGGTGATTTCCATCATGGCGCGTCGTCGTTAGGTTTACTACGTATACGACGAGAGCAACTATATTTCAATTATACTAACAGCATTGATTAAGTATACATAGATAAGCCACGTCAATGGGCATAATGGAAACTAGTTAATTAATACCGCAGTGTGTCAATAGATAGCGTTTAATGTCATGATTGAAAAATTAAATTATTAGGACCGAAATTAAATACTAACTGTACCCCAAACAATCGACAACAGTCCAAAATCCACTGTTCATTATGGGAAGTTACAGATAAGAAATAATCTAAAATCGTATAGCAATTATTATTATTGTTATTATTATTATTATATTATTATTTTCATACAATATATTATTTTGTATTCAGTCCTCTAGAGTTCTAGACCTCGACAGACCATCTAAATTTGGTGGTTTGAACATTGTTTTAATAAATTTATAACTGTAATAACTAATAAGTAATCATCGTATTTTTATCATTTAAATTTGATTTGAAAGAAATTAATTTTATTTTATTATATCATATAATTTTAAGCTGAAAGTTATAGTTATAATATATATATATTTTGTAGCCACCTCTTTGTCGAAAAACAGCAAACATATTTTCAATGGCATCAGAATTAAGTCTTCGCGTCAGTAAATAACTGTAACCAATATTCATTTGTTCCTCGTATATCATTGTTATAGCATTAATGGTCCATACCATTCCATCAAAACATGCAGGTCTCACATTTTTGAGTGGTTTTTTTGGGTTTGCAGGAATTTTTTGTAAAGACTCAAACCAAATTTTTGCTTTTAATAAAAATTGAAGTAGGTGTGGACATTTATCAGAAAGAGCACATTTGAAAGGATTTGAATTGAATAATGAATTGCTGTTCAGATGTAATCAATGTATACGGCATGTCAGCGCTATCTTTTGTCAGGAATCCATTACTACTACAGTTCTGGCTCCATTTGAGACGTTTTAGGCGTTTCCAATATTTATCATTACGTGGGCTATGGCTATCTATGTATACTTAATCAATGCCTACATGATGTTATATCATAATTCATCGATCCTGACATCGCGTATCCTTAGCTTTTAAGTGTAAAATATGTACCTTAGACAGGTACACTAAAATTATTAAAATTACTATCGGTTTGATCCATGTCAGTGCTTATCGCCATGCTACTATAACAATTAAATTAATTTTAATAAGTCATCAACTAATTCATCATACAATGAAAATGAAGATGCCAAATAAACATAATCGAATGTTTATTTTTAAAAAGACATTTTTGAAGATTGCCATTCGTCCACCCTCGTGAATTGAGATTTGTCCTTTTTAGATTCATACCTATTACAGAGCACAATTGACACCAGTCTTGTCTAAAAAAATTGGTTTGTTAACATTTTTAATTTGAAATATTGTTGTTTCTTATGATCTTAAAGTACACAACTCCTATAGCGGACTCGTATAAACATTAAGCTGTCACCTTTTACAATTCGTGGGGCACCAAAAAAAAAAAAAATAGTCAACTCATACTTCCAAGTTCCAATATTGTGATAAACTTCAAGTGCGCTATCCTTGACCAACGTCAATATGGTTATTCCGAATTACATATTTCAATTGCACGGTTACAGGGGCGAACGCAGGGGGGTTGAAACCCCCCCCCCCGAAATATCAGGAACAAAAAAAAAATTATCTGACTCACAAAATGTATTACTAATAACTAATAAGTAATAACATTTCAAAAAATTTAATATAAAATAAATTATTAGTTATTAAAAAGTTTCTCGTCGACCATGGTTTGTAAATTGATGTATACAGTTCAGTAAAATTACCATAAAAATGTATGATAATGCAGTTTTAAAGTGTGGATGTTATAACTTTCGTCGCCAATTCGATGATGTACGTAATTAAGACAGACGACGAGTGTAATTACCCACATAATATTACAGCCTGCCGGAAATTCGCAACGACCCGTATTATCTAGAATCAAGATAATTCTAGAAATTTTATAATATTGTTCAATATAAACCACACCGCCAACGAACACTACATAATATCTCGCATTCTTGGCGTAGTGCTGTACAGTGTACAGTGTACACTTAAGTTTTTATTGTCGTATAATAGCGTATTGCTAATTGCTATACTTATGACGTAATATAAAAATATTAAAAATTAAAAATTAGTACAATTTTAAAGTTTTTTAAACCAGAAAATAAAAATACTACCTCAGATTCGAATGTTAGATTCAGATAAATCGTAGGCAGTCGACCAATAAGAAGACGAAAACACGAGATGTCACATTTAGTCACAATCTGACGCAAATCGTAATGTGAATATTAATGTTAACTATCTATATAATAAACTATAAACTATCTATAATATGTTTTATGTTATAAAATAAAACAAGCTGGGTTGCAACTTTGCAAGTTATGTTTGATCAGACTCGTTTTTAACATGATATAAAATTGTCATTAACACTAAGACATTAATCGATTAAATGGATTGATGCTATTAAACTTATACAGAGACGTGGACATGACTTGCAAAGAGGCCATTGATATAATAGCAAAAGTTCCAAGACGTATAGATTTTATTTTATAATGTAAATTGACAAATTTTAATAATTAATTAATCTATAATATGTAATAATTGTAACATGTATATTATGTATATACTATAGTTTATGTATTTAGTGCCTAAAATAAATAGTAAAAGACAAAAGTGTAATACATAATACAGTAGAATTTTTATGAAACTACATTTTTTCAAACCCCCCCCCCCCCGAAATGTTTTCCTGCGTTCGCCCCTGCACGGTTACATAATATAAAATAAAACACGATGCGTTTTATTTTCATAAATATATTATATATAATTTTAATGTACGTTATAATAAATAAAATAAACGTTATACAAATAATTTACAAGTTACAAGAATGAATAACATAGCACATCCGTACGTCTGCGGGTACGCAGAAGCCGTAACTAACCGAAACAATATCATCGACGAGATTACAATACATTCATAAGCATTACAATTAATTATAATTACCATATTATACATAAATATTATAAATAGGCACGCGGACGAAAATAGTCTTCTTTCGCGTGGTCAAAACGTATGGGTTGAAATACAAAAAATATTATATATTCAAACGAGTAAAATTTAATTCTAGGACGAACAGTTACCTATAATACACATATATGTACACAATATTACCATTGCGCGTATACTATTTTCATTACGTTAACAATCTACTAAGGCTAAGAAAGGCTGTTAAAGCTTTAGACCTAATCATACTGGTTTTATTTCGTTTTCTTGAGAGGGAGTAGAGGAGTCGAGAGGAAATCTTTCTCGGCGACTTTAAAGGGAATACGTTCTGAAAAAAATCGACTAACAGATATACGGCGAGTGAAATGGTAGAATTATTAGAACTTGTTTCGTGACGAAAGTACTCCGGAAGTTGCGCGCCGTCGTGGTTTCAATTACAATTATATTTTGTTAGCATATTATCTGTTGCGCTACTGCAATGTTACATAGGCTTGTATTGTGTACAGCGCATCGTCGTCAATATTACATTACATAACATAGACGTGCGTTTAGTTTTATCGTCAACTCGCAGATACCGGATGTGCGGTCGGGAAAATCGTCAGCACAACCTTAGCCGTGAGCCGTCCAAATAGTACGCGTTCGTAGAAATCGTGCGACAGGTACCTATTTATCGATAAATTAGCAAAGACGGTTCAGTGTTTTCGCGCAAAAGTGGAAATCGGTAAACCATAACTTAGCAACAAACTTACAAACGTATTTGGCATTTGGATACCGCGGACTGTGCATAACGGCGTTGGGTTTTCGCAAAACGGTGGTGAAACGAGAGTGGTGTCCGCGAAAACCTGGTACACAGTACGTAATGTCGCGCGTGACCATAATACAGGACGACCCCCTTGGGTGTTCCTTGTATTTAATTATTTATTTCCTCTCGGGTGGACAATACTATTAACTGTGATGTTTTGAAATTTAGCTAGACGATAATGCGTGTCGTTTTGTCGCCCGGACCAGCGGCTTTCAACCTTTTTCGAATTACGACCAAAAGTTTTTCATTATATTTTGTGACGCGACTCCCCCCAAAAAAATTAATAATAGAACATAAATATTTTTTTTCCAATTAAATGCTATTCGGTATGTTATCGGGTACATTCGTATACCTACCGAACAAGTAAGTAAATTTGTTTTTAAAATAATGTACTTGGATATGAAAAACCGTTTGTTCATTATTTTTTACGACCTCAGGTTGAAGACCACTGGCCCGAATGACCGTGAATAAATTAAAAATGTATTTCCTAATTGATAATCATCCCCCTTCCCCCTTCCCCTCTTGATATGAATGGTTATTTGTATGTGGTTGTTTTCCAAGACGATGAGTTAATCCGCAGGTGAATGTCATCAGTTATTCTTCTCTAAACGATCATCATGAACAGTGCACACGAAAAGATCAATCCGAATATCTGAAAAAAGAATATCATTAATAATCAGGTGAGGAAAAATCGTGGAAATAAGATAACTGGTACCACGCTTATGTGATGTGATTACATAATTACATTACGTACTTAAAATATATATTTTGATAAAACTGCGTCATTAGCCATTTTATGTAGAAGCACATCTGCGTAAACATATCCGTTCGGGACAGGAAAGAAAATGTGTAATGATTTGTAGTATTTTGTACTATAGTACCGTCACTCTTATAAAATGTGATACTGATATAATATAATGGCTTAGGACCAATATTTTGGTAACGAAATCGTATTTAGCGAATAATCAAAGAATTAATACAAATCGTCAATCTACTAAATTACTTAAATTAAATATTCAGTCGAAAACACACAGTATATAGGTATGTGAATGTTATTATTGTTATGTATTTGATGTGCATTTAAATGATCATATTATAAAGTATGGACACGCTGTTAGCAAAATATATGATCGCGCTATCCTAACGCAAGTAAAATATTGCAATACTTTCCCTGCTAACAAAATGCTTTTTGTTTTATTTTCTAGTGTTGATCTGATAAATACACGTATGTTTATGGTTAAATATATTGTGTATTCTACAGTCAGTTCCCCTTGGCAGTTCAACTAATAAATAGTTTAACTTTAACTAGAAGAAACTTGACACTTTTATCGCAGTCGTAATAATGGTGTAATACATTGTTCAGTATAGAATAAGAAATTGAACTGACATTTTGTTTGGACACCAGCTGTGTATTACCACCTTATGTGTCCGTATTTTATGCTGCACGCACGTCTGTTATAGAATTAATATTGTATCCGGTAAGCGGATATACCTGTAATGGTAACGAAATCTGATTTTTTCGGCTGGCCAGCCGTAACCCTGGGCAAATCCAGACGTTTTTTAAAGAGGGGGGGCGCATAACCATATATACAAATAGAATAAGTGGTATAGCTTAAGGGACAAAGTTAAATTTTATAACAATTATAGGAATAAAATAACATAATACTATGGTAATACGAATTAAACGTATACTTAATTTTTATAATGTATAAAGTCAAGTTTTCTTTGTTTTTCTTTATAAAATCTATCAACTATGTTTTTTACGTTATTTTCGTAGTACTTAAATATTTATGTCTTTATGAACATACATAAGAGCCAACCCCGTTAATCTTTCTTTTCCCATTATTGCCCTCGACCAAGTTTTAAGTAGCCTTAAAAATGAAAAACTTCTTTTTGATCGGAGGAAGAGCTCCCCTTTCGCCCCCTATAGCCATAGACCATGTAAAACGGTCATAGGTATATCGAGTGTACACAGAGTTGCAGTAACAATATAATCTTCAGTGGCACGGTGAAAGTGGAAAAGTAAAAAAGTCCGTTGACGCCGCACGGCCGGGTTGTAAACGTGAGCTTTTAGAGGCCGGCTCTTAGTTGCCTGTACGGTAGCGGACGGAAGCATAGCGAAACCTAATTCTTTTCGGACCCACCCACGCACGCACCTCACACGATCGTCGAATTTAATTCAACGTCGAATTCAACAATAGTCGTTGCGTTCGACGATCGTAGTGTTCTTGAAGCAGTGTATTGCGTGCGTCGCACTGAGATTTTAGTATATACTATTGTACTATTTTATATTATTATTAATATTATTAATATTATTATTATATTATTTTATTATTTATTTTATATTTATTGGAATTGAAAAATGTCGAAAACCACAAAAACATTATTTACTACATCTGACAATGAGCTGTTAGTTGAAGAAGTAAATTCTTGTTCTCCTTCTCGGCTTCCTATTTGTGTTTGTACAATACAATATTTCTTCTTCTTCCTCATTTCTAATAAATGTGCGATTATTTTATTATCATTTATAACAACTTGTTCCATTTTTAGTGATTTTTAACGACAAATTAAAAAAAAATAACACGTGTGTGCACATTGAAATATCCGAGCTAAACTGAAATGAACTGAAAATAAATGCCAGCCGCATTGTAGGAAACCAATACACACGCAACGACCAGTCGTCGCGTAAAATCGTTGCGACCAGTCGCAGCTTGGAAACCGTACCTTTACGCAGTGCCGGATTAACGAATATGCCGCCTGGGGGCAGATTTTAAAATGACGCCCTTTATAAACCTGTACCCAGGCCCACGCCTAGGGCGGCATTTTTTAGAGGCGGCATTTAACATTTATGTATACTAGATAATTTTTAAAAAGATTCCTAGTACCTACTTATATAAAATCGGGTGTAGTGAAAAATAAAAATCAATAAAAAAATATAAAATTTGGTCAGTATGATACTATGATCGGACAAACATAAATGTGTGTTTACGCTTTTGGTCGACCGTCGACCGTAGCAAGTTGCGGTGTTCTCTTGACGGTTTTTAATCGGTTCTGTGAATCAGTTTTGTCTGGCACCGATAACGTGTTTTGTTGTTTTCAATTTTAACTATACTACGCTATAATAATAATATGGTCTTTCTTTTTACTAATAATACGCTGAACGCTAATTCACGTAATAATTCTGTGGTAGGCGATTCGATATAAATATCTAATATAATATTACTGTTTTTATAATTTGTTATACATATTTTTCAATGAATAATAATTCTTTCTAAAAATTAATATACATTAGAAAAATTCAAAACTTTCGTTTTCACCGTTAATAATTTGCCGCCCCTAAAAAATTGCCGCCCGGGGCAACTGCCCCCTTTGCCCGGCACTGCCTTTACGCGTTCACACATTGTAACCAATAGCACAGAAACGTTTGCCTACACAAAACCCCTTAAACCAGTCACTGCCACAGCGGTATACACAGCAAATCATGTTACAGCGTTTACATAAGTGGAGCATAAGCACTCGTCGCTCGTGCAAGGATGTAAGGGCGCGCACTGGACGAGGCGCGAAATATCGATGTTACGTTACGTACCAGGAATAGCGACACGGCGATTCCGACGGTCCCGACGGTGGACGCGTTATCCTTCATGAAAGCCGTGGTCACGTTCAGGCAGCCGGACGTGTATATCTGTAGGCTTGCTTGGAAATTCTTGTCGCACGGTTGTCTCTGAAAAAACATATTATTCCGTTGTTGAGAAAGTTTACACGAGTTAATTTCCGCGTTCCGGAACAATATGACACGATGTTAACGCACTACACCCGTCGATTATATTTTACGTACACGCGCAGTCGAAAGAGATGCAGATAGTATGCGCGTAAAAACACCAACAACTGTTTATGAGCTTTACTCAGGGCCGTCACGAACAAAATAATAAGGGGGGGAGGGAGTGAGATACATTAATTGCCAATTCAAAAAAAATTTTTTCAATACTGACAGTATACTATAAATCAGCGATTCTCAACCTTAGGGTCGCCAATAATTTTTAATGGGTCGGCTAAAATTTAAAACGTTGATATTTTTATTTTATTTTTGAGTCTTATAAATAATAAATGAAACAGTTTTCGTAAATTATTCTAAGAGTAACCATTACGAGTCATTCACAATATTGATAATTGGTACTAAGGCTTGGATCACCATAATATCATAATAATTTTGGATATCTTTAAGAAATGAGTATCCTAATTTTTACGAAGAACCATTAAAGAAATTAGTTCCTTTTGCAACAACATATTTATGTGAATCCGGATTTTCGAAATTAACTGCAATCAAAATCAAACCAAGAAATAAACTTAATGTTGAACCCACGATGCGTGTTAAACTTACTAATTCCATAGAAGCTCGAATTGATTCATTAGTGAACAACATCAAGACCAAGGAAGTCATTACATTTTTCATTATTTTTTAAAAAAAATGATGTACAGTACAATTATTAATAGAAATGTTAATTTTTAAATATAATGTAATTAATATTATGACCTGTTATTAGCATAAGTTATATGAGTAAAAAAAATTATTAAATTAAGAGTACCCAATAATTATTTTTATTCCTCCATTAAACATTAATTATGAAAAGGTCGCATGAAAAATTTGGAAAATATCTTAGGTCGCCACTACAAAAAGGTTGAGAACCGCTGCTATAAATGAAACAATTTTGCCAACTCAAAAAATTTTTTTTCAATACTGACAGTATACTATAAATTAAACAATTTTAGATTCTTATCGCTCATTCGATGTCTACGTTAGAGTCAACATCAAAAGCTTTCTCATTACTTCAATAAATAAAAATTACAGTCGTCAGTGCACAACAGTTCCTTATCAGTTTTCATTTATTATTAAAAATAATCCAATTATTCTACGAATGTATAGAAAATGTGTATACTGTTATATTATTAATTATTATATAATACATTTAACATTGTCACATTGATTATTGATAGGTACCTACTTAAATTGTATTATAGTACTTGTGTTGGACAGTTGGTAATTGGAAAATTAACTTATATACCTTCCTAATTAATATAAATTACAGCATAATAATAAATTATTATGACGTCATATTTTGTACTTTGTAGTATTTACAAAATTATTTATAAATTGTATAAAGTAAATTATAATTTGCCGAATGCCAACTCAAATACTTAATGTATCAATATGCCAACTGACATATACATATTGTACACTTGGGGGGGGTTGGAACACCCCCTAGACACCCCCTTCGGGACGGCCCTGGCTTTACTCGTCGCACATTACACAATGGTGTCCATACTGTCCGACCATCGAATATTGTGTATTTTCAACGGACCACGGACTTCTGAAATATCCAGTTAAATTAAACACGAAATATGTGTGTGCAAAAGAAAAATATGATCTTTCTTAAACGCTTGTCGTAAAAGTTTTACCAGCACTCGAAGTGAAATTTCTAGTTATTTTTTACACGTCGCACAATATATACCTACCATCTACAACGAAAATGTCTCATTTACATCTTGATCGATTTTACGACAAGTAACAACTAAACGCGATTATTTTCTAGCGATAAGCAAAGTTTCGATACGTCAACAAACGAATTATTCATAAGAATATACGGGTTTCAAAGAAAACTTTTGAAAAAGCAATTTAACATTTAGTGTTTATCCTTTTGTATCATTCAAAAATGTACTAAAAATAATGAAAACAACTAAAATCCATTGAAATCTATTAATTTTTTAGTCAATCTTGAAATTGATTTTTTATATAAATTGTATGCTCTTTTTGCCTTTTTTCACTTTTTAAAGTGTTTTTTTATTGATTATTAATGATTATATTGCCTTCAAATCCGAACCCTAGTAATAAGTATAGCCGTATAGGTACCTGAAATTTCTAAAAGTAAATAAAAATATTTTTAAAAGACAAAGTATAAGTTATATTCCTGTACTTGAAGTACTTCTAGATTTCGAGATCAATAATAAGTTAAGAATTATCAAATATAATATGAAATACGAATCTAAATACTGTATTATTAATTAATTAATCTAGATCTCTAATATAAAATTGGAAAAGTGAATGAACGCAAACATAATACGAGTGAAAATTGAAATAGATATTAGGTTGGTATATGCTCTAACGAAAATGTACCAACAATAGACTGCAGCAAAGCAACATGATTTATCATGAAAACCTAACGACCTATGTATTATATTTATGCGTTTTAGTAACAAGTAAAAAAAAAAGTAACTCTGAACTCGATTCTCGAGGGTTGGATGTGCGTTATCGTTTTCATTCGGTACTGCGCGATACGAATTCGAATTTTGATGAAATCATGCGTTGCTCGACGGACCGTATCGGCGGCGTATTACCTTTCCGTTGATCTCTTTGCAACAGCTGCTGGGAATGATTCCGTCGATCTTGTACTGCCTCCAGTCGTCGTAGGTCGTGACGCCGCAACAGTGTAACTGAAACGAGAAAAGCGAAAATACAATATTATACCGGTCTAAATCGGCGCGAAGGTCGTGTTTGCCGGTCTTACTCCTTCCTGGAGGTCGTCCCACGCCCTCGTTATGGACCGGTCTTCGCCGTAAAACCGAATGGTCCTGAGCATCTCCTGTTGCATGGTCGTCTGCACTCTTTGGCGGAAAACGTAGCACAGGATCCCTCCGACGAGCATCACGATGAATATGATGAACAGAATGATGAAATACTGCAACAGTGCACGAGGCGAATGTCAGTGAAACGTATAGCAACGCGGGTAATTCAATATAATATTATTACATATTATACTTTTTTTTTTGATAAACGAACAGGGCCGCGTCGACCGAATACGCTTTAGGTTCTTTAAGCCTCAAGTAACATTATCATTTGCCTCATTTGTTGTTTTTTTTTTTAATAATTTAATCAACTTAATAAGTTGTAAGGTAGTTATATGTATTTTAAACGCATTTTTTTTTTAAAAAAAAATGTTTATCAAATCCAATGCCAACTAAAGTGTAAATATTTTATTTCGTCATTGATCACAATAATATTATGTTACTATATCTATTATTTTTAAAACATTTAAAAAATATCGATAGACATTGAAATTGTTTTTATTTTTGTTATTAAATATGTTCAATCGTTAATGATTCATATACGTATACGTCGGCGGGTTCGAATCAAGTCCAAAAATTATGTTTTGTCCGTGGGTTCTCAACAACGGGTTGGAATTGCGTGTGCGGCCCCGATACAATTGAAAAGCACTTACTTTCCGTCTTACATTTACTCGCTGAGGACTGTTGTGTCGTTTATATGAAATATGGTGTGGTTTAAAATATGTATACTCACTACATTAAATTATTCATTCAGCCATTAGTTAATTTAAAATAATTCAGGTATATACGGAGTCACGGAGATGTATGGAATACTAATTAATAATATGTCATACTATATGTGATTTTATCAAACGGATGATACACGTATATCAATGCATTTTTTAATATTTTTCTATTTCGAACACGACCACCTCTGATTACATAACCGTTTAAACATTTTCTTTCCAAAAATGTTTATGTACCCCATTTATGGCTTGAAATTGTTTATGTTTTTCACTTATCATTTTAATGATTTCAAAATGTTTCGTTATTAAACGATCGCTGTTGCAGTATCGATGTAACTGTATAATGTAAACATGTGCTACATCTAAAAACAAGTATCGATAAACAATAAGACTGGGCTGAGACCGAATTGCCTGTATTTATATTCTTATGAGTATATCACCTATCATATCACCAATTTAAATTTAAATAGATTAACAATTATTATTGAGGACGAAACTCGTGGAACCGAAGAAGAAAAATCGTAGACGCAACTCGGACGTGTTATGAGAAAACCGAGCACGCAATGTGGCTGTCGCATTATTTCTAGGGACTAAAAACATGTGAAATACTTTTTTTTTATTTGCTTATTTTTAATTTTTTATTTACTTTATTTGTAAGTATGATTAAATACTTTTTATCGTTCTAGTATTACTGTATACGAATACCTATATTGGAAATTCATTTCACAAGTGTGTTATTTTGAACATGATTCAGTATGAAAAAATGGTCGTTAATTTTATTTTTGACATCCTCCTTCCCATAAGTGGCTTAAATATGGGTGGGTCACTGCGGTCCATCCGTTTATCCAAGATATTTTTGCCTACCGTCAGCAGCATGCACTTGACCTCCTTGACGGCACCTGCACATCCCAAAAACGACAGGAACGACAGCAATATGCCCGTGACGATCAACACGTACACGGCTCCGGTGAACAGGTTGGTTCCCAAGAGCTCTTTGATGAACGACTTATCGTACAGAGTGTACACCGATATGACCACCAGCACGATGCCTCCGATCTGCAAATAATTCCGTCCGATTAATATGTTTCAAATGTTTTTAAAAAAAAAAAGAGCTGTGATGCGTTTGAAACTATGTATAGTATAGTATTGCAATGAGAGGACGAAAATAATCTCAAAAAACGTCGGATTACTCACGAATATGATGAAATTGGACAAGAACATGCTGTACTTGACGGCGGATCCACACCACTCATCTTTGGAACCGAACCCCATTTTGAATATCTGTTGAACAAAACATATTAAACAATTAATAAAATCTGTCTTAATCGGCGCGTCCCATATAATGAGTGTAAATATATTACGTAAATAGCGAACAATTGCAAAACAAAGTGCAATACAAATGCATTGCGAATACGTACAAAGTGCCGAGTTGCACACACACATAGAGAGTTTTTGATATGTCCACCATTGTACGATACGAAGCAAAAGTACGAAAGTTATAACGTTTGTATAAAAGTTTTCATCATGCTGCGCATTTTACAAAATAATTTTGCGCAAAGTGAAATAACGACTGACCGTATGATAGTGTTTTATTCAAAAAAAATGTACATAATTTATGTCAGTAATTTTATTAAGTACTGTAGTTATTACCGATTGTTATTTTACGTAAAGACGTTATGTTAATCCATTGTTGTCAATTTATTAGGATTTTCAATTTAGAGAAACTATTCTATCTGCACTCGACGCAGCTACTAGATAATAATACGGATCATTGTTTCCTCGACCAAGGCACAAAACCAGGGTCTTACTTTCCTCTCCTCAGAAAGGTTATGTAGGGGACAATAACCCTCACATAGGTACTTGTGATAATTATCTAGTGTAAAATGTAATCAATAGCTATATGTGTTTGTTTATTTATCAAAGAGGACTACATGAGAAATATTTTCAATAAACAGAACAGTACACACAAGCTTATGCGATATTATACAAGTCGAATATTATGCACCGAAACTACGAACTATCTATACTGTTTGCAACATGTTTTACGAGCTTAACGACAGAGTATTATAAGTACTTATTAGGTGGATTGTAAAATCGTTTCCGGTCATTTCAAATTAGATCGGTTAAATTACGCCATTGTAACCATCAAACGTTTTAATGATGTATGTTCGTATTGCATGCAGTACACGGATTCGTGGCAGCTCGAGGGTTAATAGTTATAATAGTTATGGATGTTATGGTATATGAGAGACTAAGAGAAATTTCAACATAAATTAATAATATGACGGAACCGGGTAGGATCACGCAGGAACACAAATGGGGTCGCTGTAAGTTGCGTCCCATTTTTAATTTTCAGCGTAAACCGCGGCCCGGGGGTATATTTTATACATACATAAATTGCAAAATGGATATATTTTGTATACAAGCAAATTGCAAATATGTTTTATTCATACGCTCGGAGATTTTTCGTGGAAACAAAATTTAAAGGTCTTTCAATGTTTTATTCTGTTCGCTTTTCATAACGATAATTTCAAATGTTAAGTTAAAAAAATACTCTTGAAATAAACAGATTATCCCGACACACTACTTAACTGTTCACTGACGACTAGCTATATTATTGGTGAATATAATATTATCTCCATCGTAAATTATTACTTATCTTTAAGACTTTAAATTGTTTTGCATTTATATGAACGTATATTTTATGAATATTTTTTTAACTTAATACAATATAATATACCTAATAACCTAATATTATAAACAAAACATTTTATACTTCAAATTGTATTTTTATCGTGCATAAAATATAATAATATTGGTATTCTATAGCTCTGAGTATTTTTTAATGCGTCGTTGATCGATGTGCAACCTTACAACTACTATTATAATTTAAGAACGAGCTGATGACAGTCTATAACACGTAATTTTAACACTCTGCGCATAAACTCATTGTGCATCTGCCTGTACATATATTCATTATTTGTGTACACATTGCACATTCGATAAATGAACAAATATCCAACAACGAATAGTAAATTGTTACGCGAATAAGTATTAAAAGACTAGAGGTTCGCTGAGTGATGAAAAATAATAATCATAAATGAATTACGTTCAGTACGTATGGGCAAGAAGTAATTTGTGAAATCCCAAGGTTTTTGGTCGGTTGATTATTTTGTTTTCCTTCGGACGGCGTTAAAAAATAAAAAAATAAACTATCTCCGATCATAATGTTCAGGGACATTCCCGCAAGAAAGCGGCCGCCGCCGAGTTAGTTATACTGTAGATCGTGCCGCGAACCGTCGACTGCAATGACGACGGCGACAGTCTTCCGCGTCACACTGTTTAACAAGAAAAAAAGAACTAGACCATTTCATGGTCCCCGTCCGAGGTCTTTGGATTTATTAAAAAAAATTAAGCGCAACCGGCGTTCTATTGGTTTCATGAGTGTAGATAACATTAAATTTAATGGCTAGGTAACGAGAATTTCGTAGAATGTAAGTACTATTTTGTCGAGACGTATAGCGAACATTTCGGTATAAAAGCTTGAGGACTTGGATCGGTTTTCATAGGTATTTGAGATTCGGAAAGAGGAATATTTTCTAAAATAAATGTTTTGCAAGTTGGTCATTTTTTACACATCTGACGGTACTATTTATTGGACACGTTTAACATTGTGAATGTTAACAAAAAAAAAACTCAATAAAAATTGCAATAGGAACGACTATTATTATAATATAAGAAATATACCGGGTTCACATTTGTGCACGTAAGAGTAGGTATTTTATACGTTAAACTGTAGTTATCGAACAAAAATGAAATTATTATAACATGACTGCTGATGATTTAAAGTAAGAAATCGATTAATTTATACCATAGTCGTTTAGTAAATAAAATATTTTTTTTTTAGTCTTATTTGGCTTCTATGCGTTGGTGAATATTTTTTAAATATTATCATACATGTTAGTTATAAAATACGATTTTTTTAAGACTGATATTCGATAATTTTTTGGATCTTAAATTCACCTTCTATAAATGACGGTCTTGTATAACCACCTAGGTATATATATATATATATATATATATATATATATATATCAATCTTCTGATTTTATTTAAATATTTTATATCACCTTACATAATGTTCCTAAGCTATGAGTATTATAAAACTTTGCTTCATAACGTCTTATCATTCCGATCGTTGTGATTATCGGATGGTTAGTTTTTTAATTTAATTAACTTGGTAAAAAAGTATATCAGTTGTGTATAAATATTAAACTAATTCATGTCACCTCTATATTATTTATTTAAATACAAATATATAATTTTCATTTTTATGCTTAAGTTATTATACTAGTACATGTATATAACAAAATAAAAATAGATTGCAGGTATCTAATTTGAATAGACATATCAAAATTTACGACTTACGGTGAATAAATTAATTTTAAAAATAAAAAATCTACCGGCCCAGAACCATACAAACGTTATGAATAACATTTTTTCAAAATCGGTACTTGCAGGTTATATTTTATTCAAAAAATATTTGCAAAAACGCTCACTTATCGCACACAAAACGTTTACGCCTTAGAAAAACAATAGAAATTTAATTTGAATCAACTGATAAAACGTGATATCGCATAATATTATTATCACGGTGTCTATATTTGTTTAATATTCATACATTTCCTATGCAGTCTTACATTGTATCTGATATTATGTTTATATTTTGAATTATGAATGTTACCTTTTTCCTGTTGGTAAGTTATTATCTATATAAAATACTACGTACGACATTTTACGGATATATTACCATAGTATAACATCAATACTTTCATTCATTTTTGTTAAAAATACTGAAACCTAAAGTACTAATATGGGTACAAATACGATTGTTGCGTATTATTGCTTTTAATTTATTTGGTTTGTTTTTAAAATTTAAAAATATTATTGTCAAGTAATAATAATACATTTATTTTGTAAAATGTGACCGTTTACGTTTTTAAGCTAATTGAAACAGTTTTATATAATACAATATGACTAAGGTGATGTTTATATTTTTTTCAGGAAGATTGGTTGGTGGGCAACAAATATATTACGTGGTTTTAAAGACCTGGGTCCGAGAACGATTTTCAAATAGTGGGCGAAAATGTCAGAAAAAATAAGGATTATGCAGGTGTGTACCACGAGTTGTGTTTATTGTTAATGGGTTCGATTTCAGACATTAGACACGTAGTACACTGCAATCATATCCATTGGTCTACACGCGCGTGTGGTACACCCACGTTCTTCGTCGTTTTTCTATCATTGTAATATTATGTACTATGCGTCTGTCCGTCGGACGATTATTTATCGTTTGTTTCCGGTAGCGAGAATAAGCACAAAATGTCCTGCAAAGACCGTCAAAGTCTTCGATTCGTGAGTCACACAACGTACGGTTGTAAATTTATTTTTATTTTTTTAGTTTCCCACGACGTTTTTTTTTAAACATTCTCGACTGAAAATTGCGAACGCGTGGTGGTATATACGACATTATTATATTATACGTCACGTACCTAATCTACAACATTTGCCGAAAGCGCCGTTCCACCAACGGTGGTTTATCTCTAATATATATATATATATATATACATATATGTATGTGATTATATTATCTTCCGTTGAGTTTATCATACTTAAATACGCTGCAAACCCCCAGGGTGATTTTGAAAAAAAAAAAATGTTTTCTTTCGATTTCAATTCAACCGCAACAATACTTTTACTTAAAAGTTATATGATTCACTATTTTTCCATCGAAACATACTATAACTTCGTTAAGTATTTATTTGTTAATGACTACTCGTTCGACTGTTAAACAGATGTTTAAAAATATTATGTAGCAAGATGTAAAATTAAAAATAAATATTGCCAAGTAGAGAAGTAAAAATCTTAATGACAACGATAAAAATGAGTAACAAATATATAATTTTTGCATAAATAATAATGACCTGAAATCATACATCAAGTATGAAAGTATTTTTTTTTTCCTCGAAACAGATTAATTGCGAGTGTCGAACGAGAAAGCACAGTGTATAAGAAGTAATGATACGATTGCGATTGCAGTATCCTGTGTGCAAGCCAAATGGTTGAAGTTACAGTAAATAAATGGGAGAATCTAATTAAATTGTTTTCTCTTGTTGAAATGTCGTCGACAAAAGTGTACATGTACCCTACTATCGAATCCTTGGTAGGTAGTTAGGCACCTATCAAAAATATACACGCGCTCTATAATGTCTCGAAGGATTTTCATTTCCACGTTCACTTTTAAACTGCGGGTACGGCGTGCGCACAAGCATTGTGTACAGAGGTGTTCGAACAATAAAACCCAATGGCACTATTAATTATTGTACACGTGAAAAGTATGTACGAGTAGAATGTTACGTGCGTGTATTCATAACAGCAAGGATTAGGAGAGAATGCGATAATCCGGCCTCCGATATAATCAAAATGTATTACCCGAGTTCCCGCCGAATATCGTGCGCGGGCCGAGAACCATAAGAAGATAAAGAACGACTAATCAGACCAGTACGTCCATTGTCCAATATGCGTGTATTCTTTACTTGTCGGCAGCCACGTAATGTGTTATACTACACAAATACCATTAGCGGTACCCACAGACGAGATATCGACGCTTAATAGGGTTTTTCCGATTTTCTATAAGACGTATCCGATAATAGCGTTTTTATAGGATTAAAATAGAACTAAAATTCGAAGTGGCGCGAGTCTTTTATACCGTTAAACGATTTATACGTACATATAAATTGTAACGATTTTCGTGGAGGTATTATTAAGACAGAAGAGAAAGAAAATACATCGCGTTACGTACAATGTTAGTGACATTGGAAACAACGTCGTCGACCATTCAATTAAAAACGTCAAAAATACTACAATCGCCTTCCGAGTACGTGTGACAGTACAGTGTATACAGAACGACCTAGACCGCTGAACTCGAGCGACTTAATCGACACGATACAAACCACAAACCACGCAGTTCGCCGTCATAATGAATAATCGATCGTTATAGTTTTTTCGGTAAAGTAAAAATAATGACGACCATACTATACTGAATACTCACATTATAGCATAATTATAATAAAATGTACTACTTCCTGGCAAACAATTTCGTAATAAATTGTCAAAGTAATGAAAATATTATTAGAATCCTCAAGTGCAATGTAACGGAAATTGGGAGTATAAATGTATATCTGGTATAACTGGTACAGTGGTACAAAAGTAAAAATATACTGCATATGGTGCAGATCGATAATAATATTTATAATTTCATAATTCATTGTGTTAACGAATTGCAAAAAAATAAACTGTGGACCGAAAAATAAAAAACTGATTAAAAAATATCAAGTTTCCGGTTTTTTTTTTTATTATGTACAGAGTCTAAATCTAAATGGAATAAATAGCATAAATATTATATTATCACTGAAACACTCAACTCCAATCAATTAAATATTTTATTGCATTACTCGTATATCCGAGTGACCGAAAACATTAAATGTATCTTATTCTTATATAGTATATAAATTTGTTTCAACAAATACAAGTTGACTGATCAAACTAGGTGAGTAATCAAACTGATGAACCTAATTACTCAACTACTTTTTTACGTAAATACACCAGTAGAAAAATAATGAGCTGTAAAAAATTCTGGACAAGTTAGAAATGAAAATATTTCGAGAACTTCAAGTCGACTATGAATGAGCTGTATATAATTATTGTTTCAACTGATTATATAGATCTTTTGAAGCTGATTCGTTATTTTATTCATAAATTAATAATTTGGGACTTGCTGGTTTAAGGCGAAAAAATTAAAAAAATTTACTGAATTCATGTATGGAATAGTATACTTTTGGTATACTAAAAAACATACATTACATATTAATTGAATCAGGCCCGTGCGCAAGGGGGGGTTTTGGGGGTTCAAACCCCCCCCCATGGTCGAAAAAATCGTGTTTTTCATTATTGATCTATCACCTATATGTAATATTTTCTAATCTTATTTTTAATAAGTAATAATGCATAGCAGTACAATACTATAATAATTTTATATAGTGTTGTCTTCACGTTTGCTGTTTTATCGACTTTCATCATAGTTGCCGTTACCGATAAAATATAATGACAATAAAATTTGTAATTTATAGTATTGTTAAAAAACATTTTTAATATAGATACTTACAAAATTAATAATAAATATAAATATGTTATACGTATTCTATTTGCTAATTATTCATGTATCTGTGTTATACATTTTTTTTTTCAAAACACCCCCCATTCTGAAATCCTGCGCACGGGCCTGAATTGAATAATAATAGAAATAAAAGGTAGGTCATTAATTAATTTGTTTAGAGGAACAAATTACGTTGAGTATTACTTAACGTTGTATCTTGCAATGAGTTGATACTTACAAACTTAATTGTTTTATAACATGCCGCAATTGCCAGACATTGTGTTTATATACGAGTATAAAAATATAATGCTATATAGTATATACTATGGCACTATGCAATAACTAATTTTAGCAATTCTATATAGTGTTATTCAATCGCGTTTACGTTTAACTTGGTTAAGTGCTCATTGGTAATTGTTATCTATAGATCTAGCGACTTAGCGTGGTGTTTTCCGATTACAGATCATACTCACTTAAGTAGTTAAGTATATAATTACTGCAATGATATAAGACATGAAAATATTAAAACGTAACTTGAAACTATACTATTACATCGGTGAATATTTTCGGAAAAAAAAAGGAAATAAGTACCTCTTTTTTTACAAAATATTGTTGAATAGTTTGTAGTAAAAGAATGGTATAATATAATTGGGAAAAGAAAATTTTTCTTTGATATCTATAATTTATTTTAAGTAGTGTTATTTAAATTATTATTTGTACAATATCATGCTAGACAATCAATAAATAAAAATATATAATAATGGCCGTAACAATTACTTTACCGATATGGCACTACTATTTTTTTTTTTAAATTATTATTTATCCTATTATGATATAATACAAAAATGTATAAAGCAAAAATAAATTGCGTTATTATAACTTCTTCGGAGTACGTTGAAAGGTCATGGACTCTTTTCGCGGGGGCGTACCGGCAACGACGAAAGCGTGCAGAATAATTAGGTCTGACGAACTATGGGGTCGTAAATGCATCATATATTTTTAATAAATATGGAAATTCCATATTAATGGGCTTACAGCTTTTGAGTAAGTTTGAAAACAAAACAACTATGGAAAATCACACGCGACGCGAGTACTTACACGACGTTCGTTGCTTCACCAACGTTATTCTGCAGATATAAAACAAAATGAAATCGACGAGTTGATTGGATCGTCTTTCAATAATAAATTAATATTAATATTAATACGTATATGAATATGTATTAAAATATACCTCGACTAACATAATATTTAATAAAGATACATAATATATCTTATATGTAGTTGTATATAGTATAATAGACATTAATAGTACATACATATACTATATTGGTAATCATGGAGCTTATATATTAGCTTATAATACGAGTACATTGAATATTTATAAATAATCAACAACTGCAGATTGGACATTCGATTTTTATACATGACGCATAAAGACGTAAAGGCGCACTTTTATGTATTATGATATTACAGCTATATAATATTAAATACAATGTACACTATTTAAATGTATGATGTGTTCAAAATTTGAAATATGTTATTATTTTATGACTCGAACTTTATTATATCGGGAATTGTGTTTTTTTTACATTTTTGAAATTAGATACTGAAATCGTTAAGACCTTAGCTTAGAACATCGTAATGTCGCTGAACGAAAAGAAAAATTTCTATCCATTCAAATAGTAAAATACGTTTATTATTTGAAAATTATTTTAAGCGTACATAATGTATAATTCTTGCGTATGGATGTACCAGAAGAATCCATCATTATATTGAAGTGCGGAAAAATGAATTTCCAAACAAGTTACAAAAAGAAACGAGACGCTTCAAGCTCGAGTGATCTGACGAATGCTCTTACAAAAACGGAGTCGACCAACATTATTGTACGTATGTTATTATTTATTTACATTCTATAGTTAGGCACTCGTTACATAGTTCATCCACGTATTGCACAATCATCCTCTGTTCTAAATGTTGAATAATATGCTACAATTATTATTTTGCGGTTGCGTTAAATCATTACTTCGTACTCCACGGACTATGGTTTACAATGTAATTTTTCTTTTATCTTTCTCGACCCATGTTATGCTCAAACGTATTGGATCATCTCTTCCGCGGTAACCATTAAATATTTCTTTACACGAACGATGTGTATATTGAAATGTAATATTTAACTCGGTCAATACTCCTCGACCAGAAACAAAAATGATGTCTACATTGTTTTCAATTAATTTAAGTACAAGTTAATTAAAATATAAATTAATTTCCATAAACGGAGAGGAGTAATTAAATTAGTCTTAGTGTTCACTTTTATTATACACCGTGTTGCAATGAAATATTTCATAATGCTTTGCAGTCGAGATCGAGATGTATGTATATATATTATATACTCGTATATAGTGTAACATCTCTCGAATACAAATACAATGAATATAAGCCTATATATAGCCCGGTGGATGCGTAAACATTAAATTATTGATATTCGAACAACAAAATGCGTTTTCGTTAAAAACGTATGATTGCGAGCTTGACGTTTTGTAAATACTCAATAGATGTGTTTAAGTGAAGGTACGCGTTTCCAAAAAAAAAAAAAAATATATTGGTTACATTTATGATTATATTCAACCAGAGTTGAACAGAATAATCGTAAACGTGTTTGGATTATACGAGAGCAGTAAAAGTGTATATAGAACAGTAGTGTAGGTACAATCATTTTTATTCGGCAAAAACACACATTGTACATCGTAATAACGTATACGCTCGCAAGTATACAGATATACGTGTATTGCATCAGAAGCAGTCCTTCAAAATCGTTAGGAGAAAAAAAAAATTGGTTCAATATTTTAGTGCACATAAAGATATCAAAGTGAACCAGTATATTACGCTGCAGCGAACAACATGTTGAATTTCAAATAGTAGTCCGTACGCTTAGATGGCTACAGAAATAATGGCAATCGAAAAAAAATAAAATAAATAATATCATATTTACCACGCGGATAAAAACAAACCAGTTCATGAACGGATTATATTGAACGCGGGTCGGGTCGGCTTACGACAGTGTGTGGCAATCGCACAAACAGCGCCGTTGTACATACAACATACCTAATATAAATGATAATAATTGATCCGATTCCACGTTTGCGACGCACTCCGCATTTGGACGTCCATAATATCTATTTTATATAGTACAGCTGTACGCCTTTTGCAGTTTTAGTAGTGCAACGATATCGTACGAAGTCTGGGCTCGCCGAGAAGGGGGAAAAAAACAACGGACGAGCGTGTTTGCCGTGAGCATCTCCATAATACCGTCCCCGTACTTGTTTGTGAGCCGAAGTGAAATTGTTATGATCAGATTTGTTTTCGAGTGCACGAAAGGCCTGTGTTAGATTATCCGGGAGTGCACATTGCACCTCGAGACTAGAGCAGCAATAGTTGGACACCGAACAAAATATTATGTTGATCATAAGAATCGTCGAGGTGCAAAGCGTACATCGATGTGGTTATCTACATTAATATATTCTACAGGAACGTTGAATAATATTGTGATGTATAAAGGTAAAATTTGATTACTGTGCATCGTTTTAATTTTTATGGTAAATTTTACAGACTCACTTTTGTGTGATTTGAAGCATTAGTGGAGATTTTCACAGATTGTCCAAAAATATGTTAGACATGCATTTCGAAATAAATGATTCTTAACAAAAGTGAAAAGGCGTAGAAAAAAGTGTGAAAATTAATCGTATATAATATTATAGTTTCTTGATTTATATTCGAACTTAAAGTTGTTGTGTGGTTTTTTTTTATATCGCTTGGTATTCACATTGCGCGCACTTAAACGTAGCTAAGTGTCTGAGTTAGGAGGGCTATTGAAGTATTGTCCTAATTGTTTTTAAAGGTGAAAATAAATCCTGAGGGTGTGTCTCATCATTTTTACGAATTGCTTATTAAGATTTTTTTTTTTTTCGATAATTTCATAATTTATATTAATTGATGTTCTCGACGTTATAATATGTATATATTTTCGATATAATGTACGAGTATCGGAGTATGTATATATGTTCAATATTATATTAAATAAATATCCGAATAAAGAATACAGGGTAGAACTACAAACAATGACCCCGGCTATAATATGTTGATCGTGTGCCTTTTCGAAAAATGCACTGTCCAACTTCTGCAGATTACAATGAACAACGACGAGAAGTGCAACACGCCATGCGTAGTATTATAGCGACGGTATAATTGTTTACCCTTGATTGTTTTTCGTCGACAAAAATGTATTATATCTTATCCCCTCCAGCTCCGTTTCGCCTCTAGGCCCGAGTGACGCTTACGAGAGTGAGACCACGAGCATTTTTCAAGACGAGGTGAACAGCTGCTGCGAACGATATATTTCGTATGCGCGCCAGCACAGTCGTCCAAAAGGAATTCGAAGGTCTCCCTGCAGGCTCCGTAATTGCCGATGTCGCTGCAGCGGAGAGAACGCCCCGACGCGACGACGGTACCGATGCGTCATTTAAATGGCGTTTCGAGTGCTTGTACACGTCTTACCGCGGGGACTTTTGACGGCCGGGACAAGTGCGCGCGGACACTTCCTGTGCGATTGTGCGATTGCAGTTACTATCACATAATAATTGCAGTCCGCAGCACTCCATAGCGACTCGCCGCAATATTCAATGAACTATGTGGCAGCAGCCGGCTGGCAGATGCATAATAAGTATTGCACCTACAACTAAACGCTACCGGGTAGTGCATTGTGCATGTGCAGGGTCATTTTATTCGTAAGTTTTTTATCCATCGAATAGTTATTATAGAAATAATATTTCAACACACTACATGTATTCTCGGTTGATGTATGTGTTTTTATAATAACTCATATTGAAGTCATTGAAGTCACCTCTATAATAATAATATGTTCTATCGTAATGGGTTTTTGGTTTTTTTTTTTTTTAAACAACTTATATATTATACTTAAAAGTTAGAATTTCGTATTCTGAAGCCAAATATGAATATTTTAAATGTATTCGCGTGCAATTATTCCTTTTAATATCAAATCCGTAGTCAATTTTGCTTATGTGTACATTTAAATGGTTAAAATTGGTTAAATTCGAAATGGTAATTTTCTACTTCACTCAAACGTAATATAGGACGTTTTTTCATTTCCAACGTACCGATCAATATGCAATAAGCATTTTTAAAATTGGTTTGAACTCGTCATCAAATCTACTTTAGAAGAATCTGTCACATTTTAGTGTTAACCATGAATCCCACTTAAATCAATTTGAATTAAAAAAATTACGTGGTCAACTTATTTAGAACTTGTTTGGAAAAAATGGAAAAAGTGAGAAAGACGTTCTCAAACAGACTTAATAACGAGTTCAAATCTGTTTTAAAAATCATTATCGCATTAGTAAGTCGATCGGTACGTTGGAAATAGAAATCATTAACATTTCTATACCACGCCGCATATGATAAGCACTAAGCAGTCAGCAAAACAGAAAGTTACCGCTTCCAACCGCGTTAAAATAAGAGCGCCGAGTGGAGAGACAATAACCTGCGAAATATCGGTGCACCACTCGTCCACTCCGTTTGTCTAAACGTCATAAGTTCAGTACTTAACACATTATAAACTATTGATTAAAATAATATGATAATGATAAAAATTGTAATCTTGTTTACAAGAACATTGCCTCATACTTCAAATGTACTAACGAATATTTGTTCAAAAAACACATGAGTTGACCGAAAAATACCTACGCTGCACGTAGTTAAATCCGAATGACCCTGTGTGTATTAGATATTTTATACTGTACCTACAGGTACATTCACCGAGTTTCGTTCGATTAAGGTCACATAACAATATTTTATAATAGCACGCGAAAAAAAAATAAAAAACCGAAAGGATAATAATAATTATATTTTATATAAATAAGCTGTACTTTTACACAATCCGCAGCTGGGAACGGGAGAAATTGTTTTATTTTGCTGTAGTAATACGCGATAATTGTACAAACAACACGTTTCGTTCGATTTGAATGAAATATCTGCGCTCCGATGTGTATGATAATAATAAATCGCCGTCTTACGACAATATACAGGTACCTCGCCGACCGACGACGGCTGTATGATGTCAATTTTTTTTACCGACGATGAATCACGTCAATAACACGGCAACACGGCTATACGATAATAATATTTTTACTTAAAATTTTCCGCGTTTCAAAGCGCAGAGAATAGAAAAAATCGTTCTCCCCGTCCGTCACGCCATTAAAATACCCGACGCGTGCATCGCCATGTTAAAAACGTGTGCTGTGCAGCGTCCGTCCTGTCACGCGTCGACGGGTCAAAGTATATACTCGTAATATTGTACAGTGATTTTACACGATTACGTTGTGTGGTAAAAAAAAAAAAAAATAATATATCCCATTGGCCTTTAACAATAAGACTGTTGGCAATTTCACAGCGTCTGAAATTATAATTGAGATTTTTATTTCCAAGATTATCATTTTATACTTTTACGTTATATAATATTACACTATTATTACATGGTACGTAAATGCGTGTATACCGGCTACGACGTATATTACATACAAATCGTGTTGCTATCAACGCGTAACTTCCCTGGGTATAATTTTAGATTTTTTTTCATATTGATTATTATTTGTTTTGTCTCGTTGTGTAATAATAGTGTTGTTGTTATAGCCGCGTTCTTCTTCTATTGCCCGACGACACGTTTCGCACAGCCACTCGATGACTTAATAGTTAATAGACAAGCGCAGTCGCCGCCATGATAATAATATAGTCGTGAGCTAATAGCTATAGGTAATAGTTATTTAGCAGCATTTAGGTTTATCGTCCCGTACTATTGAGACGAACGGGCGAACACGCTTGTCACACCGTTGGTAAACGTAGGTATTTGTATAGGTATGCGATTATATGACCGTGCGCCGACGTACAAAGCACTCAAATTACTATGTCGACATTTTCGTTTTAAAAATAACAAAATATATATTTTTAAAAAAAAAAACCGTATCGCACCACTCGTTAAAAACGTTTGTTTTTAAAATATATAAACTTCCTTTTGGGACACACATTGTATATAAAATATGAATAATGTAGCAATTCGTATATGCATGCATAATACACTCGAGTACTTATATTTTTGAAATACGTTAGAATAAAGAGTACAAAAAGTTTATTTACATTTAACGAAATTTCACATTCCAGAAGAGGTGTGATGTGCATTTTAATAAAATACTCGAAACTAAAGAAAAATTCAAAATATTACTTGCTGTAACTTATTCGTCAGTAAAAATATTAAAACATTTTCTGTACGTCGTCAGTAGTTCACACATTCAAGTAGCATAATGTCATTAGCACTGTACTCGTATACATTATTACCTACTTGGCTACACCTACTTACTATTTATAAAGTTACGAAGCTAATTATTTACGTATACATATTTTTCTTCTATCATCATGTCAACAAAATATAAGTCGATATTTCAAGTTAATAATTTAAAAATAATAATAATGGATAGAAATAATTTTTGAAACTAGCCTAAGAGCAATAATTTCATTAATACAGCAAACATTTTACACACAACGATAAAAGCATGATTTACTTACAAAATGAATTATTAGTGTTTTTTATGATTTAGCGTTCAGGTAGTAAATTTATAAATGTCTTGTATCAAGTATTTTATTACCATACAATCAAATTGTATTCACTACACAGATAGAACAGTTAACATTTCACTTAGTGTCTCAGAAAAAAAAAATTCGGGAAACAACTATAAAATATCACCCGGCCAACTGTATTTTTGAGTTGTATAAGGAGCTTATAATATATATAATTAAATCTTAACATTATAGGTCATTTAACTTTGTGTTAAAAATTTTCAAGATATAATCTGGACAGTGTTTTTTTTTTTGACAAGTTTTTAAAGCTTAAATATTTACGAAACCGATTGTCCTCGCAAATATTGACATTTATTGTACTATATTATAATCTTGAAGTGTGTTTAACAAAAATTGTAACAAATATTTAAGCACATCATGAGAACTATTCACCCATATTTTACTATCCGTTTGTAAAAATGAAAATAAATGCCCAACGAGATATATTATCTCGGTTCGGCAAATGCGAAAATTTATAAAATAATCAATGCTAGTACTTTATATGAAATGAGCGAATATTGATCAATTTTGATTTCAAACATTCGTGAAAATATAGCCAACGGAAAACACGCAGATTTCAGGAGATTATATTCGAGTCGCTTGATTTCTTCAGACGTAATTATTACGTTACTCTAGTCGCGTACACCAAAGTCAGTAATAACCGCGTGTAAAACATTTTTACTATTTTCGGGACTTTCGTGTACACAAGGACGTTTGAAAATATCATGTGCACATGTGCGATGTGCAACAACAACAGCATAATATAATAATAATAATATAATAAATTATTTGCACATGAATATACGCACATAATATAATATTTTATATATTATATAGTACCGCGGCGGAATAATCGTTCTGACGAAATCTGCTTCATGTATGTCGTACGCGTACGTATACCGTATATATTATGTTATATACCTACCTACTTTATACCATCTAGTCAGTCACGAGTCATGACGTACATCAACACCGCACGACCATTACTACCCAGGTACATGCAATGCGTGCGTACTACATAATAGTAATAATGTTATATTGATATTGCGGAGACGCAGCAGCACGCGGCTTTCGGTTAGAACGCGATCTCGATCGATCGATCGACGGTTCGTCGCCGACACTTGGATCGCGCACGGTTTTCGCAAAACTTCCTTCTCGCTTTCGTTGGAGTCTTAGAACGAAATTTCAGTTGATACAGATGCCTACTTCGAAATCGTGTTTCCGCCGCTTATGATGAACTATACTATTATTGTTGTGGACAGAAATATAAACACACCAGCAACAGGAGCAGCTGTCTGTATAACGAACTTAAGAACCTAAATATATTACTGTGAATTAACATTAATCATCTTTATGATTAAAGGGAAAAAATAAACCATACCATTAGTATTATTGTTTTTTGGGAGTTTTTTAAAAAATGTACAATGGTTTTAAGTCTGCCTATCTTTAGAAAACATAATTATTGTTTTTTTTTTTTTAATGTGTACTCGAGTACCTGTATCCCCCATGTACAACACGTTAACACTACTGCTTTGATGTAAAGCCAAAAACCCGGCGCGGTACATAATCAAGTCACACAGTGCATTACGGACAATTTATTGCTTTCCACATAACATGTGTATGTGCTTTATACATTGTGTACGCGATATTGTTTTTATTTTCCACGAAACGTCCGCAATTCGGAGATTCAAATATTATTTTCACCGGGTAATAAATGTTGAATGCTGACCGTTACGGCGAGTTGTTGTTTTTATAATCATTGCAATACGTGTCGTCGGCGCAGGAAACCCACGCGACAAATACGCTCGCGACTACTTTAACGACCTTGACCGCAATTCCGCGGCGGCGTACGTATTACGATATTATATCACACACACACACACACACACACACACACACACGCGCGCGCACACGCGCACGCACACACGCACACGTTCAACACGAGAAAGTCGATCTGCCGAGCCTCCGTGAATATTATTTACCTCTGGCGCGCTGTGATCCAATACCAATTTGCCCACCCCGGACCAGCTGGTCATTACCACGTATGTACCGCTACGTGGTGTTACGTACGCATACGCGTGTATTTATATCTAACAATATATCTAATAACATTATGTGTGTACAGGGTCATTCTTCTCCGCGCTGTACGCTGCTCGTGTACTCAGTCAATCGATGCGCTTACACGAAAATATTAACTTGCAATCAATTCGAAGTCTTATAATAATTGCGTGATGGGTGCACACCGTACATATTATTGTTTACTGCGCTGTATACGAAACATTTTTCTTTGCGGGAAAAAACAATGCCCACAAGAACAATTACTGACGATTACAGAACCGTCAGAACCTGTATTATTATTCTCCGAAAACGTTTGAAAGTTAAAACTGTGTACAGTTATAATAATAATAGTATACTATTTCTACTGACGCACGATTATCGGTTGAATTTCATGGCAAAGTATTTACAACATTTATTGTATTTATTTCGCATATAGTCTGAAGCGGAAAAGTTTGTTGTTAATTTTCGATTTGGTTATGGAAGTCGAACAGTGAATATTACGGTTAGTTTTATTCCGTGTCACTGAAACCCGAAGTACATCATCGATCAGAATGTACTATAATAATACATTATATGAGTATAATACGACCAGAATAATATCATAATATTGTGATATTAAGACGAAAAAAATTAGAAATATATTAAGCGTATTATGAGGTGATTTCTTATTTTTTGAACACGTTTTTGAATAGATAACTTTAAAACAACTGTAGAAGATATGATTTTTCTTATGATCGGTGTTTTAGAGTTTCAGGTATCTAGTGAAAACGTGTTTTAGTTTTTGCCAATAATAATAAAAGAAAAAATTGATAGAAAAATAATTAATTTCAAGAGAAAAACGTTTGTTGACGGGCACAGTATAGATTATAGAACATCAACTTAAAAACCATGAACGGTATAATACGGTAAAGTATTTTGGTACGAAATACGATTCTCAGTTCAAATTTCCAGCGAATTTCTAAATAGTTGAAGACTAAATAGCTACAACTGTTCTTCAGAGAACTATAATGGCATAATGTAAAATCTCTACGATAATAATATATGCAACTATGTGTGTATGAAACTACAGTTATACAATTAGTATTTGAAATGTCCACGAGTGGATTTCATTAATATGTATTCTCCACACGTTTAAGCTTTAAATACTTTTAAGTAATTAATTACCATTTTTTTTTTTTCCAAAAACATATCATATGCTGCGGGACGCGTAAATTCAAAATATACGTCACCGTCGAAAAAGACATAGTAAAAGACCTAAAATTTGATTTCTCCCAGGAGCTTGTGCATATAAGTGTAAAGTATTACAAAATGAATTAGTTCGAAACACACACACACACACAACACGTACAAACCGAAGGAGAAAATGAACGTTTGGCTCGCGGAAAAAAAGCATTCCGTACGCATAAATTAAAAATATGCATAACATATAAATATATATATACGTATAGTATGTAATAATGGGCACCCGTATATTACCATACGATTGGTCACAATTTCATGTTAATGCGGTACTGCAATGATATTTTGATCGTAGGCGATTCAAAGTCATGAGGCGAAAAAAGAAACAAAACAATTTGAAACCGTCATGATAACGCGTTCTATCGTAATAATAATACATACGGCGGCGCGCGGTGTGTACACGACGCATAATATTATAATAATGTTTATTAGGTACATGATACGTATAAACACTGCGCGTACATGTGCTATATAAATAACGCGCTCAAGGTTGCGTCAGCCCCGTACCGCCGATCCGCGGCTGCTGCAGGTGCGTACATCGAGAAAACCGCCCGCGGACCCGGACCGAATAAAAAACGTAAAAAAAATATATGTATTCATATATAGGTAGGGAGGTAGGTAGGTAGGTACGCGTCTCGCGGAGCAGACCTTCGCACGCGATGACCGAACGACAAGGGGGCGGCGGCGTTCACGATCGTTTTTTCGCCCGTCCTCGTCACGCACCGATTTCCTCGCCCGCGCCAAACGAGATAAAATTATCAGATTAGCGTCACCGCATGCCGCCACCCGAGGTATCAGAAGAACGCGGCGACGGCGAGCGATGGAAACCCATTCGGACCGACCGCGCGATGGAATACAATGATATTAAGCTCGCCAAAATTAATTTTAAAAATGTTGATAAATCTCGGCGAAATACTGATATCTGATACAGATAATATAATTAAAAATTATGTACATTGGGGTTCAAATTATGAAGTATTAGTGAAAAATAAAATTCGAAACTGTACGATTAATGAAACGGTGTATCTGAAGAAAATTAAATAAATTGTTTAAATTGCATTTATAATTCTTTATATAGTTTAACTATATATATATATATATATATATGTTTCTACATTAGAAAAGTCTTAAATGTATAGGTACCTATTTAAAATGTAAATTATGAGAACATATTTTTTTGGCGAGCTTAATATCTCATTGCAGTGGTGATCTGGGAAATGGAAAAATCAATTTAGAGGGAAAATGTTTGAAATTATAATTTTTTTTATGATGTACTCGTATCATTAATTTACACCCCAAGGAAAGTTAATATAGAGTTATAATTTTATAGGTACAAATTAATGGGACTAACACCTGTTTTTTCACGTTTTTTTTACCAAGGTTGAATCACTATTTTATCGAAATATTTTCTTTTTTCATATTTTTTTCTCGTTTGAATAATTTTTTTTTAATATTATAATTCATATAAATTGAAGTTTAAATATATTCAAATAAGTTACACTTACACATATAGTTATACTTAAAAGAATACATTTTTTATAAGTGTAAGAAATTAATTAAAAATACGTATACCTATATATGTATAACTTATTAAGGTACTTAAACTTCAAATGTATTGTACTTCAAAATGTGAAAAAAAAAATTATTCAAGCGAGAAAAAAAATGGTAAATATTTCGTTAAAATAGTGATTTTACTATAAAAAAAACGCGAAGAAAACCTTCTTGTTCCCATTTGTTTGTACATAAGGAATTTAAACTCTATATAAAGGTTCCTCTGGATGTATGTTACATGTTACATGCATCGTAAAAAAAAAATAATCAAAAATTAACATTTCAAACATTGAGTTTTCAACGTATAAAATATAAGAGACCGCTGTGTATAAGAAACTGTGTGACTTAATGACACAGCATGCATGCCGGACTAGTGCAAAACAAACCGAAGTGCGTTCCCGTTCAATCGTGCGTGTATAATATTATAAATTTATAAATTATAATATTACAGGCAAGTGTAAGCGGTACAATATGTAGAGCGTCCCACGGTTGCGTGTTTGACGATAACAGCTTAGCGTAGAGGTCGCGCGTAGGGAAATATTAATTGTGTTGATTTAACTCCCTTGAGATTAATTCACACTATGTTTAAGTATGGTTGAGTCAAGTACTAAGTAATAAGTACTGAGTACTAAGAAGTAAGTAGTAGCTTAAAGTGTTCGGACAATACTGCAAATGAGTAACCACTAAGCTGCTGCATGATTCTAGTTGTATATAGTACAATGGTGAATGGGCTACAGTGCTACACTATAGAGTATAGATTGAATAAAATCGAATCAAGTGGATTTAGACGATTTAGTTTACTAAACGACTTTACTAAAAATGATTAGTTCATACACGTTTAGTTGCTAAATTACACGCTACTTCACTAAACTTTACGAACATAAATCATAATAATAGTGTGAGCTGGACTTAAGTAAAACATTTGTTACCCAACAGTATAGTGGTTAAATTATAGGAAATTTATATTTGGCTAACACCAAGAGGAATTATGTTCAAACCATATATATTCGTTGACAATAATTAATGTTAAAAAACAACGGCATACGTATTATCAGTTATCATGATTTCAATGTATGGGATATTTACATAGTAAATTTAAATTAATTATTGTTAATATAAAATCTTTATACACGGAAAATAATGAAAATTCTAATTATCTTAACACTTTTATAGTTTGTTCTTTTAACATTTTAACCAACTAATAAAATGTTAATTTTGACCAAGTTTTGAGTTGAAATTTGCAACGCACGGCTATCATTTCAACTCGAAAAGTTGTTTCAATCAGAAGCGTTTTGAATACAGCACGACGATAGCCGACAGTGTTATTAGAATCTCGCAGTTTTCCTTTTCAAAAGCTTACTACGTCAGGGACTATTTTCATAAACCAAACAATCAAAACCATACCTGCGTACAGAATACACTCATAGACTTCGAAAAAGTGTGCTAAGGCAAATGTCCGTTTTAGTTAGAAAATCCTAGGCAATTTCTGGCAAAAGTGAATTCTTGAAAATTATAAAGTGTCACATAAAGTAATAATATTAAATACATGACGTGCTCAGCATGAAAAAATACTTAAAAATAACAACAACACAACTAATATCATTAATTCAAAATTCGTTGAAATACGCAATTTTGCCAACATTTATTTTTTCAACATTTGAACATTTGTATAAATTGTTCACAACCTTTGATAAACTTTTTTTTGTTAAAAAGAAGAACTCACGAAGAATTGTAGTACCCAATTTTTATGTATTAAAATTTAAAATATTTTTAAATGCCACAAAAAAAAGTTAAAAATCTTTTGAAAATTATCCTCTCAAAAAAAAAAACGGAAAAAACGGTGATATTATATAGTCTTCAACATGTCATGTCTCTATTTTTTGAGTACTGACGATAACCACGGTATCTATATTATGTTGCCGTTTTTAGTAATTTTTGTGAAAAATATGTAAAAGAAATTATCTTTTGAATCCACCAACAAGACAACATTAGCTATCAGAAAAAAAATGACCATTGGAGCAGTATTTCTGCTCAAAATCGTGTAGAGTGACACAACAAGTGAAAAAAAAAATACATCATAATAGTGTAAAACCATCCTCGCTATAATCAGTATCTGAAACAGTATAGTACGAAAAATCGGAAATAATAAAAGAATTAGATGTATCTAGTAGTGCACAATGCACGTGTTCGACCGTTTTCGCTACCTACTACGTCTTAGTAATGTTCAAAAAAAAATTGTCCTGCCAATTGAACATGCACTTGGTATAGTTGTGATACATAAGTTGTCGTTACGTAGGTGTACATTATCGTTAAGTAATACATTCCACCGATTTGTTGGGAAACAAATCGGATTCTCGCCACCGTCAATCACGAAAGACAAATAAATGATGCGTATACCAGCAGTATAATGTATACTCGTTAATTCGAAAGTATTTGGACACTTCGTGTCAGAAGGTCGGCCGTACATACATAATTAGGTACGTACTCTGATATTCACTACACGTCTTATGCGGTTTGTAAAAATATCAAAAGTATTTCGGGAAAATAAATATTATACTGTACAGACAATGATAGAGTTCCATACGGCTTTTGACTTATAACAATGAGATACATACAATACACAATAGTATTTCGAACAATGACGACGTTAATTTGTACCTAGCGCGTACGCATATTCACGTAAATAACATCCTTTACCCCAAGAACAGTAAATACTATTTGAACGATCAAGATTAAAAAAAAAAAAAAAATTGGGTAATGTGCTGCCGAGGACTACCAATATAACTGTCAAAAAACAAACAATTCGAGCACAAGTATTATTCACAAGCATATTATGTGTTGTCTACATATAGCACAAGAAGTTCGTTACGCTATATGTTTCAGCTAAAGTACTTGACCGGAAAGCGTGTATAATATTCGATTATATTTCAATAAAATAAATACATAATTCACACGAATTGTAGATCAAATATTTAATTTCGGTAATTATTGTTTTGTAGTGTGTGCGTACAATAATACTTATTAGTCAATAAATTACACCAAGGAAAGATAGAAATGGCAGAATTACTTACGACTGTTAAATCAGATATAGTACGTTTCTATGTGTCAATCACGTTATGCAATAATAATAGTTAACTGAAAGAAAATTGTATGCGTAATGTAACACAATAATTTATGTCTCTGTGTCCAACTATACGAACTACGAAGAAATTACAATAGGTACAAAAATGTGTAAAAACCGGTCGGATAAGTAGAGATCAAATTGTCTTTTGCCGCTTTGCTCCTTGAACAGGTCTTTCGTAGAGGCGTTGGTAATACTTTGAAACGTCTGTAGGTCACTAACACATGGATATGATAGTTTTACAATTATTATTAATTTTAAAACAATAAACGGTAAAATATGGTATCTGGAAAACAATTGGGAGCGAATCTTGGTTGTACAGGTATAAAATATAAAAAACTCTCTTCAATATCATAGTTATTAAATGATAGTTTAAAGTAAATTATCCAAAGTTATGAATCTAAATTAAATAAATCAAATATCACTCTATACTCGTATTTAGTAACTTTTTGTAAACTTTTAAACTATCAAGAAATGTGAACAGTTTTTCTATAGTAATAACTTTTTTTTAACAATATACGGTACAAAACGGTCTATAGGTAGATTAAATTCGATTCATCGAAAAAAAAAAACGTATTATTACAAAATATCTTAAAAATTATTAATTCCTAGTTAATTGATGTTCGTACGTTCAGATAATACGTTGTACTCGTACTTCTAAACGGAAACTAATTAGATTAGTGTCGATTGATTACTGTGTGTTCATCATAAATTGAGTTCCTGATTCCCAGTGAAGTAATACCTGACGGCTGACATTAAAATCAGTTGAAAAAAGAAAGAAGTTTTGAAAGTTTATACCCTTATTAATATATTGTGTTATATGAGGAACTGTTGTAGGTCTACATTTACGTAAAAAGAGAATATTTGATTAAGTACAAATATATTAAATTCATTTTTAATTAACATCGTTGATGTCTCTTAACACTTTTCACTCTAAAATTATAAACGTAACCGATTTAGATAGTTGATATAATGGTCAGTGGAGTGATTTTGATAAAAAGATTAATATGTTTAATACAATAATAAACTACGTTAGAACGAAGGTCTTTGCTTCTGTGGCGTATTGGTATGATTTATTAAACTATAATATAAAATAATTTGCAAATATTTCATGGTCCAAACTCCAAAGGACAAGGTAAACATAAAGTGTTCAAACACGCAATGAACCCATACAATGTCAGAGACTATTGAAATTCCATGAATACATTATACAATATACATATATAACAACATAACGCGTTCTTCAGCTATGACATATTAATTCAATTTATACTGAAAATGTTCCACTTAAGTAATTCTAAATGTAGACCAAAAATTTTTTTTTACGTATTTCATAAGTCTTATTAATTGTTGGTTTAATTTCGATTTCCTTTACATAAACTTAGTGTTGATTTCAATAAATTGAAGTTATGTTTTAAAAACATATTCCTTGAAAAATCAATTGCTACATTTATAACATTTTAATTTATCGTTTAAAATATTATTTCTTAAGTTCTAGAAACCAAAAATCATTGTCAATTAATATTTTAATACATAATTTACGCATGTGTTTAATCAGAGAATACTATCTAATTCGTAATGATTACTCAATTTTATTCAGTCTCCACAAATATCTAACAATATGTACGAATATCAATTAATTAATTCACTATTACGTGTATTTTTTATTACTATTTTTCGTATTTCGTAATCTTCACGTTTTGTACTGAACTTGAACGATTTTATCTATTACTTTTAGAAAACAAAATTATTTAATACACTATAAACTCAGTCTTATACTGTATTCAAACATCGCAACGTAAAATTAAATTAATACTAGATTGGAAATAAATTTATCACTAAACTATTATTCAATAATCATGTAATTTACGCTATAGTCAGTATTACGTTGACTGGCGGAAAAGCCGAAATATTATGAGAATATAGGATACAAACCGATAAAACGACAAACATGTTTATAATTTATATATACATGAGGCACATATTATTTGTTTATACGAACATATAGTAAAATAAGAAATAACCCAGTTAACGCAACATAACATCACAAATACAAATTTCGTTCATATAACTACAAATATACGAAGTATGTACATATATATATTGAACCCCTCTTCACAAATACTACCTTAGGTTAGGTTTCAATCAAAATTAGAATTGTTGAAACGCTCATTGTGGCTCTCAAGTTTCAAATACCACAAATTACACTTTTTGTGTTCGATAATCAGATTGAAAAGTATATGGAAATAATAAACGTTAGTAAAAATACATTAATTGTCTGTACCATCATTGTACATTGTTATCATTACAGAACGCATAGTATTTTCAACATTTATTTTACACATTTCCAATTATTTAAATTAAACAATTTGTCATAGTGTCATATATATGAATAATTCATTTTTTTACTATACAAATAAACTAGTTAAAATTACATTAATTATTGAACACTGATCCTCACCTCCCTATCATTTTTTATAATTATACTAGAGTCTTAATAGCGTAATAATACTATTAAGTATTAAGTATTGATTAAATATAAATAAAAACGTCAATTTCATAGAGATAATATCGAACACAACATTAGTTACTTACCAAAAAATAAAAATATAATTTATATTTCATGTACTATTTATACAACTTACTAAGTAGGACGAACGACAATGGTATAAATATTACAATTAATGTAATAGGTACTAGACAACTAAAATATACACTATTATAATATAATATGCACTGTCATATTAGTTAGAATAATGGACAAAATAACATTATTCGGTATAATATATTAATATTACTATATTAAATGATACTGATGAAAATAATTATGTAATTTATTATTTCAAACTTTCAAAGCATACTAATCGTTATTATGATTCCCGTTTGTATTATTTTGTAAATGGACCTACAGTGATTTAACAATTGTAAAACCAGAGGTTGGATTTATGACGCAAAAACAAGTATTAAAATACAGAAATCATGCACTACAAGTCTACAATTGATATTATGATCTAAATTCTAAAGTACCTACTACCTATATGAGTTATGCGATGATCAAACGTAGGCATCGTACATTATTAATAATGGTAACAACTAATAATGATTTAAAAACAATTGTTATTTCTGCATACCCGCATACCTTTACACAGTTATTCAGCAGTAAACAAGAAAAAAATAGAATGTCAGTGTTAAATTGTGAATGCTATAAATGCAAGCAGGTATATTTAATATACACAGCGGCAGGTGTGTCTTATGCATTGTAATAAAAGAAATACAATGTCGTATTATCAAATGGTAATGAAAAGTAAAAGTGATCGTAAAAATATAATAATATAAACGTTATTACTTGTCACAAATGCATTATGATAGGTAAAAAATATAAATTGCAGTGTCCCTAAAGCCGTATAGCTAAATACCTACAATTTAAAACTCATGTATTTATTGATCCACACCTGTAATTATGTCCTAATACTTAATAGGTATTATTATGAAACGATTATTAAAATAAAAAACGATATTAAATAAAATTTACTCATTATGGACATATTACTACTATATCTTTACATTTTCAAATGTACAAACAAATAAAATAAAACCTTAATAAATATGTACGTTTCATTATTTTTTTCACTCCGTAGTAATTTAAGACATGCTATTAAAATATAATATCGTGCTCTCAAAGTCGCGCCTAACCATGTGATGATTATGTATTAAACAAATCACTAATGGTTAATGAAACATTTTAAATTTCAAATATTTCATTGACGTTGATAAACAAATTAAAAATTTAACTTTTTTATATACAGAATATTTTCGACAAACTTAACTTATTTCACGTAAGAACATTAAACATATAACCACAACACGATCAAATTAAATAAAAACAAATACATTTTCCTTGCCATTCCTTAACCATGAATTATTATGATATGCAAATTTTTTTTCTCATCAATGAGCAATTTATTCAATAATACATACATTAAAAATCAACACTATAATCATTAAAAAAATAAAAATAAAGAGTAAACTATTATCTAATAATTACGTATACATCTATAGTTTTTTTTATAGACATTTTTTATCGTTACGAAAAACAATATAAAAATAAAAATGAATTGCAATACAAGTTTATGATCGAAAAAATACAATATAAAAATGTTAATTATACGATTACGGTTACTGTATGTAACCATAAAAATTAGGGTTTGGGTTAGTTACAAATGATAAAAAATATGTTGCGTTGTAGCATATTTTTATATTATTTGATGTAAGAATCATCAAATAAAAGCTAATTTAATATAATATGTAATTATGATAAGATTATATTTACGTAAGTAAACAATAAATATTGTAGTCGGATACCTTTAGAATAATTAAGCTAATATTACAGTCAATAATTAGAAAAGTTATAATTTTTAAAAAAATAAAAGATATCAATAATGTTTACAAATGGGCGCCTCAATATCTAAGACTTTTAACAATAAAGTAATTAATATTGTAAAAGTTTATTTCACACCATTTCTATGAATTTCTTTTGAACTTATAATTAAATAACCAGTAAATATTATCTATTTCAACAGAATACTTATATACACAGTAACTTCATCTACGTGTGAACGAAGTTTCAGTAAATTGAAATTGATTAAAACATACCTAATGTCCACTACGGAACAATCTCGCTTCAATAACTTATCTAAAATTTCAATAGTAAATAAAATTGCAAGACAAATTAATTATCCTAATATTATCAACGATTTTGCAGCAAGAAAAACTAGAAAAATCAAGTATTAAATAACATTAATCATACTTTTTAATGTTGATATGAATAAGTTTTGTTTTTATGTATTACATTTATTGTTTCAACACACTTAGTGCTATTATAAGTATTTGATATTTGTAGAATTTTATATATATTAAATTGTCTATATTAATTGTATGTAGTTGATATCACTAACTTCTAATCACATTTATATAAATAATAATAGGTAATAACATTTTAATTGAAGTTGATTGACAAAAGTAAAAGGGTTAAATTTTAAATTATATTGCAGTACCTACATACATTTAGTTGTGTAAAATTATAATTTTTTTCATAATTGTCAATGTTTGTAAATAATTTGTGAATTACATTATAGTTTAATTGGTTTACATGGTGCGTTAAAATTCCATTTGCCCCTGGCGACAAATGCTCTAAACCCGGCACTGCGTTTTAGTGCCCTAAATCACGAACAGTATCTATATATTTACACATAGGACGTTTACGTTGTATATGTATTTATCTTATACGTTTTGTTGATGTTATTATCATGATACAATGATAGTATAAATACTAGTATTTATAATCAATGATATTATGTTCTACGATTTCGCCTCGAGTGCGTTAAGTTTGTATACGTAAAATATTTTGTTTTCGACAGTAAACGTAAAATAACGTGTTTCGCACTTGAAAAAATCTTCATACACCCACTATGGTAGTGGGAAGAGTGAAGAGTGCGACTAAACGACAGGGTCGGATGTTATGGTCTCCTACGCCACCGTTGTATGCCTACAGTTTTCCGGTGGACTAAATATCAATCACGGCTGTAACTAAAAATAACAATACAGAAACGAAAAGGTGTGTTCAATACTATTCAGTGGCGAGGATTTTTACGGGCGAGTGATACGCAATTTTGGGCACAGTGAAGAGGAGCAAAACCCGTCCTTATTCCGTACACCCGATTAACACATTCTATTATTCCGCGATGCTTTTCTGTTCTCCGATCGAAATTATCACAAAAAAGTAAAAACACATTATTGCAGTCCAACGCCACGAGCCGCCGCGACGTTTTCATAGTGCACGATATTATAATGAACCATTGTACTAAGTCTTTGAGAAAAAAAAATAAAAAATGTACCACTAACAAAACGATCGAATGGACGTGGTCAAACGCCGTTATCGGAACATAATATACATATATACGTGGTAAGATAAATCGAACACGTCGCTATGAAAACTGTCGATTCACGAGAGCGACGTTGTCATGTGTGTACCTATATAAAACGTTTATGTCTACACCCATTTGCGGTATAACACGACGGCTGGTGCTCGTTGAGTATACCGTTCTACAACTGCAGTATAGTCGGAATAAAGTGTACTTATTATTGAACCGTACAGCAAAACCAACTTAAATTTTCGGTCGAGCCTGGAACAGTAAGTATAATGCCTCAAATCCCAATGCTTGGACAGTGCCCCTAAATTTTTTTTGAACACATCAATATACGTTATAATAAATTGTAAAATAAAGACTGAGTGATATTTATGATATATATGCATTAAACAGTAGGCACATAAGATCATGTTTAATCTATTTAAATACAACATTGACGTGTAGTTCTTGAAGAAATATTATGTTTGGAAGTTAAAACAATAAAATAAAAATGTATTAAAATCATACGGCGTAAATATAAATCCATATATTGCGCGTAGTACGTATAGGCGTCTATGTACTGATGCATTTATGTAATTATGTGCATAACGTGATAATACGTGTTGCGCTATCGCGACAAGAAAAAAAAAAATGTCCACGATCTCCGCAAACATCATATTGTTAAACGAACATTTTAACTTTGCCTCTGAAAATTCTCCTCGCCCATATGGAACCGACCGAAATAATGATATGGAAAAAAAAAAAAAAAAACCCAATACGCAACAAGACCACTCCTGGGTCGGTCGCCCAACAGCGTGCCTTTCGCCCGTTACGGGTACACGTACCTTTTGCTGCGAGTGGAAAACGGAATGCGGCGTTTACTGCATGCGAGACGCTCTCAAGTCATATGTGCGAGAGGGTTGCAGTGCTGGGGAGACGCGAACACCTTGCGAAAACGGGTAGGACGCGAAAAACGTGTGCGCGAAAATATCGTCACCGGTCGGGTGCGTACGAGACGAGTTGGCGAGCGCGGGTATACTCACGTACGGTCATGTCGGACGGGCGACTGGAGACCGCGGCGATACGGCGACCGCGGCAAGACCGGCCCGCGGCGTCGCCACCTCCCACCTGTTGCGGCGACGCGGCGCGGCGGTTCGCTTTCAACCGCGCCGCGAAATGAAAGGGAATAAATAATATTATTACCGGTACGCGTCGTATCGTTTCGACGTGTTTTTCGTCTCGCGGCCGTTCGGTGAACACCGTGAACCCGGGCCTTACAATCCTGTACGAAAAGTTGAAGCGTGCGCATGCCACGAAATTATGTATAAAAAAAAGTGCGTGTTAAAAATCTTATACTCGTTGCTCAAGTCGCACAGAAAATTCGGACTACGCGTACAACACGTTTATCGCGACTGTCGTGTGTACTAATAATGGAAACAATTAACACCGTTTCTGCGATCAACATTATTATGAAATCGATTTTCGAACAATTCAGGCTCATCTATATGACAACGGAAACACGGGCTACAAAGATTCATTTAAAATTCAGTGTGTAACAGAGCATATATTTTTAAAACATTTTCACTAGGTGTCACTATCACTATAAATCATAAAAGGACTAGGAAAAATACCTATCTCGGGTACTATTTATTATTTTTACTTCGCACTTTTAGTTCGCACGCCCTTGTTCATACTTCACTTGAATTCCGCACTGGATCGTTTTGAATGTTCAATAATAATTTAAAAGAACGATGGGTTTACGGTAGTTAGAGATAAGTCAACGGTGGGTTGTAAAACGGGTACTCGAAAATAAAAATATGAATTTTTTAATTATTTATTAATTTATTAAAGAAAAAATCACAATTTAGTACCGTTTGAAAACCATTTTCTTACATACTCATGATTTTGATAAAGTTCCTGGTCAGTTTCATCAACCGTAATTGATAATGTTTATTTTTATGATTCTCTGGCCGACGATGATCGAGTAGGTTCATACATAAAACCACAGACTTGTATGTATATTAAATATATGTATTTAATATACGCATTTGTTCGTAAAACGTAGTCGAAAACAATAAATTAATGAATAGACATCGCGAATCTGACAAATAAATTATAACATAATATGATATTATGTATTAACTAGTATTTATAATCAACGTTATTACCGATATAATATAATATATGTTATAAATATTTTATAACAAATATTTCATGCTAAACAGCGGATAATTTTTAACAATAATCATAACGTATTTGTCGCTATTAAAAGTTGATCTTTACACAATAATAAAGAAAACAATTTGACCGGGACTTGGGGCAGAGGCACATCTATTAACCACTAGGTGGCACTCGTGCCACCTACTTTATATGTTAAAATATGCTCTGGTGTGTAACACGAAAAATTGTTACAGACTTTAGGTCCTGTGACGTGAACAATATGCTCAATGCTCGGAACTTCGATGATAAGACGTGCAAGTTACGGTGCTATTTCGGGCGAGATCCTTTTTCCTCAAAACCGTACCGTCCCCTATTCCGCTGATTCCATATTCCGCCAGATTTAAAAATCGATAGAATTTACAATATGAATATATCGATAGTTTTAGGAAAATTATTATTTTTGTGTGAAATATTACAAAATGTATAAATTTGTTATAAATAACGATTTTCATTCGAAATAAATAAAAATTAATCATTAATAAATCATCACAACAATGAAATATATAGGCGTTTGAATAAAAAATGTTTAATTAAAACGATTTTCATATGCGTAAAATAAATAAAAATAAAATAATAAATTGTCCCGGTCTCGAACTCGACGATCATGAGTAATGTTTGACAGATTTGTATAAGCATAGGGATAAGGAGAGGGGAAAGTGAATCGACGTATTTTCAATTTTTTGGATAAAGAAATTGGTTGAAAAGGAAACGATATGGTTTTGGCGGTAAAGGGTTGTGGCCGTTATTTCTTCCTATATAAAGTACTCGGCACAACCGCGCTTTCCGGTCGCGGAATTCAAGATTCGTACATTGTGGAGAGTTTTTTTTTGTATTTCCATTAGTCTTATCGCGATACCGCTGCAGCTTAACTAATATCAGACTAAGTTATATATGTAGTATTGTTACATAAACTGAATTGGGAAGCCGTGGTTATCGCTAATGATGAACGAGATGTATGGAACGGGAACGTAGCAGAGAATGACCTCGTAACTCGTTCGAGGTTTAAAAATAAAACTTTCGTTTTCCGATGTTTCCATTTATTTGTTACTTTTTACAGCATTTTTGTCTTTTACAGGAAGTTTTTATTAATTTTTAGTGCTCGTATGACGTACAAGTTTTTAGAAGAACTAAATGACACGGAACAAAATAAAAAACGTGTGCTGTAATATTTGTTTAGCGACCTTCGCATTACAACGCCCACGATTTTACAGATGAATACAATAATTCATTTTAATAACAAACCATAACGTATTTCCATACAATTACTCAACAGAGACTACTGCATGCTGCAGTATTCATGGTCTGTTAAAATACGATGTGGGCAGCGATATTATTTTTATAAACCATGTTCAATTTATTAAGCATTTTCATATAATGCGTGTGTTTATTTTTGTTTTTTGAAGAAAATCGGCCGCATAAAATTAAAAATAAAAAACGCAAGAGTTGATTTTTGTTGAGGTAATTTTTTCAATGTTTTATTGCGGTTAAAGAATAATTTTTTTTAAGGATATTTCGGTAATTTATAAATGCATTTTATGATTATTTTTACGGCATTTAGATCCACGCGCAGGACTCTAAATAAAGATCGCTGCCCGGACGAAAGATACGATTGTAGCGGTCAGTGCTTTTACATGCGATGTGTACACGAGTTTATGCACGCCAATGCCGTGTAAATAATAATTATCGAGTCTTTACGCCATCGTGAACATCGGTAAAGAAAAAAATTAAATAAACAATGAAACGTGTACACCTATTTATTTTTTTATACGTTCACAACTCCGGCGTGAGAACCGTGCCGTGTCGCGTGCGCCGAGCGCAGCTGCGAGTACTATAAGTACTATCGACGGCGCGCGCGCGAGTCTTCTAACGTCTCGTAGATTTATAGGGTTTTGTTTTTTTTTATTATTATTAGAAAGAGGAGAGCTTTTTACAGGTCACAGTGGACTTCGATTTTTATTAAGCTTTACATAATGTTAGAAAACAAATTTAAAAAAAAATACCAACATTTGAAACTAATAATAAATTTATTTAAAATTTCTGTGATTTGAATTTTGAAAATCGAATTCCAATGCGACCTGTAAAATGTCTATCCGTCGGATGGGCTCCGACTCCCTTAACCCGGTGGTTTATGTAATTATGTTGGACCAGTCGAATCATATAATATGAAATTCTGACGTTTGACCGGTGGGAACATATTCACGACTTCGCAGGAACGTCATTTCGGTCTATGTTTTGAAAATAATGATTTTAAATATTACGGAGCACACGTGGTCCTTTTTTACGGTCCTCGTAATGTTTGAAAATTTTAATATTACTTCTCAAATTTTAAATATGAAACATTCATTTTTTGTTTTCGATTTGTAGCTATTATATTTTTTCGAGCTTATCTCAATAGTTTAAATCAAAGTTCTAATCTAATATACCTAGTAATAATTTAGTGGCATTATACGACAAATGTGTTGCAGATTGTCGATATTTAAAATGTATGTAGCTGTGTGTTAGGTTTCGATTTAATGTGTTATTAAGACTTTTTTTTATATATACTAAAATATTACAAAATATTAACTTTACTAATTTCAAGATCTATTTACTAAACTTGAAATGTAATTTCGAGGAGTTCCGAAACAAATTTAAATGATTAATTAAACACGGGTGGTCGAGTTTCTTAATTTTTAAACTTATTAGTTTTAATAAATACCCGATTAAATGAAATATACTACAGAAATTATATTTTAAATTACAATTTTACCATTTTTTAAATTTCGTTTTATATTTTGATAATTTTAGAACCTATCTGAACACATATTTCATAGATTCTTAGAGAATGTGCAGCATTTATAATGTGCTTTAACTAATAAACCTCGATATACACCTGGCATTTTTCAATGCCAATATTTTAGTACCTAAGCATTATATATTTTTATGTTCGATTCTGCTTAAAGTAATGAATCATCATTTGGAATTAATATTGTTATTAATTTTTTTCTTCCACGACTAAACCCAATAGATTTGACTTGTGTTTTCATACTGTATTCCTAATGCCTATAATTGATACGAAGAGACAAGTAAAAATTCGGTTTCTGTTTTATTATATTTATTCGTGACACAATGTGCATTATTTTGGTACAGGTAAATGATTTTCATAGAAAAAACAATCCGTTCACTATATATTCACACGTGTTATTTTCATGGACTCGATTTATTCATGTTCATCAACACAATGTTTCCATAGCTAAAATAAAAGCGTTTCAATTTACACAGCGTGATCGGCCGTAAAAACACCGAAAATACTTCGTATTGAAAGCCTACAGCGCAATAATTATTCATTAAATAAATGGTGATTACTGATTACCCACAGTTGATTTATCTATAAAATAACCATTTATCGTATTATTATGTTATTGCGAATATCATTCCAAGTATTTCTCGAAAGTAAATGGATGTTCCACCGACTCTCTTGGACGAAATAACATCTTACCGCTATAATCGGTCTTACGCAATATATATACCGTGAATAGGTACATCATAATATTATACTCGTATGTCGCATTCTGAGATCGTTATCGTTAAAATTATTTGAAAAAAAAGCGTACAATAGAAATATGTGTGATAATAATATTGATGTAATGATTACTACTTACTAGTGACATGCTCGGACCCAATACAACCAGGGTTACAGCTATCTATCGCGATTGTAACTATTTTACATACTGTTATATCGCTCAAGTCACTATCTAATAAATTTAACCTTATGAGTCATGACCGATGACCATACTACCGATGTATAATGCATAAATATAATAGACAATATATGTTTAAATTAAATACATAATTACATTTTCAACGTACGTATATGCACGTTGGGCACGTTATGACTCCTGCACGTACAGTATAACTGTACAGATATGACAAATTGATAAATACATACATTCGTATAGACAAAGAATGATTCTATGATAGCAACACGGAGTGATAAAGAAGTAAATGTATAGTTCAAGTTGTATACATTATCGTAAGCTACAAATTAACTCGGGAACCACATCTCCATCTCTGTCATCATTATTACTTTTGTCTTTACTCTCGAAATCATTGGCAGTGTCATGAACTCGAGCCCTAAACAACGAGTGGACATTATCTCCATTATCGTTATCACGGTTAATACGCTGGCCTTCAGCGTAGTAACCATACTAAACTATCGTATGAGTAACGTTTCCTGACTATTAGTATCATGACTCGACTAATTTTACAGGAAGTCTCTTTTCAAGAGCGATAGCTTCATAAAGGCAAAATATCTCAAACTGTATTTAAAAAATGTTATAATAATTCGGATAACACTCTGCGTAAACTGTAACTGTAACTGTATAGTTATAACTACATGTATTTTCTAAATACTCTATTATAACGTCTGGTCTACACTACTATACGTTCAGACGTTCATTATAAAATCTTATCTTATTATATGCGATTGTGTGTTAAATAAATATAAATTACTAAATTATGTATATTACTATAAAATTATTTATGATTCATGAACGTTAGAAATTAAAACATTAGATTGAGAAATTAAAATAGGTAGTCATTGGTTTTTTAAAAAATAGCGACGTGTTCATATGCACGAACAAATACAAATACATCTATTACCTACGTATTAACATGTATTTTTTACATATACATTGATTATATAAATTACAATATAATTACAATACATCCTATCTGAAGGTGTAAGTCAATTCACCCAAATTAATTGAAGTGCACTTTAAAACTTGTTCAAAATGTGCGCACAAAATATAAACAGGATACAAGTTGCTTGTATGTTTAAGTAAGAATACAATGGTTACAATTATAAATTATTATTTACATAGATATATGATTATATTTACAATGTACACCTAAATAGCTAAATAACGATTTATGTGCACTGTACTTACACTTTTATTGTCATCGGGTTGATCTAATTTATTATTGTTTTCTTCTAATGTTTCTTCTACCTTCAGTTGAGTATTTTCTGGTTTATCAACGGATTTTCCTTTTTCTCCGGTAGCACTCATACTTATATGTATATTATGCCGTCAGCTTCCTTTTTCCACCCAAGTCAAACCTATTCTAATTAATTAATTTGAATCTCTCGATTAATTTTTAAGTCATAATAGGATAATAGGTACACAATAATTGTAGTAAATTAATTCGAAATAGATAAGTTATGTCATTTTTATTGTATACATTTATCTTATAATTTATTCTCAATGTATAAAATATATCCATATACATGTACTTATTTTTTGAAGCTTTTAGTTGTTAACTTGAGCCAATAATTTTCACAATAACAATGAAAAAGGTGAATTTAATCAAATGTTTTTTTTTAAATTAATAGTATCATTTAAAATAATAATAACTTAATTAGAGCCACATCAACTCGAATCAAAAGAATGATGAAAAATAGGTTATATTGATCAATAAGTATTCATAAAATTCAATATTCATACGGAACCTAAATTGTTATAAGATGAGTTGCCAAAGTTTGGATATAGTCGTAACTTGACTGCAGTGTGTACATAATAAAAAAAATAAGTTTATTTAGAGACGGTTTCTTATTCTTAATTTTAAACCATAATTAGGTTCTTTTAATATCTGTTCTATTTTTTAATTTTTCAATTATCTCTTGATTTCTCTTATAGTTAATGTGATCGGTGACCTTTTTGAAAATTAAAAATCTACACCGAGCTTAAATGAAAAAAATGTTACAGCATCAATTGGTACACTTTCTAATTACGTGACTTTAATCAACTGTAAAAAATTAATAGAAACCTCAAGTAAGTTGTAATGCTATAAAATAAACGATCAATACATGGTATATATACTTGAGAACATATCGTTGTCTTTACAAATGTTACAAACTTTAAAACTTCTAAAGTGTTATTCTAACAATCAGTCACACATATAGTTCTGCATTTATTATTGTATAATATGCTACAGGTTACAAGGTAAAACTATCGTAAGAAAATACAATGTGAGTAAAGAACCCAGTCTAACAATGAAATAAGTTTAGAATTGTATGTAAATACCCTTGAAGCAAATACTTTTTATCGAAATAAACTAAATTTAAGTTGCGAACCTAAGAAACCATTAAATTATCCTTTCTCTGCTGCATTGTTTAAAATTATTTCATATACGTAAATGTCACTGGCTAAATATTAAACGGTTAATAGTGACAAGTTCTATTTTGTACCGTGTTCAAACACTTATCTTTTTTATTTTTTTGCTTCTTGTCATTGCTCAAATTTCTACCACGAACATTTCAGCATTATAAAATATTGAATACACGTCTTAGGTCGTTTGCCATTGCCTATTATATTGTATTGGTGTTACACTGTTATATTGTTAGTGCTAAAGCAAAATGCGTATTTCCGATTAGAACATTTTAGTATTTTACCCATCTAAATCAATAGTTTTAATTAAAACATTATTAATACATTTTTCATAGACACCTATGCAGTAAAATTAATAAAAAAAAAAAAAAGGAAAAACTTAAAATTAATTCATTACTTGTCTACATATGTGTTATAAGTTATAACAATTCACTTTTAATCATACTTTTATGCAGAGTTATTTCCCACCGTACGTGAAAAATAGAATATAAGAACAAGTAACTATATTGCAATTTTAATAGAACGCGTTACTCTAATTAATATTACGTTTATTGAGAATCACGGGATGCATATAGTAATAATAATGTAAAATTATTAAATGTGTTGGGAAAAAAAAATGTCTATTCCTTATATCACCTGCTGGCTGCTGCGAGCAGTACTGCATATTATTAATAATAAACGTCTATACAACTTCATCAAAATCAATCACTTGAAAAAAAAATCACATTTCTATCAAGGTTGTATTTGTTTCCACATAATATTTATCGTTTTGTCGAATAGGTATACTACGTAGACACGTAGTACGTATTATTACTGCGCATAATTGTACGGATACTTTCTGGGTAGTTTTTGCGGGGCTCTGGGACACAATATATATTCTAAATTACCTACACTTTTCAACAGTAAATTATATGGCTTAAGTTAATTATTCAGATATTAAAACTACGGGACTATGAATAAAAACCGATATTGCTTTCATATCCCACGCACCTTTCCTAATATTCTGCGAGGTAAATATATTTTATTAAGCTTTTTTCTAAAATAAAAATCATATAATCTAACAGCATGCACGATAAGCCTCCACTGAAACTAATTAATAGTTAATTTCCAATTAAAAAACATTTTAACGAAGTATTCCCCTATCTGTTTTCCGAGAACAAGACACCTGAATAAGTTAGATTTTTAAAGTAATATTTTAAAGTGATTCTTTACATAACTGTATTTGTGTTTTTAAATTCAGAAAGCTGAAAGCATATATTATGTATTTTAAATTATTATTATTTCTGACTTCATTTTTTTTAGGTAGCTGTTGAATCTTAATAGTTAAAAAACGTTTTTAATTAAATGTTTATTTTAATAATCTTGACTGTATTGTATAAAGTCTTTCGTCGTTCATAACAAATAAAATTGGAAATCTTAATTTAATCATTAAAACTATTCAAATATCCGTTATTAAATATTTATCGTACGTCATGCATTTACTCGTCCCAAATAGTCCTAATACATTACAAACATGTCGAGTACATAGTTTTCAAAATAAATTATTTATTATTTAATATAATTCAATTTAACTGGTACTTTATTATTTATACAAAAACTATAATCGATTATCCTTATTTGTAAAGTTTATTTTATTTATTATCACAACTACTTAATATAAATTAAATAAATATAAAATATTAACACAAGCAGATAATTTGAATCAAATAAATTACCTAAAACACTTACGACTGAACGAAAGTGTTTTATTTTATTAACTAACTTAAATAATGTACTCACCGAAGTTTTGTGACGAATGTTTGCCAAAAATGATGACACTTCAAAGTACGTCCTCCGTTGACATACGTTGACAAGTGAATGACTCTATAACGTCTTGTATAGTTGTATCAGTGGAGCAATTTGTGTTTACATTTTTTGGTAGCCCAACAACGGTCCGTTTGGGTTCGGACGATCAATTCGACGACGACGTGACCACCTTCGTAACTCGTTAAAGGTTCTTTGCCCCCGCTATAAAAGCTCGAAGTAAATAAATTATTCTTTTCGGCCAAACAGACGGTTATTTCTGACGCACGCAAGTGTATGCATATTTAATTATTTTGCTAAAACTGTACATTAATATAATAATTTGTTATGCGATCAGTTAAAAAAAGCGGATACTCGAGTGTTATATAATGACAGAAAAAAATGTACGACGGTTTAAATGATTTTCGTTAAACGTATGAGCTTTAAATGTAATAGGTACTTAATTTGTTTCAAGTACAAAATAGTTCAATAAAAGGGTCGCCATCAATGCGTCTTACTATTGTAATATTTTATGCGAAATTCGGCCCGAATTTATTTTGACATTATTGACGTTGCTGTTTAAAAAAGTGAATTAATTCAATAAATACTGCAGTGGTTACATAAGTAAAAATATTTAATTAAATCCAAACAAATGTGAGCACACCTAACGCGAATAGTATAATGAGTAAATAATTAGTGCAGACAAATAAAAAAGTCAAAGAAGTTCCCAAGACGTCACTATACACCGCCACCTCGACCCGAACTGGTGCCTGGCAAACAATATTCGCACCAGACAAATAATAAAGAGTTCAATAACTATAATAATAATAATAATTATGAAGATAATAAAAAATTCGTCGAATCACAATACGACAAATGCGTAATCGTCTAGTACGGTTTGAAACATGCAAATACTGAGTATAAAATGTATTATTATGATATTGTTTCAGTACTGTTGTTTACATTATTGCATGATTCAGTTATTGTCCGGAAATCAGTATTCAGTTGGTTTGAAATGTACGTATGTTTCCAGTATATTTGGACTGCGATTTACTTGTACATACAAAACATATTATCTGGATCATGATGTTCACCATAGAATATTTTAACTATTTTTAGAGACGCCATTTACCTACTAAAATCGATTAATTTAATTTTACATATCGTCTTTTATTGTTTTACTCGGTAAAAATCTAGCCAATAACCTTTATATGAATTGATGTTATAAATTATTTTTAATTTTTCAAAATATTATACTTCGTATTCGGTTTCACGTAATAAAACGTAAACCATAAGCCCCAGGACACCGGCCGGATCTATAGGGAGTGAATAAAAAAATGTCTAAATATATTTTTAAATACATATTTGAAATCTTACCTATTATGTTAAGAAAACATTATTAATTAAGTAATATTATATTATTTCACATAAGCTGCATGTACACATTACTAAATTTATTAAAGAATAAACAATTTTCTTTTGTTTTGTACAGTGAATGGAAACAATATTATACCTAAATAATTTTAATGTTGTTATAGTAATAAACTTTTACTCAGGATTCGAAAGTGACCATTAATATTTTCGCTGTATCTACTCAAATCACAGAGAGTTTCCTTTGGTTCAACTTATAATCGTACGTATCAAAAATACATTCATACCGAAATTATTAATTCACATGTCAACCCGTAAATGCAGTATCAATAATTAATATTAGAATACCAGTTAACCTCTTAAAATAATACCATCACTATACAAATTAAATGTTCGATGTTATTTTGATTTTTATTCAATCGTCTTTTCAAGTAATCGACTGCCATTTTGACATACTAGTTTATGGATTATGTTAATTTTATATCCGAATCAATGTATTTGAAATATTTAAGTACCAAAGTATGAAGCCACTTATAAATTATAATAGTAGGTATTATATACTTCAATAGTACTTTTAAGTATTAGTACGGAATGCACTAACTAGGGTTCTAAATTCAAAATTGACTGAATAAGAGCTATTTCAATTTTAATATTTTTACAATTCATTAAAATGCATAAAATCATTTATAATTATTTATTGATTTTTATTTCGAATATTTTTAGACAATTTTTTATACGTGTTATAAAAAAGTACCATATTTAGGGTGTACATCTATTTATTAAAAATCAATTACAACAATTATTTTATAATCGTACAATAATTAAATAAATGTTTCAAAGTTTGACCAACTTTTTTTCAACGCATAATTGAAAACGTTGTAGACATCCTCTATGGGTTGCTGACATTATTTGATCTTCACTAACGTTATTATACGATCGATTTTTAATAAATAATTGAATATCCTAATTATTTTACTCTTTTTTAAAACAAGTATAAAAAAAATTACCTTAAATATTCAAAAAGGGATTAATAATAAATAATTATAAATGGCTTTATGCATTTTAATGAATCGTAGAAATGTATTTATTAAAATTGAAATTGCTCTTATTAAGTCAATTCTAAACTTAGAACCATACAAGATAATAAATATATCAAAATTACTTAATATATAGGCCTATCCGAATATGGTATTCAAAATAGGGATTAAAAAAAACACATGTTGTACTGTGCATGCACATACCAAAATGATAAACATATTGAAACGTTCCTAGAAATGTGTATTTGTACACTACTAGCTAGTAAAAAAGAGTTCGATTAATTCCAATATAATCCGGCCGAGAAATTCATTGTTCCCTATATTGGTGAACACACGGTTTATATATTTATATATATATAAGTATAATTATGTTTATATCGTAAAAAAAACTTACGATAGCTATTGTTGATCAATTAAATCCGTAAACAACGTTTGGTAATACTTGGAGGTTACATGCGATATGTAAAATTAACTTTAATAGTATTCAACAAATAAATAAAGATTTAGACGATTTAGTACTTAACAAAACTGTTTGGTAAAATCCGCAGTAGGTACAAAAATAATCTCTTACGTACACAGTCAAATGTTTAATATAAGATCCTTTTTATCATATGATTTCGGTAAGGAGTCTTTAAAGTTGTCCTAAATAAACTAATCAATATTTTACTTGGTGCTTATATAATATACATATAACGCTGTAGGTACAACCAAGACATTAGGGATGGTGTAATAATTTCCGAGACTTCAGACTAAATTAAATTATAATGACTTCGAGGCTTGTTATCTCAGTTGTCTACGTTCTGAAAAACAGATTCTAAACAGTCGAAGTAATATATTACGTTATAAGTTGTTAAAAACAATAAAGTCAGTATTGGCTGACAAAATGATAACTTCGCAATAAATAGGTACTGTTAACAAAATATGAAATCAAAATAGTGATATAACTACTAACCTAAGTGTAACAAATAAAATCTACATCACTTTTTTCCATTCATTTTTATAGTAACGAATGATTAGATCTGGTAAAAAGTAAGAACTGGTGTTTTATTTTTTTACTTCGATTTTCCCTACTTAATCAACTCGCTTGATCTTTTATGGAAAATACGTCTTTGACTATAAAGTTTTTTTTATTTTCGTTGAAGCCACTTTTGATACCAGATTAGGTGATGGAGCTACTGACATTTTCTTTGTAAGTTATACCTCCGGTTCTCGGTAGTTTGATGAAAATAAAATAACAGTCTCTGTATTTTTTTCACAAGTTTAATCCTGACTATATTATAAAGCACCCTTATATTTTTAACAGTTTATGGTAGCAAGATTTTCATATTTATTCCGTATCACGATTGTTTTGTCGATGTTATCTTTCTGTAAACTCTTATTTGAAATAAAAACGTGATTTGGTTTGATTTGATGATTTGTGTAACCCCAGTTTAACTCGTAAACAAAGTACCGTCGACAAACATTGTTTTGCCTATACGTTAAGTTTTCAGGCGTCGGTTTCTTTCTTAATTCGCTCTAATAGTGGATTTGCTTGAATTTCTTATACTACACACAATGTATTTATTATTATACTCACATCTATCTGTGAAAAAACTAATACATTAAAGTGACGTGGACGCTGTAAGTCACAACTATATCGTACGTCGAAAAAGGATCAATTAGACACACACTAGATCGGAGCAGACCCATAATGGTACAGTGTACTCCGTGAAAATCTTAACTTTATTTTGTACCTCATGAAAATTGAAATGTACAAATTAATTCTTACTAGTTAAAATTAAACTAAATATTTTATTATTTCAACATTGGAACACAAATATTTGTACTCCTGGAGAGGGGGAAGGGAAGTGTATCAAATGATTAATTTATTATGAAGAAAACTATTTTTATTTCATATACATTGTCAATTACTCTGACTTATATCTATGTAGTATCGTCGTTGCCGTTAAATTTCGTGCATTGAAGTTTTAAATCGTTTGAAACTTTGGCTTTTAGGTACATAGTTTTTAATATATAAATCTACAGTAAAATGTAAATTAATTAACGATTATATCTATTATACGATAATCTATCAATTATTTGTATACCAACCTAGAACCCATAAATTATAAATAACCACCCATTGATGACACTTTCTTACACAGAAAGTGTCATCAATGGGTGGCTCCTTTCATCAAATTATTTTCCTGTCATATTACTCTTAGCATATATTCTTATTGTATTAATGATACAGATTGTATATTACTTGTAAAAATAAAAAAAAAAAAAAATTTTAATTTTTAGAATATAGACGTTTCTATAACCTACGTCCCAGCTGGTGTTTTTGTTTTCAGGTAGGTGTATCATAGATACATTTTGTTCGAATGATTGAAGAGTCTGAACATTTTAAAAGTTAAATTTGTTTTTCATTATTCTTAGAAGACATTCTATAAAATGTTGTAACATTCCGTATTTGATATGTCTTTAGAAGTGTAGATCAATAAGAGGAAGATAAGTTTCAGTGATTTCCGATGTCCTATCTCAATTTTGGATAAGAGTATAAATTCACTAGCCTCTTTCCTAGGTTATTTAGGAAATATATTTAAGAAAATGGTACTATTTTTAATCGTTTTTTATTTTTTATAATATAAAACTTAAAAGATCGTTCTCCAAAATTAAACTCTTAAAAACAAGACTAAGATTCACGCTTTCGCAAAATAATTTTGAATCGTTATTTTTAATGCAGTGTGAACGAGACATTGTAAATGAGGTACATGGAAATCACATAATTGATGTTATGTGTTCCAAGAGCAATGAAATCCGCTGATTATTATCCTATTATTTTTTTTTTGTTTGTGTATAAATATACTTTTTGTTGGCATAAATGGAGAAAAAGTATAAATATTAAATAAAATAAACCAACTTCAATTTAATGCTTAAAATATTACAATAATACATTTAACAAGTGAAAATTTGCCAAAAACATTTTAAACTATGAATGAATACTTAATTTACCTGCTCCTTGTTATATTAATATTCTAATAAGAAAAAAAAAATCGAAGTCAGTCGAGTGTTAAGATTTCCGAAGTTATGAAAAAATGTGTTTAGTAATAACGGTTGTTTTCCAATCGGATTTTAATACGAGCAGTAGTAACAGCAGCAGCAGCAGCAAATATACCGAACGAGAACGACGAGACAATATGCACACCGCAACTGTCGTATAGTTTAAATATAATTTGGGGATTACATAAATATTGTGTATTTATTCATTAACTGTATTGTTATTATTATATTGCATGGTTGTCGCGTGAGACGAGGGAAAAGCGCAACAGGTGGAAAGTTGAAATACGACATTCAGTACTGCACGTTACTAAGGCGATGTTCTAATAAAATTGCGATATTTCGTCGACGACAAAAGCGTATTTTCAAGTCAATTGTAATTTATACTTGTACAACACACCGTGTACGCGGTGTGTATACGTGTGTACGTCGCGGCCGGGTGTGGTACAGCAGAAGAGCAACGTGTGTGACTAGTGATGTGGATATCGTCGTGGGTCGAGATGGTGGTGATGGCTGCGTCCCCGGTGTACATGATGCACAACGAGCTGAAAGTGATCGACGAGGAGAGTTGCTGCGCCACGCCCACGGAGGCGCAGCGCTGGTTCATGGTGCACTGGATCGTGTACTCGGCGTTCCTGATCATCGACCGGTCGCTGCAGCTGTTCCGGTTGCCCTGGTACGAGGTAGTGAAAATCCCCGTGGTCCTGTGGCTGCGGTTCGGCGGCGGCACGCAAAAGGTGTACCGGACGACGATTGGCCCGTTCCTGGAGTGCAACGAGAAGGACGCCGACTATTTATTCGCGAGTAAGCAATCGCTTGATATCATGCTCAAGAATGAATCGGACAACAAAGCGGCCGCCGACAAATTGGACGATCGGTCCAAGTATACCAAGTACAACGGCCTGTACTTGGAAAACGACGAGGACGACCACGATACGGTCGAGGACGAGAAAGAGAACAACCAAGAAGAGGATGAATACTGCAAGGAAAAGGAAGATGACAGCTCGGGAGAGGACAGCCTGGAAGAGGGCAGTCTAGAAAAGGACAGCCAAGAAGAAGACAGTCAGGAAGAGGAATGTCAGGAAGAGGACAGCCAGGAAGAAGACAGCCAGGAAGAGGATGAGGAAAGCCAGGACATGGACGATGACGAGAGCTACGAGGAAAATTCAGAAGACGAAAGTGACGACGAGGAGGAAGACGAGGAGGAGAACGACAGTCAGGACTCAGAAGAAGAAGAGTGGGAGGACAGCAGCCTAGATACCGAAGAAGTCGATTCGGAGGACAGTCTTTCGGCGAACGTGACTCACGTCGTTGCACGGGTGTCTGCGTGTGTGTGTGCTTTGTAATATTGTAAATAAACTGCGTTAAACAATATCGTCTCCGACGCTATAGGCGCACACGCCTCCAGAGATGAATTTATTATGATTTGGTACCTTATGGGAAATAATGGAAAAAAAATTGAACAATAATGTTTTTATATGTACATTGTACATAATGGACATTAGCTCGTGGATGACAAATTGACCAGCAAACAGTTTATGTATGTTCCCAGTAGATTGGTAATCTTCTCATATTCCACTCGGAAAAATAGAAAATGACCATGATGAAAATTAGTTATAAATTATATACACACAAATACACTCGTCGGAAAATCATTTTATTTTATTTTTAAAATGTTTTATCGTACACCGATCTATGTTTAACCGATCGAGATCGGAAATGAAATCGCTTATCAACAATATTTTTTCGCGCGCCAGTACTCACTATAATTGAAAAACAAGGAGTTCATTTTTCCGAGTATGCGGTTGCGTACTATATGTACTGCGGTCGAACCGACTCGAATCGGACGTGTGTACATTACTGACGTTTCGAAATCGGTAGGTATTACGTTTATCGCATTATACTGTGAGTTTCATATTCGTCAGACAAGACTAAAACAAATATTGTTTTCTTCAGTCCCGACTCACTTAAAACGTAAATCTAAAACAGGGTGACGTTTGGTGACATAAGGATAGGGCTCGTCGTGTTCCAACGAAAGTAATACGGGATGCGTTTTGTCCCGTTTTATCAAGTCTGTCCCGTGTTGATTCGCCTATTTCTTACTGTTAATAAGTAACTTATGTCGTATTATTCAATAAAATCTCTATTTTACAATGGTAGTTTTGTCTTTGGATTACTGTTTATATCATTTCACAGCCTCACAGGATATAATTGTTATTTTATTTTAATTATAATTTATTTTGTTTTTCGAGTTAACAAAAAAAAGAAGGTAACTAAAAATATTGGTCTCGAAGTTTTTTCAAAAAATGTTGGTCACTGTTACGGCCTAAAGGAAACGTTCCGGATTCGATGAGACTGCGTGGGTGACGTGGCGACCGGCGACGGCGGCGACGCAGAGGAACGGGAACAATAAGTTTGTTACGCACGGGAACCAGGAAATATAACTTAAGTATGGGGGGAGGGAGCTCCTGTGGTCGATCCGGTCTGGTGCAATGACACGCAGGGTTCACAGAAAGTCGGATACAAAACTTAAAACACTCTGTCCACAACTTACGATTAAAACTTGCACACTGATGACACTGGCAACGAAGATGGTAGACGAAGAACTGGACACACGACGACAAATGAAGAACTCACAAATGACGGTTGGACCCCGGTGACGACAAGTAGAAATAATAATTCACAGACGGTGTTGGTATTGGTAATCGGTGGTTTTTATTGGTTGAATAATTCACAAAAAATGACACGGCAAACAATGTAATAATTTACAATCGGCTCAATAATGCCTCGAAGTCGAGAATAATAATAATAATAATTAAGTTTATAACAAATGAAAGCAGCAACGGCGAACGACGAACAAAAAAAGTAAAATATAAAAATTAATGGTGCTTCAATAGCGACCGGAGAACGACAAGGGGCGGTGCGATGTCGCGACCGACGCTTCGCGAGAAACAGAAGAAAAAGACAAAAATACAAGAAATTACATAATAACAACAATACAAACGATAAAAATTATTTAAAGAACACGTACACAATCAATTCATGGATGGGTACGGGAGGCTGATAAGGTGGAGGCAGTCACCATCGGTGTACATATCGTAATAAGAATAATAATCATAATAATTATAATAATTACACACTCGCCACAAACCCATGTGCATGTATGATGTAAGGTGAAAACGTAAATAATAAACGTCGCCCCGGCTATAAGTCAGGTGTAATTAGGAACATAAAAAGATAATTTTATTGTTGGAAAAGATTTTTGATTTTTCTGTATTTTAATTACATTTTAAATATTTCTTACAAATTTTTACTCGATTAAACACCTATTCATCAATCATCAATCGAATTCGGCCAAGTATTTATGCGTTAAATATTTTTAGCATACGCTTTATATTTTTTTTAAATTATTTTATTATTGGTACAACTTATGTAAAATGAATAGTTCCAGCGCACATAGTAATTCATAATAATTTATGTGTGTGAACAATCTACATCTACGTAAACCAAATTTAAAAATATTCAAAACATTATATAACAAATATTATTACGTAGGTGTATCTATTTACGAATGTAAGCATTTTAAAAACAGATTATTTTAGAACATATATTGATATAACAGCTATTGGTTTTACCACGATGAGTGTTTTTTTTTTCGAATCTGTCACGATTTCAACCAAATATATTGCTCCGATCAAATTTTGTAAAATGTCGATAGGATAATTTTGGTATGACAAAAAGTCTTGAAAATTTAATACAAAGTTCTCATATACATATTTTACTGGTTAATGAAAAAAAAAATGAGTTTAGTTCGTCGTGAATAGCTCTCTCGTTTTTGTGTGTTTTTGTTGTGCACATCGTCGTTATTTATTTTTTTGCCGTCTGCAGTTTTGTACTAATGTAATGTACTACTACGTACATTACTTTAATCCTTGAAAGTTTTTTATTGTATAAATTCATATAATTTGTATAATGTATAATTTGAATAATGTATAGCATTGTTAAACAAATACGCATAATTAAGCGACACGTGCAAACCACAAACGGAAATGCAAGTGCCCTTTTAATCAAGGACTGCATCTGGTCAGATGCAATAAGAAAAAAACAATAACTGACGGATGTACGATTAGCACGAACAGGGTATATAACAGCTCCGGATTTGCACATAAATCAGACGTATCCAGCCATCCAGTTCAGAAGCTCTGCCTGATATCATCGTTAGAAGTTTAACTTATGTTTTATGTTGTTTGATTTATTTACAAGTGTTAATAAACGTTATACAGTACAAATTCATGTTAACTTATTCCACGTTCGTTTTCTGGTTCATTGCGATTCTGCTCTGGTGGGTATCGTTTTGAGCAAACTGTTTTGCTCTGTTTTCTTATTTGTATCCCCTAGTTTTTAGCCTGCTCATATTCACCCAGGGGCGTTATCCAGCTCAACTTCCGGAAGTATATGTCTATAAGCGAGAGGCTGTTTCCTCTTCATCGAAGCCATTGTTTCGTGTAGTGAAAACCATAAACGCTGCTGCAATACCGTTCAGTCAGTTCTACCATAGAATACTACCGTACAAGCTAATCAATTTTTTTTATAATATTTTTAATTTGTATCATATCAACATCGTGCTCTGTGGAATCGACTATCATTCCCGATTCCACCGGAAACCGAATAAGTTAATTACAACGGTTGCAGAGTGCTCAATGCAAAACATGTCCAATATAATTATTCCAGCCGCTTATCTCTAATCTCTTATCTACATCCAGAGCCGTGCCGTTAAGATTTGGCGCCCAGGGCAAAATTAAAAATATTCGCCCCCTATTTTATTTATTATTAATCATATTGCATTTCATTCCTATTAAATTAAATTTTTTTTTTTACAACGTATTTTGAACATTGATTTGACAAAAAACTAAAGCTAATTGTAATAGTAATTATTAAACAAAATAGTTAGGTATAATTTATTAATTTATACCGTAATAATTAATTAAAAATGATACATATCACAAATTATATTATATATACATATTATATTTACAAGTTTAAAACTTAATTTTCCTGGACTTTATTGAAGCAAAATCTTCAATGACGTCTTCAAAATCAATGTTTTTCGTTATTTCATGCTCAATTGATAATATTGCTGAATTGGTTAATCTGTCTTGCGACATAGTTGACCGTAAATACGTCTTAGTTAATTTCAGTTTACTAAAAGAGCGTTCCCCGGAAGCGACGGTAACAGGCATGGTAAGAAACAATCTATATGCAGTCATTAAGTTTGGACAAGTTGAATAAAGTTCATATTTTTTAATTGCGTTTAAAATATTTAAAGCAGATGCGTTTAAGTCTGGTAAAATTGCTTTTATTTGATATTTAAAAAATTCGATTTCGCTAATTATTTCCTGGTTAATATCTTCGTTGTATTTAACGCGCAGTCGATTTTGACATAAAGAATACGATAATTTATTATAAAGCCAAATCCTTAATACAAGAATAAAACTAAAACGTTACGGTTGACTTATTGTTATTACTCGAACATAATCAGAAATTTGTTTAGAAAAAATTTGTAATGGTCCAAAATAATTGTAAAACAATAATCTTTCTCATATATTTTATTTATTATAAAAAAAAATTTTGGCGCCCCTTTAAGCCATGCGCCCGGGGCATATGCCCCCTAGGCCCCCCCCACGGCACGGCTCTGTCTACATCCATTATAGTAGCAACTATATCCCTATTAACTAAATATTGTTCTATGCTATTGGTTAATAATTAGTAACAAGTAACAACAGCCCGTTTCTTTTTTTTTATATCGATGTTTTATTGATTGAAAACAGGTTTGTGATAACCGTTCCATTATTATTAAAAATAATAAAATAAGTTAGTAATAAGTATACATGAAACAAATGTTGGTGGGGGGGAGTAATCGCCTCTATCGCCCTCCCCGTGTATACGCCCCTGCCTTCACCAGAGTTGTGATTAGACGTGGTTTCGTGTGCCTTCTCGTCTTGTGAGTGTTGCAGGTTATTTCGTGTTTTTTTTGTTCTTCATTGTGGTGCATTTAGCGGCGTCATATGTGTGTGCTGGATCACACCTGCATTTTTTATTCTATTATTTGATTATTATTACAGATCCCGACACCACTCCGTAGCCACACATAAAAGGTATGTAGTGCACCACTAAGAACGCATGGTAAAGCCAACATAGGCATTTATACTTGTTATTACATTTTATTATTCATAATCACTGCGGCGTGTCGTCCAAGGCGATTTTGTTTCAAATTATATATATTATATTGTTATTTTTTTTTATTGTTGTGCCAACCAGGCAATTTTGTTAATTCTTATTATTTTTTCTTATTCAATTCATTTATTACACATGCTGTGACTCAATTATCATTATTATACATGTATACCCGACATTTTACAGTCCACTATCACTATCATTATTATTATAGGTTTTTTATTATTTTATTATAACTAGTTAATTACATGTTTTGTTTCGATTTCTGTAGACATTTTAGAATCAAAGACCTCTTTTCTCACTTTCACTCTGACTTCATAACTTTCCACCTGTAACCATCAACAACATTACTCTGCCCAATTCAACGGAAGTCAAGTAGACACCTGTGGGCATATGGCATCGTAATCTGGGGTTCCCCTAAGAATTAAAATAAAAGAACTATACAAGCTTTTAAAAATATCTGTCTGCATGGTTCGACTCAAATGAGTCCTTAAATTATTAATTATCTACGAAACTGCTGCTCTCTTTTACAAAAGCTCTCATGCCAAACTGCAAGATCACACCAACCAACTAACATCAGTCACACTCTCAGGAATACTATACAATTCATTCTTTTGACTCAAGAAATATTTAGTTTTCTGTAGAGTTATATAGTGTCATACGTTGCCTGTCGTGCGTAATGTGCAGTGTGCATCGTGCACGTACACTTTTACAATTCTTTATGATAACAAAAATGTGTAAATCACCTTCAATAATGAAATTTGCAACAAAAATTGAATACCTAGTTTAAACGTATATTTTTGTTATTTATGGTGAACATTAAACTTAATAAGATATAAGTACCAATTAAATATTCATAATATACTAGCAATATCACGGTACCTAAATATTTAAAAATTTGATATTAAATGTATTACATGGAAAATTGATATTTGTTTCACATGATTATTTTAAATATTTATATTAAATTTGTATAGGTCTTAGAACTAATATCATTTAAATAAAACTATTATATTAAAGATAGCGTGTATAGTCCGAAAATAATGATTATCTAAATGCTTTACCTGAAGGAATTTTTATTCGTCCATTATGGTTTATTTTCAACAATATGTTGTACTCCTTTTAAAATTTAATGAGCAAAATGAAAATTAAATTTTGGCCATATAACTTTTTCTCCTAATGCATAAATTCCAATAAATATGAATGTAATATTTTTTAAATTTCCTATTAATTTTGATAATCAATCATTATTTAATTTATATAACATTTTTAGGCAATTAAATAATAAAACATTAAATATTTACTATACTTATTTAATATCTAACAGTATACATCTAGCGTTGGTTCAGTGCGGACGTGTTTTGACGTTAGTTGCTTATCTGTGTTTTTTCTTTTAATTATCTTAATTGGCCAGCAAGTTAACTGTCGTTTACCTATATATTCCGTAGATTTATCACTATACATCGTAATAATTTAAAAGAGAAAATGTTATGTAACACCTGTAACGATGATATTTTTGACAGTGACGACATTACGTTCAACGTGTAATGGATTTTTGCATTTTGCGTGTGCTGGGTTCAGGGAGACCTCTTTTCGTAAAATGTCAAATAATGCCAAACTAAATTGGTGTTGTAATAACTGCAAATTTCGTGAATCTAACATTAAAACACAGAATACTAAGATTGCTCCAGTTATGAAAAATATCGAACCAAATATTTCTACTAATGAGAATATTAAAAGCTTAATAAGATCAGTTGATTTTATGAGCGATAAATTTGATGGCTTTGGAAAAAAATTGCAAGAAATGGTAACAGTTATTAAAGAAATCAAAGAAGAAAATAATTTCTTAAAAGAACAAAATAATAAACTAAAATACGAAGTTACAATTCTAGATAAACGTTTGAATGTATTAGAACAAAAAGCAATAGAAAATTTCGTTGAAATTGTTGGCGTTCCGGAAGTAAATAATGAAGACTGCGTAAAAACAGTGGAGTTAATCGCTGAGTCTGTAGGAATGAAAGTAAATATACTAAAAGCTTTTCGTATTTTTTCAAAAATTGAAAACAAACCCAAGAAAATAATGGCAGAAGTACAAACATACCAGAGTAAAAAATCAATGATGGACAGTGTAAGGAAGCTGAAATTAACAGGTAAATCTGTAAATACTAATTGGAGTGATGATAAGATTTATATGAATGACAGTTTAACACAATTTAATAGAAATCTATTCTTCAAAACTAGAGTTTTTGCTCGTGATGTGGGCTATAAATTTGTTTGGTTTAAGGACTCTAAGTTGTTCATAAAAAAAAATGAAAGCACTAAAGCCATAATAATTGATAACGAATTTGCTTTATCTAAACTTACTTAACCTATCACCATTATCCATTAAATACTTTTAACTGTACTATAATCCTTAATTTATATGGAAAACTATCTCAATATAAGCAGTTATCTTAGCTATAAGACTAATTACTTCAGTTCTTTCTCAGAATTTTTTAATATGAAAAATAATCTAAATAACAAGTATGTAAATATTTTATGCTGTAATATAAGAAGTGTTAACTCAAATTTTGATGAATTAATTTTATTCTTAGAAAATGAGACAGATAGTAAAAAATTAGATATAATTGTTCTGACTGAAACATGGCATGATGCATCCATTCACTGTAACTACAATATTGATGGTTATAATTTATTTTATTCATCCATAAATAGGAATCAAAATGATGGCATTTTTATTTTTGTTAAAGATATCTTTAATGTAGAATTTTATGAATATGATTTTGTTGAAACTAATTTTGTGAGACTTACCTTGATGAATCTCTGTATACCAATTAATATTCTATGCATTTATAGATCACCCTCGACTGACATCAGTAACTTTATAAGTATATTAAGAAAAGTTCTAGATGAATATAAATACAAAGGTGGTTATATAACACTCATTGGGGATATGAACATTAACATATTAGGTAATAATTCAATTAATAACGATTATCTGGATTTATTATCAGAAAATGGTTATGCTTCCTTCATTAACATTAACACTAGACTGCCCATAGGTCGTAACCACTCTTGTATTGATCACATATTTATTAAAAGTAATGACCACCTAATTAGTAAAATTAATGCTGGTGTGCTGCAGACTGATATAACTGACCATTTTTCAACCTGTTGTTCTATACCTATTAATAATGTTTACAAAGCTAAAAACAATATCTTTCCTGTAATTGATCATGATAAATTTAATAGGTTTTTGTATGAAGAAAAGTGGTCTGAAATATACAATGAAACCAGTGTTAATGAGTGTTGTAATGCATTTCAAAAAATTATTAATACTGCAATTGATAAATCTACTTCTTATACAGTAATAACTTCCAAAAACAAGCGATTAAAAGAGTGGATGTCAGCTGCCTTATTATGTTCCACACGTCACAAGCAAGCTCTCTCATTAAAATGTAAACAAAATCCGAATAACTTAAAATTGGCATTACACTATAAAAAATATAAAAATAATTACACAACAATTTTAAGGCTATCAAAAGAGAAATTCTATGAAAAGAGATTTAAAAGTGTCTCCTATAATCCAAAATTGACATGGCAACTTATAAACGAAGTAACGGGGTCTATAACTAAATGTAAAGATAAATTTGAAACTATAATAAGTAATGATAAGGTATATAATGCAAATATAGTGCCGAAAGTAGTATCAGATATTTTTAATACATTTTTTATTAACATCGTAAAACAACTAGCTGAGAGCTCCGGTTATGGGCTGAACAAAGAATTTTCAAATGTTAATTACAATTTTTCTTTCGACAATTTATTTAATAAAAAGATTGAGAACGCAGATATTCTAAAAATTGTCGAAAACTTTAAAGATGACACTGCGGCAGGCTTTGACAGAGTAACAATTAAATTATTAAAAAAATAGTATTGATTTGATAGTTAATCCACTAGCTTACATTTATAACCTAAGTATAAAACAAAGTATTTTTCCTGATTATTTTAAGGTTGCGGTAGTTAAGCCTCTTTTAAAGGGTGGTGATTGTAAAAATATAAACAATTATAGGCCAATATCCTTATTGACAAGTTTTTCCAAAATTTTAGAGAAACTAATTAAAGCTAGGCTAATTGCTTTTTTGGAGGAAAATCAACTGTTATCTAATAACCAATTTGGCTTTAGACCTCGCTTAGGTACTGATGACGCCCTTTATAGTACGACACAGTTTATATATAATGAATTAGATAGCGGAAGCAAAGTAATAGCTATTTTTTTGGATCTAGCTAAAGCCTTTGATACAGTAAATCACAAAACTCTTCTACAAATATTACCAAGTTTTGGAATAAATGACCGCAGCCTAAATTGGTTTCGTAGTTATCTAACAAATAGAAAACAAAGAGTCAAAATAAATAATGTTACAAGCCAAGATAGATATATTGAATATGGTGTTCCTCAAGGTAGTGTTCTGGGTCCTATTTTGTTTATTTTATACATAAACTCGGTATGTGATCTTTGGATGGTCGGGTAGTCTCATATGCTGATGATACGTGTCTACTTTTCACGGACAAAACGTGGGAAGGAGTTCATTCTAAAGCCACAATTGGTATAAACGAAGTTCATAAATGCCTTAGTGAAAAAAATCTAATATTAAATTATGAAAAAACTATGTTCATGACTTTTTCCATAAATAAAACTCTTACAAATATGAACGCAATAACAATACATAGTTGCACTAATAGTGAAATATGCAATGTACACACTTGCAAACGTATTAAAGAAGTCTCAAGAATAAGGTACTTAGGGATTATTTTTGATAACAACCTATGATGGAATCTTCATTCACATAATGTTTTAGGGAAGCTACGCGCAATAACATATAAATTTAATAAACTCAAAAACTTGATACCAAAAAAAACTATACTTATGATATATTTTGCCTTGTATCAATCAATATATCAATATGGTCTATTAGTATGGGGTGGAATGGGAGATGGCGTTTTAAGACAGTTGCAGGTCAATCAAAATAATATAGCACAAATTTGTTTAAATAAATGTACTCTGGAAGGATCAACTAGACAAAATTACTTAGATTTGGGCGTATTACCTATTCGATCACTTTATAAATAAATTGTAATTATGTTCATTTATAAACGTCTAATAAAAAAAAACAGTACCCCTTTCTATAAAAACAAAAGAGAAAATAGAGTCTATGACATTCCTGTTAAGTATTCAAAAAAATAATTTGGTCAATCATTTGTTGACTATCTGGGACCCACCCATTTTAATTTAATGCCTTATGAAGCAAAAAAAAATATTCACTTACATCAAGGTAATGTTAAAAATATTATTTATAACTGGTTATTTTTAGAATTAGTCTAAGTTTTTAATTTGATTTTATATCTATTGCCTCATTTTTATTGTATGTTAAGTAGTAAGTAATAATATTCAAGAATTTGTGTATTGTATATATGACAACTTGTTTTGTTTTTTATTACTTAATCTTTTCGACTGTATATATTTTATAATAATTTTTTAATGTACATAATTTAAAAATTGTTGTTAATTTCTTTTAACACTGTATACTCTCAATTCCTAACACAAGCTTAGCTTAAAAGGGATTGATAATCATTAAATAGTATATAAGTTAATATCTTTATATTGTTAATTTATGATGATTATTAAATAAAAAAATAAAAAAAAAATAAAAAATATGGATAATTGTTTGTTGCAAAAATGTATAAATATATAAAAGATTATTAACTGTGGGCTTAAATATTATTTGTTGTCATTGTGAATTGTAATCTAAATTTTAAAAATTAAAATAGTATCAAAATGATACAGTTTTGTTTTTTATCTTGAATGATATTATGGTAATATTGTTTTCATAATTACTCAAATCTACATAATTCAATAGCATTATAATATATTGAGTCTGTTATACCTTAATAATCAATTAGGTAAAGCTGTGGTAAGTCATCAGTTTACATTAATTGCTTTTATTTAATACATCAAATCAAGGAGATGGATTCATCAATTAAAATTTAAGTTGTACAACTGTAGCTGTAAATTGTACGAACAATCCAAGTAATTATGCACTTGAAAACCACAAAATCTAGCAATCATAACTATAATAAATACAATAGGTAAATATTAAAATGTTTAGTTGTTCAAAGAAAATTTACATTCGACAATAGATATATATAAAATTATATTTATAAAATATAATTCTAAAACCTATATACGAGTAAAATTACTATTTAAAATATGTATAAATAAAATTGAAGAAATAATCTTTTACTATTTTTGATATTAAATTCATAAAAAAAAAATTACAATAATATTAGTAAATTTTTATATTTAATGATAGTAAAATATAGTAACATAAAGCTACAAATTAAATTTTAAAATAATATCATTTTTTCAGGAATAAATACTACAAAATATGGAATCACGTATACAAATGAAAAATTAACTAAAGCAAAAAATAAAAGTAAATCTAAAGAAATAATTAAAAAACTTAATTTACTTATAATAACCATTATATAAGACTATTTTAAAAATTGTTAATTGTTACCAAATTTAAGTTAACGTAATACTGATCCCATCGATAAGATAAAATGTAAGTAATGTGAAGTCGTACATTTAGGAAATCAATTTTTCAAAATAATACGTTCAAAAGTTAATAAATCATAAATTAAACAGTTATAAAAATATAAAACAAATGAAAAGTAGACATTAATTTCAAAGAAAAAAAAAATCTCTAAATCTCATTTAAGTATTAGGTGCAATATATTAATATTCATAATTAAGAATAGCATACACTTTATAATAAGTTATTGTCAAACAATTGACCTACAGTAATTTATTTTGAAAGATATTCAAAACACTTAAATTGAAAAACCTAATGAAAAAATTATCTACAGTATAATTTTGACAAGACAAAATAATAAAAAATTATTTTAAATAATATGAAGTTAACTGAACAGTGATATAAAACCATTTGTTGGACAGTCAGTAAAAGTTAAATTAAAGTTTTTATAAACTTCTTGGTACTTATTTTTGTAAATTCAAGACAACTGCATTACCAATGGTTCCTTATAGAATAATATATGATTATGTATAATTATAATCATTAGTTGTTATCATTCACTCAACTAGTAAAAATGTGATCAGGAAAACATGTGAGAGTAGATGAAGGCTTTACATTAAAATGGCAGAGATATCTTAGACTTCTTCACCCAGGTGTTAGCCTTTGAAAATATTTTCAGATATTCAAAATTTTTTCCATGGATTTTATTCATCTTCTTGGCTAGTCTTTTTCTACATGGCATGGGATCTGACCAGAAGAAGTCGTGATTTAGGGCTGAGTCGGCATTTATTCTCTTTAAAGGGTCATAAGTCAAAAGTTTGTCAAAAAGATCACAGGCCAATTTGTCATTGGTATACTTATTCAGGTAATCCTTGGCCTGCAAATAAATATCATGTTAAACACTATTTAAAAATAAAATGTAGCACCTAACCTTTTGTTTTTTACATTTAGGCAGTAGCATAAACTTGTACAGCCTTAATTTTTTAACATTGGGCCATTGTTCAGGATCGATTGGCCCACATACTTTCAGGATCTCGTTTAACTGCCCTTGGTCTGTATGGCCACGCATAATTGGCCAACTAGTAAACATTTCGGCCATTATACAACCAGCTGCCCATAGGTCAATGGGTGGACCATAATTTAAATCGCCAAGCAGCAACTCTGGTGAACGATACCATAATGTTACAACACAATTGGTATATCTACAAATGTAATGATATAATAGTTAAACATAAATCAAAACAGACTCAAAGACATAATAGAAGTCAAAATATATCAGTCAACATTTAATAATTATTTCTCATCATTGCATGTGAACAAATTTTATTAATTCTATTTCCATATTGATTACATCAATGTAATACTTAAATTATACTCTTTTATGTTTTGTTGATTTATTGAAATAAATTATTAAATTATTAAATATTATTATTGTTATTATTTTTAGATACTCAGAAAAAAGCTGTTTGAGAAATTTAATTTAAAAAAAAAAAATGCATACTTAAATAAAATGCATTTAATTTAACAATACATAATTTGGTGCATTACAAATAATTACCTTTTTTAAATATTTCAATAAGTTTTGTTTCATAGAATAAAATAAAAGATTTATATTTACTTATTATATATTATATTTACTACAAATTAGGAACCTATTTAAATCAACAATTAATACTTAGAGTATTTATTCTAGTTTTGGTTAGTGAAATTGTATATGATTAAATTACTAATACAATGTGTAAAAAGCCATCATAGTGATTGAATATATATACACATTAAAAATATATATAATGTATAATATATTTTAATCTAACTTGGACAGATTTCAATTAAAAACAATGAACTACATCAAAAAATGTTAAATGTAGATTTTATATAGTCTTGAAATGTATAATACTCAATAAAGTCAATGGTCACACTTAATTACTTTTTGTGGTCACATCATACGGGTTATCTTAAATATATTCATCATCCATCTGAAATCTAAATATTGTAAATTTTGTAATGAGAACAATATTTTAAAAACAAATCCATATAAAGTATTACATATTACTCTTTTATCATAATTAAATATTAAATAATTTATCAAAAAATGAGCCTATGTATTTGATATTGTCGACATTTGTAGAATAGTATATTACAAATGTAGTGAAATAATGTAGCATAAGTTTAACTAGAACTCTACTATATAAAAATATAAATATTAACCTAGCAACTTAAGCCTTAATTTGAATTTGTGAACCACATATTTAAATAAAAACTCATTCTTCAATATCATTTATATTAAATCAACATTGTAAAACATTACAGATATTTTCAAGCTGATGGATTTATCCATATGTTGATATATATTAACAGATTAATTTCATCACGTTTTACAACATATTGCAGGATTAAAAGCCCAATGAATTTTAATGGAAGATTTTTTAAATATTTGAAGTAATTTTGAATAAAAAAATGTATGAAATTATAATATAATCAACTAACAAATTTATTTGCCATTAGTTAAGATTTATTTTTATTTATTTTTGTTAAAACATGGCATAGTTGAAAGTATTTAAAGAATAACTTTTTTCTTGATAAATGATGAAAACTCTAAAAATATGAACCGGACAACTTTCAGAGAAAAAAATAGTCTTTATTATCCTGTTTATATAATTATAGATAAAAAATTAAATAAATAAGATTTTAATGCAATTATAAAGCAATTTTATTTTTTTTAGTATTAGGTTTTTTATTTATTTTTTATGAAGCAGTATGATAAAATCTAAAATTTCAACTTACCTGTAGCCTGAAACTCCAGGTAGTTCACTAAATGCTCGAGATAAACCAAAATCAGCTATTTTCAGAACTCCATCTTTTGTAACTAATACATTTGCTGACTTTAAGTCACGATGTAAAATCTAAACAAATATTATTTATATATAATATCATAACACCAATATTTAAAATTCTGATAATGTGAATGTTATATTACTTTATTAGCGTGAATATAGTATAGACCATTGAGCAATTGTTTCATCAATTCTTTAATTTCCCTTAATTTGAGTTTTATTTCATTATTGTTCAGTAAACCAGATAAATCATGGTCACAGAATTCAAAAATCAAATAAAATGTTGTTCGATAATTGTTTTTAGCATTGGCTGTAAATAATTTGCATGGTATGAAATTAATAACTGAAAAATGAACAATAATTGAATATTTACGTGTAGTTTGACAGATTTCTAATAATATGACTATGTTCTCGTGTTTCAATTTTTTTAAAATTCGGACTTCTCTTAAAGAAGTAAGTGGAAACTGAAATAAATAAATTAGTACTATTATTATGCATGTATAAACATGTATATGCATTATTAAAATAATTATTTTTATTTTACAATTGCACACAAAAAAAAAAAAATTCTATGTTATAGTAACGCAAAAAAATTTATATATTTAACCATAAGACACCCATCATTAACATTTTATTTTTATAATCTTTACTTTAGTGCAGGAGTCCTAAACTTTATTTAACGGTCGGCCAAATCTGAGCTAGAGTTTGGAATCTTGGACTAAAATCCGTTAGAGAGGGGCAGAGAGCCTGAGAGAGGTAATGAGATTGGAGATGGATAAGAATTATTTTCTAACCATTTATTATTTTTAATTGTCCATTATTCTTTATCGTTAAGAATAGCATTTAAAGAAACACTCTTTATTTTATTATTTATAACTAAAATGTTTGTTTAGGAGATTAGTGCATTTTAAAGTAATATATTTTCAAAAAATCAGTAAGCCCAGTGGTTCAAGAAGCTTGACAAGCCACAACCAGCGTTAAAACCCTATAGTGTGACTTTTATGATAAACAATTATTTACTTACACCTTCCTTTTGATTTGATTTTAGAATTTTTTTGATCGCAACAACACATGGTTTATTATTTGTGATAACTGATCCTTTGAATACCTCTCTAGAAAATATAACATTTTTAATTTAAATATTTACACTGTATACAAGTGATTTCGGACATTGTGAATAACTTTTTGTTGTATTATGTTTTTCGACGAAAAAAAAAATGAAGCTGTTGAACAATTTAATGGCTTACAAAGATTAGGTTCCGTTAATGCAAAAACACACTTTTAGCTTAAAATGGGATTCAGTAATATTTAAATGTTTTAATGGAGCAGCTTCTATGGCTGGATGTTCAAATGGTATACAAGCTGAAGAAGTTATAACTCAAAAATATCATATGCTCTAATCGATTTACATGGAAGAATAAAACTATTTAATTATTGTGGTCGAGTACAAATGATTTAACAGCTTTGTTGAAGGAATTCTTGTCATTCGTCATTCTATACTTGAAAAAATCATTGAAGCAATCAAATGAAAACTTAAGACACTTACATTTTTATCCACAACTTAATGGGCTAAAATGCTACTCGAAAGCTATTAGCAATTAAAAAAATGATTCTAGATTATTGAAATGTTTGAACAATATGGCCAAAAAAAAATTGAATAGCAGACGTAAGAGCTAAATCTTATAAAATAATATTTATTTAAATAAGTTAATATCTTATTATATTTATAACAAAGTATTGTTTTTGTGAACAGATATTTTGGAATTTTTACCGGCCTGAATGATGATTTTGCACTACTTTCCATAAATCTGTACACGCTCCTATGTTTACACTATATTAATAAAAGTATCTCACAAGGATATCATTAATTTTTTTTAATTTACAGTAGAAATGTATAATAAACAAGTAAATTTAAAGATAAGCACTTGTTCAATAGCATTACACAATAAAATACTTATATTTTTATATAAATTAATAAAAATATTAAAATATCTTTAAATTTAAATGAGTTATTCGAGAAGTTATCTTAGTTGTTGAACTGTTAACATTTAAAAAAAATACATTCATATAAAAAAGCCATCTTCAAATTAAAACAAAAATGTTAATTATTATCTTATCATCTTAGTTATGTGAGTCAATAAAAAAAAACTTCAATATTTGATTGTCTAATTTTATTTTATACCAACTCTTAAATATCACAACTAGCCAATTCTAGTCAGGATATATTATATTTTTACAAATGCATTAATAATCAGAAAAAAATACAACATGAAACAATTTTTAACCATTAATCAACTACTGAATTGAACATAAATGTAGTTATTATAATTCTAATTATAATATTTAACATTTATATTCAAAATGTTTTTATATTAATAAGTAAATAATGAAAATGGTAATATACTTAATCTTTTATAATACTGGCTAAATTAATACTTAAATTTTGAACATTATTATTATTCTTAATTATTTATTTTCTTCTTTTTAAGTCATACAGTTGTAATTTCATATTAACAGAATCCCTTTTAGAATATTTATTTAATAACTGAATATAGTTAATGTAAATTTGTCCATATTTAAGTTGATAACTATTGTGTAAAATGTTAATAATAATTATAAAGAATATAATTTATGATTTTTAGTTTAAATATTATATATTTTAAAAATGTTAATATTAAAAACATTGACAATATCAATAATAACATTCAAACCTCTAATTTTTAATGATTTATCAGAATATATAATATAGTTTCCAGTGATAATATTTTTATAATATGTAATATGTAACTACCCCTAAGAAGATGAACTACTCAAACTAATAAAAATGTTCAAATATTTTTTATATTCCAGTAAAATTATATATACTTAAATGTAGGTATTTGTGTTCCGAGATGAACTATAAAACAGTTAAAAACGTTACAGGATACAGCGATATATGATAAATTAATTTGTGTTGGCACAACAGTGACAGTAAAATTTATTTTTACAATGAAATTCAAGACTTATGACCGATACTGGCATTCCCAGATTACTTGTGAGTTTAGCCACAAAAACACAAGTACTGAAGACAAAGGATTGTCAGAAACCCTATGTCTCAGATGTTAAAACACAATATTCGTATGATATTTACCCGTAAGTGCCTTTACCAATCTTTCCTAATATGTTATACTTGGACAATTCTGAGCAAACCGGCGAATCATGATTTGCTAAGTACTCGTTCTGGGCTTTTCTCATATTGTTCATCTCTTCCAAGACGGACGTTGACGAGTCATCTACCGGCCAGTTATTATCCGATTGGCAAAATTCCAATGCCTCACTGTCAGTCATCGATTGGAACCACACCGGACGATCCGTGGATGGTTTAGTTTTGGACGTGAGGGGCTCCAGAGTGTTGGACGTGGATGACATGAACGCTTTGGACGAGAAGAGCATGCGCTGGTTGGACATCGAGGACGCGACCATGTCGGACGTCGAGGATTCGCACGAATTTAACTTCGGCGGCACGTACGGTTTTTGAGTAAATCCGTCAGCCATCGTTACCGATTTGTGGTCGAGAAGAAAAGTTTGGATTTCCGGCTAGCTGTCGGAGAGATGGCCGCTATTAGACAATTCGACGCGCGTTTCGTGCTTGTCGACGGTCAACGCGATCGGTCGGAAACCACTTTGATTTTAAATTTGAATACTCACACGCGACGTGTGTTGAGAACCAATTGGAGTTACGGTCGCGTTTGACAACTAACGACACTTACCGCGCTAACCAATCGGCTGATAGACCGAAGTAGACCCAAGAGGGTATAATAGACAACCTATTACAGTAACTGTCTACCACGCGGTTCACTTATCACACTAGTTAGTATTCTACCGTACACAATGTTATCAACTAACCTCCTAGGATTTGAGCAGCACCAATGAGAATCGACAGGCTGCATCACTGTGCGCAACCGGTACATGGTACATGTGCGTTCGTGCCGCGGCCAACGATGTTTTTTTTTTTTTTATCGGTCCGTCCCTGGATCACTGATAAAAGATTTGGATATCTACAATTACGTACCGCATATATATAAACTATAAGATAGAATATTAGATAATAATTAATATTTAATATGCAGCTCATGCTCATTATCGGAAGATCAGAAATCCTTTTTATTCATTTTTTAAAATACTGTTAACTTTTTAAATAATTAATTCTTTGACGACGAGGTTTTATCTACTCTTCTATAATTTTTAGTTTTAAATCACTTTTGAATGACTTTTTGCTTGTTTTCCGTAGACAAGTTTTACCGTTGAAGATCTAGGTATCTAGATGATACATTCTCTCAGAGCCGTGTCGAGGTAGGTGTAAAGGGAGCCTTAGTTTTGCTTAAGTTAATTGCGACATTGCACTATGATGTTTCTGAGTCAGTCCCTGAGACCAGATAATGCTGGGGATCTCTGATTTGCTTAACACAAATCTGCATTCTGTATAGAAGTGTTTCTAGGTATTCAATGGAACGGTGATTAAGGTTTCCGTTATACCAGGAGGATAGCCGTTGAACAACATTTTTGTAGAGTAATAAATCCCACAACCAACTTAGGACACTGCCGGTCACTCATATATGGACATGGTTTTGTGTCAAAATATGCTTTTCAAAAGCACCATAATCCCTTTCCCTTCTTCTCATCTAAATTATTATCTATACAATTTTTTTTTAATTGATTCAAATTCAAAAAATTAGTTAAAAATAAATTACTATTTAGCATATTGTTAAATCTAATAAATAATACACAAAATTGAAAATACTAACTGAAACTTGGTACTCGGCTAAATGATTAATAAGTAGTTCAGCAATTCCTAAGTACACATATGCATCAAAACACAATAACTTTAATACTTGTATAAATCATTGTTTAATAATTCATAAAATTATAGTAATAAATCAATAGCAAAGTCTGTACTTAAAATATAAAATAATTTAATATTGAAAAATGTATACAAAACAAATTATCAACTAGTTGATAATTGTTATTAAAAAAAAAGATACTTTGTTGCTTTTTAAATACAAAATAAGGTAATAAATTTAATTAAATATGTGAAATACATATTATATTTATATATAAAAAAAATAAAAAAAATCAGTATCTGTAAGTTATCACATAAAAATTAAAAATCATGAATGTAGGTACATGACAATATTATATTAGTTAGCCCCTAGGTTATCGGTCTGCAGTAGCCATAGTCCTAAATAGGACAAATACTCAATTTTTGTTATACCTTGAAAAATGAAGGGAATATACTACAACTGAAATATGTATAAGTAAATAATTATAATAACTTATAAGGCAAAATACTGAACATGAGATCTTGTATAATATTATTGAGTAGATTATATATTTATTTAAAATAATGATAAAAAAAATAACTTATACCTATGCAGAGATTCGCACAGACTTTGACTAAGGTACGAATCTAATCTATTAGTATGTTATGTGATTATTATGTTTAAGAGAATAAATTATTAAAAGTAACATTTAACTTCACTCGACTTAATATATATAGTATGTATACATAAATCACTGACACTATTGTAACGTGGTCGGGGATGACCCGTTAAATATAAGATATTCAGGGAAGAATTTAGGTTCTTTTGAATATAATTAACCGTAGCTCTGGAGCATAAATGGTATATAGCAGGGGCGTACCCAAGGGGGGGGTTTTCGGGTCCGGACCCCCTCCATTGAGATATCTACATTTACACAATTGTTTAATAGTAAATCGTATAATAAGAGTAGGTTTACAGTGTATTTTAATATTTCCCATTATCTTCAGCATACAAAGTGTATAACTTTATGAATACACCAAAAAGACAATGTGTACTACAAAATGAAGTAAAAAGTAAAATTCCTGATTCTAAATCTCCAGAAGAATACTTCAAAATATCAATATTTATACCATTTTTGGATTACTTTTTAGATCAAATAAATAGTCGTTTTATTGAACACAAATTGGTTTTAAAAGGTTTTAAAATGTTATTTAAAAATTAATTGGACAATAATAATAACGACATTTTACAATTGATAGATTTTTATAAAGATTCGGATAATTTAAGTGAACCTGATATTGTAATAGCAGAAATTAAGATTTGGAAAAATGTCTTAAAAAGAACTGAAGAAGATCAAAAGCCAAAAACTGTAATACAATTTCTACAATTTTGTGATGAAGACTTGTTCCCAAATATATACAAGTTGATAAAAATATTATGTATATTACCAGTCACGACATGTACAATCTGAGAGAAGTTTCTCTTCATTAAGAAATCTTAAAACATATCTCAGAAATACTGTATCGGAAAACAGACTAAATGGACTTGCAATGCTTAATATTCATCGAAATGAAATCTTAACACCAGATGATATAATTGAGGAACTTGTAAAAAAAAACAGGGGATTAAAATTTTAAAATAATTATAAGTTAAGTAATGTAATTTTTATAACATTTTATTACCAAATAAAAATTGATTTAAAATTAGAGTACCTACCTATTGTTATAAACCTTTCTGTATATGTGCTGTGAGTGTGTGTATAACTATTGACTATTGTAACTATATTATAGTTATTAACAGTAATATGTTGGTAATGAATTAAACTATAATTATAATTAGAGAACAGATAAAATAAAAATGTTGGACCCTGCCCATAAAAAAATCCTGGGTACGCCTCTGGTATATAGGATCTTAATATTTCAAATAAATGCGTATTGGTAGAAATAATTATTAATATATAAAGGTTTATTAAGACTTACTGACATACTTAACAATCTTAGGGTTGTTTCGTAGTTACACGGAGTTCTAGTTAGCGTGATGGTAATCGCGGAGAACTGACGTTCTCTTACATATCGATAGTCGACCATAGACCTTACAATGACCTTACTGTGAGTGGGGGGGACTTAATGTATAGTCAGCTTATATTATGTTTCTATAATAGTAATACTAAAAATAGTAGTAAAAGTAGTATATGTTACAATTGTTACACTATAGGTACTTGCATCCATAAAACTAATATTTTCTCATCAAAATCTATCGCTTTAGGGCAATGACTAAGTAATTGAAAAAAAAAAAAATTAACCAAATGAACTGTTTGCAATGCTTGTGTTAAAATAAACATTTTGATTAGATTGACCACACAGTGTTTGAAAGGTTGGGATCCACGATTCTAGTGGAATAAAGTGAATATGTAAATAATGCTATCATATTAAAAACTCAATGATCAACCGAAATAATTGCAAAATAAATATGAAATAAGAATTACAGTTAAAATATTCTTGTTCTTGACTCTTGTGTGTATAACAAACAATAAATTACGTATTGGGATAAGTTCCATGATGGAAACAGCGTATTTGCTGACTTTCCGGAGGGAGGAAGACTGTAGCCCCCCAAACCACTACCCGCCAAGGAACCACCACTGAGATGTTTTAACATTTAAAATCATAGTTAACTTTCATGAAAATGATGCCAGCCGCCGGGTATGTGTAATATAATAATGCATAACATATTATAACACGAAAGCTAGATGGGGTACGTACCTGTTCCACGTCTTCCCCCTGTGCTCATTGGACTTTCACGTTCCCCTTGTTGTCTCTTCGAAATCACGTCGCAGCAATTGGTCGAAAAATGAATTTGCCAGGCCCGTCGAAATAACACCGCGAAAAGCTTAACTACCTTGTGTACAACGATTGAAAGTCATGCGTTTTCGTCCGTCGATCACAGCCGCCACAATCATTATCGTCCGGTGAAATAGCTGGTACCGTCGTATAGCTCCGAGACCGTCGCGGAACGTGTAAACAGTCTCTTCGCGAAAGTTTGCCAACGTCGAGACGCGATGGACGTGCGATACATAGACTTGTAATGTTGACCGTACATGAAGAAAATGATAGAACGGAAAGAACGTGTCGGTCGACGACTGTTCCGAGTGACGCGCGAACGAATAGTCATACACTCTTACCGTTGAGAGGTAAGGTAATTTTTTTTTTCCGAAAACCATCTCCGTAAAACCCGTGATAAAAATGGTAAACAAGTGTCAAGTGGTACGCAATGGCGTGCAATCGTCCCGAACGTCTGCTTATCACCCGCCCGCGTTCGACTGCCGCCGGGCGCACATTTTCTGTGTCACGACGGCGCACTTCGTTCGACGGTACGTGAAAATTAGTCACCCTCTGGTCTCTAATTCTCTGTACACCTTCACCTTCGCCCCGGATCATAAGTTTAGTTGGATCCTTGATAAGGTTGATCGAACGTTCCGTCCGAGTTCGTCCCACGAGTCGTATCACAATTCGTACGCCGCGTACGAATACTGTTGCAACACTGATAAGTGAATATGTGATGATAACGTAGCCGCCGGAACGCCAAGGTTGATAGACAATATTATTATTAATTATTATCCATAAACCTTGGCCGAAACGGACAGGCGTCCCGGTCTAAGGGCTCTTTCACACAGTCCGTTTCTTTAACGGCAACGGAAACGGAACGGATAAAAATAGAAAACGGAGTAGATAAGAAACATAGTTATTTATACTATCCGTTTTAACCAACGGACAAATAACCCACCGGCCCGTTATCGGATGAATCAACGGATTGCCTCGATATTTTTCCGTCGTCGGAACGTTTTTCAAACGGACCGTTTATCGAGACTATATTAAAAGATATACCTAACCTTTCACACTTTCCGATCTCATATCCGATTACTTGACATTCGGAAAAAATTAAAGAATTTTTTTGGGTCACACCTTAATTCATTATATAAAGTTTTGTAAACACCCAAATTTTCGAGATTTTGTAATATTGAATGAACCCAATGCTTTCTTCTGTTAGGTCTTATTACTAGTTTGTGTCTTCGGTAAAGTAAGTATAAAATTAATAACTTTTTTGATTGCTGTTTTAACAACATGATTACAAAAACTTCACAATATTTGCACACAACGTACCGATTGGAACTGGATAATATCGAGTAGTAAATTATAATAAAAGTCAATGTTGCCGTTAGTTAAACGGAATGTGTGAAAATATTGTCCGTTTTCTATTTTTATCCGATCCGTTTCCGTTGCCGTTAAAGAAACGGACTGTGTGAAAGAGGCCTAACACCACGTAAACCTAATATACCGGTGTTACGGTTATTATTTATATTTACGTTATTATTTTTAAGGCCAACATTATTCTGCTCGCGGCGTTTTTTTTTTCTACACCGAACATTTCACCGATATTACGATAAGCTACCCGGTTCCCGGTGCCGGGCGGCGCTGCGCACCCGCGGCCGAAACACGGCGCGGCGCAACTGGTTTGGGCTGCACCTGCTGGAACGACCCGCGAATAGCCCACGACGAAAACGTTGTGATAACGCAGCACATTACGTGCAGTGTGCACCGCGACGTTCGTACTTCGTAGTTTCCTGCGCACGACACGTACCGTAGCACTGGCGCGCGTAACCGGTCCCGCCATTTGCTTTGTCCGTCTCGTGACTGTACGTAATCGCGACTCTCGTTTATTGTCCGACCCCGTCGGCAGTCCGTAAGCAAAGCGACGATTGACCGCCATCATCGTTGTTACGTTCATCGACCTCGAATCGCAGTTCCACTCGCCACCGAGCAACACACGTACGTGTCATCCGAACGTAAGTCATCCGCGATTTCTCGTGTTACGTATTATATTGTACTTATTATATTGCTGCTCTTATGGCGCATTGTAAAGGGTGCGTTTACACTGTAGTCCGAACGCGGGCGAATGCCATCGAATACATTCGTACGCGAATTCGTTGATTGTTCACTGGGTTCGGGCTTGGTCTCCAGCATTCGCATTGAACTCGCTTTGAATGAAACACTTAATCGGCTCCAGCGCCACATTGGTTTGTGCTTCCTTCAAGGCGACGTTCCCTTCTATATGACGCTTGTAAACTTTCCATCTTCCTCTTAACTTCATTTTCATTTTTCTTCATCTCCTACCTATTTCAGACCAATAATCAATTTTTCTTTTTCCCATCTTGTACTGACTATTGCTCGGATCACATAGAACTGGTCTGGCTTTATACATTTCAATGAGAAGTAGACATTCTTTTTCTGTACAATCCATTATTTATTTATTGATTTCAGATTATAATGTAAACGCACCTTAATGCCGCTCTGTGTACCCACGCTAGTGTTGCCATAAGACCTGCTACACCGGAACATATCGCCGGTGTGTGACTTCGGTCAAGTGTAAATGGAATACCATAGGTAGTTAATGTAAATAAAAAAAAAAATCCATAAATTATGTTATTAAGTCTTACACATTAATACAACGAATGAGCCCTCCTTACCATACCTACAGGCCTAGAAAAAGTCACTTCAATAATTATTCTCATAAATTTGATTGTTCTGTCAACTTCATCACGTAGAAAACTAATTTTCTGTGTATGACTACGACTTATTCAAAATTTTAATCATCTATACCAAGGGTCGGCAATTAATTTCTATGGCGGTCCAGATAATTTGAAAAAAAATGTTCGACGGCTATAAAATATTTAATATAATAATAATAATTTCACAATTTTATTATAAGTTATTTATTTATAAGTTTAATGAGAAAAATTACATTTTATGTCTTGAGCCAGTTTTTTGAAATTTTCTACTCATGGTGAAAAACTAATGTGCTGAGTGTTTTCAATGCGGAGAGCAGTTAATCTTGAACGATATTTATGTTTTAAAAACGTCATTTTGGAGAATGATTAAATTGAAAAATATTTTTGGCGGTCCAGTTATTTCCGCTCCAAGGGCTGCCTTTTGCCGACCCGTGATCTATACTTTAATTTATACATGCCACAGGGTGATTTTTTAGGCATGCTCATCCCATTTTAGTCCATTTTAATAATTCTTAAATTCCAATTTTTTTTTCTTTGTTCAAGCTACCATAAAAACTATGTTATCCACTAGTTTTTTTTATCTTCCATCTTTTCACTGCCGTATTTTAGGATGGGAATTTTTTTGTGAAATTTCATCAAATATTCAAATGAGTAGTTTTTGAATTATTCTAATTTATGTAAATACATAGTATTAAAATACCTAATATTATGATATAATTTGTTATTAAATGTTATCACTAATTGCTACTTATTCGAGGTAATGCAAATTTTAAATTTTGTACTTATCATACGCAATTTTAAATTTGAAGAACTGAAAGTAATGGTCCAAATTTTGACTATGTTACACCTAAAATTCCAGAAAAATTAGCTGAATAATATTTTGTGTAAAAAATATGGTGTTCCATTTTAAAAACAAAAGTTTGGACCATCACAGGACATACTGAAGGTGGCATGAAAAAAAAATTTAAGCATCTAATGGCCAAAAAAATAGATTAGCATGGCTAAAAAAATCACCCTGTATAATACATTAATGTTTCAATTAAACATGTTATATTATTATAACTATAATTATATTATAATAACAAGTATGTTTACACCTTAAAACAAGCACAATGTTTTCATTTTAATGGCCTCCTACATTCCAAAAAGTGATTGATTCTGAAAGAAACTTTAATTCTCTGAATGATGGAGTGGAAATCTCTAAAAAAAATTGAAACAAAATATAAATGTTAACAATGTAAGAAAATAATTGATCTTAATGTATATCTACTCATACTCATGAATCGATTGAGAACTAAATTGATATTTATAACATTCACATTTATTATGAAATATTAAATTCATTATTTTTGTGCTTCGATAATTATAATAGCAATAACATAAATAAATTATAATTACTATGTATAAAATAATAAAATTATAAAATATTAATTTATTTTTCCCAATAGTACCAAAATCATTTACAACAATCAGATAATTTTTTTTTTTTCATATTTTCAAATAAGTTGTAGTTTATTATAATTAAAGTTTTACTGCCTTATGATTATAACTTCCTAATAAAGCTTATTATTGTACTCTTTGCCATTTATATTCTCTTGTATAGATATTAATATTAATTTCATGTTTTTAATTGGCAAAGAATTTATTTATTACCAGGTCCTGGGTAAAAATGTAAATTGCACTTGTTTAATTTTGTTTTTCAAATTTGATTGTACATTTTTATGTTTAATTCATTAATTAGTTTACATATTAAAAAATTGGTATCTATATTATTTACATAAACTATTAATTAATTTTTTAATTTTTATCATAGGTTCAAAATGATGTATGTACCTGAATTAGAATCCATTTATGGAAAGTCTATACTATGGATAGTCGTCCTGATCGCCTACTGTGTTTTTATAAAAAAAGTTCTATGTTCTGAGAAGAATATAGGTATGCATTGTTATAATGTTATACCTCTAGTACAATAACTTAAATGTTTAATTTTTATTTGTCATTACTTATCACCAGGGCTCAAAAGTTCATGCACTAAAAAATGTATAAATTAGCATGAGTTCATGCACTAAAAGTTCAAAAATATGCATTTATATGCCCTAAAATTATGCGCTCAAAATATGCATTATGTAAAAAAATCAAGAGCAAATTTTAAGATACATAATTAGAATATATCCATTAATTTCAAAAAATATTTTATTCCTTTTAATTTTTGTACATTTTAACACTCAAAATTGATAAAATTAAAAATAAAATTAATACTTGTGAAGTTCAAAGCTTTTTAAGTTCCGTGGTACAGCGTAAAACGCAAACGCATAAAATATATTATATATAAGTAGTCGTACGAGAATAAAAATAAATTAAAACAAATACTATCATTTTGTTAGCGGGAAAATAAATAAACAAAACATTTTTCAAATATTTGAATTGCTAAAAGAATGTTTTTATGAAATAATATGTACTAATAACTCTAAAAAATTGACTATATACCAAATATGCCCGTACACTCAAAACATGTACTATTATACTTTATATAATTATTACTATTGTTGTGAAATGGATTTGTATCTCAATAAGAATATTTTCCTGTGTAACAAAAAAAACATGCAGATGCATGAACTGACGAGCCCTGCTAATCACTTGACCTTACATAAACACTAATAAGACCGTTTATTTACAGACAAAAATGAACTTCAAAGCGTTGAGACAAGAATATAATTACAAAATAAACAACCAACCCTGTTTTACAAGACAAACATCTCATGGTTCCAGAATGTTAGTTCCATAGTTATGACATCAGTTGTTAAAATGTATCAGATAACTTTATTTTATTGCATCTTTCAATGTTGTTATAAATGGCTTCTACCGTAAGCAAATGATGTAGATTTTAAGAAGTGGCGATCGCGATGACACATATAATGAACTAATATTATGCTCTTCTAATAAAGATACCTGTGTATTCTATTACCCATTCATGAAGGCGACTTCTAATAAAATTAATTTGCAGGTAAATCCACCAGTAAGCATCCAGAGTTAAAAAAAAGTTCACAATAAAAATATTATTAACCTGTCTATGCTTCACAAATAAAATATTTTTCATATTTCTTAATTAATCGATTAAGAGAAAACAGAACAAAACCGTTAAGTTATAAAATAAAAATGTTCTAATAATATCAAATATGCGTATAATTTACAAAAACTAAATAAAAAGCTAATAAACTGACACTAAAGTACCAAAAAAGCATTTATTTACAAATATCATAAGAAAATGCAAAAAAAGCAAAATCAAAATTGTAAATTTGAACTCTGTGATGTATGAATCGAATTTTGTTTTTGATTAGCTATGTCCTGGAGTACTAAGAAAGGAAATGCAAATGCTACAAAATCCTAGCCCTAGTAATTAGTAACTATAAAATTACTATCATATACTAATTGCTAACTGATAAAGCCCGAATAAGTTGATTTTCACTATTTCAAATGAAACAAAAAACAAAATAAAATTGATATATTTTTTTAGACCTGTCCCCTTCAAACGTTTAACTTTACACAATAATAAATTAGTATATATGTAATATGTATACATTATTTATACATTTTTTTTTTTTTTTAAATAAATTATGTTTTCCAATGAATTACAATGTGAATCTCTTGACAGTCCTCTGGTAAAATATCTGCTGGATTACCAAGATTCTACTGTATTATAATATAAAGTATTTTTTACATCATGTTATTGAAGATTGTAATAGTGCACCTGGAGCAGTGAAAGGATTAATAATGTACTCGTATTATGAAACAAAAAATGTTATATGTACTTAATGAATAATTTCCCAATTATTATAATTTTAAATTAATTTTCATCTCGAATGTTACTCGTATGAACTATTTAAAATGTACAATTATTTAAATGTATCAAAGTAAACAATGAACAATAATATTATTGTGAATAAACTAAAATCAATGTCTAACATTTTAATATATTTGTATTGTTTAATGAAACGGGTAGATGTTTATTGAATAAAAAAATATTATATAAAATTTGTATGGTTATTAGTTTCATAATTTTATTTTTATAGTTCAATATCCTGTGTTTTCAGTCTATGCAAAAGGCTTTATGAAGAATTTTTTTATATTTGTGCTAGGAAAATATTAGAATTTCTCAATAACCAAATACAGATTTGAGTTATTAATTAATTTTTGTAGATACAATACTGTTAAAGTATATTTTCCACTGGTCATTAATGGTATTAGGTTCTAGTAGACATAGTGTTTTATATCGTACAATTGATTTGATTTAAAAAGATATATATATATATATATATTTTCATTGCAATAGTAATAATTTAGTTTAATACCTTTGATATAGCTATAGAACAGGACCACTCATATCTCTGAGTAGGTTATCTTCATCGTTTGATAGTTATGTTATGGGAATTAATGCATTATTGTAACTTCATTACTATTGATTTAACACATTATGTAAATTTATTACAACTTCTTACTTTTTTCTTTTTTGTCACTATTTTTTATTATGTAAATGCTCTTAGGTACATAAATAATCTTCAAGAACATTTGACTAAATTATTTATTTTTTTAATTTCCTCTCTATTGCTAATGTTCTCCAATATCTAATTTATTCTACAAGGCTAAATCCACAACTTAGGGCCATATATAGGGAGTAATCGACCCACATAATTCGGTTATCAGTCTCATCTATGTGCTCTTTATTTCCTGAGAAAATAGGACAACGAGTTAACTTGTTCACCCATGTATATAACATGAGTCATAGATAGGTATATGCATTTATTGTATTATTAAATACAATTTATTGTATTGATAACTTGTGTTCATAATTTAAAAAAATTAAATTTTAGTACTTTTTTACAGCCTAATGCGTTCAATTATTTGCGTAAAAGTGGTTAAATTATATTTAGTAATTTATACTTAAACAATCTTATTGGGAAAGGTTTGTATTTGAATTCAAGACGTCTGAAACAGAAAAATAACGAGAAAAAACTAATATTACGAAAGAAAGCTTTCTCAAGTAAAGATATAAGATACATATAAAGATACTATAAAGATATAATATCAATTATGTTGAAATGCTAAAAATCAGTCATTTTCGTGGTGTCTTTTCGCGAAAAAACTTGCAGCTAAAACGTATACAATTGAATGTGCAATAATTAATTTGGAGTCGTCTTCAGGCGGAGGTACTCATTGGGGAAGTTATCGATATTTAAAGGTAAAGTTATATATATTTGGTGATCTTATACTTCCGGTTGAACTTCAAAAATATTTCAAAGGTTTTAATATCTTGTATAATATACTCAAATTATCAAAACTATAACAGATATTTTTATTTTATTTTATTTATTTATTTTTATTTTTATTTATTTGAATTTAAACTTCTCTTGGGCAAATACTACAGAGTAAATACGTTATTACACTACTAATGATAAATAAAAATAAAAATACAATACATAATATAACTTAATAATTTGTACAGATAAAATTACAGTTTATATGTAATATAGAAAAAATTGAATCAAAAAATCAATATTTTTAATATTATTTACAGTACGACAAGCACGATCAAGATGGGCTGCGTGCCTGCGTACTTTTATAAAAGATATATATGGACATTTATGTGTTAAGTTTTTACAATGGATGAGTCAATTACATTTTATGAGACATTTACATTTACCAAGAGAGTACTAACTATACTCTTTCTACTGTAATATGATACTAAATATTAGCTTAAATATAGCTCACATAATGTGAACAATTTGCACATTAATAATATCGATGAGAAATAGATACACAAATAAAATAAATATGTATTTTAGAAAAAAATAAGGTATATTAGGTTAAATTTGGATTTCATTTAAACCGTATACTATAATAAATAGTCTACTAAGAATTATATATTTAATATTTGTTTGTTCTAATAATCGTTTAATATATTTATAAACTATGTAATTTTAAATTTGTGCAATATTCTCTATAAAACATCTAGGCCAATACACCATATACTGGTTACCAATAGAAAAATCTTCCTCTACACACTATACTTAGCACACCGTTTTATATTTCAAATATTTCCGTATGAAAATTCCTCTAGCTAAATATCGTCTACAGTTGTGATAAAACTCTTGTTCAAACCAGTATCGATAATTTATACTCAAGAGTCTAAGAGAATAATTATAAATAGTGTATAAAAGGTTCGTAACCACGATTATCGAATTCTTCTTAATCAGATGTATATCAATAATATGAACATCAACTGATTCATTTATTTGACCATCATGTATTGATAGCCTTATGCGAAATAAATGTCTGTAAATGTTCTTCATTGTATTAAGTTCGGAATCAATTATAATTTAATGATAATATTCCACAATCCTACCAGAATTCCCTTCATTTCGACGAAATGATGACAAAGTATGCTAGCACATTGACGGTATTCAAAATCATCGTCTAAAATAGTGGGTATAGAAATATTCCGATTTGAAGACATACTGTTCTAAAAAAATTATTATGATCATAAATTAGTACACTGTATAAACTATATGTAACATAATCGATTATGTTTACGCATATTGCAAAACTATAAAGAGTACAAAACAGGTAGCCATCGACAGAAATGAAAACAATAAGAATTTTAAATCAAAAAATATGTAAAATGCTAAACTAATTTATTTTAAATAAATATATGAGCAGCTAAAATGCAATTCAAAAAGAAGCCAAACCTCGTAAATCTGACGCGACTATTCCATCTCGAAAAAATAAAAACTGTTAAAAACACGTCCCATAATACTACTACTTACGCTAATATACTCTAATATACGTAGACTATGACGAGCTTCTCGGAATTATGATCTTGGAAAAAATTAAGAGACCGGTGTGTTACGTATAGAGATTACAATCCCGGGATCCCGACTAATTTTTGGTCCCGAAAATACCGGGACCAATATAAATAATCTCGGGATTCCCGGGACTATGTAATACCGACTCGATAATTTTTTTTTATTAGCTTTTATTTACTATACTCGATAGCTTAATCGCTACGGGTCTACACTCTACATAATGCCGATCAACTTGTTTGTAAAATAAGATTATATTTTATCATTTATATCATTATTATTATATTATGAGATTATATTTACGGCTGATACGTATACGTACGAACAAATTAGTATAGGTACGCTGTTCGCTGTTACATACAATACGTAACGCTAGGGTCACGAGTCTTTTTTCAATATTTTACTGTGTTGGTATTTTTATAATAAAATGTCGCGTGATAGTGTTTTTATTAAACAAAAAAAAATCTTTAAGATCTAAAATCCTATCGAACCGGATTTTACCTTGTGCGTAAAAGTTAAAACTAGTAATAGTTTCGTAATTCGGAAAAAAATAAGTGACTGCTGAAATTTGTCGAAAAGCAAATGTAGAGTCGTATGTGTACATCAAAAGTTTGGATGATGGGTAGCGGTGTAGTATGGTATCTACGCACTGAATACTAGTGTCGTATGCTATCTACAAATACTATTTATCGGGTAGCGGTGTAGTATGCTATCTACAAAATATATTAATCTACACTCTACAAAGTACAAAGTTAGATCCCACGGGTTTTAACGATTAGTTGTGTCTGTGAATTATTCGCGTGTGTTTGTCATTTGTGTTGCGTTCAAAATGACTTCAATTGGTGATTAATATAGACATATTATTTATACTGATGATACTTGTGCGAATTTTTTAAAACAAAAAGGTGTCTTACCTAAACAAGAATTTTGTGAAAAAATCAATAATGTCAGCAATGAAGTGTGTGGTGGCGTTCTCAAGGAATGTTATAAAAATAGCCGCAAACGAGATTCCGATGGGCAATTTGTGAAAACAAAATACTTACGTTGCCAAACACGTGGTTGTCAAACCTATCAGTCCATTCGTAAAAAAAATCCGTTTTTTACCTATGTCGATATTAATGGAAAATGTAATAGCGGATTAAGTTTATGCCAGATAGTAGAGCTCGTATAGTATTGGGCACATGGTGTGCAAGTAATTCAAACTATGAAATGGACAGGCAGAAGTCAACACACCGTGTCGGATTGGTACAATCTTTGCCGTGATATTTGTGTTGACCAATTTGAAAAACGTACGAAAATGGGTGGTGTAGGATTCGTAGTGCAAATAGACGAATCTTTATTTCAAGGCAAGCGGAAGTATAACCGTGGTCGTCCACCTAGAGAAGAATCAGAATCTAGCAGTACTGATACTGATACTGAAATAACTAATCGAAATTACGGTGTACGCGTACAGGGGCCGTGGGTGTTTGGAATGTGTTGTAGACGTGATAATATAGTAGAACGTCGATTGTATATCGTTCAAAAAAGAGACCGCGCCACTTTGCTTCCAATTATTAAAAGAGAAATTGAGCCAGGGACAATCATTTTTTCAGATGAATGGAAAGCTTACAGCTGTTTAAACGATCATGGCTATATCCACAATACCGTAAATCATAAAAATAATTTCATTGATCCACAAACAGGAGCTGAAACTCAAACTATGGAATGTTATTGGCGACATATAAAGGTGAAATATGGTATAAAATCGCATGGTGCCACTAATTTGCTGGAAAGGCAGCTTAAAGAAGAATGGTGGTGCTCCATAAACACAGCAAATACGTTTGAAACATTTTTTATTGATATGAAAAATACTTTTCAACTTTAATTAAGAACATTCATTAACAATCTTCATTTATTTATGAAGTGCTCTGGTTTAAAACGAAGTAAGATTTTTTATATAATAATACGACATAATTTATACGTAAATAGCAATGTGAAGATAACATTTAGTGCGTAGATAGCATACGACACTAATTTATACGTAAATAGCAATGTGTAGATAACATTCAGTGCGTAGATAGCATACTACACCGTTACCAGATGATGTCCTCCTCTATGGTATAGAAGATTTCGTAAGGTAAGAGAGTTAATTTTCCTATTCCTTTCATATTATGCACGCTAAGCTCTCATGGTTCCCGTAATTTATGGTCTTAGGCACGCGTATCAAAGGTTAGAGTAATAATAGGCAGAGTAAATTGGTCGTAGGTTGGAAATTTGTGTTTAGATATTCGTAAAAGATCGATAAGGTTGTAAATCATTACCGTGTCGTAATTATCGGTATGATTTAAATAATACGATCGAGTTTACGTAGATAAAATCCACATTTTAAATCGTCTCTTTTAAATTTGATTAGTAAAATAATTGCCTATGTCTTTCCCTTGCTAATAAATATGCCAGAGATAGCAGTAATGATAGCGAGACGAGGTCAATTAAAAGCGTCATTGACGCGATTTTGGAAATATATTCAAAACCAAAATCGAGATGCAACGCAAGTCGAAATCCGGAGAAACAAAATAGAAGAAACTTGGAATGAATTTCAACAAGTGCAATCCGCAATTGAAGATATCGGAGATACTTCCCGAAATGAGTGTGAACATTTTCCTTACCGTGAAGAATTTGAAGATTTGTATTTTCAATCTGTTGCAGAAGCCGAAAAAATGAAAAAATTATCTGAACAGAAAGATATACAAAATACAACATATGATGCTACAGAAATTAATCAAGCGAATACCGCACAACCAATCATTAAGTTAGCAGCGTTAAATATCCCGATATATTAAAATGTCGTCATTTCACGACATTTTTACGGCATTAATACATCATAATCGAACTTTAAGTGCCGTACAAAAGTTTTTTTATTTAAGATCGTCCTTGTCCGACGACGCCGCAAATTGTATTAAATGTTTAGAAACGACTGAAGCTAATTACGAGACCGCTTGGTCTAGTCTTGTTACGCGATATAACAACAAAAAAATTTTGGTACAGACTCACGTTAAAAATATTATTGATTTACAAGCGGTTATTGACGGTACATCAGTAAAGCTGCGTCAGTTTTCTGATGCACTTACTAGTAATATGAAGGCACTTGAGACACTTGAACAAAGGCCAAATGAATGGGGTCCTTTGTTGTTGCATTTGATATGCGCTAAGTTGGATAACGAATCACTCAAAGCCTGGGAAACAAATTCGCCTAAAGACCAAGTACCACATGTTAGTAAGTTAGTACATTTTTTAGAGGAGGATTTAGAATATTAGAATCAATTGAATCGTCTCAAATTGTCACTAAACAATTGGCGTGGACAAATGAAAAGAAAGGTAGCCAAGCAAAATTGAATTTTAATCAAAGGGCAACAACAACACGTTCAACTTAATTTACTGCGACGGCAGAAATAAAATGTTATGCGTGTAATAAATCGCACACGATTTATAAATGTCCATCATTTATATTTTATAGCATTATCGATAACAGACCGTATAAACAGAATAACTGAATTAAAGTTATGCAAATTATGTTTGCGTAAACATGATGGTAAAAAATGCTTCGCTCGATATTGTTTTAAATGTGCCAAACCTCACAATACGATGCTGCATTTAAATAAGGAGATGGAAAAAAAGGAGGTTAGTACTCAGGAAAGTAACGAGGAGATGACAACATCATTAACTGCGAATACTTCAAACAAGTCGGATCATGTACTGTTGGCAACTGCTGTTGTACAAGTGATAGGTCCAGATGGTCAAAGGTCATTGGCTAGAGCCTTACAAGATTCGGCATCTATGAATAATTTCGTGTCTGCCGAATTAGTGCAAAATTTACGGTTGAAAAGAGAAAAAACCAATCATATGGTTTGCGGAATCAGTAAATCTATGCAAAAGATTACGTCGGCAGTATGTTTAAAAATTAAGTCACTCTCAAATAATTTCCAATTAAATTCACGGATGTTAGTGGTACTCAAAATAACGGAAGATCTGCCGCTAAAGAAAATTATTGTAGACAATCTAAAACCTGATAAAATCGTGTTGGCTGACCCGTTGTACAATATACCACAGAAAATAGATATACTAATAGGCGCCGGTCATTTTTACGATATTTTGGAGACACAGAAATATAAAATGGATCACGGGGGACCAATCTATCAGGAAACAAAATTTGGATTTATCGTGTCGGGTTTAATACCAGATTTGAAAGATATTGCAAATAAATCTAGAGTATGTATTTCGTCTGATATAGAAATTAATGAAAATTCGTCATTGGAAAATTTAATGCAAAGGTTTTGGAAATTAGAAGAATGTGGTTTGTCAACTCCGTATACGATTGAAGAAAAGGCATGTCAAAAATATTTCGAAAATATTGTCAATAGATATGCAGAGGGTCGTTTTAACGTCCAGTTACCTTTCCGCAAAAATAGTACACAGTTAGGAAAATCGTACGAAATTGCTAAGCGAAGACTATTATCAAAGCAACGTCAAAATATACGTCCACTTAATACAAGGTTTTTTAGTTATTTATATGCGTTAAAACACGGTGCATATAAGACGTCAAAAAACGCATATAAAAGAGGATCAACATCAACACATATTCAGACGAATCCTAGGCACGGAACAACAAGCAACTCCACGTCACTTTTTATTATCACTTTGATTTATTTTAAATAAAATATTTTATTAAAGTTTAAAGTATTGCATTAAAACATCATCAATGACTGCTCGAAAGTGTAGATATCGACCCTAGATATACGTATACGATCTAGATTCTAGGACAAGATGGCGTCGCGGTCGCTATTTCGCCGTCGCCACTTCGCCGTAAAACCATTTCGCCGTCGCCGTTTCGGCCACGTCGCCGTTAAAAAAAAATTAACTCATAACAAAGCATAAACTTGTAAATATTTTATAATAGTAATTAATTGTATTGATGTATTTTAATCATTATAAGTACTTACATATAATATTGCTTGTGAAAGTCCAGTCGTACATTCGTTCAATACTATTGATGTAGATTCTAGCGTTTGTTGGGATCGAATTTTAATTTTAGTCACAGCAACTTCTGCTTCAACTGCCGCGGCATCTGAGTCATGAGAGTGCTCATTGATTCGTTTTAACACGGTCAAATCGTCTACATTTGTGTGAATTAGAGATTTAAAGATGTTTCTTTTCCTACATTGCCAAAAACGTTTTTTTCCCATCTGCACTAAACGCTTCGAATATAAACATAAAACCATTATCCACAAAAACGTTACGCCGACGAATAGTTTCTACGCCTGACATTTTGGTACTGACGAGCAAATAACACACTACAGACTACACTGTCCACTAAGAAATATCTGATGGCTATTATTTTATTACTATCTTAATTCTACCTATTTTCGTTTATCGCTAAACGCGATTATAAGCTATGATAAACCTCATACACACAAACTCTGCAGCACATCTAAACCTTCAGATATCGGAATATAATAAACTATTTAGACGTCGATAAAAGATTATTAGGTATTTTTTATTATTATTGAATATTAGAAAATGTGTATAATAAATAATAATAAGTAAAATGCTCAAAATTTTGTTTAACGGCGAAGTGGCCTCACGTCGAAACGGCGACGGCGAAGTGGCGACGGCAAAATGGCGACGGCGATTTGTCCGTGTTCGCTAGATATAACCCTCGCAACGGACATATTTTAATAGATTTGGTGCCAAAAACCGAATATTTAATTAATTTTTTAATACGTCATTTGGGGGGGGGAGGCAGTGGCGTAATTAAGAGGGAACATGAGGGATGGATCCCCCTTGAGCTTTTTTTTATATAAGATAATAGGTATAATACTTTGGTAAATATAAGGATAATACTATAGAAGTTATGTTAAAGTAAATTATTGTTTAAAAACTGTTTTATTTGAAATTACATTTATGCTAATTATTTTCAAATGATTTAGATGGCTGCAGATTTTATAGGACTTTGATTAAAATTGAAACGGATTACTTCAAAACAATTCCATTGGCCTAATTCAAATATTCAGGAATGTCATACTGAACATTACTATTGGGACATAGAATTTTTTCCATACATTGATTTTTATATAACACAACAAGTGAACGATTTAAACGAACGTAGGAGGATAATTTTTCTAATTTCGCAATGCAGCCGTGGTAGACTGGCAATGGATTCAATAACTGGCATGCAATCGCATATTTTATTTATTTATTTATTATTATATAATGGGCACAAGGCCCAATAGTGCACAAATACATTTAACAGGTAATAATTCAATTTAACAACAGAAAGTAAATTGCAGGGCTTCAGTAGTATTGATAATATAATTGTGTTGACGTCAATGCGTCATACATTTATAAATATTTTATTACCAATCTAATATATAAATGTGAAAATGAAAACCTTTGAGTGATATGTTCTCGGAAACTACTGAACCGATCGTTATGATTTTTTTTTTAAATTGAAGAGCTCATTGCGGAGAAGGTTTATGGCATTTGATCAATAACTTAAAACACAAAGGAGTTATCAATTATCATAAATAATGACCTGTTACGTAGACTTAGTGGGTGAGGTTCGCGTTACGGCAACGGACGGCGGCTAGACGTGACCTCCCAAACTTCCCCTTCCATATCATTGTTGCGCGACGTGATAGTTCATATCGTTATTTGTTGCTAATTGAAAACTTAGATCATATATATATGGATGGACTAGGTAAGCAATAGGAAATACAAGAAGTATACCACAACATAATGGTTACTTTTCAAATTTATATTTCAATCACGAGCTTATATGGCATGTAAATTTGAATAAAATCTTACTTTCTCCGAAACCGAAACTATTAATGTTATATTTATTCACCATTACACCATACTGAAAATACCAATCAGTGGCGTAGCGTGTGCGTATGCTGTGTATGCACAGCATACACTTCACAAATTGAAAAAATAATTTTTTTTTATATTAATAATGTAATATTTTTATAAAAAATGTTTGATTCTATTAATTTAATATTTTGTATATTTTCTTCTAAGTTCATTAGGATTGATTAATCCGCAACATTACGGCCTCGTCGCGGTCGCGCTATTGTCCGCTATATTTATATCTAATGGCTAGTACCTATCATGTAACATGTTCATTATGTACGCAGTATGCACGTTGTCGATTGCATACGGGTACAGACATTCAGCGACAGCTATTTATATTTCTTATCGATAATATCAATCACAAAACATACAATGCTCGCGGTCGTGTTTTCGTCACTCGTGTATGCAGGTTCAGTATTGCATACGCTATCGCATAGAGCCGTCTATCGTATATTTTGCCGGCTATAATGCTATATTAAACAATTATTATTTTAAAGTTGTAAAGTGCGTATTATTAATTGTATATTATAAGTGTGACGTATCGTTTTTAAATTAAAACTATTTAAACTAAATAAACAATAATGAATATTTTGAAATAATTGACGTTATAATTAATAAGACAAAAGAACGGTTTTCAAATCTTAATCAATTACATTTTTTCGCATTATTAGACTTTAAAAAATTTAGTCTATATGCTAATGATTTTCCTATAAACTTATTCAATTCGTTGAAACAATTATACGGTAAATATTTTGATTTACCCAAATTGAGAAGTGAACTTTCGGTTGTCTACTCGACCGAAGAATTTCAAAAACCTAATGTTCACGATATTTTAATTTATTTAAAAACCACAAATTTAGACGAAAACTTACCACAAGCAACAAAATTGATTTCATTGATACTAACTATTCCAGCTACTCGTGCATCAGCAGAACGTTCATTCTCAGCCCTTAAAAGGATTAAGAATTCATCAAGAAATTCCCAAGAACAAAATCGTCTTTCATCATTATCTATGTTGTCAATTGAAAAAAAATTATTGGTAGAGTTGAAAAAAAAATCTACGTTTCATGATGAAGTAATAAAAGCTTTCCTTACTAAAAATAGAAGAATTGATTTAATATATAAGTCATTTTGTAGTTAACAAGTTTATTATTTTTAAAAAGTTATTTATTTTTTTTGTTTATTAAATATAATATTGTGATATGTACTAAGGTAATATATATTCAAAATTACGTAAAACTTTGTATGTTTCAAGTTATATTTTAAGGTAAGTATAGGGGGGTGTGGGGGGCATAGCCCCCCGTGATTTTATTAACTTACAACTTCAATGCATACACTAAGCTGAAACGCACGCTACGCCACTGATACCAATATATTTCTATTTGATAAAAACTACTCAATAATCTTCTTTAAAACTAATAGAATATAAAACATACGTTATATAAAATAAAAATATGTATAATAATAATTCATATTTCAAATGTATTCTTTATAATCACACTATTATATTGTTTACTTTTTACATAACAACAGTTACATTTAATTGTTCAATGTAACAATAATTTAACTAGCAAATAATCTATAACATATACAGAGTAACCCGCCGAGATAAATAACCTAGCACAGACCGATATCTCCCGCCTTAATATACATATATTACCGAATTCTGTTTTTTTTATGAGCACCCCCGGGCAAAGGCAACTTTATTGACAATAGTTTGGTAAATATAAGAGTATTATTAAAAAAGTTATAAAATTAACTTTTTATTTTCTAATTAATGGATGGGTCTGAAATTTGGCATACAGATAGCTATTATGACGTAGGCGTCTGCTGAGAAAGTAGTTTTCGAATTGAGCTTTGGGATGGACGTTTAAATTTTTGAATATCTAGAAAATATTTTATTTTGTTTAATATGTTGATTTTATTAATTACCAATTGAGGTATAAGGTAGGTATATATTAATATAGTATAGTTAAATTAAAATTGATATCATTAGTTTACATACGACGATTGTGCGTTGTTTTCAACCTAAATTTTTCTTATGACGAAATAGAAATTGATCTTATCTAAAATAGTAACATATCTCCCGGGCGAGGCCGGATAATTCAGCTAGTATATTATAAATATATGAATGTGTATTTTATTAAAAAAGTAATTATACATATATCTATATAATATATATATACATAATGACAGTATACATAAAAGTTTAAAAATATATATTAATGCATAAAAGTATTAAAGGTTATATTAAAGGTATTAAAGGTATATTAAAGGTTTATTATACTTGCATCCGTCAGATATTGGCTAGAGAGAAGGGGGGGGTCGAGTCAATATATAAAACATAACAACAATAACAACAATATATTATAATGTCGTATATAACTGGCTAAAATTCAAACTGTTTAAAATGGTACCTATATAATATGAAACTACGGAGATAGAAATTTTCGAGATTTAAATTAAGTATTTGTAAGCCGATAGTCTGAAGATTTCTATTGACCCGCTTACGAGACTCCACATTTTTTGATTTTACATTTACATTATTCGAGTATACGATTCATTGTAAATGTTTTTTTTTTTTATTATGGTCGCGATTCTGCAACAACGTCCGGTCGTCCGGTGCCAGCCAATACGTAAATTTTAAAGCAATAAGCCTTATAACGAGTATGAGGTATATTATATGTCCAAGTGGTTGTTTCAGCCATCTCCGAACCCGTTGGAATTCCGAAGACTCATGTCTTGGACAGGTGCAACGTGAATACCAGTGACAACCAGGGGAAACGCATTGATGGGGAACTCAAGATGGCATATCCTCCCAAAGGAACCGGCTTATTCAAAGACCCTGTGGAAGTGTTGGGTAACGTATAAATAGAATTTGCGCAGTTTACTCTTATTCCTCATAAGTATGGAAACCAGATTTTTATGCGATGTTTGATCAATGAATTTTCCATATCTTTCATACTATTTATTATTTTGAAAGTATCTTGTCATTTAATTTCGAACCCGCAGAGATATTCCCAAGAAATATGCTGTTTTTGACCGTGAATGGGTAATATGATTATGTATTTTTTGTTCAAATTTCGAAAACTTCAGGTCCTTTGTTTCCTACGAAAAAATCGATAAACACCTGCGAGATACACATATCGCTGATAGCCGACACCACGTCCGACATGCGGTTCACGAGAAGAGGTGAAAAGACGTGTTCGGACGTGTGCATCCAGTACAAAACGAATATGATCACCGACGGACCCGTGGAAGTGACGCTGTTGCAGGGCTACTGCGATTACTCGAACACTGTGGAAATGGTCGAAAAGATCGATCTGGCTACAACGTGTACTTGCGTGTACAGGGTCACGTGCGACAGTAGATCGTCCTTACTCATGACGTATTTTTTTCAGGCCGACTGCAACGGGTTCATTAAAGTGTCCATGTCCGAGGCCAACAAATCGCAGCCCATCACGTGAACGTCGAGCCTAAAGCGGCAAAAATTATGCGAAAACGGCCGGGCTTGTATCTATAGGTATTACGATTGTCCTGCGGCGATTACGCGCACACGTGTAGGCACACACATTGCGAATTTGGCGCACGGTCGGAATACAAACCGTTTCTCCTTCGGATATTTCATTTGATATCCACAATTTTTTCCGCACACAATACTAACGTTGAGATGACAATAAACAATTTATAATTTTCTTTCAATCAAGCGCAAAATAATAACACGTATATTATGCTCAAAGACGTATTTAAGGTAGTCATAAGTTATATATTTGGCTAAACTTAGGACTAGGTGGTGCTGCTGATCAGTTATGTATAATGTGCATACTATTGATGTTATGTTGTTGTAAATAAAATGTACCTTTGTTAAAACTACTTACTGATTTAAATTTTTAATCTTATACCTACTGTTGCGATGTTTATTTATCGTGCGTACAGTTATTGCAAAACAAGATTGTGGAAATATCCTGGGTATATAGGTGTACAAGTGCGATACATACACGTGCATGATTAATGATCAGTCTAGGGCCCGGAATTTAATGCCCTAAAAATAATGGAAAACCACTTTAAAAATAGTAAAAAATGTCCTTAAAAACTTCTTATTATAATAATAATTTGAATACTGTTTTATTAGATACTTTATTTATAATTTACAAAAAAAAACTTAGCATTTAGTACAACATTTTGTATGCTTAAATTATGCATTTTTTCAAATTCCTATTTTTGAAAACTGCATTGGAAAGTGTACTACACGTTTCAATTTATAGATTTCGTATACCACTTAAGCCTTTCAGGTGTATCCTGTGGCAGTATCAACTTTTGTTAATCGAATGGAAACACTATTTATATTTTCTTTTATTACTCAAATACTCATTTAGTTAAACTTTTAGGAATTATTAACATGCTTAATACATATATTATATTTTATGATATTATGATGTGATATGATATATATGATATGATATTCAATTTTTGTATATGTTGAAGTTAGAACGACAAAATAATAATATCAATGTTTTTAATTATTGTATATGTTACAGCTAAAGTGTTGAATTCCGTTATTTTATGAAATAACTAGGTAGTTCATGAATTACCTACGAATGTTAGTTAAAGTATGAAATAATACATGAAAACTGTACTTTAACTAGTTATTTCATAGACTATCTAGTTATTCTATACAATTTCAGTTTGATATCCGTTAAAGTATAAAATACATTAAAATTTTAAATATACATTAAAATATTTTATTTTACTGAATTAATTATAATTATATTATTTATTTATTTGTACATGTAAGGCTATTATGACATTTAGAGTTACACAATATCTCATTTTTTCTACAAACACCATCGCTTTGTGTCACATTTTTTGGTACAAGTCACGAGAAGGTTCCTTTTTTATTTTCATATTTTTCACGTCTATCATCAAACTTGCATATTTTTCCTTTGTTAAAACTGCACTGTTTGGTTTTAATGAACGATTTTGAACACTTGTATTAAACTTTGCTTTCATTAAATCTAATTAATTTGAATTCTTCGTGAACAATATAATTAATATTTAAAATAATAATATAAAGACAGACGAACTAACAGCGAACACGTGTAAACGTAAAACTATTACTAAACTTTAAACCTGTATAGATAATACATGTACCAAATATTAACAACGAAAATCTTATAATAACACGATAAACGTACATTGCGGGTAGGTACCGACAAAAAGGACGTCAATCTTATCTGATTTAATATGTTATATTAAATTGTTGAAAATGTTGGAACTATATTTATTTATCATGATATTTTGTTATTTACAATTTGAGACATTAACGAAGTGATGCCAGGGAATGTATAAAATAACTAGTTAAAGTATAAATTATATACATTACCTACAAACTTTAGTTATTTTATAAATTACCTAGTTATTTCATAAACTAACTGATTCAACACTTTAACTGTAACATATACATTGCTTACGCAATTTAAAATTTAAATGATTCCGGAAGTACTAATCTCAATGTTGAATATTATCGAACATTTTAGAAAAATTAGCTGAATATTTGTGAGAAAATTTTGTTAAAATTGTTAGAAATTTGGAATACTTAGACTCTGATAGTAAGCGGTAGGTACTGAAAACATATCTAAATTATAATATAGTTCTATAATAGCATTATACTATTATAAATTATAATATGAACAATATACTAAGGATAGATATCACAATCTGTGGACTGTAACTGGAAACGAGCTCTACAACGGGTAGAATGGTAGATAGGGTTTTATAACTCTATAGGGCACGCGTATTATAAAAAATAAATAAATAGCTTATATTATAGTAATCGTTTATTATTTTATTGTATTATTATTGTCAGGTAGGTTTTATATTATTATCTGCAAAAGCATTCTAGAAACGTATTCTTTCAGGTAACATTTTTTTTGCAACGATTTGTCTCCTTAATCATCAGTAAACTCTTCATTGGAATTAAATAGAAACCATTTATTCGTTTCGTTTCCGTTCTATCCACAGTATGTCGGTATATGTATTCAAATCGCACTCACTGCCGATCATAATCTCTTTTTATTCAAGCCCAACGACAATCTCCAAACTGAACTATTGAAAGTGGAATCAGAACGAACTTAGGATTTCGGTATTTAGTAAAGATAGTAACACGACTTCATAATTTATAACATTATATTATATAAGTATAATATAAATGTAACATACAACTGGATATCATCAGGGACTGTACCCACAGTTTGGCGTACAGAATGAGAGTGAGAGTATATATAATAAGATGGCTCTATTTATAAGGTGTGTTTGACGTCATAAACTATTATGTACTTGGTTCATCCGTATAGAAATCGAAAGTTACTACATGACTTTATTACTAAGGTCTAAGGACAATATTTAAATACAATACGTACGTGTTACAATGATTAAATACTAATTATTAGTTGAATATTTTCAACATGAACATATTATATTTACGATTTACCTCAATAAAGATAAAATATTTTACTATATTGTAACAATATAAAAATATGATAATATGAATATATGTAAAAGTTTCATGTTCATATACCCATTATTATAATAAGATATGTCATATTGTTTTTACGTACGAACTTTTAGATTCTAAATGAAATGAAGAATGTATTGATTTGATCATGATGCAAGTTTTTTTTTTGTATCTGTGTATACGTTCTCGACCAAAACGATTGCTCCGATGTTTACAAACCTGGCACTTTTCCGAAAGGAAATTTCCTGTAGTTGGTACTTTGAGGAAATCATTTTTTCAATTTTCAATAGTTTTTCAATTGAACTGAGAAAAACAGACAAAAAAAAGTCTCAACCGAGATCGAGAATCGAACCCTATACCGTCTAGTATTTTCGTAGTTACGCACCATTAACTTATTTATTTTTTATAGGTACAAGATATTTAGTTGTGCTATAAAAAATAATAGTAGTTACCCAAAACATATATATTTTTGATATATTTATCGAAATTAGGATTTAATAGAAATAACTTAATTTTATATTTTTTGTGTTTATCATCAACTTTTGTACATTGATTTCAAATTTAAAAGACCAATACAGCAGTATAATTCACCCATCTCCCTACTCACCCTAATATGGAGTCTCGCCCTTCTTTAATTTGAACTAGTATTATTTATACAGCGTATTTTAAAACAACTATTAAATTATAAAACAAAATGTAAATGTTCATATATTGAGAGAACTTTAATAAATGTATACATTTAACAAGCTTATATAAATTTTCTATTAAACATAAATTATAAAAACAGAAATTAATGTCAAATTTGAACAATATTGTATTAAAATATTAAATCTATAAAACTACATTCCAAAATAATAAATATCAAAAACCAAAAAATAATGTTATATCCTACTTTGTGCGATCTAATATTTTACGAACAGGATGATAAATTATTAATGAATATCCATAAATACATGCATTTTTCCACTTTTTTAAATTAACAAATAAATAATTAGTCTTAATAAAGATATTGTTGCTGTTTATTATTTCTATTGCGAAGTATAAGACAGGGATTTCACGGGCGTGGGAAAAACAGACGTTACGATACGTCCGTTGTTAAATATTATTCATTTAAATATTACAACAGGATACGCGTCGGTTAATTTTATTGTCCGTTTCGACATCGAATACAAATCCCATCATAAGGTGTTATAGTCTCTAAGAAACGTTTGGTTTAGTATAATATTAGCTCAAATATTATTTGCAAAAAAGACTACATAACAAATCCCATTAGACAATAAAATCGATGTACACTCTTTTGCCTTAAAAAGTAGTTAGGTGTATACCGTATACTACTTCATTTCAAAAAACCCGCGACGAAGTGATTAAAAAAAAAAAAAAAGGATTATGCTAATTTAAAGTAATTTGTATAAGTGTTATAAGAGCGATTTGCGGAGAAAAAATAGTGCAATGAAAGAGAGAAAAAACATAACGATGCCCGGTGAGTACTAACATGTCTGTTTCACATACGAAAAATGTTACTACAAAACAAGAATAATGTTTCCCACGTATAATCGCTATTAATATAAACTAGTCTTTCCGCCGAAGAAAAACCCGCAGAACTGTAGGTCATCTTTCTCCGGGAACAGTTGTGCGAGTTCTACAACTGACTCCTCCGCCGAGACCGGTCCGATCATTCGTCTGCGTACCGGCGAGTCGACGCACCGAGACACCGCGACCGTTTGGTCGCATGGCTCTTCAACGTCGAAATCGTCGTCATCACTCAGCAATGTCCGCGCGACCGGATCTGCCGGACGCGTTGCGATTTGTCGTGCACTGTCCGGTTCGTCGTCCGGGTAACACGCCATCGCCGCGCACGAATCGCTCGAGGCTCCGTCGTATTCCGGCTGTATACAATTCGCACGCACGTATAAAACAGAATATTTATTTATTTATCCATTCGTAAGTATACGGGCGATGCCCTTGGTAAGATATAATGTGTTGATATTAGATTTACAAGAATAATTAAGATTAATGAAAATATACAGGAATAGAACAAAGGTGTTAGTATCATAGATGAACTACACATAGTATTTTAGTATTTACAAAGAAAAAATTATTAAAACTAATGAAAATATACAGAATGACAGAACAAAGGTGCAATAATATGGTTATAGAATGTTTGAATATTATCGTTTATTACGATTATATTATCATTATACTATTCTATACTACATCGCCGAAATCCGTAACACATGTGACTACGCGTACGATTTTCACCATATATGTATTAAGTTTACAGTCCGATACTCCGATGCACGCAGTATACTCGAGTAAGTAGTATGCAATTATAGTGTGTAGCAAATGCTATCATTAGTGCAATAGCGTTCAACTGCGGTTCATTTATATAACAGGAGGATGCAAAGAGCCGCTATAGGTAAAGATTTTTTAATGCTGAACATATCCATAATTGTTACGTAGTTTGTACTGTGTTGAATAGTAGAATCGTAGAATAAATTGATCTTATTTGAACTAAGTGTACAATACGTTTCATTGTTGGAGGGAAAAAAAACGAAATTCCGACATTGCTTTTTAATGATACTTGTTACCGCCCGATAGGCGATAACGGAAATAAGAGCTTTGTCGCCGCGGTCGCATTGCGCTGTTTCTCGGTCACCGGCTATTCCGGTGCACCACAGGCCACCCAATTAAGCACACACACACACACACACACACACAGGCCTGGCTCAAGGGGTAGGCGGTACAGGCCCACGCCTAGGGCGGCATTTTTCAGAGGCGGCATTTAACATTTATGTATACTAGATAATTTTTAAAAAGATTCCTAGTACCTACTTATATTAAATCGTGTGTAGTGAAAAATAAAAATCAATAAAAAAATATAAAATTTGGTCAGTATGATACTATGATCGGACAAATATAAACGTGTTTACGCTTTTGGTCGACCGTCGACCGTAGCAAGTTGCGGTGTTCTCTTGACGGTTTTTAATCGATTCTGTGAATCAGTTTTGTCTGGCCCCGATATCGTGTTTTGTTGTTTTCAATTTTAAGTTTTAACTCTTTCACAAAACGCACTATTGACGAATATTATTGACTAAAAATAGGTACTAAATACTGACTAACGTTTACAAATAAGTTAATTTTATTTTCATTTGCCTGCCGACTTTCATCAGAATTCAGAAGAACATTGGCCATTATTCAATCGAGAAAGAATTATCCTATAATATGGACATGGAAGAAGTTGTATCATATTTCGCTAACGCAAAAGCAAGAAAATTCAAGTTCTAATCTAATCGATGTTAACATTTATATTATATTTTTACTAACTTTTATATTATAAAACAACTATTTTTAAATTGTTTTGTTTTATTTAAATTAGTAGGGATTTACTTGTCTATAAATATATCAATTTAACCAATTAACTTTATACAAATAAGTATAATGAACTCAGAATTAAATATATTTTAGTAATGTTTATGTGAAAAAATATTTGATACACTATTTACATGTATAAGGGGCGGCAAAACTTAAGTTTGCCTAGGTGTGGAAAATTACTTGAGCCGCGCCTGCACACACACACACACACACACACACAAACAAACACGTAGATTAGGTTAATATTAAGATTTAAATTATTCCATATATGTTATCGTGAATTATTATATAACCGAAAAACCAGTGTGTGTGTATTACTGTAATTATTCGTGTGTATTATTCGTGTGTGATTTATAATTTTTCTTTTGTCGTACTAGAACCATCGTAGTGAGTAGTTATCGCCGTCTTTTTTTCTCTAAAATTATTGTGCGCTAATCGCCAATATCTTATTGTATATCAAATCTTATATTTTTTATTGTAATTATTTATATTTGTGGGCGCTAATCGCCGCAACATTTTTTTTTATTATTTATATTTTGTGAGCGCTAATTGCCGCAACAGTTATTTTTATTATTTATATTGTGTGTGCGCTAATCGCCACTGTGATTTTTATTTGTATATTTATTTAGGTATAGGTAGCGGCTGGCCAGTCTACGCTCCACCAATTTGTGAGTTTTTTTCTATTTTATTATTTATATTGTTCAATTATTATTCTGTTGGGCCAGAAGGGCCATTTATCATTACGTAATATACCATTACCTTACCATTGTTTTTTGCATTAACTGTTCCTATTTTATATCATAGTTTTTAAGCACACACAAACCACAAAAACATATATACACACACCTAACACACTCACACCACCACATAGCTCACTAGTAATTGCGCGGCAACCCCAACCATTGCTAGACGAGCTATATACAACATGACACAACACAATTACATATAATTGGTACTCACGCATTAGTCGGTGCACACTCGGCCCAAACAATACTATATGTACCTCACCTCCTCCAGATCATTCTTAGTTTGCTCAGTTAATAGTAGTTAATATAAATATTATTTTTAAAAACAAAGTGTTTAGTGTTGGGTAATAGTGAAAGATCTAGTATTCTAGTCCATTCTCCCTTAAATGTATAATAAAATTATTTTATTAGTCGTTATTACTTTTGTGGGCGATTGCTGTTCGTCGAAGTTGCTCATCTGCATGCTCTCCATAAAATATCCGTTTGGTTGGACGCAACTCTTCGGACGAATCGTGATCAGACAATCTGCATTTAAAGAATACAATTATAATAAACAAGTATTTCATCGGCGTTAGAAGCCGATAATTCCTTTGATAGCGACGCGTGCACATTGGTCAATACAGAATTACTTAATACTACGTATACTCGTATATAATATTACCTTGCCTCTGCAGTACTTCGCTCGGAAAATATTCAGCTGAATCGCACGGATACAGTTCTAAAGTGTTACACGGTTGCGCCTCCTGTGCGCTGCGTCTATCGGTCATAACGTTATTGCCCGACCATTCTTCATTCTCAAACGTGATGCAATCGTTTGTGCACTGTTCGGCATCCACCAATGTGCGTTTCAGTTCCGAGAAACAGGGCGATGGCCGATTCACGTAGGACAGCTCTTCATTGGCGAGCGTCTTCGTGCATTTAAAGATCCGCTTCTTGTCATTGGCTATTAACTTCTCGACCGTGATTGACGTCTGTTTTTCGATACCTGTTGAACTCTTGTCGTTGGTTGTTGGTGACTTCTTTACAGTACTTGTCATTTTCTTATCAGAGGTTGTTCGTGTCTTCTTGTCGGCGGTGGTTGATGTCTTCTTATTGGTGGTGGTCGGTGACTTCTTGTCCTTTTTTTTTGTTTTTTCTTCGGTGGTCTTTTTATTTAACGGTTTTTTTTCGGTACCTGGAGTCTTTTTGTTGGTTGATGGTTTTTTTTCAATATCTGAAGTCTTCTCGTCAGTTTTTATGTTTTTTTCTTCGGTAGTTTGTGTCATTTTGTCGGTTTTTATCGGTTTTTTTTCGGTTGTTAGTGTCTTCCAGTCATCATTGGTCACCATCATATCGGCGAGGTTTCCTTTTTTTTCAATGTGTATCGACTCCTTAATATGAGTTGATGTCTGTATGCTGATATTAATTGGCTTTTTGTCGGTGGTTATCAACTCTTCGACGGAATCTGGTATTTTCATATTCATATTTATCGTATTTTCATCGGTGTTTGAAGATTCCACATCAGTATTTGTTGACTTCTCGTTAGTATTTGTCATCTTGACAACAGTACCTGTTGGCTTCTGGTCTGTGGTTGTCGACTTCTCATTAATGAATGTCGTATTCACACCTATATCTGTCGTCTTCCTATCACTGGTTGTTAACTTCTCGGCGGTGGTTGGTCTATTGTTATCACCCTGTTTCGCCTTTTCAGTGACAGTTGATTTATTTACGCCTGTATCTGTCGTTTTTTTTTCAGTTATTCTAGTATTTTCATCGGTGTTTGTCGACTTCTCGTCAATGAATGACGTATTCATCCCTATTTCTGTCGTCTTTATGTCGCTGGTTGTTGAATTTTCGACGTTGTATGGTATACTATTGTCACTGTTTTGAGTCTTCTCGACCGTCTGTACACCGGAACCTGATGCCTCCTGGTCGGTGATTGTCGGACTTACGATGATGTTTGGTGGGTCTATGTTAGTATTTTTTGTCTTCTTATCAATAGGTCTCATTTTGTCAATGGTTATCGACTCTTTGACAATCCACTTCTCGGTGATTGTCATCGACTGATTGGCAGAAATTGGATTTCTTTCGACGAGTTCGCTTATCGACTCTTGGCCTGTGCTAAGATTGCCATCATTGTCATATTTGACGTCTAAGTACCACTGTTGTATTCCGTCAGGCGGCGTAGTCATTGTCTCGATGGTATTGTCTGCCTGTAATATGATAAAAATATAATTATAAAATACTAATATGGACCTATTTTTTGTTTTCGTGTGCAATCTTAATCGACTGAATACTCATTGCTTGTACTCAATTTAGAGCAGCGAAAAAAATTAATAATATTTGACGATACTATATTATTATACTTGTATATAACGCTTGTATTAATAATAATAAAATATTGAATATTGTCAAAATTACAGTACTAATATAATAAACATGTTTGATTTAAAATATTCAGGTATTTTGACTATTTATGCATGTATATTAATTTCTTAGTTGAACATGTTTAACTTTTATTATTTAACATTAGTCATTAGTTCATTACTCATTACCATTAATAATCAAATACAATTCACCTATACTTCAAATTATATTACTTTTATAAGTCATTAAAAAAAAATATCTAAACACATAGTAAAATTTCAGATAACAATTTTTGAATAACATAATTAAAAATCACCCTTAAAAAAATATAACAATATACGATCTGGTATTTGAATTCGTAGGTACTAGTATTTGAAATATTTAATAATTCAATGTACGAGTACATATTTATTTTTACAATAATGAGATTTTAAAACTTTTATTTTATTATAAATGTATAAAGTAATTTAGGTAACTAATTTTTTTTTCTTAATCAATCACTATTTAGTATGAACACTAATCCATAAATCAATTGAATAAGATATATGATATTACTTTTGTTTCAACATGGTAGGGGAGCAAACCAAACAGTTTGATACTATAAACATAAATAATTCTTATAAATAATATTTCTCAAAAGAAAAAAAGTAATTTCCCCTTCCTAATGTAAGCACTAATCATTACTTGCAATCATTTCAAAATATCATAAATACGAAGTTAAAAATATTTATGAACATAAAAAAATAATTACTGGAATCACGTTCAAAACAAATATTTTGTTCCTATGAAAATTGTTTAAAAAAAAACCGCCGATCAAACATTTGTGGTTTTCCCCCCAAAAAAATTGAATAATATATACCAATATATTTTACATTTTACAAATTAATTACGTTTTAAACTAATTTTCTTTTTCAATAAAAGTATAAAAAAAATGTAATTTTTAATAGATATAAAATATAAAAATCGAATATCAGTTATATGACTGGTTCATTATTGATAACATTTAAATTTAAATGAATGAAGGACTGCCCAATATTGTTTTCGAGATATGGATATTGATATCGGTATTCACCATAATTTGCTCGTTTATAAACATGTTTTTTAAACATTGCATTCGATTTTGACGTACCCAGAGTCAGATTAAGGATCACAGCCGCCCTAGAGCAATACATATTTGGTATTTCTGTCAAACTATCAAATATTTATTAAAAAACATATATCATGTAATATTATAAGAATATGTGAACCATATTAATTAAAATACAATACCATTTAAGTATTTCTTTTGAAGTTTATTTTATAAAAAAAATTGTTTTTATACGATATTTTTATATGACATTATTCAATAGAATAAAAGAATCTATACTTTTCAGTGATATTTTTGAATTCAACATTCAAGTTTTGACCATAATTTCTGCGTAACATTGCTTTTGGTGACGTAAACCGTGCATAATAGTATTATATTTTGATATTAAATTCATATAACATACATGAATAATCTTAATTTTTAATTAATTCACCATTAGTATCAAAATAAAATTGTTTTCGTGTACCTTATATGTATTTAATATGTATTATAATTATACATCACATTAATTTTGTTTTTTGAACTATTCCGTATTTTTAATTTATTTTTATGGTCTCCTTAAATTAAGTACATTTTAGACTACTAGATTATAAAATTTCCTTCAAATTACTTGTTTTTTAAATCCAACTAGATTTAAACATTTTAGGTGCAAGCTTTTAAATAAAAAGACTTACAGCTCAGTATAATCCTACCTTTAAATTTCACCCAACCTAATAGTATCACCTTTTATACATATTTAAGTATATGAGATAAATATTATAACATAGTCTCGATTAGAATCCTGCATTCTAATTATAAATCTGCTAAAACAGATTTATAGCAGATTATTGATATTATATTATTTTTTTATATGATACATTAATAAATTTTAATATTTATGAAAATTTGTGTATATAAATTATATTAAAGGGCATATAATAAAAAATACAATATAGCATACAATATAAATTTATTCATTTCCCTGATTTAAAATATGTAATTATAAAACTTATAAAGTTATACACCTGTCTTATTAAGATATTTAGTTCTACTACTATATCCACTATCTTTAAAAATTGAAACTGATGCATCTGACGTCTTTCACTCGAAATCGTTTTTTTTTTCGAGAGCAATAGTAAATTGGTTTCAACTTTCAAGCTTAAATTTTAAATATATCAATTAACTCATACCTCTATTTCGCCCAACCGTGAAGTCTCACCCCCGGGCCCGACCTAGGAGTTTCGCCCTTTTTCAATTATTTCGATTGCCTTCAACAATATTCATTACAGCTCAATTTAATTATTTTACCACACGTTGTAAACAATTAATAGGATAGGACCGAGGACTTTATGACGGCGCAGCAAATCGATTAGACAAAACCACAAACATCGTTTATTTATAGCATTATTTTATAAAATTTTACATTAACTGTGATTAATACCACTACAATCACGGTGATTATGAAATGAGCTATTAAGTCCATATTCATAATATATATTTTATAGGGGGACAAATGCAAACTTCAAATTATACTTATATACTCATACTAACTGTTTTATAATAATGTCATATTGTCATAATTTATGACCAAATAACTAAAATACATGTGTTTAAAAAAAGCATAAAATTTAATTAGTAAAACAAAGAGGTAATAAAACCCATTTTAAATTAATTTTGATTATTTATAACAACTTAATACGCCATATACCATGATTGCCAGTTCTTACAAATATCGCACCACCAGAAATCAGAAGGAATGAAGCATTAGTAAGAATATTTATAAAGACCGATGCCTACAAAAACTCAATCCTCTACAAATACTTAGAAAATGTGCCTGATATAAGTCAAGGAAACCACCATAGTCCATAGGTCAAGACCAGAGAGCTAATCCAGTCGCAGTTCTGCAATGCTACAAAATGGCAGGAGAAGTGGCTGTGCAATACGATATAACATAAATATTTGATAAAGGATCCCACACAAAGAGTTAAAGGGTTCAAACTTCCCTAGCGAGAATGGATAATTCTTAACCGATTAAGAACTGGACACGGAAGATGTGATGTTCAAGTGGAAATTAAAGGAGAGTCAAGAATGTGATTGTGGAAATGATAGACAAACTATGAGATATTACAGACGAATGGCCGAATAAAAGGTTCCAGTCGGGCATTAATGGGATTAATGAAGTTACGAAGGGAGCATTTGAATGAATAAGGCTTTGAACATAGAAATCTAGATTCGACTAAATACTATATAATGTACTGTTATTAATATCACTTATAAATTTTATTTTATTTTATTTATTGTATTTTAAATGTTACTGTGTTATTGTTGCCAATGTTGCCATACGAAAATATATATACTGAATACGCCTGTGGTGTGTTTATTACCATATACATAAACTATTTTTTCAGGTTTTATCATTATTTCTGGATGCATATTGAGCAATGCTAATCCGTTTGATCGATGTTCTCCCATAGCTGATCTTAAGTAGGTTGATTCTCTTTAGTCAAGAAAATAACGTTTTGGATGTGCATGTAGTCACAGGAATTGTTTGCGAATAGTCTTAAAAGTATTTTAATGTTTAGAAAAATTTCATAAGAGTTAAGAAATTAAAAATTAGGTTTATAGTTTCAGACGAGACAATAAAATAATATAAAAATACAGGGAATGGGGGGGGGGAAGCATGGGCCCCTTGCGCCCCCTAAATACGCTCGTGCCTTCCTACGTTACGGCTTGAAATGATAACAAAAAACTATTATTTTCAAAAAAACTTAGATACACCAGGTAGTATATTATACAGGTAATACGTATAATTTTTCTGATTATATTATTGTGTACAGTGAAAACTGTCCAAGACGGAATGGCATTATGGTAGGATCCACGAACGTTCAGTTTTGGTTTTAGAACATTTTCTGGCTCGTCAAGTGTACAATAGGTACAATATCATTTATGACGGGATTAAATAGGAATTTAATTTTAGACAGACGTCCGTCCAGCTTTTTCGGAAACCGTCTTGAACAGATTTCACCGCGCGTTGTAAAAATTGAAAATAATTAATATTTGTATATTAATAGGTATACTACCACGAGCATTTCTGCATCCGGTCCGTGAGCGGCGGGCGACTGGCATTCGTCATTGGACGATGTGCATTCACTGTGTCGGTACTTTTTGCAATAGACGCATTTGATCATGGGCGCCCTCATCTTCCTCGTCTTGCAAGTCATACACTTGTGATACCATTTCGCGGACGGTTTTTTCTCGAACAAATGTCGTCGGTCCATTATTGGTTCGACTTTCGACGTGATGTTGAGTTGCGGGCTGTAAAAGACGTGCAAAATCGTGCGGGTCGGCTTGATAAGAACGCGACGATAACGTGTAATAAAACTGTGTGTGTATATTATTATGTAATAAGTGTAGGTGTTATGATATTGTGTTCGGTACGACGAAGTAACGTTATAAAAAAGTTATAAAACCATTGCCTAGTGAAGTGATCGGTTGTGTTCTGCAATTCGGCCGGATAATATACTATAAATTATAAAACATCATTATAACCTATTGTTCGGCGACGGAATCGCGAAAAAAGACTATTGTAGAACGCCACGGATTATCGGATTGTAGGGGCAACGGCCGTTGACGAAGTCACGTCGTCTTTGACCAATCGCGGATGTCACAGCTTTCCCCGGATACATACACAGGCTCGTGTCTATGAATAAATTGTGTAATGTGTTATGTCTATAATGTCTGTGCACTTTACACGCGCGACGAACGGCGGCAGCGGTGACGACGATGGCCCGCAATCGTTGAATGAAAAGATAATATTAGCAACGAGAGACTATTATCGGGCGTTTTACCAAACTGACACAATAGTTCTGGTGTTTCGATGCGTAATTAATATTATTTTAATAAACGGTAATGTTTATTATTTACTTACGGCTGCATTTTATGATTCTACACTAAACGCATCGATAACAATTTGTGAAGCACAAATCTGTTTTAAGTATAATGTCACTTCAAACATGACGTTTTGTTTTGCATAGGTATATTATTCTTTTCGTCTCGTACTTTAATCTTATTAACCCATATTGATGTTTTTTTAATATATTATGGTAAAATTCTGAATTCAACCTACATATTTTGCTCATTTCAAATTCAATTATCGACAGTAAAGTTTCTTAGACCAATAATACTTTCGGAAAACCTTAATTAATAAACTTTTAATGTTTCAATTTATTATTTAATTTTTTTTTTCTAACGATTGACTTTGTCAATAAATATAAATTTGTCACTTGAAATTGTTAACGTTTTTCATTTATAGAGTAGGTATTTAAAAAAACTATTACTTTATTTTAAAGCAGTGGTGTAGTAGTGGGGCGTATACGCGGGTATACGGCGTATACCCACTTCTCTGTTTTTCTGTAAGTGCTTATAGAATAACACATGATACGCGGGTATACGCGTATGGAAATGCATTTATTCTGTAGTAATAGTGTAGTAATAGCTGACGAGTGACGACTAATATAAAGTATAAAAAGTCACAAATATAAATTGTGTAATATAGGCCAGTGAAGCAAATGTGCTGAGGTAGTTAAATTGTCTTTAAATAGTCTTCAATAGTGATTTCAAAGAGAGTGTGATAAATTTTATATTTTTATAACTTAATATTTTCCTATACCTAATCCTGTTTCTTGTTTTTATTATTTAATAATGATTAATAATATATATTACTATATATATTATTTAGTATATCTTATTTATTGAAACTTGAAAATCCTATCTGTATATTAATAAATATCTAGGAGAATGATTGTTAACTTTAGAGGTTTAATTGCGGCAAGGTATCGTAATATAATGACGTATGTAAATGCAACTACAAATATAAATATAATAATAACGAAGGATACATAGGGGGGTGTGGGGGGGGGCGAAGCCCCCCATTTTTATATATCAAACACATTTAAGCGTATACTCACTAAAAAAATTACGACTACATCACTGTTTTAAAGTATAGGTAATTCAAAACTTTGAGGCCTCAATTTTCGATTAGTACATTTTTTTGTCTGCGTCATCAACTTTTTTCCAATAAAACGTTATTCTATCAGCAATTGTAATTATTTGTTTTATTAAGTTTCCGATCTCAAATGTTGTCTAGTTGGTGTATTTCCAATAAATGGGAAAAACAGACAACAATTTACAAAAAACGGCAACACTTACGGAAAGTTACATTTTGATTTATTTTTCATTGTAATTCAAAAAATTTTGATTTTATAATTTCGAAATTCTTATACAATGTTCTTACTCATGTAAAAAAATATGAAAAATCTGTATTGACAATTTTAGCAATATATTTGAATTTTAAATTTTAATATATATCGCGAAATCTGCTTAATTTTTCGTAGTTAAAAATTGATTAGCATAATTTCAATAATGATACTTAAGACTTTTAAATATAGTATAATGTCCCAGATAAGTAGCTTTTTCCAGCGAAACAAAAAAAAAAATTCCAGCGTTAGAAAATTATATTTTGATAAAATTGGGTGTTTCCGCGGTATTGACCAAACGGTGTTACTTATTTCATCGTAACTCATAATATAATAATCGGAGGGACTTGAAAATTGTACAGAACAATTATATAAACATTTTATAGAGATGGTGTGAAATTCATTTTTATGCTATTTATATGTATTTGAAATTTAGATAAAATTACAATCAAGACTATATCATTTGTGTATTTATCTTTTAAATTTTTATAAATTTTAACATAAAAAAACTGATCCTCCCGACGTTTTTCACTCAGAATCGTGATTTCGAAAGCAATGGTAAATTGGTTTTAAATTTAAGAGACCAACACAGGAGTATAATTTATCCATCCCTGTAACTCGTAACCGTGGAGTCTCATCTGACTTAGGAGCTTTGCACTTTCTTAATTACCCATCTCTTCAGATTTTAATTTATAATAGATACTTAATTTAAAAAAAAAGAGCTGTGTAATATGTATGAACCAATTATCAATAAAACTACATGTTTCTAAGAAAAATGCAACCGTGTAATATGATTATAATAATAATAATAATAAAAATATAATAATATAATAATTTTGTGATTAATACCTAGGTGTCATTTTAAAAACATATTTAACTTATCAAATTACATTTAATGATAGACGTTGAAACATTCTGAATAATAGACTATTGATCTTCTGTCAAAATATTTTTAAAACCCTATGTAATTTTAAATACAATTTTCTATCTCGATTCTCTTTATAAATAATTGTAATTAAAACATTATTAATATTTGTTATAACGTCTTAAAATATAAATAATTTGTACAAACTTTTTTTTTTTGTAAGATTAATAATTACTCCCTTTACGTGTATTTGTCCATAATATGTAATGTTGTAATACGTACAGTTCATACTCAACTATAGTGGCGCACCGTCACACCGTCACAAACATATACTTTACATCCACTCACATAAAAAAGCATTATAATTTATAATACACATACACATGGATCAATTGAGGGCTATGTAGCCATCACTTAAAAAAGTACTAGGGTATTTACCCTACCTGATATATATGTTCACCTCTTTAAATTTAACAATTATAGTTTTTTTCATTATGTTAGATTCTTTTTAAGCTTAAATGTAAACAATAATAATCAATGTTCAGACTTGTAGCATTTCTGTAAATGTTTAATGGTTACCTAAAAATAGAAGACCTGTTAAAACCATTCATACATAAGTAACCATGAAGATACTTGAAAATATATGATATCACTGTCTCAGGTTACTAAAGGCAACATTTAAATAGGTTCATTTAAATAATATTTCATAAAATCTATTAATTAAAAAAGTTCTTAATACTTTTAGTCTATCAATTATACCAAAAAAAAAAATTAAATTCTAATTAACACTTAAAAAAGTTTTTATATTTATTATAAAATTAAGATTTCAATTTTCAGTACTAAACTTATTTTAATATGACAAGTTATGTAAGTGGAATAATCTTGAACCTTATTAATAATACTATAAAATTTATTTAGGGTTCTGTTAATAGTAGTCAAAACCACGGCTTTAGATGTTTGTGTAACAAAATCCCAAAAAGTAGCACCCACATGGCCATATGAGCTACACCAAATACCTATCAACATAAAGCACTCTCGGTGGATTTATATATTAACCACAGCTAGATAGAAGAACGTAAAAATCTCCAAATTATTTGAAACCATCAACATCCACAGCTCAGTGCTAATTTTTTTTTTATTTTATTTTTTATAGTTATAAACACTTTATTTCTTTTTACAAAAACCATTTGATTACATTTTATTGTTATACATTTTTAAATTGCTCTTTTTTAAAATAATTCCAAAAGCTTCCATACATTGTTTTTTTTCTTCCTCATTTTTAGGAACATCAATGGTAGTTTTTGATGCATTGTGAGGAATAATAAAATATAATAACAAATATAAATTAAATATTATGTGTAAATTACATAAAATAAAATAAAATAAAACTATAGGGAAATAAATAAATAATATTATACACCTATGGGCTATGTACATTAACTTTAAGTATGGACCACAGCTTTAGTTAGTTAAAGTACTCAGTAAATTAAGGTCTATGGATATAATTGAATCCCATTATTTTGGCGATATACAACAGCCATGAAATCAAAAAAACAATTTGACAGCTACTAGATATTGCTGCAACATCTTAGGTAAAATCAGCTGATTTCTAGAGAACATTTTTGGGTCATTTAAGATTGTCGAACTTAATACATGGTAATGCAACTATATTGTCTACAGCGGTGGTAAAAAGTATTGGTTATTTTACCCAAAAAGTTTAGTTAAAAATTTAAATTTTAAATATTTTATTTAACGGGATAATAGTACAGAGGAGAGGAAGACACTCATTTACAAACATTTTTGCAAAATGAATGAATAAATGAAAAATTGCATTTATAATAAACAAAATTATATTACAATTTTTAAAATTAATATGATTAATTTCTGTACATCACAATAGTACTTTGTTGTACATTAATTAGTAATAGATCACGGGCCTGTTAAATGTTGTCCTCAAGATTGTTGGTCGTTGGTATAAAAAATAGTTTCCTGAAACAAACATAACAAATAACAAGTGTAACCTAAAAAGCCAACTAGTAAGAATATTTTAAAATAATAAGATACGCAACAAAGAGCATGAATAAATGTATTATGTGGTACTATTTCTTAGATAAACAGACAGTATTATGAGGGGATAAATAGAAGTTTACATCTATAAAGAATAAAATCAATATTAATTTATCATTAATCAATTTATATATAATATCCTAATAAATATTAAAAATTGTTAAACATATTTGAAGTTACATTTAACATGTTTAATAATGTGTACAACTGTTATTTTGTGACAAAATGATCAAATTATTAACTTCAAGAATTTGTTCCAGTTTTAGAGGCTATCCTATGTTACTAAAGTATTAAACACATAAAAAAAAATTTGAATTAATACTTTGAAAATCAAACACAGACCATTTATTACCTATAGAAGAACTATTAACATTGCAACATCTAAACCATAAAACAAGTAACAATCATCAGAAATTATAGTCATAAACAATAATAATAATTAAGAAGCGTAAAGACCTAGACTAAGAGACAATTATGTAAATGATACAAGCTGTAGCAGATAATCTACTTAAAAGTTTATCAGTTACACAAACAACTAGATTATACCCAGCCATTGATTTACAATACAGCGATAGTTTTTTCTTAGTAATGAATATGCAAATTGGATATATTTAATTAAAAATGTGTGTTAGAGTATGTAAACAATTTCACATTTGACAATAGATATACATTTTTATTAAAATCAGTATTATGAACCCCTTTTACATTTGAATGCTTTTTCAAGCTATTTGAGTGATAGAATTCAGAAGGTTACAATAAACAATATAGTAGGTGATATTATATATGAAGGTATACTGTGGTGTACCACAAGGAAGTGTATTTGGCCTAGTGCTATTTATATTGTACATAAATAGTATATGTAATATACAATTTTCTCAGATAATACATGGGACTTAGTGCATACGAAAGCAATTTCCGAATTAAATCGACTAATACAAAAACTAAATTTAAAAAAAATAACAATAAATTACAATAAGACTTTTTTTACAGCGTTTTCGATTTATAATTGTTCAAATTTTTCATTTAAAGATTTAAAAGTTTATGATTATAATAAAATAGATAATCCAAGATACTCTGTAATAAATAGAGTTAATAAAACAAAATATTTGGGTTTGATGTTCGATTGTAATATGAGATGAAATATTCATATATTAAACATTACAATGCGACTAAGGACAATTGCTTTTAAATTATATAAATTAAATAGAATAATTTCCAAAGACACTATGAGAATTGTATATATGTCACTTTACCAGACTATATGTCAGTATGGAATAATTCTATGGGGTGGTACAACAAATAATATACTTAATCCATTATATATACAGCAAAATAAAGCGATTCGTATATGCATTAACAAAAAAACTAAGACAGGATCCACAAGAAACAATTATATAGAACTTAATGTTTTACCAATAAGTCTTTTATACAAAAATTTTGCTATTTCCTTTACACTAAAAACATAATATACTCCAGAGATTACAGATATATTTAATAAGTGGGAAAACAATGCATATGACATGAAAGTTAATTATGTCAGAAAAAATATTGGCCAAAATTCGTTAACTATTTAGGACCTAAAATATTCAACTCTTTAAATTTAAATGTTAAAAAATTTCTAAGAACAAATACTAAAAATACTAATGTAAATGGATATATAAGTCAATCATTAATATGTGATCTGTAAAATATTTGAAAACAATATAATAAATGTACATATTTTTATGCTAATATCACTTATATCTAAGTATTCATAATTAGAATCAATGCGGTTCTTACATTTTATTATTATTATTATCATTATTTTTTTCTTTTCTTCTATTTATTAGCTGTTACATACATTTGTTTATAAGTTTATATAGTTTATTGTATAAAATCTAAATAATTTTGGTAAAATGTAATTAAATTGTTGTAATAACGCTCTAACTCCAACTCAAGCTTTGCTTATAGGAGTTAGATAAAAGTGCCATAAACGTATAAATGCATTTACTTTTATACTTTTTTTTAGAAAATATATTTATTTACATGATTACGTGAACGTCTCGCGACCATTTCGAAAATACATCGTCTCTGACCTTGTGATGGGTCTTGTCCGCGTTATCAATGAATTTTTGTATACATACTTCGTTATTCTTATCGGCTTATTGCGCGCGTGTCGTCTTTTGATTTGGCCGCTGGGCACTTACGATGAGTAATGTAACAGTCATACGATTTGTTTACACCTTACAGTAGTGGAATCGAAGACCCACACCTTACGTAGAGAACTATTTCCAATGGCAGATATAATAAATGTGTGAAAAATATTGTTTAAAATTGATAAATTTTTCACGTCTCAACCATCGAATAGTACTTTCTGTCTTCTGATGTCGGCTGTTCTGCCGCCTTCCGGTCCCCATATTCTTTAACACATGGGCGTGTCACACGTCTTCGGGGTAGGAGGGTTGGCAACTATCTCACTGCCGAGATCTGTGGCCGTCAACTAAGGGTTGATAATAATCATAATTTGGATAATGGAAATTTTTACTACTATTATAAATTAAAATTTTGCCAACCAATCTAAGATTTCCGATAATCGAGGCGAGTTCCTTGAAGAGTAACGCATTATCGCAGTTCAAATTACGAGTCACGCGCTGTCTGCGGTGGACAGGTGTTGGTGGCACTGAGGGCTGCCAGGACTACGATTGTGTTGGAACAGCATCGACCATTGTATAGGTATAACTACAACAGTGAAAAGTAAAAAAAAAAAACGCAGTACATACCTAAAACGTATACCTGTTGACTGCTGTCGCTCATCCTACAACGAAATACCCGTCAAGTGCAAAGGCTGGTGTAACGAGTTTTTCACAGTTTGCTCATTGTACACCTGTTGCTGAGATGGACCTAGACGATAAGACAATGCGCAGCTTCAGTACGTCCAAAGTGTTCGGCAACAGCCAAGAAATAATCAACAGTTTGGATTTTGCGCCAGCCGGTGATTATGTTGTAACGGGCAATAGCGACGATCTGATTGTGTTGTACGACACCATAAATGGCAAGCAGTCCAAGATTTCCATGACCAAGTTGTACGGAGTTGGTCTAATAATATTCGGTCACACCAACACGACAATCCTGCACTCATCAACTAAAATCAATGACTCCATCAGGTAAGACCATGTTATAGAACAGCGCTCATTATCCTGTGATGTAATAATTCCACCCATCATCATTTCAAGTACATTTTCACTTGCTTATTTTTTTTTGAAAAATACTTTCATCAAATTGATCACAGCGTACTCGTATAAGGTTCACTGTTAAAATATCGTATGTTATAATTTAAAATGTACATGTTTTGATATTAGGCAATATATTTTTTCTTTAAGGATTTGAACATAGTTATAATTTTGTCTCATTGGAAATATTGTTTCTGTTAATTTTATATTGTAGGTAATAACTGAAAATCTAATAGCTAACACATTTAAATTTAGAATGGTAACATGCTTATTTGTTTGAAATATAATAAATATCTAACACATAGAAAATATAATAGTACATACCAAATAATTTAGTTATCAACTTGTAGTATAATTTTAATAAGGTAGTAATACCAATAAATAATAATTTTATTAAATATTATTTCAAATTATAAATGCATTTAAATAAATATTAATATAATATAATATAATATATTTAAAAATTTCTCTTTACATTTTCAGATATTTATCCTTGCACCAGAATAAGTATATTAATTATTTCATTGGTCATACAAACAAAGTGGTTACTTTAGTTAAATCACCAGTTGAAGATATAATTGTGTCTGGATCATTGGACAGAAGTCTCATGCTATGGGATTTAAGATCCCCAAAATGTCAAGGACATATTGATGTAGAAGGAATTCCTGTGGCTGCTTTTGATCCCAGTGGTTTAGTGTTGGCAGTCGGCATAAATTCTACAACAATTAAGATGTTTGACATTAGGTAAATACAATGTTCATTAATTATTTGATTATCTTCACTTATTACTTTTTTTTACCATATTATGCTTGATTATAGAAAATTAAACAGTGGATCATTCATTACTGCAAATTATTTTAGTCATGAAAAATATGACTGGACAGACATCAAATTTAGTCCAAATGGCAAGTTAATACTCATACCTTCTAATGGGCCCTGTATAAGATTGGTAAATGCTTTTAATGGTGAATCTATTAATTCATTTACTGGTCATCAGAATAAAAGAGATATAACTGTTGAAGCTTCATTTAGTCCAGACTCAAAGTATATTGTCAGTGGGTCAACAGATAGCCGTATTCATGTATGGAATATACAATCAGGATCTAAAGTTTCCGCACTCGAAAGTTATTATACTGGTCCAGTTCACTGCGTTAAATTTAATCCTAAATATACAATGATGGCTTCATCATTTACAAATATAGAATTTTGGTTGCCAAAGCATAATTTTATTAGATTCCCTAGCATTAAATTTTAAAATTGTTACGATCAATGTATGATTAAAAATGTAAGAAGCTTAAAGTATTACAAAGGTTGCAATTGCAACCTTAGATTTACCGATTTTTAAATTAATCTCCTTCAGTCCAATATAAGATAAACCTCCGTCTCTTTCAGTGAAAAAATTATTTATACAGAGAATTTATAATATTCAAAATATTGGTAACCAGTGAGTATCTATTAAGTTTTAAATGTTATTCTTGATTTAATATTTTTCTATGCTGTATCATACCCTACTAACTAAATTGCATGTACTTATTCCAAGATATTAAAATTTTGTTGATCTTAAACTTAAGATTAGCTTGTACATTTTATTTTAAACCTGTAATTAAACATTCATATAAACATTGATTAAAATTATTAATTAGTATTTCATAAAAAAAAAAATATATATTCAATATAACTTACCAAGTATTTGATTCAAAGAACATACATCAGAAATTAAATTTAAAAAAATGACCTTAATTCTCAATTTGCATAACATGTCTTAGAATTAAGAAGTAAGTTCATAACATAAACTTTAACATATAAAAATAATTAATAATTTTATATAGAAATAGAAATATTTATATAAACTCTGTATAAAAGGAACTATTTATTTATAATCAAGTCAGACATAATAATTATGAAAATATATTAAATATACAAACCAATTTAAAAAGATAATTACACATTTTTAGTTGATAACGACAAATAATTCATTATAACTTCTATTTCTGAGATATCTTTGATCTATGTTACTCACTTATAGTTTATTTATTTGTTTACTATTATGATTATTTCTATGTCAATCACTGGCTACGCACAGCCCTCAAGTGTTTTGTTATATATAATATTTACGAAGTATATATATAAATATAAGTTATATATAAAATATATATTTTGTTATATACGAATAATGTATTAATATTATATGTTAAAATTGTATTTTTTATAACGTTTAATTAAATTATTAAATTATTAATGAGGCGCTCAATGAAAAACTATAAAAAAAATATGGCCCCCAAAGTGAAAAAGGTTGCTGATCACTGTTATAGATCATTTTTTTCTAATATGTATTCTTAATTTATTATTTATTATTGAATGTAATTATATAACCTGATGATGACCAACACTCTTTAACACTTTAAATACTGTTAGCATTATATTATATTTATATTCTAAGATAAAACATATTTACTGATCTTATACTTAAGATTAATTTTTAAATGTTATGTAAAGCCTGTTGTAATTAATCATTGAAATAAATGATACATTTTATTTAGAAAACCTAAATTTATTTAATATGTTTTGACTATGTATTTTAAGTTACAATAAATCTATTTATTTTTTGGTTTAATAAAATTAGTATGTAAAATAAAAATGTAAGTTCTACATTAATTTAGTATGTAAAATAAAAATGTAAGTTCTACATCATTATTTGTAATTTGACTTCATTAAACATTTTCTCATTGAATTCTACAACTTACTATTTTTTATAACGTTTAATTAAATTATTAAATTATTAATGAGGCGCTCAATGAAAAACTATCAAAAAAATATAGCCCCCAAAGTGAAAAAGGTTGCTGATCACTGTTATAGATCATTTTTTTCTAATATGTATTCTTAATTTATTATTTATTATTGAATGTAATTATATAACCTGATGATGACCAACACTCTTTAACACTTTAAATACTGTTAGCATTATATTATATTTATATTCTAAGATAAAACATATTTACTGATCTTATACTTAAGATTAATTTTTAAATGTTATGTAAAGCCTGTTGTAATTAATCATTGAAATAAATGATACATTTTATTTAGAAAACCTAAATTTAGTTAATATGTTTTGACTATGTATTTTAAGTTACAATAAATCTATTTATTTTTTGGTTTAATAAAATTAGTATGTAAAATAAAAATGTAAGTTCTACATTAATTTAGTATGTAAAATAAAAATGTAAGTTCTACATCATTATTTGTAATTTGACTTCATTAAACATTTTCTCATTGAATTCTACAACTTAATATTTAATAATAACAATGTAAAACTTTTCAATAGATCCACAGCAACTAATTGATGTAATAATGTATATTAAATAATAAATAGAAATGGCAAGGCCAACTGCGGCTCAATAATGAAAACAATTTAACTCTTTACAAAAATGTATATTATTTATTATATTTTAGCATTAATAATGTTTTTACATTATTACAATGTTAAACAATATCTACCTCAATTTCTTTTAAAGTGGTATTTCCTATAACAATTCATAAGTAAAAGATATGTTTTAAATTAATGCTATTTGTCACAAAATGTGTGCCATTTCAATAAAAAAATTTAAACGGAAAGAAAAATATAATAATAATATTTGTATGTATTTATCAATCGTTCAAATTATAAATATACAATATACATATTCATCCTTAGTAAAGGTTAGTAAAATCGGTTGTGAATAAATCCAAGAATCATAAAATTGAATAAGTGTTGTGTAAGGTAAATATATAGAACTTTACAGCCAACAGTTTCAGCAGATCGGGGTTTACTTTATGCACTACAGTGGGTCGTGCCGTCGATGATAATAATAATAATGTAATGTATGGAAGTGATTTAGCCGTGTTTTGGTTACGTTTACAATTATTAGTAATAATATAAGCACAAAGCATTTGTCGGCAATGACACACTGTCCAATTGTACCAAGGCTATAAGACCTATAAGGCTATGCCCTATTGCCCTATCACCATAGTGTCCGGGAAAATCCTCGACCGCCGCCGCCCCGGCCCGACAGTGTGATTACCGCGTACGCTACGGGGCCGATGCACGCAACTGTCGACCGCCGAGACGAATCAACCGAAGCCGAAAAACCAACAGGCACGGCCGAGCAGCCCGTTCTTCACCACCGACACCGGCACGGGCCAAACAAACACTTCCTCGTCGACACGGGGGCCGAGACTTCGGTCATTACTTATGATCAAGGCACGAAACAGCCGTCCGACATAAATCTGACGGCCGCCAAGGCATAAAAATAGTGCCGTCGATGATAATAATATAATGTATGGAAATGATAAGGCTTGCGGTGATAGTGTTCCGCTCGAAGTGATAACATTTTGTTTTGCATGTTAATGTATTAGTCAATGCATACAGCGACTAAAAAAAAACTTATGTATCATATAAACCCATGGGTATTGTTGGTTTCATCACTAACGTAAACAAAGAAATATGAAATGTACAGCTTAATGTTTATAGCTAGCAATCATGTACCATAAGATGTTCTATACTTACTTAACTTTATCGACTTCACGTTTGCTAATCATTTTTACGGCCGATAGTCTATATGAGTGGTGTTGCTGATGGGGCGTGGTGAATCAAAAATAATCATTACAATATAATCTTATAAACTGTAATGTTACCGAATTATATAGTAGTTTTATTATCACTTAAAGTGCCCAAACTTTAAAGTTTCAATTTTGCTCGACTACATAAATTTGTGTTTAAGTTCGGGGAGTATGTATTTTTAACAGATGGTTTATGCTATTGTGTGATTGAATGTGGAGTAAAAATTGTATCTAAAAAAAGTGCCGGCAACACTGTTTGGTCTCTTTGTGCTGCGGAATAGGCGTCTCGAAAAGTTTGATACTGCTATCACTGTTATTTGGCGAACACAGTATTGATTATCGAATAAAATATTTTCTCTACGTGTTTCACCTTTCACCGAAATTAGTTTCCGGCATCATGAGTACGATAAATCTCAACAGGAGACAACTGGGTTACGATGGTAATGTATATTTTCACCTCCACCTGTGTACGGGTTATTCAAATCAAAACCCTAATTCCGTCTGCGGTTTCTTTGGGTTCTCGCTTCAATTGCAACGCCGCCTCTTTTTTTATCACTCCTCCGTAAAAAGTCATGATTAATCGTTCGTTTGTGCCGAAGTCGTTTCCGTGCCCTCGTCATTTGTGACATAACATTGTGTGAACCGTTGTACTCAATGACGGTACAAGTTGAAAGAGCATTCTGGGATATTTTCCTGGACTCTGAGTCTGCAATATGTTTAGAAATTGAAACAATGTTGTAATAAAGAACATTATGATCCTTATACAATTCGAGTTCATTGTAAATATACCGGTTATTTTTTTTATCATGTTCTTCCTCTGTTTTGGTCGTAACAATTCTTAAATTTGGATAACTTTTTTTTCCAGGTTACCTTAAAGGTGTCTTGTGGTGAAACAAACTTTAATTGTTTAAACAATGACACACTTTTTCACCATTGTATTTGACTGAGGGTATTTTTCTGTAAGTTTTGATGTAATCTCACTTTTCGCAACTTTTCACAATAATGGATTCAAAAAATTTTTGACTTAAAAATATTTTCAGAAATTTTATTAAACAGTTTATGAAGTTGAGTGTTTGAGAAAAGTTAATAATAGACTAAAATATAACCATTTAGTCTTTGTATATATTTTAAATTTCATTATTACAAGATTTCCTATGACATTGGCCCTACACATATCTTTAAAATGAAAAAAAATCAAGACACTGGCCTTATATATTATAGTACTATACATTTTGATTATAAAACAACACTAAATTTACATTCTCAATCTTATTTATTCTTCTTAAACTTACATTTTATTTTATTGATATTGCATGTTAATAAATTATTAAAGCAATATTTTAAGTTGACATCACGTTATTATAGAACAAATTACTTTCCAATAAAAAATTAATAAACTATAAATAAGTAAAGTATAACATAACATGCCATATAAATAATTGGTAAACTTTCAATTGTTTCTAATTTCAGTCTTCATTTAAGTTCTTAAATTTTAATAGGAATACTTATAAATCACATATCACATCCTTGTTATAATAATTAAAATACTTTTTTAACAATTGATAATATTAAACTCTTTAGTAGGTAATAATTATAATTCAATAACTAATATTTTAATGTTATTTTGAAATTAATTTTAACAATAAACAAAAAAATTCTGACTACTTAAATTAATAATTTAAGTATCACATTTTTAAACAACAAAAAAAATATTAACAATTAATACTAAAAGCAAGTAACTATTGAAAAAAAGATAATAATGTCTTCTTTTTAAGATTAACTTAAGATAACTTCAAAAAATTATTGTGTTATTTTAGATACTTATTTAAATCAGACAAATCTTCTTTGTTATTATTTCCTGATGTAGGTTGTACATTTTGCATTAATGCATTGTAAAATGGACAACTAGTTTCATTGATGTACGGAAGTAATGAATTCAAATCTTTCAATTTTTCCTTGCTTAAAGGCAAGGGCTTTGAGTGCAAAGGTTTTAATCCAATCAATTTGCAAGAACGTCTAGTTTTCTTATTCAAATCCAATATTTTGAAACATTCTTGTTCATTGTTGGAAAATGAATGCTTATATAATACTTTACCAACATTATCAGATGTGTATTTCATCCATTTTAATTTGTTCCAACACACAGGTTCTCCATTAATGTTACATTTTTTATGAACATACATATTGGTTATTAAATATTTGAAGTTGAAAAAATCTTCTTGCTTCATTTTAACTACTTTAATAGGAGGTTTCTTTGTACCGCACGAATGAGTATTGCCCAATCTCTTGGTAACTCAATATCAACAAATGTTTGTTTTTTTGTTTTTCAATTGCTGCATGTATAGTATCAGCTTCCATGTGTGTATGTCCAGGAATTAAAAACTTATGGTGAACTATTAGTTCTCTTCCAATTTCTTTGAAATAAGCTACAACATGCAAAAACATTACAGCTATGAAAATATTATAATTTTGTCCTGGGCAGCAATCACTATATAATACTACTTCCTGAATATCATGACTATGTTCTAATTTATCAAGTAAGTATTTGTATACACAAGAAGAAATTTCTTGTCCTCCATGAGCTGCTACAGTTTCATCCCATAAATAACAATATGCAGATTTCATTTTTCCATGGATCTCATATATTGTTAAATTAAAAGTCCAGAGTTGACGTTTATAAAAAGATAGCCCACTAGCTAAAAAGGGTGTTGCCAAACATTTTTGTAAATCAAACGAAACAGTCAGGACAGTATTAATTATTACACTTGCAGCTTTATCTTTTTGCTTTTCTTTGTATGCCAGATCAGCAAATTTTAAATGTTCATCTTTTTCTTTAGCAATTTCATCTTTTTTTCAATCATTGGTTGAGATTTTTAATAAAGTTTTATACTTGTCACACTGCTGACATGTGTCATTATTAGGCTTTTTAAATCCTAAATTAAACTTATTAATAATAATAATTAAAATTATCTAAAACAATAAAAATATAAAACAGTGTGGCCAATGTTAATTAATTATGTTTATAATTATGCACAATGTTTAATTGTAAAAAGGCCAATGTAAATATCAGCCCTTTATATTTTTTTGCATGAGTCTGAAAGTGAGGCTGATGTCAGATTGTCCGTTTCAGAAATATGACTGAATAATTATGTTGGAAATATAAGCCCTTGTATCTCAGTGATCATTGGACGTTAAGTTATGCCCTTATAGCACAAGAAAAAGAGTATTAAATCTAATACATTGGCCTTTGAAACTCATTTTTGCAAAAAAGTGAGATTGGCCCTTTTAGACCCAAGCCACAGATATATATTTTATCGCTATTTGCTAATTATTCAAGATAATGTAAATTTTACACTTATTTACGCAATCTTAAATTTAAATACCTATGAAAGTACTGGTCAGAATTTTGACGATGAGACTTAGAAAATTCCAGAAAAAATAACTGAATGATATTTTTCTTAAAAATGTTGGTGTTCCCTTTTAAATAATAAAGTTTGTATTGCCACAAGTCACATGTATTGCCATGAAAAAAAACGGATAAAACATAGGTTTTATGATAATTTGAACATTAAAAAAAAAACTAATATTTAGCATTTTCACGGATAAGATGGTTTAAAATCATTGTTAAAAAATCACATTGTACATTTAATGTAATGATAATAGTATATGAGATGGATTCCTATTGTACCCAAAGGGTATTTTATTACCAAAGAGTAATTACATTATGTATTTGATTTTCTATTTAAGTTAGTTGGGAGTAAATATTTTGAAACTGCATTTAACTTACTGCATACTAGAATTTTTTTTTAATCGAGACATTCCAAATGCTTAAATATACAAAAGAATAGGTATGGTATTAATCTTGGAAAGATTTTGTAGATATATGTTTATTGGCAGGGCTCTAGTTTTTTAGCACTGAAATATGTGCTATTCCGTATTCAAATTATTCAAACTTGTTATCACCAATTGCTAATAATTCAAGATAATGTAAATTTTACACTTTCATTATGCAATCTTAGATATGAGATGGATTCCTATTGTATATTTTCATAAGAAAATTGTCTGGGACACCGAAATATGCATTGTAAAGTAGCACCCCCACTGGTTGATTTCAAAATAATTATCTTAAAAATTGCACACCTTTTGTACACTCAATAGTTTAGTGTATTGTAGCGCTATACATATATGTACAATTTTAATATTTGTTTTACATTTTTATTGCTTTTAGATTTACTTGGATGTACAAATCAAATGTCTTATATACTTACTTAACGTTATTGTTTTTGTGATAGTATAATATTTGTTTTAACAGGAATTCAAAAAAATGTGAAAGAAATTTTTATTGATCAATTGGGCTCAAAATCTACATGCAATGAAAGAATTGAAAAAGTTTGGGCCTGCAAGTTTAGTAAGAATAAAAATAACTTACACTTGCTCGGTTACTCATTAGGATTTGGAGACATATACATTCAACAAACATTAACTGATGATATCAAGCTAAAGGATATTTCAAAAAGTCAGTCAATCATGATTACTAAATCTTAATTTTTAGTCATTTATATGATTTTATTTTTAAACTGATATATACTTGAATTTCAGCATATTGATGAAAATATTTTAATAGAATTAAGAGAATTGGAGTTATACTTTTAGGTTAATATACATTTCTACTTGAAAAATAAATATGCTTATTGGACCAATAATGATTTTATGAAAATATTCCCAGTGTATTACTATAAGAGAATAAAAATAATTACAATAATGTTTCTTAATTTGTAATTTTGTGTATTAAATTTTAATTAAAAATTCAATTTTCGTTTGAAAAGAAAATATCTAATTTATTATTATTTATTATGTGTTTTTTAAATTAGATCATGTGGAAGAATGTGTTATTTATAGTTTTGCATGGGCAGAACCAGAAATGAAAATAGTGACTGGTTGTGCAAATAGAACATCTAAATTGTTTTCAGTAACACCAACAGGAAGTCTCGTTCCAATAAATGTGTTTCAATATAATTCATTAGTTAAGAGTGTTATGTTTTGCCCAGGATCTTCTGGTAAGTAACTAAGCAAAATATATTAATTCATTAATTTGTATGTTATATAGTGTAAATGTAACAATAAATTAACCAAATATAAAAATTCATAACCATTTTACGGTATAGTTTCCTTTACCATAAAATGGTATAGAAATGCTATAAATAAGAAAAATACAGTTTTATTTGTCTGTAGATGTATTTTGTGGTGGAGCCTTTGATGGTTCTATTACTATTTGGGATGCACGTGTAAACAAAAGTCCTAATGTTTCAGAGTTCAATTGCCGATTACCTAATGCACATGGTAAATATAATTTCATTATTTCAATTTCCATTATGATCCATCTGTTGTTTGATGATTATTTAAAACTTATTTTATTTTGTCACATCATCACAAATACACACATATTAGTTTTTTATAAGTCTTAGTTACTGCCATTATAGTTGAAGATTGTAAAGTTTATGTTTTGAACATTTATTTATTTTTTATTTAATATTATAGTATCCAATAATTTGTTTTTTTCATTTGACATTACAGTTATTCGTGATAATAGGGGTAATAGGAGAGAAAAAAGAATAATTTCCGTTATATACAAAGATGATAAAACAATCATATCTGGCGCTATGTTTGATAGGTAAATATATTATAAGTAAAATATCGATATAATTTTTTATACAAAGAAAATATTATCTAAGTTATTATTTTTAGTTTTATTAAGATATGGGACTTGCGTAAGACTTCCTGTCACATAAAATCATATAGTGAGCTTGAACCAAAAAATACGTATCACCATGGAGAATATTACAACGGATTTGAATCGGCTGAATTTGGTTTTACGGACGTGATAATAAATCCTCAATCAACTCATTTGTATGCAGCAACTTTGAATAATATTGTTTACTGTTACTCATTAGAGAATAGAGATACCGGTATAAATATTTATTTAATTAATAATTTATAAGTAGTCATAGATTATTTTTAAACAAATTTTTTTCTAACAATTGCTTGTACAACTTGAAATTGAGTTGTTTATTAATTTTGTATTTATACTGTTGTAGTTAGCCAAGCTAGAAAAATAATTAATTACGTCTATATTTTTCGTTCAAATTATACTGATATGATGTTACTTTTATTGTTTTAGATAATTTTATTAGAATGTCATGTTAACAATTTGATTTTCAGCTGAAGTACGTCAATTCTATAGTCCTTCTAGTGAAATGTACACATCCAATATTAGTATAAGTAACGATGGACGTTACCTATTTGGTGGCACTCCTTACAATGCAGGTGTTATATGGGATACCACCTTTCCAAATACTGAAGAACCTTCGTTCAATTTGGAGCTTAAAAATCCAACAAACAGAGAACCCACTACTTCTGACTGGTGTGCAGATGAAAGGTGTATGAAAGTAAGTTTTATTTTATTTTTCAGTCCTAAGCAAGCAATGCAGTTAATGATTTTAATAAATATTTTTAGATGGACATTTGTTGGTTATGTACCTATCATCCTTGTTTGTAATCTAGTGTTTTGCAAATGTTTATGAAATTAACTATTAATTTAAAAAATACATATATAGATAACCATAGTATTTAGTTTGGTAAAAATTAATTTTATTATTTAATAGGCATTTTATAATGTTAAGCAATTTTTAAATAAAATAAAAAAGTTTTTGTTCAATATTAGGGAAAATTTTCTTTAATATATAAATAATATTTAAATGAATAATCGTTTGACAGAAAATGTATCGTTAATGTATTTTGTGCTAATATCAGTATGAATAAATGTATAGTATGTATTTTATTTGTATCAAATACTTAAAGTTAAATCAAAAATATTAATTTATATTTATATTTTAAGCTGGTGACTGCTACAGATACACTACCAGTTGTATGGAAAATACAGTCACATAAACGAAAAAAATTGGCTACGAAAATAATTAGAACTTCAATGTATAAATTAAAAATGCCTCCCAAAGAGTTAAAAACTCCAATTAAACTTGATGCTGAACTCAAAAAAAAATATGGGAAAGAGACAGGTCAGTTAACTTAAAAACAATAATAGATCAATTTACCCAATTATAATATATTTAAATAAGCACATTCTTTAAAAAGTTGTTTTTATCTTGCTAAGGTATTAAAATGTATTTCATGTTGATATTTTAATTATTCTAAATTTCAGAGAAAAACATGGAAGATTGGGGCACTACGTCTCAAATTTAAGAAGAAATTGTTTTCAATTCATCAATCACCACTAATAAGCATCACTCCGGTTAGACATGAGATCCACTACTAAACGTGAGATACAAACTAGTCTCTGCCTGTTACACAAACTTCATGTAGCAAAAGAATAAGAGTAGATATCACATTCAAATTGAATTGATCATTACTTTTTATAATATATATATATAATATAATGTAAGTGGTTTTTTTTTATTGTAGCAAATTAGCCTAGTGAATTTAGATTTTTTTGTATCATTATTAAATTATAGTTTATATCCTGTTTATGATATGTAACAGATATAATTAATTTTTTGTAAAACCATTGATTTAATGTTATTTTAATTTTCAATTAGTGGTAATCACTGTTTTTACTTTATAGTTATTAATTATTATATATATATTATAAATATTATACATATTATATGTATTTCATTAATTTAAACCAAACACTTAAGCTTATGTCTAAACTTAATAACTTCTTTTTATGTAAATTATACAATTATTGACATATCTCAAAGGGTATTTTATTACCAAAGATTAATTACTATATGTATTTGATCATCTATTTAATGCAGTTGGGAGTAAATATTTTGAAACTGCATGTTAACTTATTGCATACTATTTTTTTTTCATAACCGAGAGACATTCCAAATGCTTAAATATACATAATATGTATGGTATTCATTTTTGAAAGATTTTATAGTTATATGTTTATTAGCATTAATTCCATAACCTAAAAAGTTCTAAAATAAGCACTTTAATGTGCACTGGAAACAAAAAAAATAATTATAATTATTTTTTAATTTGTTTTCTTCCGTTTACAATTGAAAAAAAAATGTATTATTATTAAGTATAGATTAAAGAAGGTTTCTCTATTCTTGTCCCAGAAACTATTACTAAAAATAACAGTTTAGTCTTCATGATGAATAAAAAAAAAACAATATAATGTATCAGAAATGTAAAAGATATATGTAATAAAAATATTGAAGAAAAAGAATTTAACCGAAAGAGTATGTGTTAGAGCTACAAATTGACAAATTTGATGGTACAACTCTAGATACATTTCAAAATATTGGAAAGACAAAGGTAACTTAATTAGGTACGATTACTTACACATTGAATTTGTATTATAAATTTAACCTTTCGAATAGGTGTAGATTATTTTAATATTAATTACAATCATATTTTTTTTTTATTATTCAATATTTGCAAGTTAGTTGTTAGTACTTTAGTAGATGCGTATACTTACGATTAGCGATCGTATTGTTATGATTTTATTTTATTTGCACTTTTTTGCGTGGTGTGTGGAGTTTATGAATTACCAACAGTTTTCAGCTGATGAAAGTGTTTTCGTCATTGTAATGAACTGATGACTGATGATAACGAAACAGTTTTTTATTTAATTGATATATTATATTTATTATTATATTATTTATATATTTTATTTGTTAAATCATTTTTTATTTTATTCTCCATCATTAAATATTCATTAAAATGCTAACAAAAAAAAAATCAAATTAGGACTATTGTGCGTATTGGATTATTTTCAATAATTAACAATATACCAATACGAGATCGGAGTGTAAGGGTGAAGGAATACCGAAGACGTTTGAAATAGTAAATAACTATAAAATAATAAACATTTATTATTTAATTAGGTACCTAATAAGAAGAAAACTTTCAAATAGGGATTTAAGCATGTAAAAGAAAATGGTCAAAGTATATTTTCTCCTATCACATGATATTATATCAAAATCCAAACCGATTTACAAAAATGCTTGAATAACTAATTGGTGCTTTACCTTGAATGAACCACCTAAACTTTGAAACTTTGACCTCTGGAAAAATTGGCTTTCACAAATTCACTATTTCATCGTATGCTTCATTGCGTCTTTGCTAGGTTATTTATCTCGGCGGGATACCTGTATATGTTATAGATTATTTGCTAGTTAAATTATTGTTACATTGAAGAATTAAATGTAACTGTTTTAATGTAAAAAGCAATATCCTCTTTACTACACAAACATTAAGCAGCGTTCCGACTTTTACGAAGCTTAATTTAAAATGTCGGTCGGTCCGTCCTTCGTAGCCTACGGCTGCCTACGCCCTACAGAACCATAAAGGTCCTTTCACACATATCCGATCCGGGTCCGTTCCGAGTCCGATCCGTCAATGCATCCGTTAACTCGGAAGTATAAACTTGCTGTTTTCCAGTGCATATGTTCACACACGTCCGATCCGAGCTTTCCGAGCTCTTTCCGACTAAAAAAATATTATCAGTGACCGATTTTCGTCCGAGCTCGGTCGGTTGGTTTTTGACGGAATGATGTCGGATCGGACATGTATGAACACGTTTCGACTGGTATGTTCAGCATACTACGAAATTTATTATATTGGCTTACGTTTGTTGTCAATATTCATTTTGTCATATGACACTGTCAGGTACATTTCATCATGGACAATGAGAAATTAATCGAACTAATTCATAATTATCGATAAGACACAAGGTTAGGATACTAAACTTAAAAAAAAACTACGTTTTTTGGAAAATAAATTTTTATTATTTTGGGAAAATGCTACATAACTACCGATTAACCAATATTTCTTTATAAAATTTATTATTAGTTTTTTCACCAGGGGTATATAAGTTTTTTCTGAGCTTACACGGGAGCAGGCAACATAAAATTGTCCGTGAGTGAAGCAAGGATCGCTGATGTCAATTCCAGCAACTTTCATTGTCTGTCCTTGTGCCTTATTAATTGACATACCAAAATAAAGTTTAACGGGAAATTGGACACGTTTAAATTCAAAGGGGTACTCGTTTGTTATCATTGGTAATATCCACCTTTATTCACCATTGTTGATTCATCCCAAACATTAAAACGTGTCTCCCTTAATAATTTACCCAAAGAACTTTGTTTCTTCACACTGCAAACTGGGCGTTCGGTAGTCTGAAGATCGAAAGGTAATTTGAAAGCGGAATGTGCTGTCTTGCCATTTTGTAATAATGTTGCTGCTATCCCGGAAGAAGCAACTGCTAATGAAATTATTCTCTCTGCACGTATCTTTGCAAGCAAGAGATTCAGCATAAAGGTCTTGCCAGTTCCACTAGGAGCATCAAGAAAAAATAATTCTCCAGTATCTTGCAATACGCTTTGTAAAATAGTATTATAAACAACTTGCTGATCGTTTGTTAACTTCGGCTCATTCTCCTGAATGTAATTTGAAAGTATATCATAATCTTAAGAAGTCTCTGCAATATAAGCCCTATCTCTAAGAGAATTATTATCATTATCATCAGCTCGTAACGGTGATTCCATGTTAAAAATTAGACAGCTTCTTTCCAGATATTTTCAGAAGATCATTTTCTATTAATATTAAAGTTTTATTCAAAATATATGGAGTGACAGCTAAATCGCGATTTCCAGGACGATGCCTTTCTTGCTGCAAAATATCTAATGACATATTATTTTTGTGATTTTCCCACAGTTCTGTTAAATTAGTAATGTGGCAAAATGCTATCATAGTAACAAAAAGTTCTCTTAGATTCGACACTGATTGAAATAAAGCAACTTCTTCGAGAGTAGAATTCCAATGACTTTCATCTTGTAATAGACCAAGCGCTTGGCAAGCTCTTTGAAATGTAGGGTGTATAACGTCATCAACAGTTTTTAAATCTAAAAATGAAGTTGGTCCACGGACGTGATGCAAAAGCATACGTAAATAATAACACTCAACATTACTTGGGTGAACAGCATATACTCGACCGAGTACATTGGATTTCTTGACTCCAGGGTATTGTACAATTGGCTCTCCATGTTTTCTTCTATTGAAACGATTATTAGTAAAAGTATAGTAAGATGGAACTTTAATATAAAGCAATGTTTTCGCGAATTCGTCACGGGAGCAAAGTTCAAAAAAAGTCATAAGAGTGGTGTTTCTAACATTTTCAAGCCTTTCGCGAGCATTTTGATCAGTGAAATAGACGCGTTTGCCATTTTCAAGGTGTACTGAGAGTTGAAAAATTGCTGGTGACCGTTCGTGAATCGTAAAACCAAATATCCGCCATCCAGCTTCTGATGAACTAATATATCTGCCATTGCGTTGCGTTGCGCATGCGCATATAATACACATAATTATTCAGTGACTCGGCAACATTTTTTTGTATTGATTTAATACGCGGTGGGTCCATCCATAGTATATGATCTAAGTTTTCCATTATCAACGAATAACGATATGAACTATCACGTCGCGCAACGGTGATATGGATGGGGAAGTTTGGGCGGCCACGTCTAGCCGCCGTCCGTTGCCGTACCGCGAACCTCACTCATTAAGTCTACGTAACAGGTCATTATTTATGATAATTGATAACTCCTTTATTTTTAAAGTTAGAGAATCGATCAAATGCCATAAACCTTCTCGGCAATGAGCTCTTCAATTTAAAAAAAAAAATCATAACGATCGGTTCAGTAGTTTCCGAGAACATATCACTCAAACGTTTTCAAATTTCACATTTATATATTAGATTATGTTAAATTAAAACTACGTGTATAAAAACCGATTAAATTGCAGCAGGGATTGTGCCTGTGCGTGATCGAACGACGTGTCGAAAAAAAAAAAAAATGCTCAAACACGCCCAAGACCGCGCATAAATACATTTCATTTTGAATCCGTTCAAACGTGCAGGGCCTGTTATCGTTTAGACGCGAATTCTTATGAAAACATGCGCGCGGCTAAAAGCGTACGCGTTCCTTCAGACGTGACGCGCATAAGTACGTGGTCCTCTCCCCCCCCCGCTTCCCCGACGAATCAACACGTTACACAGGGTGCTGCTGTAATATACTGCGTATATTACTTGTAATCCTTGAGAATGTACTGCGTATCCTCGAAAGAACTACGCATTAGTTTATTATAAAATAGAATATAATTATATGCAATTATATATAGAAGTATAAATAAATCTAAAACTATAACACTATAACACGTGAGGTAAACACGATCATAATTCATTGTATAAATTCGAACATGCAAATAACTATAAGACACAAAGGTACCCGAGGCTGTAATAAATCTATTAGAATAAGAGCAATATTCAAACCCCCAAATCAAGGCCAACAAGACAACTTCGAAATGCGGGCACTTGCCGAAACACACAGCGAAAGCAGGGCGTCAACCCGGATGTAACCATGTATAAAAGGGGCCCGAATGAACACCTAGAATCAGACGTATCCAGCCATCAAGTACATAAGCTCTGCCTGATATCATCGTTAGAAGTTTAACTTATGTTTTATGTTGTTTGATTTATTTACAAAGTGTTAATAAACGTTATACAAGTACAAATTCATGTTAACTTATTCTTGGAGTAATTAACATCTTAACACTTAAATATTGTTACTGCTGGCTTCAAACCCGGCACACAACACTGCATTGCTGCGCGACGGTCTCGCAAGGGCGGCACGAAAATCAATAACGGTCGGGACGCGATCGCGGTCACGCGTGCTGCCCCCTCCCCTAGCGATTTGCGATGGTGAGGCGGAAGCGATCGGTCCGGCGCAACGAGTGAGAACGGGTCTGCCGCCGCTGTGAGCGATAACGGCGGCGAACACCGACGCGGAGACCGAGCGAGTGCGATCAAACGGTTTGATAACCGCGCGATCTGAACGCGACTTGAATTATTTGACGTTGTTGTGTTCTTGTTGTTCTAGATGCCCGAAGTGAAATTCTCCATGAATATGGTTTTCTAAATAAATTGTGTTCGTTCTTTTTCTTTGTCATAGACGGAGTTTTGTCAGTTGGTATTTAAGGTACGAGTTCCGAAACAAAATCCTGATAATAAAAAGTCGAAAAGTGTTATTGAACATATAGTATAGTTGTAGGTATATTTGTATAAATTATAAAGAAATCATTGAACTTGCATGAACAACATTTTTTCCACAATTAATTTCAAATAGAATATTCGATACTTTTTTTGTGTACGGGGGGAGGAAATTGCCCCTCCCCTGTATCCGCCGTGGTGATCAGTGCGTACCGTTGATAAAATGGTAATATGATAACATTTGATAATAGAAATTGATAATTAAATAATAATAACAATTGTATTAATAATAATAATAGCAATTGATAATAATTGATGGTTTGAAATCGCGCGTAAAGTGGCGTGAACCTAGGACAGTGAAGTCGCGTCGCGACGCACCGCGTTGAATCGATCGAATTTTCGAACGCGTTGTGCCGCACCGCGTTCGCTCACTTGGGACGCCGTGTTACCATTGGTATTCTATGCTCCTGTCCATATAAAACTACACGTCATAAACTCCATCTGGAGCGCTTTTTTAATTCGTGATCAATACCATAACGAGTGACCGCGTCTGTTCTGTGACCACGGACACCCGTCCAACGGCGATACAGCTGCTTTTATTTCATTATAGTAACCACTATAACCGCAGTGGCGTCGTAATCATGATCTAACCCCCAACCTCCGCTATCATATCGGTGCCTCTGCTAATAATATTATCACCTGGGATCCGTACTATATTGTTATCATGGATATAGATTATAATATTATCTATATTCTATATCCATGATTATCAACTACCCTAAGCTGTTAGTCCGTGTCATCTACGTTGAAATGGGTGCGCGTCGTAATCTGTTATAATATATTTTCTGGTATTTATTAACTGTTCGCATTTTCGAATCGTTTTACATCGTAAATCGTCGAATGTTATGCGATTGTTTTATCGTATTCTATTTTTCTTTTTTTTCGGTATAATCGAATTTCCCTACCGGTTTCATCGGTTAACAATCGAATTTTCAACCGGACCGGCTGATCGCGTACCCACACTGTTGTATTTTGAGGCTGGTCCGCAACGGCGTAACTGTATGTCATTGTGCTGGTCATCGAAGATTTGATTAAAAAAATCGTTCACTAATTTATTTTGAAAGTATTCAATAATACATTTTGCGTCACCTTAAGACGTCTTCAGCGAATTGCGTTACTTTGAAAGTAATTATGATCATTAATTATTTGTTTTTATCGCTCAATCATTATAATCAAAAATGTTATTTATATAAAATATTTATAAACATGTATTTCATATGCGATCTACCGCTTATTTTATCATGTTATTTGCGGTCTACCATAATTTGTGAAGAACAAATTTAAAAAACTAATATATATGTATCCAATTTTCGTCAAATCGGATGATGATAATATTTTTGCCACCCATCTTGCTTTGTTTTTCAAAATCTACAACTGTAAAAGACATAAATCCAATCACATATTGAATGATTTCTTCACTATAATTACTTTTCCGGTCTGACTGTACACTGATAACCTTAGGCTATGTATAATTAAGCTTATAATTGACAGTTATCATTCGACTGTCATTAATGTTTTTTCAATATAATTATGATTTACATTTATGGTAGACCGCTATGTCCAAAATACCAATTATTGTTTAGAAAAACAAATATAAATCACTCATACATTTTAGTTATTAATTATTATCATTAAAAATATTTTGCTATCATAAAATATAACATCAACTAGGCACCTAGCTGTATTCGATATGTTGTTTATACTTACTTACCTACATATTTATTTTAATTTCTTGATTGTGTTTCCAGACAATGGCTACAAATAAATCACCTATATCTGAAGTGGTTGTTCACCCTTTGGTACTGTTAAGTGTTATTGATCATTTTACTCGACTAAGGAACATCGGTAATCAAAAGCGAGTACTTGGTGTACTACTTGGATCTTGGCAGCAAAACGAAGTACTCGATGTATCAAATAGTTTTGCCCTTCCTTTTGATGAAGACAATAAAGATAAGTCGGTGTGGTTCCTCGATTATGACTATCTTGAAAATATGTACAGTATGTTTAAGAAGGTAAACGCCCATGAAAAAGTCATAGGCTGGTATCATACTGGTTCTAAACCCTACAAAAATGACATTGCTATCGACAAAATAGTGAGCCAGTACTGTGTTAACAAGACAGCTGTCTTGGTAATTGTTGATATTCAAAATATAAACGTTGGAATACCAACAAAAGCCTACAGAATCACAAAGCAAATTCATAATGATGGATCACCGCCATCAAAGACATTTGAACACATTGCTAGTGTAATTGGTGCGGAAGAAGCTGAAGAGGTTGGTGTTGAACATTTACTTAGGGATATTATAGACCCTACTGATTCCCTTAATCAACAAATTGCCAGTATAGTGTCTAATATAAAATGTCTTTTGGAACAATTTGTTATTATTAAAAATTATTTGCAACAAGTTATAAATGATGATTTACCCATCAACCACCATATCATGTATCTACTCCAAGAAATATACAATCTCTTACCAGGCATAGACAAGGAAGCCCTGGTTGCGGCAATGCATATAAAAGTAAATGATCATATGCTTGCTGTATACTTAGGGTCTCTGGTGAGAACCATTATTGCATTACACAATTTAATCACTAATAAGATTACCAATAATGACGAAGAAAAAGAACTGGAAAATAACAAGGAGGAAGTTTCAGAGGGGAAATAAATCTAAGGTGGATATGATTCAATTATTAAAAATATATTAATAACTTATTTTAATATTTCTACTAATATTAGTATAACAAACTATTTTACTATTACAATAATTTTACTTTCTTTTGATAATTTTACTTTTAACTTACTTTAACAAACATTTATTAACTTCCTTGTCTTCAACTTAGTAAAGCCAACCAAATTAATTTTAGTTTTATGTCTTTCGCCTGTTACCCCTCTCATCACGTACAACCAACAGCTTTTAAGGAGATCCATCATATTATATAAACATTTTGTTAAGTATTTACTTGTAATTCTTATTTGATAAAATATAATTGTGTTTTATATTTTTATATCATTATTGTACAATTGATAAAACTGTAAAAATATAATTTTATTAATTTTTATTTTAAGTATTGGATAACACCTTATATTTTATTATTGTTGTATTTATTTATTTATTTATTTATGTATTTATATTTAACATATATTTTTTAATTTATTATAATTATTTTGTTTCAAATAATATTTATATACTCTTATATTTTTAATTAAGTTCAATCTATTTGTTTTTATTTTATTTTAATAAATGCAATTGGTTAACCGTTCTTAAATTATTTCATCTAAAATATTTTTGAAGATGATTTAAATCAGTACTATTCTCACCACCTTTATAAATCAAATATGGTTGTGATATTATATTAACTATTATTTGTAGTTATGACTAGGGGTCATTTCTTTCAAAATATTTTCAGTAGTTCAAAATGTTCATCAGGCGAACTATTAGTAAAGAAATTTTTAAAGTAATATTCAATTATCAGAAATGTTTTAAACTTTGGTAAAAAATATTTTTGGAAAAACCTTAATTAATGATAATCAGTTAAACATTAAGATTAATAAGCAATAAGTTTTCAAACAATTTAGTAGTTTTATTTATTTAATTTTAAATTTAGTTCAGCGAAATCAGCTACATCTAACTATGTCTGTTTAATATAAATATAATGTGTCAGTTGCATTGACGTAAAATAAAATATTATAAACCTTAAAAAACATTTATAAAAATAATTAAAGCCGAAAAATAATTTAATATCTATGTCTACCAATAAATTAAGAACTGTTTTATCAAATTGTAGGTATCTGTTTATTGTATTAATTAATATAAATACTTAATAACAAATGTATTATTTAGTATTTATGTATATGTAAACTTTTTTCTTCATTTTTCACTATAATTATTAATTATTAAGTGTCGAATTTGCATATAATTATGACAAAAACTAAATGTAAAATCTAATAAGTTGACACTAAAATGAATTAATTCACGAAAATCATAAGATATAGAACAAAAAATTGTAGGTACCTTTATTTAAACTATAATGTATGAATTTAATTTCGTTTTCAATGTCTTGGAGTAATATAAAAAAAAAAAATGAAAATGCTACAAATTTCTAGCCCTAGTTATCAGTAATGTTATTCCTGTTCATCCCTTATCTTACATCTTTTCAATCATAAATAATCATAAAAACAATCGGTGAATGTATATTTTTATTAAATATTAAAACTTTTACTGAAAAATAAATATAATACCGAATGATCACATAGTAAATATTTGAGTATTCGACTGTTGATAAGCATTGCATACAATATTAAAACTACAAATTGTTTAGTCAAAGTTACTCATATTAATATATTAATATCCATTCAAATTTTATCGGTTTCCAATTTATTTTCTCCTTTTTGAAAATCATAACAAAATTAGTCATATTTTCAATCAAAAGAATATCTATGTATAACTTGTTTGGTTATTATTTACTGAAGAGTAGTAACAAAAAATTAAAGGAAAATAAAACTTAATATCAATGTAAAATCAATATATTTCTTGATTTTTCTGTAAATAGTTTAAGTAACATACATTATTTTCTTTCACATATAGTCAATAGGATAATATTTTTATTTCCTTAATTACTTAATTAATTTAATATACTACTAATTATACTTGATATATTTATAAGATATTAATGATTATTTATGCACCTTTAATTTGTTATAAATTCACCAGAAATTAATTAACCAATAAAAATTTTATAACTCAAGAAAACCATACAATGTTTTTACAAAATAAAATTAATGGTATGTTTTAAAATTTGAATTTGACAAAATAGTTTTTAAAACAGATTTGATACAGATTACAACTTTTAAGTTTTGCAAAAATATTTATTCAAATGTAATTATAATTATTTATTCAGCTATTATTAAAAATAATGAGTTGAGAGGAAGTAAAATTGACCATCTTTGTCTTAGCAGAATGTTTGATACATGTAGAATGTTGTATTTTTAATTTTAAATCCTATAAATAATGTATTCATTTTTCTATGAGTATATAAATTATTTTAAATATGCAAGGTTCAAATACTATTTATGGAAAATTTAAAACATTTCAAATTAACATAGACTATGCATATTTAAACTCTACATGATTTTCAATGTTACCCGTGATAAACTGAGATATATGATTTTTGGTCTCTTTTAATAATTTAATATTCACTGTGATTGACAAAATATATTGAATATCACAAAGTTATTAACATTAGTCGTTCAAAAATCACTTGTACAAAATAATATAAAATTAAGTTAATTTTAAAAGAAAAAAGTTTTAAAAATGTTTGCTACTAGTCAGATATGTTATTTACATAATATATTGTGAACACAAGAGATCAATTTTTATTATCAAGACTAATTATTGCTAAATGTTAAGATAACTTCAATAATTTGATACAAATATTTTATTATAAATAGTTCAAAAAATAAAAATTAGATATTAAATATTGTTAGTCATTAAAATGTTCATAGAAAACCTTCTTTAAAATACATATTAGAGGTTTTAGAGATTTTAGTATTTCTAGAACACATTATATGTTAGAAACCTTTGTATCCTTAAATACTACAGTAAATATTTCAGTGTTTAATGAATAAACTTTAATTTTATTTAGTTTTATAAAAATGACAACCCATCCAGCATTTTTACATATTCAAGGCATTGTACATTAATCTAAAATGTTTTGCTGACTAAATTCTCTAGTAAGCTAGTAAAATGAAATTGTAAGGGTAATTTAAATTACCTTGTACCATAAGCTATTACTTTTTGAATACACTTTTATTAAATTATTTTTATTACATACACTTTTATGCTAATATTGATAATTAATTAAAACAAGAATTTTACATCATAACTATTGTGAGAAAATTATTTTATTTTTTAAATAATTATTGATGAAACTACTAAAAGTAATATCATGTACAATAATTGCAGAATATATTTTTATAATACAATATGTTATTATTTATTAATTTTAGACTCATAATATATTAAAATCTATCGCATAGAGTAAGCTAGTTTTTTTTTATGTGCATCCTCTACTTTATGTTGTCTCCTTTCTCTCCGTTTCAATGGGTGCCTTTCAGTTTCCAGATGTCCAGATATTGTTTGATGATAGTCTGCATGTAAGTGAGCCAAAGCATTACTTTGTGCGTGCCAATTATGCAAAACTGGAAAATGGGTATATAAGTATATATATTAAAATAAATAAAAATACCAAATCAAATCTTACCTGAATGCGATTCATATGGGTTATTGTAAGCCATTTTTCTCTCATGCAGCCTAATATTCAGGTCCTAGTATAGTTCATTAAGTTACAATGAATTAAAAACAAATTATTACCAATTGCATATAAGGCATAGCGCATAAATACTTGAATAGGTAGTTTGTATCCAGGGGGCTGTTGTTGCTGAGCAGATCTTACTTCCATTGCCACAAAATCATCAACATGCAATGATTGAGGTCTAGATATGTTGGGACAATGCTTGCAGTATGTATCAGATCTTTCTATCGTTCCAGGTCTGTTTAATACTTTGTGTCGTGTAAAATTAGTTTTAAAAGCTATAAATGATTAATACAATTTTTTGATTAATTGTTATTAAGATGTAACTTAGTGAAATCATTGATTTTTTAATACACTTTATAAAATCAATGAAAATATCCTTACTTGATTTATTTGTAGTATATTCAATATTTATTTTTCCAGTTATAATAGGTTCATGTAGTTCGTGGACAATTGGTTGTGTTTGGACAACACAATCTTCAATTTTAAATAAATCATTAATTTTATCTTTGATACTAAAATCTGACAAGTCTGATACAACTTCTTCGATATTACATTCAATAAAATCTCCAAGAGTTTTGGTATACAAATCTTTACTACAGTTGTCATAGATTTTTTCATTAATATCGATTACATAGTAAGGTTTATTTTTAAATGCATGTGGTAAATAATCAAATGCAGAGAGTTGTGGTTCAATCAGCTCAACTTTAAGCTCTTGGTCTACATTCAAAAAATCTATTAGATTAATTAAATATTTACAGCAAGTAGAGTTATCTTGTACGAGTCTTTTGAGCAAATGTAGAGGATGGGCTATAATATCATTTGACCAATCCAAACACTCTCGTAGCTGAGATGAGCTTAAAAATAATTCTCTTCTTGTGTTTATCTCATCATTCTTTATACACTGATTTAAGAGCTGCACTAAATATGTTAAAGTATTTACACATTGGTTATCTTCTTTTTTCCATTTTTGCAATAACCTGTTGAAAATGTTATAAAAAGCTTTGGGAAACAAATCTAAAACCATTTTGAATTGGTAAAATCCATAATCATTTTTTACAATCACCATGCATGTTTTAAGAGCAAGAGATATGGTAGATAATTGTGCATGAGATTCAAACAAGCTCAAAAGTGATTTTATAATTTTGTTGAAAATCCATTTGCTGGGAACACTATTTCTAGGTAAGTTTTTACTACGATTCCTATCATGTATTATAATATCACTGTCACATAAACATTGCACAAACAAAATAGAATTTTCTTGATGATTAATTGTAATATTATCGCATATTTTCTGGACAAATTTTTCATTATTACCTTGAGATTTTTCTTTATTTAATATTTGTAAAACAGCAGTCTTTATTGTTGCACATTTTTTATTTTTACATAATTTTGTTAACAAATCTAAACAACTGTTAAAACAGTGTTTGTTGTTGGCATCTATTAACACTTTTATCAATGATTGAGAGACAAACAAACACAATGATATGCTCAAATCAGAAATTTTAATACATAAACATTCCATTGGTTCTAATAACAATTTACTTGAACTCAAAACCGTGATAAGTTCAACCAATTCTTTAGATATTTCACCCAAATGATTTATCCATATATTACGGAAAGATATCATTGTTGCAATAATAGATTTTTCTAAAGCTTTTTTTGTTTTAATTGGAAACGGAGAAGGTAATAATTTGCAGAAAAGTAGCAATCCAGGAACAAAAACAGATGGACTAGATAATGTCCAGGCTATTAATTCATTTGACATTGAAGATCCAATTTCTATTTTCACATAAGCCTCAAGGGTCTTAATTATATCTTTGGCTACTTTAGTGGCATCTTCCCGAATTATAGAATCGTCTGGAACATGGTTCATCAAATCATAGAGTTTCAGTAATATTATGATAGGGGATAAATCTTTAAATGAATTCCCTTGGCTTTGTATTAATAATATTATTATACATCTAATTAACAACATTGATGGCTGAATTATAGAAATTATGTTTTTGGCTTTGTTACCTGTTAATCTCCAAATGTTGATTGCTGGCTGTTTATAATCATCACAAATTTTATTAAGAATGGTTAGTAAATTTTCTAGCATATCACATGAATACATTTGTAAAATAGTATATTTATACTTAAGTTCAACAAAATATTTCACTTCGTTGATTTCCGTTTCATCATTAGGAACTCCCAAGTATTTTAAAACTCGAAGACTAGTTATCAATGTCTTATTAAGACTTAAACAGTTATCTATACTATTTTTAACAATGTTGCACAATTCACTAACATTATCGTGGAAGAAGGCAGAGTGATTCATAACTGGGAAAGTCCATGCAATTAAATCGTTAAAACAATTGTGTTCAGATGCTAACTCATATATCTGTGCACCATATTTTTTTAAATAGTAAACATCTTCCGAATTTTCCAGAACTATTATCATTAAATCTAATGCGTACATCATGTTTATATCATCTTTCTTTGATCTTGATTGTTTCATGTATTTAAAAAAATTCAAAATTACCTCCAAATTGTCCCCCATAGTTAAAACATTCACAAGAGCATATTTACCAATTACGGATTGCGTTAACAAAAACATATCATGAAGTATGTCAACAGAAGCCATCTGATCTAATTTAAATTTGCGCATTAAATTACACTCCCAAAAATGTCTTAAATGATCTATGAGAGTTAATACTTGAAGTTTGTAAACGAGTGTAAATTTAAGTTGAGTATTTACTTTTGCAAGAACTTCTAACAATTTTTTTAGTTTTCTATATCTGCAACCCAAATATCTGAGCCCATGATCACAGTCCATTAAACTCTGCAAAAGCCTCACCATATTTTGTTTAAAAGACTCTCTACAATTCTGTATCTTAAATAATTTTGTGATACAGTTAAGAAATGATGAATAATCAAATAATCTATAAATAGTAGGATAAACATCATATTGAGTCAATGCTGGAACAATCTCAAATTGGGCACGAGCTTCCAATAACCGTTTAGGACAACCCATTAAAATTGGAGCATTAACAAATATAGTGATAATTTCTGCCAAACATTCTTGCAACAATAATTCAGAGTCAGAATACAAAATGTTTGAGTCAACATTTAATTTTGGTAACAACTCATAAAGTTGGATTTTCCTTAACATACTAGTTATTAAAAAACACACACGAGATCTGTTGTCTATTAATGCAATTTCCAGTAAAGTTTTATATCCATTGAAATCATTAAGAAATCGAGAACATAAAAACAATGTAATAGGTACATACCCATTAAGACTAGAATCTAGTGCTCGCAAAATATTCAACTTAAGGGACAAACCCATATGTTCAACAAAAAAAAGATTAATCAATTTTTTGTGAATTTGATGATGTTTGATTAGATGTTCAGATAAATCTTCATTGTAATTGCAAAGTACTTCAATCAACTGAAGACCAATTTTCAAATGACGAATAATTAATGTTGGCATTGAAACATGTATCTTCAAAGCGCTATTTAAATCAAGTGTTATATTGACCAAAGAGCACAACTTGTGGAAATATTCTAAAAAACAGATGTAAAATTTTCATTGAACGACTAATTAAATAAAAAATTTCATACCTGAGATATTTAGAATGTGATGTAATGCGTTAGGTAAAATGAGAATAGTTTGTTCAGCTGCAATAATCCATTTTTCATTGATATCCATATTTTTTGATATTAAGTACTCTAAACAATCAATGAGCTCAGATACTTCTTTACATTTAGAATCACTACCTAGTTTTCTATGAATATGTTCAAATATGGACAAAGATGGATCTTGAATACTCTAAGAAAATTACACATTGAAAACATACTTTTAGTATGAATAATAGTTAGTTCACATAATAAAAAACTGTATTTAACTCACTCGAAGTTTAGTCGCTTGATATAGAGACGGATCAAAAGTATTAACTATGTCCTCTGTATATACAACAGATCTTTCATCATCATCACTATACTAAAATACAATCATAGTAACAAACAGGAAAATAAAATATAAATATGCAAAATACCAAGATTCCCTCTTCATCGCTATCCATTCCAAAATTATCATCACTACTAATATCTTCCAGCAAAATGTCTCTTTTTTTTTCACTTGAGTTTTCAATTTTGTTTGATTTTTGTTTTGGTGATTTGCTAATATCTGTTCTTCTATCTAAAACATTATAAATTAATTTGAACCATATTAATTAATTGAACTACATTTTATATTCCAATATAAATATTTAAATTTACCATCTTCACATTTCGACATTGGTATTACTTGGCAATTGTTGGACAGTGTGGCAACAGAGTCGCACAGTTTGGTAATTCCTTTACCATGAAACGAACATTGTTGTTCACCTTCATCGGACGTGTTGTTAACCACGTTGCTTTTGTGTAGAATAGACAATTCGCTTTCGAAATTACCATATGACTGGGGATGTAAATCTAAAGACTCGTCGAGCTCTAGGTCGTTTCGGCTGCTGTTTGTTCTTTCCATTTTACTACTAAACGACGAAAACAATCATGGTAACTTTAAACGATTGTCGACGTACTATCGTGGTCTATGAATTCATCAACAACCATAATAATATGAAAAACAAATAATTCGTGGGTCATACCCGTACTGTGGCGGCGGGACTGATAACGACTGACGACAAGTGAACGACAAATTTATTTTATACGCGGGTCACGAATCACGATTACATTCAATCTATAATCGCGCCGCCGGTCATCATCGTATACGTTACAGTGTTGCGCACGAAGCACGTTGACCGTAACCACGATCACAGTTACGGTGCTCAGGTGGTCAGATGTGCGAGTGAAAAAAAAAAACTGACATACCGAATAAGTACGATTATAGTTGACAAGTGATCGATGTTTTACTTAATAAACATTTTATTATACAAGTCCGCACGTATCACGATGAAAACGAATACAATATACGAAAAAAAAAACATGAGTTCTCGCGGAAGTCATGGGTACGACTGGAACGACCAGTGACCGGGTCGCGGAGAACAACTTCATATACCCAGTGAACTCTAGAGATAACTGGAATGCTCGCCAAGCAGTGTTGCCCGAGACGACATGTTGTTGTAAACACGTTTAAGTATCCAAATACACATATTACAAATCACAATCCGCGCCGATTCAAAAGTATTTTAAATACTATTAAGATGTAAAAGGAAATTGGAATACAAATGTTTCTTGCTCTTTGACAGTTTCTAAATAACATTATTTCTTTGTAACTTTACCAGGACTGCCCACACGTCTGTCTACAACGAGAACTTTCCTGCAAATGAAATTTGAAAATTGCACTGTTTGTAATTTTGGGGGTATAATGACCTCGTTGTTGGTTATAGCACTGCTCTAAAGCTTGGATTACTGGAAGTTATTTTATAAGAAAAATATGGTAGCCTTAATATTTAGTTAAGAGGCAACTTATAAAAATTTCTCCAAGGGCCTTGGTGTGCCAGATTGGACTTATAAGATATTATAACTTAATCTCACTAGGTATTTTTCCTTTCAATGTTGTTACAAAAATGTTTCTAAAAATTATTATGATAACTTATAATGTTTTCACTACAAACAATACCTACAGAATACCAGTATTATTTGTAAATTATAGTAAGGTAAAATACAACTCGTATGGTCACTGCCGTACCTGGAGGGGGGTTGGGGGTTCAACCCCCCCCCCCCCCCGAAGTTGTTTGCGTTATTTTATGTCTTAGTAAAATAACTATTTCAGTCTAGAATAATCGATAAACCATTGATATATTATATACGTGCATATACGAATGACAGCTATGGTTTACGTTATAAACTTTAATTACCTATACAATATTATAATACAATTAGAACCCACATTTTTGGCTTACAACTCCCCCCGAAATTAATTTCCAGTTACGGCCTTGCGTATGGTAGTAGGTACTTTATTACAGTTCACACTTCAAAATGCTTACTAAGGAATTAAGTAGCTATTTTTGGTAATGGCATAAAAAATATTGACAAAATACACTTGAACATAAACTTTTTTAAAATATATCTCATAAATTATAAAAAGATTCATAATACTGTATATCTACCTAAACTTTATTATGTTAAAAATAATAACAAAAAAAATAAAAGATAACTATTAATTTATAACTTTCACTAAATAAATTATTAAAATGTATCTATTATTACAAAAATGTCTTTTCAGTTTCATTTTTTCAAAAATTTTTAGTTATGATTATCTGATGACTGATAGTATCATAAATTATAACGGTTACTAAACACCACAAATATATAAAATTAAATATCTGTATACTGTAATAATATAGCATTAAAAAATAAGGGTAAATAAATGAATAAATTGAATAAATGGGTAGATATCCTCAAATCCCAATTTTGTTAGAAACTTATAGAAATATGAAATTTGTCAATGAATTAAAAGAAATGTTAGAATTTTAATTATTGCATAAAAATTTCAAAATAAAATGAATAACATTGATTAAAAATTAAAGTCCGTTTTTAGTAGGTATTCGTTTAAAATTATTATATAATACATTACTTACCTAATTAATGTATCACGAGAAATAGATTATGTTTAAAGTATTTACTAAGTAACAACTCAAAAAGGTATTGGAATACTTTTACCCAAGTACTTAACAGCTCTGCAATGAATTCAAATACAATCTGTTTCCTTTGATTCGATAATGCTTTTAAATGCCAAGCAAAAACCCCCAAACTTGTTCTAATAATAATTATATTTATAACAATCAATAAAAATATAGGAGTGGCTACAATTATCTGAAAAATAATTTAAATTTAAATTTTTATTGTTGTATGTTAAATTGTAATTGGTATTTAACATTCAAAATAAAGAAAATAATACTTTCATTACTTAACGTACCTATAACATTCCAATTGAAATTGTAGAAGTAATTTTTATAACAGACAATTTTTTTTTCTATTTTAATAATTTAGCCAGTTAAAGTGAGTTAAATTTATGTATACTTAATATCTAATAACAATTATTTGACAATTATTAATTCCAATAAAACTAATTTTTTTTTAAATTTGTAACATGAAAAAAAATGATTGTAGAAACTTGAAATTTGAATTCATTGCTAATATCATTGTTTTTCAGAGATGGTAGTTTTCAAAAGCTGTGGACTATTTTTGTACTATCAATTATAGTCACTTGAATTTTCAACTTTTTAAAACTTTTAATTGATTAAATAGTTTAATAACATTTTTAATTTAGTAATTTTAATACTTAATGTTCGAAGAAACCTTGAATACAAAACAGTTAATCTTTGTAGTCATTACAATACAATTTTTTCAGAAAAGCACAAACATTTTTTATAAGTAAAGTATAAGAATATTACTATGAATTTCAATTTAATGATATAAGTTATTTTGTTACCTAAAATTATTTACTGTACGCCGGACTTGAACCATAAGCTGGGTGGTTATATTAGCATAATAATTATAACTATGATATTTAAATCTATAAAATGAAAACCTAAAGGCTTATACTTACATGCAATTTTTGTTTTTTGTTAAAGTCTTAATATACTAAAAGTTTTTTCCTATATGTAAACTACTACTCACTTAGGTAAGAGGTTGATATTGACATGACATCCTGATTTTTAATCACAAATAATCGTTTTTCAAAGTTAATGATTCGGTTCATTTATGTTCTATGAAGAAGTCTAAAAAATTAAGTTTTTAATTAATATTGACATAACTTGATAAAAAATATGTACAAATAAATGATTTATAGTTCCTATTTACTTATACACAAACGTACAATACATATGTCATTCAATAAGCATTAATTTACCAACAATTATTTCTTAACCTAAAACAACTTAGCATAAATATTAAGTATTATTCACATTAATATAGATAAAATATAAATAATATTCTAACTAAAACAATTTTAAATAATTAGTTAGCATTAAATATGTTGGCCAGATGATCTAGTATTAAAAATTGAAATAAGGTTTGGGGTGGACCAATGGCCATTAATAAACATTTTCAGAAATATTCCAAAATTTTATATCTTTTGGCGCAAGCATGTAATAGAGGAACTTTTTTTATACATGCTCACTCATTTTTTGATTATATAAATACCCACTTAAATTTTTATTTTTCAATGTTCAAGTTACACTTTCATCAACTGCGAACTCCCAAAATGATTCAACCAATTTAATATTTTGCGATAATATTGTGTAATAACTCTAGATCAATATGCTCTAAAAACTCTTTAAAATATGCACCATAAAATATGTATGCATTCATATGACAGACATGGAATTTTAACGTAATTTTACACCAATAGTTGATAATAATAATTAATAATCTAAAACACAGTTTTTCTAAGTTTCATAGTCTAAAGTATATATTTTCCGAAACTTGTCATTCTAAAATATACATCTAAATCAGTTTCCACGACTGGTATACTTGATATTTATTATACTTCCAGAAAGTAGGGCAATTAAGTGTTTCAAAGACTGGCATATTTAAAAAATATACAACCAAAATGACTTTTTCATGACTCTTATCATATTTAACAACAATCTTTGGTAATCACACAAGTAACTAATAACTAGGGACTTCATGATCTAAAATACCTTAAAATATGCATGCATTTATGTCCTTAAAAATATTTAATTTTCATTAAAAAACCAAAAATTACAAATTGTTTTATTATTATTTATTAATTATTATAATTTCTTATTTTGTTCATTTCTTCTTTTTTAAGTTTGCCTTTAAACAAAACAAAAACAAATAAAAAAATTAATTTATTCTGTTTATGAATTAATAATTTGAAAACCCTAGGTAGAAAGATTATTTAATAATTTTAATCTTTTTTTATTTTCAATTTATATAAAATTCATATTAAATATTGTATTTTATGTGTAAAATATGTTAAATATGTACAAAAATACAAATATAGCAAAATATGCACTTATTGGAAAAAAAGAGCTAAATATGCAAAATATACAAAATAAAAATGATTGCCTTAAACTCCTATTACTATGAAACAAATTTCTATATGACTTAGCTATGTTTTAAATGATTATTGAAAAATATGCAAGCTCCTATAAGTTCCTAGCCCTATTAACAACTTAGTATACTGATTACTGTTACTAAAACATGTAAAGCATCTACTGGTAATAAGTAACTGTCAAGTATACTTGTTGTGGGGTACCAGTTTTTTAAATATGGTCACAGTATTTAATTTAATAACTATATAATAAATAAAAAAAATTTTATTCAGTTCACTTGGAAGTATATATGGCTATGAACAAATTATTAACTATGAGAGTAGAAAACAAGGTAAAAGCGGAATTAGTAAATCTTAAGTAAAGTGTACATTAATTTCCACAATTCAGTTTTGTATCTGTATAGGAAATTACATTATTAAATTTCTCATTTCCAAATATGATGTAGTAAAGTGGATGCAGAATTAAAATTAATGGAAATATTAAAATATGAAGACTATGTCTCAGAGTCTCACAAATGAGTCAACGATGAGAACGATGAGTCAACGATGAACAATGAGAATAGTAGTTGAAAACATCAATTACTAGTAGTCAGCTAGTGTATGCAGTTTATAATAGTGGGACTCTCAACACCCAATATCCATTTGTCACCAAACTGTAATATAGTTCAACAGAAATATAAACTAAAATAATGAATTAGATATCTACAACACATAAAAAATATAGTTTCCGTTTGATTTGAGTCTGTTAAAATATTCCAAGTATTTTTGAGTGTCTCGATATGTTGTATGTCGTCTGCTATGTAATAATATTTTTCATGAGCAAGCAACTAACTGTCCAAACTCTGTATCAATGAGACATGTTGATAATTAGCTACAGAAAACAGAAAATATAATATTCATTATCAATAGGTGTGTATAATATGTTTGTCAGATATAGTCATTTTTTGACATCTATTTTTATCTATGTTTTTTTATATTTATTTTTTAGTTTGTAAGATATTTGAATTTGCATGTAATAACTGTCATAAAATATTGTAATATTTTTTATGTTTGGAAAAATATTAATTTAAATTATTAAATTATAGTTAACAATTTGAATGTTTAAGTTGCTTTAGTGTAATCACACTATGAAGAAATCTAAAAATAAATATAAATCAAAACACTAGCTATAACCACTTTGAATGCTGCTCTATTTTATGTTGTTTTATCCAAAACTATGTAAAAGTGTAAGTCTGTAACTCAAATTTACTGTGTTACTATACTTGGTCTTACTTAAGTTTTTTATTTGTTGAAAATATATTCATATTTTATTGTATTATCATTACATTTTATTTTTTAAAATATATATAGTTTAAGAGCTCAACATCTTTATAACAAATAGCTGTTTAAAGGTAGGCAAAATATTAAATGTTATTATTGACACTGTCATGTTCATAATACTATCTACAGCCGTAGTCATGTTAAAATGTTTATTTACGGAATATCAATAAATAAAAAAAAATAATAAAATGTGGTATAAAACTTTAAAATTCTTTCATTATATAATTGATAGTGTTATGGACGTTAAGATTAAGGAAGATAGATTATATTTTATTAAAATTGTATGAATAAATATGTGAAATATCTGAAAGATCCATAACGGGTTATTTTGGATATGCGATTCAGCTCGACTGGAATTGTAAATAAGCAATAACAAAAAATGAAAGACATATTTATCAAAATAATGGGTACAAAGTTGAACTGCACATGTCAAACACTTTGCGAAAATCACTGTTCTATTTCATGTTTAATGTCCGCAAGTATATCCTTCAACGAGAAAGAGGCATATTACATCAAATTACAAAATGATAACTTGTTGTTAAGTTAAAAAAAAAAAACCACTTAATCTCAAACATTTTGCACACAGATTTCGTTCACTACTGAAGGGTTGAAAATAGCTTATCAATTAATTTTACTTATCCGTCGCGTAGTGCAGAAAACACACATTTTTCTTGGCTTTTCAGCTATAAAATTTAATGCGAAAAAAATGAACAAAAGCACTATTATCAATTACCTGTTACGTTTCATTGAATCGATTTTAACCGTTTAAACTTTTGCTCGCCAATGTGTTTTGTTCACTTATTACCTTTTTGAATTCACTAAAAACTTTTTGATAGGTAAAAGAATAATATTAGTATTACAGCATTACGAATTTTTTTCCGGCAGTCATCTGTCGAGTGTCGAAAGCGTTATCACAATAGTGATGACAAAATGAGATAACGCACCATCCCGTTATCACGGTATCACACCGTCAAATATTAAAAACGCGTCTCGTTGAGTTTCGACGACAATATACCTATATTTTTTTTTTTGTAAATGATTTTACAGCTGCCAGAGCAATGCTAAGATCCAGTTTGGTAAAAGTACGCCCAGAAAAGCATTTTACATTTCATCAACATTTATTATCTATAAAGACAAAATTAGGTATAAGTCAGTAAATGTGATTTTACACGATGCTAACCTAAATAAATACACCAATTTTAATAATTCAAGAGTAATTTACTAGTGTACAACAACTTTGGTATAAATATTATAAGCTTATATTATAAAAAAAAAGTACATAAATATTATATAAATTATAAATGTTAATATTAGTTTAAAAGACTATAAAACGCGGCTCCCTTCGTCAACTTACCCGACGCCCCGGGGAGCCACGGCCCACGATGCACAGTTGAATACCTCTAGTTCAAAGTATTTATTCATTTGGAGCAAATTAGGTGATGCAAAACTTTTAAAAATTGTATTAACTGCTATATGAGAATTAGCATCGTAAAAGTGAAGACCATGAAGACCAATACGATTATTTACAAACCGAATTCCAGATAAATTTAAATCACCAATAAGTGTGAAGTTAAGGTACGGTCTGCAAGGCGCGACATGTCGCCGCGACCGATGGCTATGGACGGTCGCCGCGACAAGTGTGGTTTCCAAGACGCGACACGTCGCGACGATAATATTATTTTTTCTGCCTGTCATCACAAACAGAAATATTGTCAGTGCGGTTCTAAATCTGTTCAAGCGCTAGCCACTAGACGAGTATATTTTATTTGTAATCATTTACTTGGTATACATGACAATTATTTTATATTTATTGTACAGGTTATATACTATTTTATTTACCAGGTTTTCCAATTTTAGTAGATATATGGTTCCATATATTATCTTTTATTATAATATTTTTGTAATCCGCAGCTCCTATATTGTATAATATAGGGTTATTTTGCACCTCTTGGACCAATATTTCATCATCAGACGGCGAAAATGTAACTTTTGACATGGTGTCGTCGTGATATGTCACTGCTTCTGCAGCAGTAGTGTCGTCGGCCGCGGCGACCGAAAGTTTACACGCCGCGACCTGTCGCGTCTGGCAGACCAGATTATACGATTTCCGTAAAAACATAGTACATTGACGACGTGTCGCGCCTTGTAGACCGTACCTCTAATGTCAAACAAGTATAAATTAAAGATATAATCAACAGTTTACGTGAGAGCTATTTGCCTTACTACTCGTAATAGGTGAAATATAATGTGAACCTAAAATAAATGTTTGCCCATTCACACCACCACATCTTCAACAATTACTATTTTTTTATAGTGCTATCGTTCTAGTGTGCACACAGATATAAATAATAAAAATACATTATAACATGCCATTATCATTATATTATGGATTAATGTTGAAAACTTCCAAAGTACGAGTATGGCCAGCGTAATAAATAATAATTAATAATCAGCGGTAACGCAATATTTGTACGTGTCCATTATGTTGCATTATATAATAGACCATCGTTACCGGCCGCCGTAGTTGACTTTTCACGATCATCTGCCTATTTGGGTCGCCACCACCGACTCACAGACATACTCACACAGTCACACACACCTATACACACGGCCACACACACTCACACTCATATTTTATTAACTTTTGGAAAATACGCGTAGATAGTTTTAGAAATTTGTATTCACTTTGAAAATATTTAGAGTTAAGCTGTTAAACGTAATAGGTTAAGCCTTCTCTCTCTCTCTCTCTCTCTCTCTCCGGCTTGGTAGTTCTAACGTTTTCCCTCGTCGTTTTCGAAAGCACCTACGTGCACGCGCTTGTTACTTAATACCTAGAGGAATATTGAAAAAAAAAGAATATTCCATGTGGTGAGGGTAAGGGTGGAAACAATAACGCGCATCTCAACCGAAAAAATCCGATTGATAAACCTAATTGATGTAACATAATTGTTATGCAATTAACCTCCAATTGGCAATTACCATGCACTCCACCCCCTGCAGACTATGATGACGATGTACGCACGCGCGTCCGGTCATATTATTTCCAATGATCATTGGAGCAAATTTATTTGAGCTTGTATGCAATTATTAAATATGAATTAAAGAATGTCCACCGCAGTTCCACACGTTATTTTTTATTTATGAAGAGGACCAAAATTTTTTATTTGTTTTATTCAAATTACAATGGCCATATCGGGGGACCGAACTGTTAGTTCGGTATAATAAAATACTTTTTACGTTAAACTTAATAAAAAAAACTTGTTTTTTACATTTACTTATAAATAATTCACATAAGAAATTGAAATGTATGATTTACAGGCTTTCGGCGATGTTTTCGACTTTGATGGACAGCGAGAAGCATGAGGTATTTAAAACTTTAAAACTTGGGTATTGGGATTTATCTTATTCTATTGGATTCTACCCGTATTTAATATTTATACAGAACATGGGCATGATGTGACTCTTACGCTAGGGGATAGGTTAATTTAGAATGTACGTGATGTACGATGACTGCTGCTATGATTTTGAGTATTGCGTAATAAGTATTTCGGCGGTACGTATTATCGAAAATTGTTGATGATCAGACTAATCTATTATACTGAGGATAGTTCCTCATTTGGATATTATAGATATATGTAGTAGTAAACGCATACGGTGTATTAGATAGACACGTATGATCTTACTACACTGGTTTACCGAATCACATGGTATTTCGATTTGACCTTTTGGCAACCGAAACCGCAACCGGATGCATTATAGTTCATATTTACAACGTTCAAAGGACATTCAATAGATTATTTGATTTCGTCAACATAGCCGGAGTAACATATGTAGGTGTTTGATTTTCTCTCTTTATCACCTAGGTCCTAGGATGCTGTGTTGACTGTATAATTTATTAAAAAACGATTGGTTGGGAAAAATAAATGATGTGCTTTATTAAGTACTTATTACGCGGTCGGTGTCAGTATGACGTTTACTGCGTCTTGGTTGACGGAAACCGAAGAACTAACTAGAATACAAAATAATATATTGGGGAGCCCGCTTTATCTGAAGTCTTATCGCTACTTCATGATTGCTCTCCCCAACAGTAGGTATGTAACATATGTAGTATCTTTCTATGGAAATTATAATAGTTTTTTATGGAATAATAATATGCGTTTAAAATACCCGTAAATAAAAAATATAATGACTAATGAGTTCTGACCATAATTTAATTTAATTACACCCCAGAACATTTTTACGGAATAAGATAAGCTTCTTATGTACCTACCTAATTTTGGTGTGTAAGGAAAGATAAGGTTTTTTTTATATAAGTAGAGTGAAAAGAAGAAATTATGAGCAATTTCAAACATTTTATTTTATTTTTGTCTATATACGGTAGATTTGTTGTGTAGGAAATAAATGGCTTAAATGGTATTGTCAAATCGTCAAATTAAAATCTATAAGCTCTATAAACTGGTTATTTTCATGAAATGGCATAAATTGTAGTAGTTCAGTTTGAAGAGTCTACAAAAATTAAAATATTATATTATGGCAATAAAGCATTAATATAATACCTATTAATCATGTCTATGTAATCATTTTCGTATAAAAATGCATCCATTCGCTCTTGAATAAATAATAAATGTCACGTAGGTATCGACTATATACACTTTGACTTTGACCTGTACTCGTATAAACTGGTTGACGTTTTATTTAATCACTGTAGCATATATAAAACAGATTATTTTTATTATATAAGTAAAATTCGATGAAACAGGGTGTATGGTTAATATGTATTAATAATGTAATTCGTTAATTTATTTAAAAACATAGCCATAGTGACTGATAAATCTCAAGTATAAAATGATTAACTAACTGAAATATACCTATCAATAAATTGCATAAGCCCCACTCCACACTGCTATCTGTGCCGTCTACCTATACGTTAATTATCGAAATAAAGAAACACCAATCTATACAAAACCATTTAACCAAAATCTTAATGTTTTTTTTCCCCCTTTTTGTTTATATCGTTTCTCTCTTGATTAATTCAACTGTACATACTATATATCTATAGTTATTTACCTATAATGTATTAACTAATGTATAAACAAATTTGCGGCTAATGACCCATGTAGTCGAAGCATGTTTCTTTATAATAAAAAAAAAAAAATATGAAACTGTGTTCAAACCGTCTTGGGCTGCAAGATCGAGGATTGTAGTTTGCCTGATGTAGGTAAATGATGTAAAAAATCAGATTTTAAATTCAAATGTACATCTTTTACCGTCCATTGATGTCATTTACCAAATCTAGTGGTAAATTATGATAAATCTCAAGTAATACACTGATTTTTTTATTTTAGGTACTATGTATTTATTTGAATGGGATAATATGTTAATTAAAAATAATAAAATACGTGCATATTACAAATTATTTATTTGTACAATTTTGGTTGCCATGACATTTTGAACTGCACAACATTTCCGATGCATTTCAAGCACATTTTTTAGTACCACAACCAGTTTTACAGTTGCATCGATTAAATCCTTGATGACAAGCTATTCCATGTCCTGCGGCTTCTCTTAATGTTATTTCCTTGTCTTTAATTTTTTTCATGGCTTCATCTGGCTCTAGAAATTTCTAGAAATGTCTACCACCATGCCTACTGTTAAATGTGCGGTATATATTATATATATTTATTATTGTTAATTGAATTGTTGAGCCAACCAGGCAAATTATTATTATTTACATATTTTAACTGTTGGGCCAACAGGGCCGTATTTATTACTATTATTATACATTCTTAAGTGATGCTGTAAATTTTGTATTTTATTATTAGTTACCCTTTTCTTTTAGATTTAAGTACACACACCACACGCATACACACCTACACATTTCACTACACCACATAGTCGGACAGTATTGCGCGGCGAACCCTACCACTGCTGTTCGATCTATTTACATATATGATATATACACATTGACACACCGTGTGGCCGACTGAGTCGATAGGTCTTAATAGGTGGTACCTAAATTAGTTGTGCGTGAAGTAGTTGGTGTCCGGTACACGCATATTATTAATATATGCCGCCGGCCCGTACACATATTATGACAAAAAGACATAAAAGTATTGAACATCATTCTCCAATTAAACTGGTGATTGACGAAAATAACCGGAGAATGTCTGCATTTACAACGTTTACCAATTTTTAGGTAAATTATGTCATTTACCGGTGAATAACGTCTTTTACCACGTAATATTAACGTATGGAGAACAAATTTAAAGCAGCAATTGACAAAATTGTCAGCAGTAAAAAGAGAGGTGACAACATATTTTATTTTATTTCTGAAGAATATAACAACAAAATTCAAAAAATAAAAGAATTAAAAATTGGAACACTAAAAAAAAACAGTAACGAATAATAGACTTATACGTAAATATGATGTTGTGTCAATTGGGGGAAAAGAAAAATTGATTAAACCTATAATTGATAATGAATCTGACGTTTTATATTACATGTGTATTATATGTTATATATATATATATATATATATATATATATAACATATATATATCCCCCAATAAAATTAATAAAAACAATTAATATTACTGCAAAATTACAGAAATATTATCAAAGCAACTTTTCTTTCGAGTAACTATTACTCTAGTGTTTTCTTCTCAATTTTCTAACAACTCATATGTTATCTTAAAATTGTATATTAATTTAATTCAGCAAGAGTACTTTAACATCAACCATTGATTATATATACATAGATAGTCCACGCCATGTAATTTATTGGAAATGCTTTTTGCATGGATTTGGATTTGAAATATTTTAGTTCTGAATTTCTGACAACAGATGGCGATTTAATTTGTTTTTATCAATACAATGCAGCTATCTTTTCTCGATCAAGGATTCCTCAAATAATAATAATAATAATAATATTTTTTGATCACTTACTAGTACCTACTACCTACATAGTTCATGATAATTTATAGTTATATATGTTCTGTTACAGTATTATTGATATGAAAAGGCTTTTAAACAGTTTTTTTTAAATTTATTTTTTATTAAATATAGTTTTACTGACGTAAGGTTATCTTAACTTATTGTTGATAAAATACATTTTTTTTTTGAACAGTTAAAACAATATAAAAACTATATCTAAATATTTTTTCGTGTAGGAAACACTGATCTTATTCACTTGGAAATTGAAGATTTGAGAAAAAAAAAAATTTGTTCAGATCATTTTGTAACAGATGATTATTTAAATTTATCCAAAACAATTTTAAAGCGAACTGCTGTACCTATATGTTATGAACCTGTGATACAATTTCATGTCCGATCACCTAAAAAAAATACAACAGTAAATTTGGCAAATGTAATAATTTAGATTTATCTTCAACCTCAAATGATTTATCAACTCTATTAACACCTTCAATGTCCTCCAATTATAATCCACGTTGCCTTAATTTTGAATCGCCAAAATCTATTCACCTATCTACACCAATAAAAACATATACATCAATAGAATCAAATGATAACACACCAATAATAACTCCAAAAACTCAATTATGGTTAGATGATACACTTCAGATGCCAGAATCTTCATCCGTACTTAAAGAACAAGTTCAGTCACTAAATGACATTATAAAAACACAAGAAAAAGACATTAAAAAATTGAAAAAAAAGCTTGAACTGAACCAAAAGTTATTATCAAATAAACGTTCAACTGCAGCAAAACTTAAGAAAAATCTACAAAATGCAAGACACTAATTTAAAAACAAAAATATTTTTAATTCTACAGATTCTCAAATACTTGTGAAAATGCAAATTCGTCAAAGTATTAGTAGAAAGCCATGGACAAAACTTGAACAAGATTTATCTCTTAGACTATATTATACATCCCCTTCAGCATATAAATTTTTAAGAAGAACCAAAATGAATTTACCTGGCTTAGCAACAATTAAACGTTGGATTGGTGCTTCTAAATTCAAGCCAGGTTTTAATTCTAATTTATACAAACAAATAAAACTGAAAGTTAGCTCCATGACACATGAGGAAACATTTTGCACCTTAATATTTGATGAAATGAAAATTAAACGATTCCTTGAATATTCAAAGGTATTGGATACTGTTGAAGGATATGAGGATCTGGGAACTTTTGGGAGGACTTCAGCAATGGCAAGCCAAGCAATGGTATTTATGATAAGAGGAATTTATTCTTCATGGAAATTGCCAGTGTCATATTTTCTATCTTCTACTTCAATTAAAGCGAGTACATTATCCGAGATTATTCTACAACAGATTAATCAGTTAATAAATTGCAAATTACATGTAAAAGCTATTATTTGTGATCAAGGACCTAACAATATATCTGCTTTAACTAAACTTGGTTTTACCAAAGATAAACCTTGGATTGAAGTTAATGGAAGTAAAATTTTTTCAGTGAACGATGTCCCTCATCTCATAAAAAATATAAGAAATAATCTTTTAAGTAGTGATATAATATTTAAAAAAAAAAGTTTTTTTTCAAGACAAAAAAAACATACATGATAGACAAATGTAGTCCAACTTCTCGTTCTCTCTTAAAAATTACCGACTCTCATATTAATCCTGGTCCTTTTAAAAAAATGTCTTGTAAACTAGCTCTACAAATATTTAGTAAGTCAATGTATGCCACCATGTGTACTTGTACTCGTATTGTCACCAATGAGTTAAAATCCCCAACTGCAGCTCATACTCCGAGTTTGTTAATGAAATAAATAACTTATTTGATTATTTGAATAGTCAATCTCTCTACTGCTCAAACCCTTATAAATGTGCTATTTCTGAAGAAAGACAGCTAATATGCTTACAATTAGAAGATGCAAAACGTTGGAGTTCAAATTTAAAGAAATGCAAAGGACATAGTCGGCCATATACTTTTGATGGTCTAGAGTGGACTATTAATGCAGTATTAGGCATTTACAATGAACAAAAAAGTATTGGCTTCGATTATTTACTTCCAGCACGCTTAAATCAAGATGCAATTGAAAACACATTTTCAGTTTTCAGACAAAAAGGTGGATACAACACTAACCCAACGACTAGGACTTTTAGAATTACCTTTAAATTGATGACGAAAATGCAACTGATGAAACCATCAATAGTTTCTAATTGTGAGGCTGATAATGACCATAATTTCTTAGAAAATAATTCAAACACAAATTTATGGGAAGATAATGATGGTGATGATGAAGATTTTTCAGATAGTGGTTCATCTATGTCTTCATCATTCAATAATGACGACCCTGAAGAAGTGCTGGTGGTATCTCTTTTTATGTGCTCTGATAAGTATTTTGGTGGTTATTTAGGTAAAAAATGTATTGAAAAGCTTAAATGTCAAAACTGTCAAAAATATATGTTAACAACTACACCTGTTAATTCTAGTGATGAAGATTATTTAATATTTTCTAAAGCATATGGTACAAAATCTGGGAATTTCTGCTTGAATATACCTACAGATAACTTTAAAAAATATATTTCACAATGTCAAAATTTACTGTCAAAAATTATTCTGAATAAACCTTACAAATTACAAATTGGATTAACAATTAAAAAATCAATTATTAAAAATATATGGCCTTGTTTTGAAATGGATATAGAATGTACACCACATTTAGAATATGTTACGATGCATCTTATTCAATGTAAATTATTAAGAGATTTTAACTGTAAATCTAGAAATATGAAAGCTCAAACATTAGCAAAGCTCAAAATATTAAAAAATTTTTAATTTGAACTTCTACAAATTACATGTATTAAGTGCTATTTTGAATTTAAAACGTTGTTTTTTTTTCTATGTATTTAGAGTACCATAATTAATACCAATTAAAACCATAACCATAATTGATTGATAATAATTACTATTGCAAGGTGTCTGTAATGTATGTGCAATTATAATAAAATTTCAGTTTTGCAGATAAAGTAAGTTAAAATATATATATTATGTTCATGATATTGGCGGTTCCGCGTAAATATCTATTTGAGCAACTGTCAATTTATAATTGTATACTACTATAAAGATGACAACAATTAAATTTATTCAAAATTTAAATGAAGCAATTACGATGATTACTTCCTTAGTAATAAATTCAAAAACTTTTAAATACGTTTTCTTACCGATCAAGAATTTATCATAGAGACAGAAATACACAATTACTTGAATATTTTGTATATTGTACATTATACATTGATTAAATATATTGTATATATAACCAATGCATTATATCAATCAATGGTTTGTACTAAATAATATTATTACTGCCATAGATATATACTAATACCAGTATTAGTATATATCTATGATTACTGCTAACTTCTTATCGTGAGTTATTATTAACCATAATAGTTTCCCTGTCTATCTCGACGCGGCACTGGTTGTCCTCGGTGGTGGCTGGTGCCGGTCAATAAAAATATATACGCGTACTCGAAATGCTAAAATAGTTGTTTATTTAGTAAGAACAAAACACACACGCGTTGACCAAATTGGTGAAATATATAAGTGTTCTTAACGTTGATTGTCGGTGGTCGAATCTTGGTCGCAGTTGTCCAGTCGAACGATGATGGGCGAGAGAGACAAGATCGGTCGGCTCGTGCGACGACACCGGCTCTGGCAAAGGCCTCCTTCCTCTGCCCGGTGTACGAGGTAGGTGGGGGCTTCTGCCGAACCGGTGCTATCGTTATCCGGGTTGTGGCTGGGTAAAGAGCGACGCAGTCCGGGAGAGTGGTGTACATTATGTACCTACACTACCCTGGACCGTGTCATACTCCCCCGCCAAGCTACACTACCGGTTACGATGGACCGTCCTCTAATGGTGTCCCTGCCCTGGGGACGTGGGTGGTGCGTTGGGTTGAAGTGAGGTTGGTTTCGGCGGAGTCCTGGCGGTCCGTGGGGTTGATCGATTGGGACCTCTGCCAGCTGGCTTCCCACTCTTCCATGGTCGGTGCGGACACTCCACCGGTCCTTGCAGCACCTGGTGAACGGCCCCTCTGCAGGCGTCCCATCCACGCTGGTACGCTGCTCCCATGATTGGGTCGTTCCGCAGGTCCTCCTCCCGCATAGCCCTGACCGACTCTGCAGTGCGTGGGTGATGAGTCGTTAACGCCTCGGTGGCGCGTCGCAGCATCCCCGTCACTTGCTCGTCGGTTGGGCGGCTGCTCGTTTGGACATTTCGTTCTAAAAACAACGTATGGTTACTAATTTGTTTTATCAATAATTTTTACCGTTACGTGTTTGCTAGTTTTCTCTTTGTCCGTTTTAGGCATGACACATGAAGTTTTCGTGCTGGTGACTGCTGACTACCGACACGTTGTTTGGGTGTCACCGATCCCCACCATTTCGGTGCGAAACCGGCGTGAAAACCTTCTTGTGCTTTGGACAGGTGGTGTGACTTGTAGTAGACTACGTCGCCCTCGCAAAACTTCGTGTCATCGCTACCACCTGTAGTCGGGTTGCTGCCTGAAACATGTATTTCGCGCGCTGACCTGTCCCTTGACGAGTATGGTCTGAGCGCAATGGGTGTTGGGTTCTTCAGTATGATTTCGTGTTCAATCAGTTTTATGCGGCCTACCTTATCGCTGAATACTACTGGATATTTATTCAATACAACAGTGAGTCACGCACGAGTTTGTTGGCCGCCCCCGATTTCTAAAAGACCTAAATCAGGGATCGTGCTGGGTGGTTGTGATTTGCCCTTCCAGCATGTCGACGTCCTAATCTGTGAACCCATGTGAATTGTGCATGCGGCGTAATCCCAAGAGACTTCGTTATCAACGAGAAAGTCGTGTCCGAGTAATACGTCGCAGTACAGCTCATCTAAGATGGTCGCTTCGAAAGATATGTCTAACGCGCCTATCCTAGTTTCGAATGTAGCTGAACCACTAGTGTGAGCTAAGTGGCCGTCTGCCATTCGAACTGATGCTTTTAGTCCGTGGATATTTGTGCCGAATTGTTTGGCAATAGTCGGTTTTACATACGATTTGTATGCCTGTGAGTCTAATAGTGCTGTTACGAAGCCTGACGGAAATTCGAGTTCGACCGCGGGAGTCGGAATTTTGTCCGGGCGTGTTCGCGAAACGTTATTGGACCTAGATGACTGAGCGCAGCGGGACAACTGGTTCTGAACCGCGAAAGTCGGTTTTTGGTGTGCGGGTTGAATCGCCATAACACCAGCCGGATATGTGGATATTTGCCTGCGTTAGGACAGATTCCGCATCGTTTATAAACCGTATGGGGTCTTCGGTTCGTGTTCCGGAGAATTCGGGAATCGAGGCTCTCGCGTTACGCAAATCCTCATACGGCGTTAACGCGGCACGTTCCCGTGGTTGCGGTGCAAATATCGGGGGATGTTGTGCAATACCGGCGCTGCCGGTTTGTCCGCCGGGCAATCTACGCGTGCAATACGGCGTACTCGTTACGGCGCTGGCACAGCCGTAATTCGTTTGCGCGGGAGCGTGGTTATCGTTCGGGACATTTTGTCTTGACCGGTCGTGCGCGTACGTGTTATCGAACGTGATTACAGGTTGACGCGTCGTTCCGGTATGCTGCTGTTGCTGAGTGGGTACGTCGAGTTCGCCCCGACGGCCCCCCTGCGAGTTTTGGCGTTCGTCTAATAGAAGAGCCAAACCCGCTTCCAGCGTCGCTATGCGTGCCTCGTATGCGTGGCTCTTTCGGTTTCCCGATCTATTGACCTACGTAGGGGCTCGAGTTGTTCTGCGGCAGAAGAAAAAATATTCCCGATGTGTGCGGTGTCGAGTGGGTTCGGCGATGTCGACTGTGCTCGGTTAGTGACGAAGTCGCCTCCCAACAAACTCACGTTCGTAGGTGGCGCAGCGTCGACGCTTACAGTCGCTGCTTCCCGTACTTCATCAGTCTCAACGCTCTGCCCCGTGTTAAATGACACGCGAGAGGTCGTAAAAAGTACCCTCGTTGGGTCGACACCGGTAGCGCGTAAATATTCCGCTAAACTAATTTCAAGGTCCGCCTTGGATCCCGATGACGACAATTCTCTACTATCGCATTCGTGGCGTAACTCCCTCAACGTCAGTTGATCAATATTTTTATTCGCCATTGTGTAAAAATTAATTATTACTAATTCTAATTACGACAATTTGAATGTAATTTATTGATTGGAGTACCTACACGGAATGGCAGATGTAGAATATCGCGTCACTTATTAGATTGCGGAAAAATTACACGTTGTCGTCGTTGTACGTATATCAACGGAATAAAAATTTTAAAAACAACGAATTGGAACAACACAACTGTTTATCACGTAGTTGTTGTTGTTGTTGTTGTGGTGGTGATAGTGATGTCCGCCGACTATCGATTTTGTCGAAAATGCGATATCACGCCGTGCGATAATTATTTACGATAATCACAAGTCACGGCGGCGGCGATCGGACAGCGGAGCGCGTGTGGTCGGTAGTGTCGCGCTCGCACGAGTCTATCTTATCGGCGGACGGTGGACCGGTTTGGAAGGTTGGGCCGCGGTGGTGGGTCGTTAGATCGTTCGGAACTACAATACCCCAACCGGCTATCTCACTGATATTTTCGGTCGCGCGTATTTCCCTACTCGTTAATACTAATAATAGTGAAAACGCGATGTCTTTGCCTAACCAAAAATACAAAGCACACCTCGAATATTTGTAAAATACGCAATATTATACCAAATCCGAGGTATTGACGGTGAGAAAAAATGCTCTTACCTTATTTTATTGTACCGGGTGATTCCTTACGGGGAGCCAATTTGACGCGGCACTGGTTGTCCTCGGTGGTGGCTGGTGCCGGTCAATAAAAATATATACGCGTACTCGAAATGCTAAAATAGTTGTTTATTTAGTAAGAACAAAACACACACGCGTTGACCAAATTGGTGAAATATATAAGTGTTCTTAACGTTGACTGTCGGTGGTCGAATCTTGGTCGCAGTTGTCCAGTCGAACGATGATGGGCGAGAGAGACGAGATCGGTCGGCTCGTGCGACGACACCGGCTCTGGCAAAGGCCTCCTTCCTCTGCCCGGTGTACGAGGTAGGTGGGGGCTTCTGCCGAACCGGTGCTATCGTTATCCGGGTTGTGGCTGGGTAAAGAGCGACGCAGTCCGGGAGAGTGGTGTACATTATGTACCTACACTACCCCGGACCGTGTCAATCTGTTTATTCTCAGATTATTATTTATTATTATTTTCGGCAAAACAAATAATCTACGCCATCTATTGACACATCTCGTTATAATTTTGATGGTTTCCATATCGCTCATACCCGTGGGGACTATCTATGTATATTTAATCAATGCATCAACAAATATCTATGAAATGTGAAAAGAAGTAGTAGGTTGAATAAAAAAAAAATATGAAAAGAATACTTTAATCCTAAAAGAAAAACATGGTAATTATTACACAAATTGGCCATTTTAGACTTAGAAGCAACAGTATAGAAAATATGTCACGGTCAATGAATTTGAACTATGTTATAGCGAGGTAAAATTAAATTAATGCCAGCTCTTCTTATAATTTCTATATCAAATAGACAATACCTTTTTAGGGACAATGTTATTATCACTTATCGAAATACAATAGTAAAATTATTTATTTAAAGCTTAAAGTTGTTGATGTAGTGTTTAATATTTTATAAATTTATAAATACATACATAATTTGACAGAAAAAGAATGAGGATATTTACTTAGCTTGAGAAAATATTTAAAAAGTTATAAAATGTTGAAATTGGTTCTACAATCACTCAGTTAAAACATTTATTAAACATATTCATAGCAATCTTCTGTGAAGTTATGTTCTGCATACATGTTAAAAGCTTCATTGGTATTAAAACTAGGATCTAATAACATAAACGACTAATTGACAATAAATCATTAAATGCCAAAATGAAATCAGTATAAATAAAAATTTGCACTATTTACAAGATTCCAGAAATAAATAATGAACAAGACAGATTTTGTACAATTTGGAAAAACAATATACTTTTCTGAAAGTTTACATGATAAAATGTACAATACTATGTAATAAATGCTATGAGAATAACTAAGGAAGGTTCTGTGTCTATACGTACTGTCTGACATAGTGACATCGCTTGTGATGTCTCCTCAGATGGTCATTTAACCAAAAAGGGTTTAGTCTACAAATTCCTTCCCGAACACACTGTGGGCACTAACTATAGTAATTTCTTCTTAAAATATATACAGTATACATCTTAATATTATAGTATTCAATGTTTCCTTAGTAATCATCATCAAAAGTACTGTATAATTGGTTAATAAATGCATGTTTTGACTGACTTTATAGATAAGGAACATAGTTAACTCTGTTAATATAACTATTAAATAATTTAAAAAATCAATTTGCATAGGTAAAAGTGTCACTTGTATTAAAAACATTGTTGATAAAAATAACGGTACAGTAATTATTAATGTTACGAGGTCATAGGGTATACATTTCATATTTAATTAATGTAATATTGTATAAGACATTGATTGAAACCTTTTTTTTAATTTAAGTCATCTTATTATGGTCTAGCATTAAAAGAGACTAATCTACGATTACATTGTAAATGTAAAATGCAACAATTAAAAAATGTACAATACAATAATTATATAATATACTATTCAGAATTAACTACATAATTGGTAGGACAAAAATAATTTAGATTAATGATACAATAAATTTAAAGAATATTTAATTGTACTCGGTAAGGTTTTAAAAATTAAATATGCTTCATTGGTTGACAATTAGTCAACTAGTGAATATAGTGAAAATAGTGAATAGCACACATGTACATTTTGGTGATCTTTTTTGAATTTGTAGGCTGTAGTTGCATTAGCATACTTCTAAGATGTTGAAATTAAGATTCTCTATTGTCTGCAAAACAATAACCAGTTAAATCTGCAACAAAAAAATGATAATATTAATTATTAAAATATATAAGTTATATAATATAACATTGTAAAATAGATGTACTCACGCATGTTTTTAGTGATTATTGGTTTTATTCATAACAAAATTATTCAGTATATATATAACTTATATTTTCATAAGATGATTCTTATGTAGCTTAACATTTTGTGACAGTCTACAATGAAAGTAATAAATGTTTGTATATTGAATCAAATGGTCTAAGCAAGCTGACTAATGTTAGAAATTGACAAAATAACTTTCTAATATTGAATATAGTATAAAGCATCAGTCCAATAACTAAAAAATAAGATTAACAAAAAACAAAAAATAATAAATTTATATATTCGCGAAATACGAACTAAAATATTATAAAAACTACCCTGAAAGTTTCTGTGGAGATAATTTAGGGATTCCTTGTCTTATCGAACGCTTCAAACATGACCATATAATATTCCTCCTCATCATATTATGTCAAACCTTCATATGCATGGGACATATTTTATTCATTGATGCTTTACTACCTATTAAAAAATATATATTATTAGGCAACAAACGAATTAAGTTTTTTTTTTGTATAAATATTATTTTCATAAATTATGTTATTATTAATTAAGTTTAGGTTAGTTTAAGTATTGATTACAAATATTTGAAATATTAAATTTGTTCTTTAGAAACTGCACTACCAATATGCCATTATGAAAAGATCTTTTTTTTGTGAGACCACGATATTTAAAGTATTATTAACCTAAATTATTTTAAGTACAGTGAAAATTCTTTATAACGTATCTGAAGGGACCAAGAGATTTATTTCGTAATAGAGAGAGTTTAAAAGAAAATTAATTATGTATTAAGGTATAAATGTATTGCATACCTATTTATTATTATTCACCATACACATATTATTTTTACATCATAAAAGTATTTAATTACATATTTATTAGTATTTTATAAAGTTATTATACATTTATTTATTACCTACATTTTACACAATTATTTAAAATAGTCTGTCATCTTTGTTTGAACTTGTTTACTCTGCCAGTATTTTTTAATATAATTCTTTATTTTAAAGTCAAAGTCTTAAAATTCTAACTAACAAAAAAAGCATTTCATGTAATACTTCCATAATAGTTTTAAGTTAGTATCTTAAGTAGGTACCTAATTATTTAAACATAGTTATAAAAGGTACATATTTTTAATTTCTTCTTTAAAATTGTTTAGTAAATACATTCATTAATTTAAAGGACTAATTAAATTTAATATATTTTTATTATTTTTCATTTTAAAGACTCATCTCTAATATATCTTTAAAATTGTCTAATCTAATGAATAAAATAAAATATACATACATATATGTATAAAATTAATTGCTAGTAGTGCACCAAGGTGGGCATTATAAGTCTTTAATAATGAAATTTCTACTAAAATCCGTTCAAAGGTTTTAAAGAAAGTGTGTTCAATAAGATGGGAAGCCCAACATGATGCAATATTTTCTTTATAGAAACGTTTCATAGATGTACTAAAATTTCTGACTCATATTATTTTTACAAGTATCAAAACATCAGAAAAATCATTAGCTTGTGGATTAAAAAAAAAGTTGGAAACGTTTGAATTTATTTTAATATAATGTACATGGGAACCAATTCTCCGTTCTTTAAGCGTTGTATCAAAACGGCTACAAAATATAAATATGGATTTGGAAGCTGTTTCATATAATATAATACAAATAAAACGTCAACTCAAGATATCAGAGACAACAATGAAACCATTTTAATCAATGCTAAAGCATAATGTAAAAAATGGAATAAACCAGTTAAATATCTCAATGAACATAATAAACATACAATTAAATATTTTAATGAAATAGATGGCGATCGTAGACTTAATACAATTGATGATAATTTTGAAGTACAAATATTTTTCCTGTTATGGACACGGTTCTATCTTCTATCGCAACTTGTAGCTCGATTTAGAGGAACATGTAAGGTAGTTGAATTTTTTTATTTTTTAAACCCAACTTCATATTTATCAAAAACAGAAAAAGATGTAATTAATGCATCATATGACTTCATATTAAAGTATAGTGATGATATAAGTACAGATTTTACTTGTCAAATGTTAAGTTTATGAGCTATTTTACCTAAAGACCAAGTTAAAGCAATAAAAAGCTTGGCCATTTATGTAGTTGAAATTTATTTATCTACTATCAGTAGCATTGCAGTGTTAAATTTAGAAAGCGAAAGGACTAAAGAAATCGATATTTCACAAATTATTAATAATTTTGCTAATGTCAAATCAAGAAGAAAAACTTTTTGAAGTAAATGTATTTATGAAATTATAAAAATTGATAATATGTATTATACTCTTAAGTTATTAATTAAATATTAACATTACTACATCATACTAGAGGTGTAAAAATGGCGTTTGTTATAAATAATTTTTTGATTTCTTTATTGTACTGTAGAAGTAGTCAATATTTGTAAGGTCTAAATATTTCATTATTTTAGAGATATTTTAAATGGAGATTAGATTAGAGATTTTAAAAAGCAATTGACTCACATACACAAATCACAGCCATCTCCATTTCGCTTGACCGCAAGACATGTTCATTGTTTAACAAATAATTCCTATTTACAGTAATTGATGAGTTACGCTGAAAACACTCTTTCCACAATCCATCACACGTCTCATCTGCGAACTGCGTTGTAAGTGGTTTGGGCTCAATGCTGGTCGGTCGATATTCGGTGGATGTCGCCTGCGTGGTAAAAAAAAATCAACAACAACACAATTAAATATTATTATACGAATTACTCGATCGACCATCCACCGTTGTCGTCCGCAAGTCCCGGAACTTCATTGCTTGTATAATAACTACGTCTGTTATCACTTAATAGCAAGTACGTCTGTTATCTTTGTATATTACTCTATAGTCATAGGCTGCGTAATCGGTATAAATGGTAATAACAACAATCTCGGATAACAGCACAACAATGATAATAATATTTTGGTTATGGTGCGAGTAGTGGTGTGCAGGAACCAAGTATACTTACAGAAGGGTGGCAACAGAAAGAAAACACTATGAAAGGTTTTGGTGAACAACGGGTTTTATTTTAAAACACTCGACGTTTCCGTATGAAAAAGACAGGCGGATCATCTCTCGACGTAGTGACCAGGGCCGTCCCGAACAAAATAATAAGGGGGGTGAGATATATTAATTTGCCAACTCAAAAAATTTTTTATCGCTTCGCTCGACAACTATCTGCTATCTACAGGTTACATGCATAGTAGTCAGTTAACATATTTTACACAATATTTGTGTTGGACAGTTGGTAATTGGAAAATTAACTTATAAACCTTCATAATTATTATAAATTACAGCATATTAATAAATTATTATGACGTCATATTTGTACTTTGTGGTATTTAAAAAATTATTTATAAATTGTATAAAGTAAATTATAATTTGCCGAATGCCAACTCAAATACTTAATGTATCAATATGCCAACTGACAAATACATATTGTACACTTGGGGGGGACACCCCCTAGACCCTGCCTTCAGGACGGCCCTGGTAGTGACTCGGTCGACGGATCAGTGGCGTGAGCGAGCTAGGCTCCCTCCACGTATCGTCGGTCATTTGTTACATAGGTGGGTAGAGCTTTAAAAAAGCTAATACATTTATAAAATTAACATTTGACAAAGAACAGGTAAATAAAATGTAAATATATCAATTAGTACAAAAAAAATAATTAATGACAATGATAACAATGATGTTTTCGTGTAACTTGCGAGTGGGGTTACTCGCCGTGTCCCCACAGTATTATTGATGTTAACAATATTATAGAAATTATTTAGGTGATTATTTTTGATTATTAAACTTGGATTTCCGAACGAATGTATCTAAACATACGTTTAATAATATAATCTAAACATACGTTTAATAATATAATCTAAACATACGTTTAATAATGTACTCTAAACATACGTTTAATAATGTAATCTAAACATACGTTCGATTAGTTTTAGTATGTTCCTAAATCGAAATTTTATTATTTATATTAGTATTTATATTTATATTGTTAGTTTATATTTTTAAAATCATGGAATTGTAAAGTACTTATGCCTTCACATAGAAACTTCTTAATATTATGGAGTCTAATTTTTTAAACGATATTAATTTATTCAAAAACATAAATACCGAATTTATAGATAATAAATTACCTACAAATATAATGAATAATAATTTATCTATTTTTGCAATGAATATAAGAAGTATAAGATCGCATTTTGATGAATTAGTATTATTATTAAACACATATACTTTTAATTTTGATATAATTGTTCTGAGTGAAACTTGGCTGGATTATGATTTTAAATTTGTAATTAACGGCTACCAAACTATTAATTCTATTGGAAAGTTTAATAAAAGCGACGGAGTCACTGTATTTGTTAAAAAAACTATTAGATTAAATAATATCAAAGAAAACGTAATACCAAATTGCAATTCTATTGAAATTTCATTTGAATTTTTTGATAAAAATTTTATAATTACTTGTATTTATAGGTCCCCAAATGATAATACTACCTTGTTTCTAGAAGGGTTAAAAGTGTATTTAAATAGTATTAATAAGTCTTACAGCTCAATTGTTTGTGGAGATATAAATATTGATATCCAAAAAAATTCACTTATTTCTACAGAATACTTAAATATAATGTCATCCAAAGATCTTATCTCATGCATAAATAATTATACTCGGGTATCCAATACATCACAATCATGTATAGATCATATATTCATTAAAAATTGTATTTGTGACTACGTAAATTCATTTATACTAAAATCGGATATCACTGACCATTACGCTACAATTATAAATGTACAAAATAGTAATCTAACTGATAATTCCGGCACGAAATTACCCAAGATAAGAAATAAAATTAATATAGAACACCTAAATATGCTAATTAAAACAGAAGATTGGGATAGCGTACTAAATAATAACGATGTAAATAATGTGTACGAATCTTTTAACAACACAATCAATAATTTTATTTCGCTCTCAACAAATAATGTTACTAGATTGTTTAATAACAAAAATAAAAAACTTAAAGAATGGATAACTCAAGGGCTAATTATTTCAATTAAAAATAGAAATCGATTATCTATTAAATTGCAAAAAAGGCCTTTTGATAGAGAATTTAAAATTAAATTTACTCGTTATAAGAATTTACTAAATATATTAATAAAAAAAGCAAAAATGTTACACTTCCAAAATAAAATAATAACAGCTGGGAAAGATTCTAAAGAAATTTGGAGAATTTTGAATGATTTTACTGGTAAGAAATGTAATAAATATAATATAAAAAGCTTGTATATCAATGGTAGCTTAATTGAAAATGAAAAAGAAATTTGCAACACTTTTAATAAATTTTTTGTTAGCGTTGGTAAAGATATTGAAAATAAAATTAGATCTGACGGGATTGTTGAGAAACCAGAGATAGCATTAAATAATAACTGCAATATTGTGGATTCAATCTTCTTTAAGCCAATAACAATTATTGAAATTGAGCAACATATAAATAAGATTAAAGATAAAATATTCATCATATTCAGGATTAACTAATTTCATATTGAAAAAAACTGCAAAAACGGTATCTTACCCTTTATCATATATTTTTAATTTGTCTATCTCACAAGGAGTATTTCCCGATTGTTTTAAAAAATGCGTTGTTGTACCTATTTTCAAATCAGGTGACCCCTCTAACTGCAGTAATTATCGCCCAATAGCACTATCACTGTCTATTTCTAAAATATTTGAAAAATGTATAAAACACAGAATATTACAGTTTCTGAACAAAAAAGAATTCTTCTCAAAAAATCAGTTTGGTTTTTTACCTAACAGATCGACTAATGATGCTCTGTTTTTGTTTAATAAATTCTTACATGAAAACTTAGATTCCAATAATAAAACTTTAGGTATCTTCTTAGATATAAAAAAAGCCTTTGATAGTGTAAATCACGATATACTCCTTAAAAAATTATTTCAAGCTGGATTTAGAGGGAACATTTATAATCTTATGCAATCATACTTATCGAATAGAACACAATTAGTAAAAATTAATAATATATACAGCAATCAACTACAAATTACACACTGCGTCCCTCAAGGTACAGTTTTAGGTCCTATTTTATTTATTATTTATATTAATGGTTTATTAAATTTGAATGTTAATTCTAAAATGATTAGTTATGCCGATGATACCGTAATTCTCATATCTGATAGTAATACTGAGTCGTTGTATACTAATGCTAATAGTATTACAAATAAAGTTAAAAATTGGTTTGACAACAATCTATTAGAATTAAATCTTACGAAATCTAAATATATAACTTTTGATAGTTCTCACAAACCAACATTATCTGAAAAAATAATTGTTCACTCAACAAAATGTGATGGAAAGTGTAATAATTGTACAATATTAGAACAAGTTAACATTATCAAATACTTAGGTATTATAATCGATAATAAGCTTAAATGGGACATTCACATTAATAATTTAACAAATACAATTAGAAAATTTTTTTATATTTTTCACGATGTCAGATTCATTTTTAATGTTAATATAAAACGCCTACTATATTTATCCCTAGTTCAATCAATTGTTAGTTATGGCATTTGTTTCTGGGGTCAAGCATACGACTCGCATTCTTATCATTTAAAAATCACACTTAATAGATTAATAAAATTTTTTTTATTAAAACCAACGTATTATTGCAATAACAGTGCTTACTTAGAGCTTAACGTTCCATGTATTCATCAATTATATTGTAGACATACATTATTAAGTTTTTATAAGTTTAAGCACAATCTAGCCAAGGTGTATCACTTATATAATACCCGCTACAATGAAAATATTAACATTTATGTGCCTACTTTTAAAAAACAAATCGGTCTAAAAAGCTCTATATCCGCAGCTACTCAAATATGTAGACAGCTTTCTATTAATATTTATAACTTTAAAAATGTCTGTATATTTAAATCATTTCTTAAGTCTATAGATTTCACGATTATTGATTTACTATAACAACGTTAAAGATATTAAAGATACCTATTATTATATACTATGTTCAAATTTACAAATTGATTTATTATTGTTATAATTATTTTTTATTTTTTATTTTTTATTGATCGTATTGAACTCAAACTTATATACCCCCCAAAACAAGCTTATGCTTAAAGGGGAGTTGCAAACATGTATTATTTATACTATTTATAATTATAATTGTAAACTTGAAATTATTTGCTAAAATAAAATTATTATTATTATTATTATTATTATATATTTTTACTATTATTTGTAAGGAACGTGCATTTTATTGTAGTTGGCCAGTCTGCACTCCACGACATTATTGTGAGTTTTTAGTTATTTATTTATTTATTAATTATTTATTGTTTATTTATTCATTGTTAGGCTAAAAGGGCCATATCCTGTTCATTATCTTTTTTTTTTCTTTATTAAATCATCATAAATTACAATAAACAATTTGATAGTTACAATTGTATGATTATCTATCTCTTTTAAGCTTGAGTTAGAAATAGAGAGTGTAACAATATTTAACTAAACATTTAACATAAAAAAAACAAAGTTAATAAAATTTACATTCAAATATTTAATATACTAAATTACTAAAAGTATATAAATAGAAGTGGGAGAAATTATAAATGCAAAAAAAATTATTGGATTTTTAAAAATATTAGAAGACAATAGTTTAAACTAATTCTAAGAATAAATAATTATATACAAATTTTTTAGCACTACTTTGATGAAGATGGATATTTTTTTTTAACCTCATATGGCATTAAATTGAAGTACGTGGGCCCTAAATAGGCAACATACGGTAGACCAAAAGATTTTTTTGTCTATAAGACAGGAATATTATAGACCATATTTTCTCTTTTATTTTCAAAAAATGAAATATTTTTTCTTTTGATCGAATCGTTTAAATATAAACATAATTATAATTTTTTTATAAAGAGATTTTACTGGTAAAACACCCAAAAACCCCATAGTTACTGCGGGTTGACCCCTCTAGAGCAGCGTTACTTTAACTGTGGGTCACGAGTCAAATTTTGGGGGGTCGCAAAAAGTTTTGTAATTATACAGATTGTATAAAATTTAAGTTTTTTAAATTGTAAAGAGTCTAAAAGTATTTTATATATAGAACAATAAAAGAAGTATATAGTAAAATAAGAGTAATATAATAAAAATAAGAGAGGATTTTGAAAAATTTTGATTTTAAAGGGTAAAAACTATAAAAAATATCCATGATTTTGGAGGGGAAACAATATTTATTTGTTGATTCGTGGGTTACCTTGATGATAAAAAAAGAAATCGATGTAAATTTCTTAAGACACCGGCCACATGTAGTATAATAAATACAATGTTTCTACAACAACAATAAATTCATTGATACGAGTATATTGGACAGGAGTCAGTTGCAAACATTGAACGTTCTCATATATTTAATGAAAATTTGAATGAGAATAGCAACATAAGAATACGAGGCACTAGATCGAACGTTAATAGATTCGAGAAATATCTTGATGTCTTTGGAAGTACCTGCTGACTGGTGATTTTCGCCAAATGCGACCATTAAAATATTCCATAATTCCATGATCAACAGTTGCTGATAAAAATAAATAAATAACACTTACCCGATATACATCTTATAATTCTTTTATAATTTAACTTTGAATTAACATTCAAGCCCAAGTGGTAAACGCCATTTGGTCAGCTAGATTAAATATACATTTAAACTAATCAGTAATACTCGACGAAATTACGAAACAACTATAAAAACCAAAGGACAGACCAAAAGGATATCAGTTCAGCATCATTATTACAGCTCCAAATCGGCACCAAATTCAGAAGTATTCAGCCATTCAACTCTGCTAATTATTGTCATCAACGTTTTATTATACTCGGTTGTTTTTATGATGGTTTATTTAGAGTATTAATAAACGTAATACTATTAAAAGTTCGCTTTATTCATTTAAAATCACCAAATACATTCACACATAAAATATATTGTTATTGCTGGTTTTAAACTTGGCATACAACATGTTAAATTGTTTTTTTTTTGTATGATCTTCAAGTTTTCAATGATTTTACAATTTTGGTAGTGTGGTTATCATAAGAGGAACAGAACTCAACCGGCTGAAATTTGATGACATAAATATTTGTATCAGGTACGGGGTAGAAGGTCGAAGATCCACTATGAAATTGAAAGCAACGCGTTCGTGCCTCATATATTTATTTTCAAAATTCTTTGAAAGCTGGAGCCCTGCAAAACAGAACAAATGTCGATATTTAATAAAAGTTCAAGGTTTGAATAAAATTGTAGAAACATCCCGAACATGATCATACATATATCGATATAAATTATATAATTAGAAATCTATTGAAAAAAATGTTTACGAATTATATATTAACAGCCCGTTAAAAGTTTGAAACAAAGTTCTTTGATCCTCCATTAAAAACAACTCTGATAACTATTGTGATAACAAATCAAATTCCAAATTAAAAACAAAAAAATTAAATAATTATATTGAATTCATTTAAAATTGTTGACATATCTATCGAACACTTGATGGTTTTCCTCCTCCGTCATTTTCTTCTAATAAATCTGTTTAATTTCATCATATTTGCTTAGTGTGCATGTAGCACACATTCTATAATTTTGAATTATTTTTAAAAAAAAAAAGGCTAAATACCATAAAGTTTACGAAGAAGATTGACAGTGTACAGTGTACACTTGGTTATTTCCAAACACGCGAATAAACTGCTTTTAATTGTGCCTACAACTTTTATGCGTCATTGGCCCTGTTATCACGCTTTTACCACACGGGAAACAGGAAAATAGACAACATAGTAGTAATTATTAATCAATATTCAATAATGACGATGAAATGAGGGCACAATCGTTTCGGATCGATTATCGTAAACCTCACACTAACCGGTACGTAACCGTGTTATCGTTGGTTATGTGCGATTAGGAGTAGTAACAACTAATAATAACATTACTTACCGGTGCACTGGTTACCGTAATACGAAGGACAGTAAACTATTTTATATTCGTCCACTATGTCGAATTCTTCAACACAGTCAAATTTCCATCTCAAACCAATGTACGTCGATTCAATGATCGTAGCCCAACTGTTTATCACGGTGTAGCTATTCTTTACACCTACATGAAATATTATAATAAAATGCAAACCGACGGAAATAAACGATGCATGGATAGATAGGTAATTAATAATTATTATGGTACTTACCCTCGTTGTCCAGCGGCTTGCACGATTCCCATACCATGCCGCTACTGACCGTTTTGTTGCTGTTGAAGCTGTTCCTCAGCCGGTTGGCACTTATTGCAAATACATATTTGTTTCCGGATCTATCATTCGGCACGGTAAGTTTGTAGGAACGTTCCGATCCGGGCACATGCAACCAGTTCAATTGGTCCTAGACGTGCGCGAAAATTACGAACGGTTATGGGTAAAACGTTGCGATCTGATGTACCCGATAAACGGTGTATAGGTATGTCAGATCGCACACGCAAAGTGGTGTCTACGACATAGAAAGCTAGCAAAAATTTAATTGACCCATTTTATTGTGTTATGTGTAATTGCTGTAGGAACAGGTCAGTTTCAATATTTTAATTTATGTAAGTTTACAATATAGGTTATAATTTTTCGTTTGTTTATGATAACAATATGAAATTCAAGTTCACTCCGAACTTTTCGAGTTTTCACAAGCTTTTTACCATTTTCATTCGAACAGAAAAAAATAAAAATATTTTACCCTTTTTTATTTATAAGTTTCTTTTTTTTAGATTCTGAGTGAAAAGAAAAATATATTGGTTTTTTTTTTATTTAGCAAAAATTAAAACATTAAAAGTTCAACCTACCTCTTTAAGAAATTCGGTTCTACTAGGTATTATATCGACCCTTTTTGGAAATATCAGCTGATCCAACCGAGCTCTGTCACTCAATATCGTTTTTTCGAGCACTGCTATGTTGGTTTCAAGTTTTAAATACCCATCCCTATATTTCACCCTACTCAAGATATTATTTTTGCGATTTAATTAGGATTTAAATTATAAATTTATTGTTTATTGTTATCATCACTATTAATATTTATTAGAATCGGTATTATTTAACCGATTTTCATGTGCTAAATAAATTGTATAGAAGGTCATGAAAAAAATCGATTGTTAAAACAATACTCCTGTTTCGAACCACATTAATTATGATTCGCGTAATTCATTAAGAACTAAAAGCTAACGAAAAATAATTATTTTTCGAATGTCGGCGGCTTATTATTGTAATTCAAGTACTTACAACGCATTGGTGTATATGTTCCGAGTCGCTTACGCACCAATACAACGTGTAATAGTCCAGTTGATTGCCCTCGGAAAACTTCTTACTTCCGCTGATCGCCCATGACAGATCGTACGTGTAGGAGTAGTCTGTCATGTGTCTTACCGATTTGAACGATGACGGTTCTTCGAGTCCTATAATAACAATGACAGTTCGCAAAGGCCCATTGTCGAAGCGTTTATGTGATGACAAATATTTTCTGTCGCACAAATGCTTACCATTCGATTCGCTGGACACGTACAGGCTGGCATGATCCGCCGACAGGCCTCCTTTGTTGGCGGAGAACACTTGGAAGTGGTAAGCCATGTCCGTCCTGAGTCCTACAAACCAGGCTCGGTTTTTGTTCGTCCCATTGCTAGGGTGCATGCTATATATGTGTAAGCCAACAGTGTATTACTATAATTATTGATTAACGTGCTGAGGTGGAGATATGTGTGATGAAATTAACGTATATGGTTTAATGATTAAGGCTGCTCGTCTAGTGATGATAACGTATTTATATTTTCCCAAAAATTACGGTAGGTCAATTTCGGAATGCGGTTGTTATCGACCAGCTCTAAACCGGCAAAATAACAAAAAAAATGCAGAGAAAAAAAAAATTGTAATCATGGGTATTATTGATAATCGAAATATATTTATAGTCAAATAATTATTAATTGTAATATTTTTTGTTTTAGTATAAATTATTATGTATAAAATAAAATAATTTGAAAATTAGTTCTTTTTTCTGTTTTTAAGAATCCCGAACTTTTTTCGAAAACTCGTAATCACGGGTGCACCATATTCGGTTAATGATACGCGATGACGGGTGACGACGTACAACAGAAGTTGACGGATGAGTGAGTGACGAATAAAATATATATCAATATAACCAAAGTTAATTATTATTTAATAATTCGAGATAAATAAATTCATTTACGAATTAAGAATGCATTAGTGTATTTTACTTACACATAATGATTTTCTTTTGTTCTGGTTATATAATAAGCGCGATACTCAAAAGACCAATCGCACATTTCGATTTCTCGAACTGTCTGCCAATAAATGAATATGTCTCTTCTTGTACCATCAGCTGATAATCTCACACTTTCGTAGTTCCCGGCAGCGACTAAAGGAGGTCTTGTTGGCACTAAAAAAGTCATAGTTATAACTACATTTTATACTATCTGAGAGGGAAGGGTTAAAAACAATTAAAATAAATCCTATATATATATTTAATTATGCTAACAAAACTTTAGTATTTATTTTACATCAATTTATTGTACTTGGCCTCATACCAAATTCCCATAAGTCATTTATTTTAGGCCATTTTCCGAGTATTATTATCGATTCATGAAAGCTTGAATCAGTGTTTTTATTAATTTTCATTTACAATCATTATTTTCAAACATTAATTTTATCAGTATGAAAAATGATCATGAAAATATTATCCCCTCTCCTGATAATCACACATCAGGCATTCGCCAACTTTGTTTACCTAAATATTAGACTGTTTTGAATTAGAAAATTAAAAGTCAATCGTTTGCTTACCGGAATGCGAACCAGCTGGACAAGTTAACATGGTTTGCGACCAAACAGACAGCGCCAGTAAAGAGAATAATATTAATTGAGTCCACATTTTTATAATCTCTTGTTGTTCTTAGTAACTTCTGTTTCCGTTTCGTACTAGTTTATAACAAATATCAGTAAAAAATCTATTAATTGTATGTTTTGCAAAATATATACAATCATGAAGACACGAAAAATTCAAACACTTAATAAATCTAAATGAAAAGATTCATACTTATAAGTCATAATAATGTATATTAATTATTGTAGATAAAAGCGAATTGACATTAGCGTACCTATTCATAATTATATAGTTTAGTTTATAAATTTCGAACAAATGATATATTCTATAACCATGACAGTCTCCTCCAAAATCAAGATATATATTTTTTTATGTGTAGACAGGATTGGGCGCATTTCAATTACAGTAATTTGTAATTGGTATTTGCATACATCATTTGAAAGTTATTTATAATTTGTAATTAATTAACTAAAATTTGTGTAATTCTTAAATAAAAATTATTGAAATTAATATTTTTTAAATGGAATAAGCTGGAATTCCGAAATTTCACTATGGCTATATATTATAATACGTATAACTAGCAATTAGGTAATACAAAATAAGTTCAGAACACTGAACAAGTGTAATTTTAAGATAATCTTGATTGTTTTCATGCCTACTCTTGTGTGTGCTAACTAGACAAACAATTATACTGCGTACAAACTACGAAAGCAACATCAATATAATGTACACGGAGCTCAGATGTTACGCTAATATCGTGAGGCAACTGTAGCACCTGTAGTGTATACTCCTCACGCCCCGCACTGAGTTTCATACGATTACTGTTATAATAATACACATTATTATCCGTGTCGTACCATAAACGGTTTATAAAACGTGCTATTGTCATTATATGCTCGTCGAAACGTCATAGATCAAGACGATGCGACTTGCATTATTATAATGATATCACAATATGAGTGCTGTTACAGTATTTTACCAGTACAATAATGTGATACGTCGTCACTCACGGTTTCACAGAGTACACGAAATTCCCGAATTGTCAGCAGCACGCATCGACTCGTGCGCATTTCATATTATAATGCAAAACTATTATCATAATGCAGCATTTTCGTTCACGTAAATATTAACATTTTTGTTAGAATCAAAAATGTAATGTAAAATGATTGCACAATAGACGACGACTTGATGATGTTTATCGATAAGTGTGTGAACGAAATATTTCAATACTTAAAATACATATATCCCAACATTAAAAAAGAATTACAAGTGTGTACGTGGCTTACTATACACACACCGTCGGGAAGTTATTTTTTTTTTACCTTACTCGCGCCATGATTGTGGCGTTGGACATATATACTATGTAGGCTTATATAGAATATGGGTGTTCCTTTTAGACCTTTTATTATATATATATATAATAAGAAACCTCCACGGAACGTGAGGCTCAAAGGACCAACCGCTGTCATGTCATACAATGGATTTCCGGAATTCGGCAGACAATAAAGCTAGAAATCATTCTACCAATCGAATTTAAAATACTTTACATCACATTTTCTACGTGTATTGATTCACTGAAGATTGGGTTTTAAAATATTATTCACTATACTTGATGAAATAAATTACACCGTGAAAAAGAGGGATCTTAAATAAACTACTAGCGTACGATATAATGATCTAACTGTGCGACATATTTCTCGCGGTTCATTATAGTTAAAAGCACATCACCAAAGCAGTAAACTGTTTCTTTCATTTATAATCTTCACATTGTAAAGCCACATCACGGCTTATAAAAATCAAAAGTATATTAAATTAGAATTAATTGTAAAAATAAAAATGTATTGTTCAAAAAACATTGAAATTCACAAGTAATAATATTGTACGTGGAATTTCGAAAGCATTGTCTTACAAAAGAATTGCAAATAAAGAAATTTTATTTTTATTTAAGCAAATTGATCGTGGAGTTTGAAAGCTAGACAACATTTAAATCGTTTTCATTGACGACTCTTGTTGTGTGAATAAAAATCAAATTGAAATAAAAATGTAAAACGAAGTGAACCGAACCAGGGCGAAAATACAGTCTATACACGCACTTACCTCGATAGAATTGCACTTTCTCTCGGCGTTTGTTCACGTCGTCAATTGTTCTGTGGTGATGCAACGTTATTAGTAATTGATCATGCAAAATTCGAATGAACTATCATACCAAGAGGTTAAAACAAAAATTTAATTACATAAAAATAAGAGGTTAGAAAGCAATAAACACGTTGGAAATATGATGAAACCACAATGAAGTCGTAGTTGACCACAGGACGCCACGAAGCGAAGTGAAATGGAAATGTTGACCCTGCGTCCCTGCGATCTACATGGCGCGTATGGACGGGGAAACTATATACCGGCTAATCCAGCGCTGCAGTGGTGCAATGTAGCAAAAATATATGTCGCGCGGGAAAAATTTGAAAACATTTTACCATTTTCTAGGAACAATATTTTGATAATTTTTTTCAAAACTGAATTGCAACCTTATGAAAAACGGTTTGATGAATGACAATGATTTTAATACAAATTAATTCATACATGGGTTGTATATAAACTAACAACAAATCAATCCTGCCAATATTATTGATAGCTGTAATGCATTTTATAATATTAGTAGAAGTTTGAATTTTTATTGATTTTAACAATAAAACTTTCCATTACGAATATTTAACAACAGATATTTGATCATAAAGAAGAAATATTAATCGTATCATGTTTTATAAAAACATTTATTGTTTTCTTAACACGGGGTTAACACTAACGTGTTACTTTTAAAATATTTTTACCTATGTACTCGTATATTAAATAATTATGGTTTAAAAACTAGATATGGTGAAATATTATAAAATATATCACAAAAAATGTTGTGTAATTTAGGTATATGTATATCCAGTGGCGGATTGAGACAATTGATATTAGGGGTGCACATATGAATTCACACCACCCACCTAAAACTTAAACACTAACACTACAACCACGGGCGCCCGCTGGAGAGGAGAGGGACCATACTCCCCCCGCTGATTTTTGGCCAATGTTTGTAAATGGTATATTTTTCAAGACTATCTTTTATACACACCTTGCCTCCCCCCTCCACCAGGTGAAAATATCTGTGGGCGCCCATGACTATCATCACTATTTTTTTAATTAAAATATATTATAGTAGGCAGTAAGCACACGAATTATGGAAATAGGTGTAGTAACAAATAACAATTATTTGCATGTTGTAAATTGTAATTGATTTTTACTCCAAAGAATACGGTTTAATATAATATTATTCGAGCACTTACCTTACCCAGTAAAATATATACAATTTCCAGCTCGATTTCCAGTCTGCGTAGTGATTTATAATTATTAAAAATAAATTAATAAAATAAGAATTCTTAAATAATATAATGATATTATAATCAACTATAACAATGGACTATAGCATTCTATAAGTATAGTATAATTTAATAATATATTAATATCATCATAGTCCGCATAAACAAGTAGTAAATACTAAAATACTACAAACAGTAGTATTAACAATAGCTGTTTCCTAAAAATGTGCCTACAAAAATACACCCACCCCATATTTTTGGGAGTGCAGTGCACCTCTTGTTATTACGTCCAAGCCGCCTCTGTGTATATCAGTGGTTCCCAACTCAACAATAGGCACGGACCACTTTTATACATTTTTCACCGTTACGGACGATCGTCCGTCACTACCTGATTTCAATCCACCCCCCCCCTCTTTATATCACTTATTTTTTTATACTTTTTTAGTTTTACAGTTTTATAGTTTATAATTTATAGATACCAAATAATATCAGGATTACATTTTATGTCGAGGAAAAATATATCAACTGATTTATTTTTTCATTCGCGGACCACCTGAGATGAGTCCACGGACCACCGGTGGTCCACAGACTACCAGTTGGGAACCACTGATGTATATAAAATCCACAATAGAAATTTAACTAAATAGCCAAATCATGTAAATATGTAGCTATAGTTGTGTTAACATCAAATGAAATATCAAAAATAAATAAGTAAATAATACATCAATCCAAAAGATTATAGAAATTGGTAGTCTTGGTTTGTCGTCAAAGAAATATCCATAAGAAATATGATCTTAACATTATGACTTAGTAAAAGAGTTGCTGTTACCACATTCACACAAAAAATATAATTTAAACAATTTTTCATTATTCGTTATGTTTTCTAAAATAACTACAAATTAATAATTTAGTAAATTTTAAAAATAAGATTCAGAGGGTCAATAATTATAAGAACATTTAGCAAATTTACTATAGTTACAATGACATACTTCATTAGTATTGAAATTAGAACAGGGTTTTGAAATATTTGTTTAACAATGACCATTTAAATCTGCAAAGGAAGCATTTTACAGTTATATTATACAATGTTAAACATATAATATTTCTACATTCGCTCAGATAAAACACTTATTTTGCTGAGTCATTGCAATCTTTTTTAGAGCAATGATCTGCATGCATGTTAACAAGATTCTTATAAATATTGAAACTCAACCTCCTAAATGACTATTTCACAATACATTTTCCAAAGCTAATACTTCTGTAATAGTATAAATAATTATCAAAATTACTCTGTAATAGTTTCATTCACCGTTTTGACATACTGCATAGAACAATAACAAATTTAATACCTTAAAAATAATAATTATCATTTAAAAAAAGCAATTTTTATTGATGAAAGAAAAATTTGTATGCATGAGTTCATTGATAAGAATATTGGTACTGTAATAATTAATCTTCCGAGATAGTAGTATATTTTTATTGTATCTAGTAGATGGAATCAAAATACTTGGCAGTGTATTTTATTATTTTAAAGTAATATTGTTATATTATAATCCATTGATTGAAATTGCATTTAGTTAAATCCATATTACCTCTAAAAGTTATAGTCTAGTTAAGATAAATTATGTTCACATTGTTATTTTATAATACAAAAATAAAAATTATTTTGATAAAACAATTATTTAAAATACAATAACATCATTTTTAGGACATTAATATTGTAGCTTAATGTAATAATAACATAAAGAATCTTATATGGTATTCAGTACATTTAAAAAAAAATTAGTATTTTAGACAATTTCTTAAATGTATGCTCAACCAGAAAGCATTAAAAAAAATTATAATTATATACTTATAGTAATGTAGTCTAAATACTCACCTAGTATTGATTGATTTATAAACCCAATAACTAAGTGTAACTATAATCTTACTTTGTAATTTGACATATTTTATGTAGAATGATCCTTAAATTAGAACTGAGTCTTACAAATTAGTTAATAATTATAGCTTTACCACACAAAGGGTAGAAAAAAGGACAACCCTCCTAACACATTGTTTTTCATATTGTGTAATGAGTTGTTTATAAAAAAAACAATAAATTCAAAAACTATGACTAAAAAATTACCCTTAAATGTATATAAAAATTATTCTTATCATACCTAATTTGAAATTCATTCCGTTGATGGTATGTTCATATTGTCTATCAGAAATACAACAGTTAAAGTAATTTATATTATGTTTTTAATATTGTATGTTTCATAATATTCCATACAGAAATAAATAGCTTAACCTTATATAAAACATTTTTTTTATAAATTAGACACTGCTGAGATGAGTTCTACGATCACTTGAATAAAACACATATTTCGCTGATTCTGAATAGTCTTCTTTTGATCCACGTTCTGCACGAATGTTAACAAACTTCTTCGATATTAGCATTAAAAGTCAATCTCCTAGAAGAGTACTTGATAAGAAACCGTTAGAATCTGAAATTAAATGAATGTACACAATACTGCATTAATATTTAATTCATACACCTTTTTTTGCTGACTTTATAATGTGAAAATCTAAGTAAGAATATAAAAATGGATTTATTCCTTTAAATGTATGTAGAGAGTCGTATTCATATTGCATGTATGAACACTTCATCTTGTTACAACCATCTTACTAAATTATTTTAATAGGAAAATAAACGGAACACCACAATGAACTTACATTAGAATTTCCAACATCAGATTTAATGTAAAACATCAATGAATGCATGTAAATTTGTGAATGCTATTGATAACTATACAAATCCATTTAGTCAATATGGCTTGAAGCAAGCAACTCAAAATCAGACAGGAATAGACATCTTTCATGTATTTGCTAGAGCAATACTGTAATAAAATAAATAAACAACATTAAAAACAACAATTACAGATTAAAAGTTAGTATTCGTTTGTCTGATTATTTAATACTTAGAAGTATAAATCACATCCATGTCTCTGGCAAATAAAATCTAAGGAGTAGCATAATTGATAATTAAAGAAATTAAAGAATATAATTTAAGAATAAGAGCTAAGCCTACCAAAGCTATGGCGTTGTCATCTAGGGCTGCCATATTGTATGTGAATTTTAAAATAATATGTATGTTAAAAAAAATACAGCTGATTAAACAAACGTCGAAAAAAATGTGAACTGTTGGCCGGAAAGTGTGTGACTGCGCAGTCCGGCGTCTCCGGCAAACTGTAGCGTGTGTGTCGTCGTCGGAAATCGGGTAGAACTGTCCGGTTAAACTCCACAGTTCCACCTCTCCGGCAAACCGGATCGTGTATGGCTAGCTTAAAAGAACACGTATTATACTTTATATAGGTACTTAAGTAACTAATTTAATATATGGTTTTTATTGAACTGGCGGTACTTTTTCGCTTATTTAATTAAAATATGCCATTTTGAGTACTATGTACATTATATAAAATTATATAATTATTGTATAAAAAACTCTATGGGTGCCATCAATGGTACAATAAGCAATGTTATAACCTAAAACATTGTGGCGTTAACCATTACTGTGAAAGTCCGTGTGTTTGCGCCGAATTATTCGTCGTTGGTGACAAAGTCCACCGGCGATAGCGGCGTCCCGTTACCAACCGTTTAACTTATTTTTGTACTTTTTACCGGATTGACCTCAGGGCTTCCCTTCAAATATTTAAACTCTACTTCTTGCACTTCTGTGTAAAATTAACTTGTGTCCCTATCCTTCGTGGTCATCGCCGCCGTGACTGACCGTCAGTCCGTTAGTTTGCCTACCCATAGCAGTTGAGCCGCACGTTAAGGTTGCTTAAAGTTGAAAAGTTTTGTAAATTTGGTACTGACTATTTATATCAGGGGTGGGCAACTGGCTGCCTGCAGCCCGAATCCGGTCCTCGTACCATTTTGATCTGAACCACGTTAGCTTTTAAAATTGAACACTTATGTTTGAAATCAAAATTAATTTGATTAAATATTGAGTAAACGTTTATCCACATTCTATATTCAATGTCATAAATGTCTAAATATGACATGACCTTTGTTTATATTAATATTATATTAATATTGTTATAGCAAGAGTTGTATACGTCTCGTAGTTCGGTTGCAGTTTTAGTTTTCGTTTTCTGGTCCGCTAGATTATAAAGGTCTAAAAACTGGCCCAATACTTACTTAATGTTGCCTATCCAGCATCCCTGATTTATATGTTTCTTTTTGGCGAATCATTATACATTTGTTTTTATCGTATCGCATACCCGGCAAGTAACTTTTTCTATTAATTTATTTCAATGTTTTGTTTAAATATTATCTAATCCAATTTATGCTTTTTAAAGTTATAATGTATAAATCACTGATTGAAATTGTTTTTAGTTTTTTGACTAAATATACATTTTTATGCACGAAAAAACATTAAATATAATCACCTAGCTAAAAAAACTTCTGGTGACAAAAAAGAGAAAAAAAAAACAAAAAAACTACCATTATTCCTACGGTGCGCTATTGTGCAACTCGATTATTGTGTGTTAACGGTATTTTTATATTCACGATACATTACATATGCATTTATATACATTATACATGCATCGACGTTATATTATTATGTAACTGGCGTTTTCTCTCCTTGAAAACCACTTTTTTCATTATTTTACTACGATATGATTTTTGAAAATAGGTAAGTTTTGATTAATTTTGTTTCTGTAAACAATTTAAGAGTTTTGAATTTTAATTTTCTGGTTATAATTTTTGTAGAAACTGTTACACATTTTACTGCTAAAATTTCAGCGTTTTATATGTGGATATACTTACCTTGTCTCCATCGCTAATAACCCGGATGATCACACATGTGAGAGAGTAGCAATCCTTTATAAACCTCTCTAATTTTCTAAACAAACTAAATTTCGATTTCAGTTTTACTCGCTCTCTAACATTTTTATAAAGTCTTGTACTTATATGCAATTCCGATAATCATTTAAACTTGGCAGTGACAGAATTATTGTTAAAATATCTAAAATGCTTTATATTTCAATACAGAAACATAAAACTATTTCCAAGATGACAATTTGTCAGTTGCATATTGAAAATTAAGAATAAAATATGTATAGGTACACTGAAGTCCATTAGTAATATATAATTTAGTTTTTAGAATTATTTGTAAACGATTACTTCATAATACCATCACATGATGTTATAAGTTTGTCCTTATATTAAGCATAGCATATAATGTATAATTTATGTTTTACTTTACTTTCAATCCCCTACTCCTCTTTTTTTTAGAAAGAAAATCCGGCAATCCAAAATCTTCAGATTCTCCTAAGACACGGACATACTTCACGTATGCCCTGGTACTTTTCAGATGCATCACGTATTTCCACAATGTAGATTCTTGTTGAGCTAGTTTTTCTTTTGTTTTCTCTAATTCTTTTTCTAGATCATGTTCTTCTTCATCTTCTTCTTGACTTTCTTCTTCATTTTCTCCTTTTGCTTGTGGATCACGGTCACTACGAGCTTCCCTTTCACTTTTATCAAATAATTGATTAAATAAATATTTTTAACATAATTCCATTCGGTATTTTAATATATAATGAGATGTTGTTATATGATAGCCTATAATATAATATTAAAATACAATATATACATATATAGTTTGCGGGGAAAAAATTAATCGGAATAAACGTCTGTTTTGAAAAGGTCGAATGGAATTACTAATTTACATTACACAAATTTACATAAAGTTCAAGAGCCATCGTTTTATTTTTAATATTTAATCAATTGATATTAATTGAATCGAAACACCCACAGTGTGAGTCAATAGCCGTAACTCGTAAGGAATTGTTTTATAAAAAAATGCATTAGCTTTAGTTATCGTTTACACGTTATATACGGTTTAACTGTTTGAAAAAAATAAAATGTGAACAATTTCTTTCCTCATTTTGAAATGGCTTTTGGTGACAAAGAATGACAAAAAACACATAATACTGAAAAACTAAGTCATTTCTCATTCTAGGCTAATGAAAAATGTGTGTTCTTCTAAATTTAGATATCTAGTATTTTTACAAATAACCATAAAAAATGAAATCGTTATCTTAGCATAAAAGATATTATGTATAAAATGATTTTCTTAATTTTAACATTTTAAGCGAATATCACGAACAACAAAAAATTTTCTGTCATGTAGAAATTCATCATCTAGCAAAATGAGCACAACATTTTGAATTACTCCAAGATTTAATTATACGTAGACATTGAATTTATCCTGGTGTTTTAAAGCCAAACAAAAGGAAGTCCTGTGGTAAAAAAGTTTTCTACTCGATGGTTAGTTTATAGTGCGTAAAAGAGACACATTTTAAATATTATTATTATTATTAATTTATAATGGTTAAGTAATTAAAATTCTAAACTATATAAAATATCATCTACATTGCTACATTGCACCATTAGTGTTTGCCATGAATTTGAATGCACTTGAATAACATGCTCAAAGTTGATTAATGAACTGATATTACACATCGGACGTCAAATGCCATAAATTATTTTGAGATAAATCAGTTATATGCTGCTCATTATTATTGACACATAATATTACCATGTTTTAATATATTTTATGTCTTAACATTATGTAAATAATACATAATTGTAATATTATAATATTGCACTAGTAACAGAAAAATGTTTCTCATGGCATCAATGATAATTATGTATAGCCTAATTAACAGGAAATTATAATGTAAAGTCAAAACAACTTGTGAATTTCATTTATGACTTTTATTAACAATTCTAAATGTATTTTGGTTCCAAAGAACGACAAAATACATACAATACTGAATAAAAAGTATTATATTAATTAATTCTTAATTCTGGTCTAATGAATATGTGTTATATTAAATTATATAAACTTAAACTAGTACAGGATTATTTTCATAATTTTAACTATTTTACGTACGTCGTATATATTATTCACAGTTTCAGTCTTTGAAATTATAGTTTTTATAAATATAATATGACGCTTTAAATATACCTTTTGTTTACGTAGAACATACTGCATTTACTCTGATCTGCTCTCGGACTTTTGTGATCTCGAATGTCCTCTCTAAAATAAGGAGCAAGGTAAACGACTCGTCTACTTCAATGATACATGATATATATTTTTACGTTTATACATTGTCCAAGTTTTTTTTAAACTCCGCACCGAAGACATATGCGTAATCGTACATAGATTATAGATATAATATTTTTATAATGAAACACAAACTTTAAAATAAAGAATGAAAATGTATGTGAGTATTGAATGATAATAACTAATAAGATATTGTGCAAATAAAATGGTTGTGATAATAATAATAAAAATAAAAATTTTAAAGAATCACACAAGTGGATTGATAAGAGCATGACTACTTGGGCGGAACTGTGGTTGGGGCCGTGGTTGGAAGAGTAGCTTGGACGGTGGTTTCAGCTATCTGGTAAGGAATGTGAAGGAATAGGTCCGTGGTATTTGGTGGTTGTTCTGTAGTTGGTGGTATGGTCGACTGAATAAATCTCATATCTTTCTTCGGATAGTTCACCCTCCGGGGACAACACTTGGTCGTGATCTCTCTACAAGATGGTGATGATAATCGATATGATGGATCCGGGTCCTGGAATTTAGGGCAGAACCGCTCCATCATACAAACTCCCGGGCGCCCGTCGCTGATGGCGCATTCCGTGCCTGGAAATAATGGAAAAAAACTATATAATAATTTATTATCATACATAGGTACGCATCGTACACGATCAATATAATATTGTTATAGGTATATTGTTATAGTAAAAAAAAACTTATGAGATATCTTTGTCGGGGGACTTTTATGTGTAAGTCGATGAGAAAAATATGTACGCCACAGACTGTATATTGAGCCGTTTTGCGAATTTGAGTTCGCGGAATCCGAATGGTTTTGAAATCTTATCGAAAAGGCTTTTATGTAACACGTATCTATACTACACATATACTAAATATATTTATTTTAACATAAATAACATTTTACAAATTTATCAAGTTTTGGTATACATTCACACAGCAAAGGTTTCGAACGGAATATCGTATGTTATTTCACGTCGTCGCAGTCACCGAATAATCGGATATAGAATTGAGTTAAAGGCTTTGACGAATCGTAATCGTGGCACACGATACGAAGGTAGCTTATAACGCTTGCGCCTGATATCGTGGAACTCAAAGAGTTACTGGAACTATGCCATCTGCACGCTTTTCTCATATAAAAATTATTTTTTTATACAAAAGTCAGTTTGCTATAAACTACTATTTCGATACATAGCAAAACGCTAACTCAAGTATTGCTACAGGTACTGTTATACTCAATTAAGTAATTTGGAAAATCCCATATGGATAATTCTGAAAAACTAAAGTTATTGAAAATTATAGAGAAAGGAAAAAGTCTAATTATTCCGTTAAGATCGTATGAAACTTATCAATATCCGTAACTGGGTAAATCTAGAAAAATAGTTTGTATATTGTTATATAATATGTATACGTTATTTCAAAAATCGTATTTTATTTTATTGAAAATATTTAGGGAAAAAAATGAGCGTAGAACATATAAATACATACCTAATACTTATATGCTCAACCCCTAAATACTATCCCTTTTGTCGTGTACAAACACAACGACGGGGCTTGCTATCACGTCGGCTAATTGTGTTCTGTATCTATAAAAATAATAATACATAATAACAACAATAACAATATAAATGAGACTACGTCGTTATTACATTGAATGCCTTTGTTGTTATTTCCCCACTCTCAATATATACTCGTCATTTTCATTTTAAATAATATCACTTATTTTACACGCAAGAACATAATATAATACATTTTATTTTATATCTACTTTGTGCTAGACAACGTTACGCGATTTATACTGCAATTATTATTTATTTACTTTTGGTTACTGGGCACAACGAATACAAAATCACTACCCGAGATAAGTGTTAGAAAAAATACAAACCACATATTTCATCGCATTCGTCTTTTGTCATCTGTAGATCTAAGTTTTGTTCGCAGTGGACTATGCCGTGTTGGGAGAACCATGGACGGCAAGAACTGAAAACTTCGTGATAGTACCACCCTGCAAAAGAGTATCTCAAAATAGGTTCGATTGCAGCTTTGCATTCCTTTATGTGCATATTCATCCAGTGACACCTTGGATCTGTGAAAACAAAATGAAATCAGTATAATTTTCATGACGATATATTGTATATATAACACTTATATAGTAATAACGCACAAAGTAAATAATTTTAGGCACGTATTTTATTAGTCCTTATGCATATAGATAAAATATCAAATTTTGCTTTGTTTTAAAATTATATAGAAATCTAACTTTTCTTCTATAGTAGATAGACACGTATGGGATTACTGCAAGTTCACAAGCACTGGATTTAGAAATCGGCTGATTTCCTCCCCTCCTCCCAAGAGTATTATTATTTTCGTTTTTTTTTTCAAGAAATTATTATACAACTAAGCGTGCGCACGAAGACACTTTTGTATACGACGAGTAGAAAATGTATTGCAACTATGTTGGGGAGAGTGAGGTCAAGTTTAAATCTTAAGAATATCTGACTACTGCCACTTCCTCTCTGACGGAAATCGTCGTCTCATTTTTCCATTGGTCGTTAATACACACGCACATGCACATGCGTGTATACACAAAACACGCATGCACTGTGCACACACACATAAACCCACACAAAAACCGCTCTTTATCCCCTCGTTATTCGGGTATAAATATTATTCTTTTTTTTCAACATTCCTGAAGTTATATGCTAACAAGGCGCGTGCACGTAGATGCTTCAGAAAACGACAAAGGGAAACGTTAGAACTACCAAGTCGGAGAGAGAGAGAGAGAGAGAGAGGAGTCATGGCTAAACCTTTTGAATCTCTTACATCCCATAACACACACAAACACACACACACACACACACACACACACACACACACACACACACAACACACACACGCAAACCGGTCCTCCTATCGTCACTCGGATTATTTTTTTTTCAACATTCCTATGGGTATAAACTAACAAAGCACCTGCACGTAGATGCTTCAGAAAACGACAAAGGGATATGTTAGAACTACCAAATCGGAGAGAGAGAGAGAGAGAGAGAGAGAGAGAGAGAGAGTGAGAGAGAGAGGAGTCAAGGCTAAACATATCTCTTATACACGCACGCACCCACGCACACACATACACACTCACAAACACTGCGATGGGTTCTTATATATCGTCACGTATATTCTGACGGTTGGTGGTATAATACACATATATAATATAATTGAGAACCAGCTACGGCGGAGAAAATAAATCCTCACAAATTGTTTTGATCGTTTTCTTTCGACGAATTTATACATTATATTATTATTATCAAATACATACGCTCCTAATAAAATATTTAATGATCGCGTTTCATAAGTAAACATAAACGTTTTCACTGATTATATAACTGTGGTTTAAAAATGTTATTCTTATTTGAATACAATTTATACAGTATTATATTTCGACAATGAACTTATGACACATCGGAGATAAGATCATTATATATTATTATTATATCATGCTATTCCTTATCCGTTTTTTCTTATGCGTTCGATTAGTAATACATATTTTACTGTTGATAATGATTTCATGCAACATTCTTGACGCACAAACCAAAAACTTTTTCATAAGAACAATAAAAACAACAAGGTATAATGAAGTTATTTGTACCTGTAATTATCGTTGGAACCAAAATGAAAAATATTACGAACCGAATCGCTCGTTATCGTTACGAGCTTTTAAATAAGCACACTAACCGATGTTATCATACCACTTTTCAAAAACAAAAATAATAGAGCATTGATTTTCTTTATCAGCTCCTCGGAGTTTGAAGTCGCATAAGATCGATAATATTATACCTACTACTGCTCTTACAGCAGTATAAATATAATACAGGTGGTGTGTAAAATAACTTTCCATAGAGAAAAAAATTGAAAAACTTCAAGACGCTTGGGAATTCAATTTAGAGCCTTAAACTTCCTCACAGAGACAATATTATGATATGCACAATACACGGCCTAGTAGTAATAAAACTGCAATATTTACCTTTTCCTGGTTGAAGTGTGAGTGGACCACCGTTGTCTTTGCCGGTGACGCTGCTCATGACGGAAGCCAACACGACGATTAATATCACGCGTTGTAGAACGCCAACGATAGTCGTCGAAGATGTCATGTTGTAGATGGTGGTGTACAACTGCAGTCGAATATCGAAGTCTGTGGTGTGTATTCGACGGGCCGGTGCTGATCAAAATGTTTTACACGAACGAGTGTGTTTGAATATAGGTCGACGGTTTCTTTTATATGTGACGACGTGCATGTGTGCGAGTGCTTGTTTTTCGTGAGCGTGTGTGTGTACAAATACGATAACGTGCATGTGCGTGCGTGTGTGGGTGCTGGTGTGCGGGTGTGGGTGCGTGCGTGTGTGTGTGTGTGTGTGTGTATGTGTGTGTGTATATGTGTAGCGTGTAAAAGATAGGTTAAGCCTTGACTCCTCTCTCTCTCTCTTTCTCTCTCTCTCTCTCTCCGACTTGGTAGTAGTTCTAACGTTTACCCTCGTCGTTTTCTGAAGTGCCTACGTGAACGCGCTTTGGCCTTTGTTAGTAAATATCTACAGGAATGTTGAAAAAAAAAAGAATAATTCGAGTGACGAGGGGAGAAGGACCGGTTTTCGTATGGGTTCGTCGAGTGTGCGTATGTTTACGCTAGCGTGTTTGTGTGTGTGTGTGTGTGTGTGTGTGTGAGAGAGTGTGTATTATGGGATGTAAGAGATTCGATAGGTTTAGCCTTGACATATCTCTCTCTCTGGCTTGGTAGTTCTAACGTTTTCCCTCGTCGTTTTCGAAAGCACCTACGTGCACGCGCTTGTTACTTAATACCTAGAGGAATATTGAAAAAAAAAAGAATATTCCATGTGGTGAGGGTGAGGGTGGAAACAATAACGCACATCTCAACCGATGAAATCCGATTGATAAACCTAATTGATGTAACATAATTGTTATGCAATTAACCTCCAATTAGCAATTACCATACTCCACCCCCTGCAGACTATGATGACGATGTACGCACGCACGTCCGGTCATATTATTTCCAATGATCATTGGAGCAAATTTATTTGAGCTTGTATGCAATTATTAAATTTGAATTAAAGAATGTCCACCGCAGTTTCACACGTTATTTTTTATTTATGAAGAGGACCAAAATTATTGATTTGTTTTATTCAAATTACAATGGCCATCTCGGGGGACAGAACTGTTAGTTCGGTATAATAAAATACTTTTTACGTTAAACTTAATAAAAAAACTTGTATTTTACACTTACTTATAAATAATTCACATAAGAAATTGAAATGTATGATTTACAGGCTTTCGGCGATGTTTTCGACTTTGATGGACAGCGAGAAGCATGAGGTATTTAAAACTTTAAAACTTGGGTATTGGGATTTATCTTATTCTATTGGATTCTACCCGTATTTAATATTTATACAGAACATGGGCATGATGTGACTCTTACGCTAGGGGATAGGTTAATTTAGAATGTACGTGATGTACGATGACTGCTGCTATGATTTTGAGTATTGCGTAATAAGTATTTCGGCGGTACGTATTATCGAAAATTGTTGATGATCAGACTAATCTATTATACTGAGGATAGTTCCTCATTTGGATATTATAGATATATGTAGTAGTAAACGCATACGGTGTATTAGATAGACACGTATGATTTTACTACACTGGTTTACCGAATCACATGGTATTTCGATTTGACCTTTTGGCAACCGAAACCGCAACCGGATGCATTATAGTTCATATTTACAACGTTCAAAGGACATTCAATAGATTATTTGCTTTCGTCAACATAGCCGGAGTAACATATGTAGGTGTTTGATTTTCCCTCTTTATCACCTAGGTCCTAGGATGATGTGTTGACTGTATAATTTATTAAAAAACGATTGGTTTGGAAAAATAAATGATGTGCTTTATAAAGTACTTATTACGCGGTCGGTGTCAGTATGACGTTTACTGCATCTTGGTTGACGGAAACCGAAGAACTAACTAGAATACAAAATAATATATTGGGGAGCCCGCTTTATCTGAAGTCTTATCGCTACTTCATGATTGCTCTCCCCAACAGTAGGTATGTAACATATGTAGTATCTTTCTATGGAAATTATAATAGTTTTTTATGGAATAATAATATGCGTTTAAAATACCCGTAAATAAAAAATAAAATGACTAATGAGTTCTGACCATAATTTAATTTAATTACACCCCAGAACATTTTTACGGAATAAGATAAGCTTCTATAGGTATAGATATAGGTATCGACTATTTACACTTTGACTTTGACCTGTACTCGTATAAACTGGTTGACGTTTTATTTAATCACTGTGCCGTCTATCTATACGTTAATTATCGAAATAAAGAAACACCAATCTATACAAAACCATTTAACCAAAATCTTAATGTTTTTTTCCCCCCTTTTTCTTTATATCGTTTCTCTCTTGATTAATTAAACTGTACATACTATATATCTATAGTTATTTACCTATAATGTATTAACTAATATATAAACAAATTTGCTGCTAATGACCCATGTAGTCGAAGCCTGTTTCTTTATAATAAAAAAAAAAATATTATAGAAACTGTGTTCAAACCGTCTTGGGCTGCAAGATCGAGGATTGTAGTTTGCTTCTCGCATTTAATCAACACAATTTTTCGGTGAGTACTTGGAAATATTAATAAAATTTGTTTTTTAGTTTAAATATAAGGTGCATGAAAACATTTTAAATTTATTTAATAATGTCTTTTAACTGTGTATCCGATTAAAAATTGATAATCAACTAATAAATTTGACCTAATGGTTAATGACATTTTTTCAAAAAAGACTATAAATGCAAATGATTCGATATTTTTTTAAATTTATTTTTATTTTTATTATCATTATTATGCTGGAAATATAAGTAGTATTTTTAATAGAATTTATAAATAATAGTATTTTTCATACTATTATTATTTTATTACGGCACAAATGCACATAAATTAAGTTTTTGACTATATTGAAATCATTTTACATATTTTTATCATGTTGAAAATTATATATATATATATATATATAAATAATATAGGTATTATTATAAAAGTAACCAATTAAAATTTGGGAAAAATCAAAAATCATAAGTGCTCATAATTATGTGTTTAAAAACAGAACAGATTTTATACAAAATATTATGAAAATGATGAAATGGCCTAAAGTGCTAAAATAAGTAAAAGGAACATTTTTCGATTGTTTGAATTGCTACGATTAATATTTATAGAACAGTTACCAAATATTTAATATCGTATGATTAAAATTCATCTAAGTACCCAATTTCGTCTAAATTTAATTTTCTTATATGCTTATTAAAATTTTATCTACGACTTATATATACTTTATATACGACAGTAATCATTAGTTGTTACAAATAAAATCTAATAAATAATTGTTTAATTTTAAGCCCTGTGTTAAATAAGAAAATTTTATGAAATTTTTACTACAAAAATATAATTTTGAAGTTATAAGCTCAATAAAAAAAATGTGTCCCCATTTTTTTCAATACCCAATAAGAGATATGTATGAGGAACTTTGTATTAAATTTTCGAGATTCAACTGTTATAATTATATCGAAATTTTATGAATTAAAGTTGAGAAAACTGCTGTGAATCTATAACTATTCTTGTAAATAAATACTTAAAATAAACAGTATAAAACTGCACTACCGTTAACCGTTCTAAAATATTTAAAAGTGCCCGCGTATATTGATTTTTTTTTTCGTGTCAGGCGCGTAGTATAGTAGTAATAATAATAATGGTATAATTGTATGGTATAAAATAAAACAAATAAATAAAATAAACATTACATAATATTAATAAATAAGGTTATTGGTGGATTTATATTATTTTTGCCCAGATACGGGCTACGTTAATTCCTTGGCTTGTGCCTTTGTGAATGTCTTCTGGGGTGCATGTTTGGGAGCAATCTGTGCATGAGATAATGTGTTGCATTGTCTGTACTTTTCCACATATGCACAAGGTGTCTGTGCTATCTAACAGTCCCCATTTTATTAGATTGTCTTTCGTTCGTCCAATTCCTGTCCTGAGTCTGTTTAGTGTTCGCCAAACCGGCCATGTTTCATTATGACCAGATTGTAGCGACTCGTTCGGCACCCAGCTGGAGGTACTGCTTATCTCATTTATCCATCTGGTCGTTGAACACTGTTGGACATTATTTTGGACACTGTGTATTAGTGATTTTTGTCTCATTCCAGTAGACGTTAAGGATACGGTTGGTACATCGATTCCTTAGGTGGAAAGCACATACTTGTGTTTTGCTTGGATTGGGTTTTAGGTAATTGCGTCTATAGTATTTCCCAAGTATGTCCAAAGTAGTCGATAATTTTTCCTCTACATTTTCAAATTGATCGTGTTGTACGGCGATTGCTGCATCGTCAGCGTAAATATAATGTTTTACGTCGCTATCTGTGGATATCGGTTGATCGTTGGTATAAATGTTAAACATAGTGGGGGCTAGCACGCTTCCTTGAGGGAGACCATTTCTGGAGATTCTCCACTTACTATTCTTGCCTTGATGATTTACGAAAAATCTTCTGTTGCCTAAAAGGGCTTCGAAAACTCTTACAAACTCGTAATCCAGGGTAATATCATATAGTTTCTTTAGCATTAGTCTGTGTTCACCGTGTCGTATGCTGCCGTTAGATCACGCCTGTGACTTTCTTGTTCTCAAAACCGTTCTCGATTGTTTGGGTCAGGTTGAGTATCTGTCCTGTACATGATTTTCCTGGGCGGAAACCAGCTTGTTCTTTAATTAGTGCGCTGTCCACGAAAGGGACTAGGCGGTTAAGCAGCATTCTCTCGAAAAATTTGTACATGTGGCACAGAAGGGATATTGGGCGATAGTTCTTTGGGTCATCCGTATCTTTCCCTGGTTTTAATAAGGCTATAATTTTTGTTTTCCTCCATATTTTCGGTATGTTTTTCCGGTTTCTTATTTCGTTATATAAGGCGAGTATCCAGCGTTTGGCTTTCGGCCCAAAATTGCGGATCTGTTCGACAAAAATATTATCTAGTCCAGCTGCTTTCCTAAGTTTCATTGTCTCTATTGCTATGTTCAATTCATCCTCCTCGAAAGGCCGGCTGAGGTGGTTTCCTTCATTTTCTTTGTTTCGTATTATTCTTTTATTAGGTTTATCTTCTTGTTTGAGTTTTTGGGGTTTACCATTTAGTAGTAATTGGTGTGCGATTTGATCGGGAGTGACGTTCGACAGTCCTTTCGCGCTAGTAGGGTCACTGTTTAATCTTTTAATTAGGCCGTTTTATTTATGTCCGTTTTATTTAAGAGCTCATGCCATTTATTCCTTTTTTCCTGTGCAATGATGTATTTTTATATTTGTATGTCATATAATTATAATATTTCATATTTCATATTTATTATAAATTTAATATAAATTTAATATAAATTTAATATAATAAATATAATAAAAATATAATATTTCATATAATTAATTTGTCAACAATCAAACGTGCAGAGCCACAGAGGGATTATTTAGTGAACATTTTAATATTAAACACCTACACACTTTCTAGAACAATTTGAATAATATACTTCCTTTATTATTTGTTTGGAAATTAATAATCTATAAGACATTTTTTTTCTTTTAATGTTTTAATGTTAATGTTTAATGTTTAATTAATGTTATTTTAATTTCTTACTCTAAACAGCATTCTATTAAGATATGTTTTCATCAGGTATTTTAAGAACGTATTCATTTTGTCCGGTTATTAGATGGAAGGGTTTAAATCCACTAAAATCTAAAATACATACAACTTTAGGCCCACTTGAAAAAACATTACTCGATCTAACTGCTCACTATACGAGTATAATATGTTCCTATAACATAATAGTAACATTTTATTACCTTATAGTTTTCTAAAAAAATTATATTTAAATCAATTCGAGAAATGATTAATACAATCATATTATACAGTATAAAAAAGAAACTTTGATTTATTTCTTATTGCACAAAAGTCATAGCAGAGCAAAACATAATACGCTTTGGTAATAAGTTGATTACAAAGAGGTACTAATATTTATAACTGTAGGGCGCGGATTTCAATGCAAAATGCATTTATTTTCCTAGATCCTTACGCAATGCTCAGTTTGGCAAAAATGCGTTTCAAGTGGTGTATATTCATGTAATTCAATTTTTATTTTGCATTTTTTTGCATTTTTTGTCGTTTTAACTTCTTTAATGCATTTTTGGTCATTTTCGCTACTTTTAAGGTTATTATTTTCATATTTTTGAAAAATGTAGCATTTTTGGAGAGAAATAAGAACATTTCAAGTACGATTTATTTCGTATTTATTCTAGTATTCAATATTTTTCTTTTACTTAATATTATTGAAAACTACACTTTATCGTCAGTGTCATATATAAATTATGGTAAATGACAATAGTCGATGACGATAACGTCGATAACAATAAAATGGACTACGTGTGTATAGTGTACATAGTGGGCCTAGCCACACTATTAATAGTCCCGTCAGTGGACAGAATTTCCGTTTTTCAACGAAATATAGTTTTATACATATTGTTCTAATCAGCTATTTCTATTATTGCTATTTCTAGTATTCGAACGAAAACAGTCGTGTTTTACCGAGTTACTGTCGACTCTGTCGTGTGTTGTACTCCGTGCGTTTGATGTTTGTAAATAGCAGTTTTATTTATTTTGGTAGATACAATTAAGTCTTTTTAAAATTATGCCTAAAGTTAAGCCATCATCATCACTTCGTTTACGTGCGTATATAAACGAATTTGGTGAGGATGATTTTTCATATTTTTAGTACATTTTTTTATGTCATTAATTAAATTTTAATAAAATAAAAAAAAATTTGTTCTTTTTTTTACGTCATTTTTCACATTTTTAGTACATTTTTTTACGTCATTAATTGAATTTTTTAGGTCATAATTGCATTTTTTCTAGGGCATTTTTAGGTTTTTTTTAGGGCATTAAAATCCGCGCCCTATTTATAAGTTATTAGTTATTAGTTTATTACCTACCTAGTGTCCTAGTCTAAACATGTTTGGGTTCGTCGCGAAAAGACCTGTGAGCTTTATGGTAGTAGAATGTCTGAATGTGTGTAAGTGTGCATACTGCATACATTATTTGTGTATTTTGTGTACTTAAAAGTTAAAACTATGGAAAAAGGTAATTAAATAAATGTAAAAATGGTAACTAAATGTTTCTGTATTGCTGATACAATATACAGTATTAAATTCGACTGAAATTCACAGTACCACAAATAATAAATAAATTTAGAATAAACTATAAATATGCCCCATTAACTCAACAATGAATAAATACTGATTTAAATAAATAAAACTCACAATTTGCGTGTAGCGCAGACTGGCCGACTGCAGCTAACTAAAATCTGTATAAATAAATATTATAGTCATTATTTGTTATTGGCGATTAGCACACAAAAACACTAATAACAAATTAGTACATGCGTGTGATTCGCGCACGTTCCTTACAAATAATAATAATAAAAAATACAAAGTGGTGATTTATGGCTGCGATATAATACAAAATAATAATGACCAAACGGCGTTTAGCGCTCGTAATAAATTCCAATATGTATGGGTATGTTACAGGTAATGTTAACATTTGGATAATGTCGACATTAGCCGGATAATGTCGACATTAAAATTCTTGAAAATTCTTTATTGCTCCCTTGTTCGTTCCCAACTTGAATATTGTCCTCTTATTTGGATAAACAATACCTCAAAACAAATATCTATGTTAGAATCCATCCAAAATAATTTTTTGCGTTTTATTTCCTTCAAATTTAATATATACAGGCCTCCCCATGGCTCTTATGATAATGTTTTACAGTACCTAAATCTCCTACCACTCAAAGACCGACGAATATATTTACTTTCTAGATTTCTTCAAAATTTATTATTAGGCCTCATTGATTGTCCAGATTTGTTATCATTGATTAACTTAAAAATAAATAACCTTAATACCAGAAATCCAAAACCATTTTACCCACTATTTTCAAATAAGAATTATATTTTAAATTCCCCTGCAAACCTTCTGATGGTGGCTGGCAACACATTTCCCTTTGATTTTATATAACTTGTCTTTTTCTTTATTGTATACTTATAAGATAATACTTTAAGATTTTTCTTATAATATTCATTTAAAATTTACAATTGTTTATGTAAAATATTATATTCGTTCTATAATATTCTATAATATCTGTATTTATATTTAAATATCTCTGTACACACACATTTAAAACTGTAACAGGACTAACGTCCGTATATTTGAAAAAAAAAATAAAAAAAAAAAAAATAAATAAATTAGTCAGTCAACATTGGATAATGTTAAAAGTGAAAACTGAATTCTATTTCTTTATACCTAGTGGGGCCGAGTGTAATGTACACGTATAATACTTTTATATTTTATCGATTACACATTTAGATCCGTCTATCTGAAAAACTGTTGTCTCAAAAAAGAGAAGGTAATTCATCTTATATGTCAAATGAAAAATATTTAAATATAATAAATGAATTCAAAGGCGGCAATAAATCTCGTTTATTTTATGGTTGTTGTCTTAAATATAATTAATATTGTTAATAATTTAAATTATTGCATCTCATGTATGATACATTTTTATGGTTGTTAAGACATTATCCAAAAGTTCTTGACTAATGTAATATTACACGGTTAATGTTAACATTAGCCAATATTTATGGCGGCTTATGATGACAGTTGTCTAATGTCTCATTATCCGGCTAATGTCGACATTATCCAAATGTTAACATTACCCGTAACATGTACATCAATAATTCTCCACGACGATTAGCGCACGTAAAATATAATTTAAAAAAAGGCACCTTATGCAATTGTGTAACTGTTGATATTTAACGCGAGACGCAAGAATAATTCACATATGAATCCGGCAGTAAAATACGAGCGTTGTACTTTTATTTACATATATTATATAATAACTAGCTGAATTACCCGTCATTGCCGGGTTACAGTAAAAAAATCGAATAGTTGAATAATTTTATATATATAAACAAATATAAGAGGTGTATATATCATTTTAATAATGTGCAATTAATGAATAGGAAAAACATAAAATGGAAAATAATTTAATTTCTTAAACTTTAATTACATTTATATGGATTTTGGCTAGAGCTAGGATATAGGGAGCTAATACGATGATATATATCACCATGTATTTTAAAACAATAAATCCCCAAACCCAGATGGTAATGTTTTTTGTGAACCAAAAGAGACAAATGACATCCCACTATTATATTGACGTATATATTCTCTAAAATGTTTACATTCATTATTTTCACCAACAAACAAATCAAATATTTCATTAGGGAAACGGCACTCCGGTAAAGATATTTTGCCATCACCACAGCATTAACTAAAATGTCCTCTAGTCGTTTTTTCACACTCACAGTGCAACGAATGACAATACTCGCATTTAAATGTTAAATCACCCAAATTATAGGGCGCAACGTGAACTATATTATGTGATAAAACTCTTTATAACTAATATAACTTAATGATTTAAATGCACTCTGATTCTGGTTTTCCTATTAGTGGTTGCATTTTTAGATAGAATAAATTAATTTTGAATATCCATATTATTACCAAAAACTAAAACACTATAATGTCCTTTGTCCACGTCAACAGTGCTGGGAAAAAATTAATTACACATTATAGCACCTGAACCATAACCTACAAATCCATTAAGATCATTAGATCTATACACACGAAATGTATGACCTGGATAAAGTCAACTAATGCATTCAAAGTTCGACGTGACCAGCCATAACTCGCTATCTATGCTCATCAAATGTTCGTAATCATTATAATTATGAATATGTAATCTCAGTGGCGGATAGGCCCACCGGGAATTCGGGATTTTCCCGGTAGGCCCTATCCTGTGTTGATGTATGGGGGCCCTTGGACCATTGGACAAAAACCTTGTGTGATGAAGATTGAAAATAATTTTAATAAAGATGCAAATTGACTAATTTAATATTTTTAACCACTCTACAAGTACAAGAAAAATACCATAATCATTTAGGTATAAACAATATTTGTTTTTGTTCCCCGTATCGGCCGTATTATTGGGAATATTGAGATTTATTTTGAGATTAGATTTATAGAAAACCGTATTTAATATCGGTAGTTTATATCTGTAGTTGCTGTACTATATAATGTACCATTGTAACAATGCGGTGTGCGGTGGACGCTGGACGGTGGTTATACGTTAATCGAGAATTTATTACTTTTCGTAATTTATTTTTGTTCTATTTTTAGATACTTCTTGTTTTTCATAATGTTATCGCTCGTAGCTTGTAGTGCTCGTACAGTATAATAATAATACGATATATAAATATATTTACAATTCTGCTTATACGAGTCGGAGTTTTATCATTTCCGTAGTTCAATAGTAAATAGTTGTATACATACGGGCATACGACTGTGTGGCACACTGGCACTGTGGCGCGTGTTCCAGTACCTATTGGTGATCAGTGATCACTGTCGTTTTGTCGTTTTGTGTATCTATATTAAACATTAAAATTAACAAAAATAGTGAAAAATGCATAAACAACGGTTTAAATGTGGACACGCCAAAAGAAAGGCGAAACAAAAAGAGGCCTTAATTGCATGTGGTAACGACAAAAATCAAAAAAAAATTTGCTTTTTACCGTCTATTAAACAAGGTAAGAATAAAATTCAAAATTAAGTTTTATCTCACGTGTAATACATTGCTTCTGCTAATTTCAGTTATTTAAATATAGATGAAGAACTTTCCAAAAACACAGTTGATAAATCTGTAGCAGTCGTACTCGAATCGGTAGTAATCAATGACAATATAATTGAGAATAACACTGTTTCAACATTTAATATTAATTATACTTATTCGCGATAAGTCAACCATCGAAGCAAGTCGTTCGTTAATTGTCGCTCCGTATCTACGTTTTGCTATCGCCTTTTGTATAATGCCGGCGTCGTCTTCGGGCGGCGACGACAATCGTCCGCACGCTCATAACAATTCAGTCGGTAAAATAAAAAAAGCATCAAATGCTTCCAGACCACACAACATGGATCAGGAATGGACCACCAAGACAAGTAAAAAAGCATCTCAATCTAAGAAGGTATCAACTCCAACTAGCCCTATATCTCCCACTCTACAGCAGATTAAAAATAATCCACCAGTATTAAATATGCCCAACAATACATTCGAGTGCGACATTTCGTTATCTCATACTACTAATGACACGGCCTATAATAATATGAATATAGATATAGATTTATCGCATTCTACAACCGATCACGCTAATGTTCCCGGTTCCGCAAATACAACATACACCGCTGATATTTCAAACACTAATATAAATTACGATTCCAACGATATACAGTCCTTACGTAATTCCGAACAACTTAATAAATTTTTCTCCGCGGATTAATAACGGTCCGTTCACCACCATTGCGGAACATTCAGATATCAACCTAAAAATTGATCACTGGCACCCGTTAAAGTATGCAAAAATTTTTTCCACTAATTTCATTGGCATCAACAACATCAAACCAATTGGTCATAAAAAAATCAAAATCACCTTCAATACTAAAGTATCAGCCAACAACTTTCTCACCTCCCCTCTACTCGCAAACATTGGATTTACAGCATACATTCCATCTACGCTTATCTACTCCTTCGGAATTATCAGAGTCGATAGTTCCCTAACCGAAGAAGATTTCTGGGAAGGACTTGATAACACAGTCCGCGCTATTGCCTTCAAACGCATTTCAATCAAAAAGGATAATGTCCTAACTCCTACTCGTGTCGTGGAAATAAAATTTTTATCCCCCAAAATCCCAGATGCCGTATCGATTTACAACGTCATTTTCAAAATTTCTCCTAGCGTCCGTTCTCCAATACAGTGCAATAACTGCTTGCGATTTGGACACACGGCTAAATTCTGTCGCAGTAAATCCAAATGCAGCCACTGTGGCTTAAATGACCATTCATTAACTACTTGCCCTTCAATCAACGCAACAGATCCAGTTTGCATCTTCTGTAAACTCCCCCACCTCTCCACTGACCGGAATTGCCAAGAGTGGTCATTCCAAAGGGATGTTAAGAAAATTATGGCTACAGAAAACTTACCCTTCCGCGAAGCAGTCTCTCTCAAGAAAAATAATTACTCCTCAAGTGCATTTAGCTATTCAAATATTGTTAATAAACAGTCTGTGTTAAATCCTTCTCATCAAGTTCCGGATACCTCCACTAACTCTTTTCCCCCGTTAACCTCTCAATCACATTACCACCATACACCACATAGGAAGTATAACAATCATTCTTCTCACTCTAAACAAAAACAATTTTATGTTCCCAACCAATCTAATTTTTCCCTACCAAATGGGCACTTCATAGATTATGCTAGTAAAAATCGGTCCCAGGATCCCAAACCTTCTCATGCTGATCTAACTTGGGTCAATGCCTTCTGCATCAAACTCTCCGAATCCTTATCCAACTCCCCTAGCCTCTCTCCCTTATCTCCCTCTTCCCTTCAAAACTTAATTGAATCATCTCTTATGTCTTGTCTCTCGATTCCAAACATCTCCGTTATTTCTTCTAATGGTCAATATTCTACAATGGAATGTTCGTAGTCTTCCTGCAAGACTCCCTTCTATCCAACATATCGTATCTTCCTATAATTGCTCCATAATACTAATTTCTGAGACTTGGTTACTTCCATCCCGTAATTGCTTTATTCCTCACTTTAATTTATTCAGACAAGATCGATTCGATGGCTACGGGGGCGTCGCAATTGCCGCCCATACCTCACTTAATGTATCTTTAATAGAAATTAATCCCCCCTTAAAACAACTTCTCTTGGAAAATAATATCGATTTAATTGGTCTAAAAATAACAAATATTGACGGTTTACCTAACACATCATTCTGGTCCTGCTACAGTCCAAATGATTCACCTATCCCCTTTGAAGTATGGTACTCTCTCTTCCAACTCACCGATCACAACTCTTTCTTTACAGGCGACTTCAATGCCCATCACCCTGCCTGGGGTTCCACTACGTCCACCAGACGAGGTAACCTAATTTACGATGCGTTGAACTCTTCTAATCTTAATATACTTAATAACGGCTCACCTACGCATGTAGGCCGACCCAACTCAACCAATTCGTGTATTGATTTATCCTTATCCACTCCAAATTTATTCTGGCTTTCAACCTGGCGCATTATAGATGATCCAAACGGAAGTGATCATTTACCTATTATCATATCTGTCAATGTTACAAACCCTAACTCCTTACCAAATAACAGATCTACCTTACCCAATTATCTCTCCCCCAACCTCAAATTTAACCTCAATAAAGCTGACTGGCCCCTTTTTTCTCAACTCATCAATTCCTCTATCCCTCTTCTCAACACTTACACATGTCCAATAAAAGATTATGAACAGTTCACTCATATGATCTTAGATATTTCTAAGAAAACAATTCCTATCAAACATAATAACCTTAACAACTTCCCTCCCTCTCCCCCGTGGTGGAACTCCTCCTGTTCCGAAGCAGTTTCCAACCGCAAATCCTTATATAAAACCTTCATTCGCTCAGGCTCCGTTCAAGATTATCTTACTTATCGCAATGCCAGCGCTGCAACTACACGTCTCTTAAAAGAATCTAAAAGACTAGCTTGGAAACAAGTTTGTATGAACCTCAACCCTTCTTCATCCATTCAATCTACCTGGACCACCGCTAAACGCTTTCGCAATAGTATTGTTACTCGCTCTCGTCCTCACAATGACAGTTGGTTCAATAATTTCTGTTGTAAAGTAGCACCATGTTATGTCCCTTCATCTTCTGAAGCCTTACATAATTCAATTTCGCCTGCCCCAAATTCACTTGCTAACCACATAATCTCCATGCCTATAACCTTAAGTGAGCTAAACGCCGCCATCGCCTCACGTAAATCAATCGCCTCCGGCCCTGACAACATTTCCCCTGTTATGCTCAAACACCTTCCTACTAATGCCGTCGAGTACCTCTTGAATATACTCAACAAAATTCTCCTCCTCAATAAAATTCCTGACTCCTGGAAAGAGTTCATAGTCATACCTATTCCCAAAGTCAACTCTACCACTGCATTTAGGCCCATCGCCCTGTCCTCAGCGTTATGCAAAACCATGGAGTTTATTCTAAAAAACCGCCTAGATTGGTGGCTCGAACATAACTCTATTCTCTCTGACAACCTATATGCTTTCAGAAAAGGAAGAGGCACACTTGATTGCCTCGCAAATTTTTCGAGTAAAATATACCAATCTTTTAACAACAAACATTTCTTACCTGCAGCCTTTATCGACATCCGTGGTGCCTTTGACTCTGTCCATATACCAACTCTCCTATCTCACCATAATTCACTCCAACTACCCCCTATATTCATTAACCTTATCTCCCTCTTGTTTTCACATAGAACTCTAAAATTCACATCCCCATACGGCTCTACAAACATACGCTCCACTTACACAGGTCTACCCCAAGGTAGTTGCCTAAGTCCCATTCTTTTTAATTTGTATATGAATTTCATTATTAAACAACTAAATACACTTGGACATGAGTGCCTAGTGTATGCTGATGATCTTGTCATATTCTCCTACAATTCAAATATCGATCTCGCTATTGACTCTTTAAATAATTCGCTCAATCTCTTACAAAACCTCCTATCTTCTTCCTTTTTCTCTGTAGCTCCCGAAAAATGTAAGGCCATGATTTTCACCAGAAGACGTTACCTTCTCTCTTCAGATATCACTATAAACGATTTTCCAATCCCAATTGTCCAGAACATAAAGTATTTAGGACTAACACTAGACTCCAAACTACGCTGGGCTCCGCATCTTCAACATCTCATTAAATTTACCTCTCTTTGGGCCAATTTCCTTAGATCAATTTCCAATACGTGGTGGGGATCACACCCCTCCACACTTTTAATCATTTACAAAGCTGTTATAAGGTCCAAACTTGACTATGGATGTTTTTTATCAGGCTCCGCTTCCTATTCACATTGGAAAAAAATTAATAATCTCCAAAACTCCTGCCTTAAGTCAATTATTGGTGCCCTTAAATCTACCCCTAATGCGGCCGTTGAGATCGAGACGGCATGCCCCCCCTTTAATATCAGAAACAGATGGTTAGCTGGTAAATTTCTACTGAAAAACTTCTCCCTTCGTCACCCCACAATATTTAATTCCTTTCTTGACATATACTTCTCCTGGCGTTACGTTAAAAAATCTCTCCCAATTCTTGCCTCCACGGCATACTCCTTATCTTCAATCCGCGATTTTGTTATCAATTCTAAAAAACTACCCTTATATGAAATTAATTATTTGGCTCTCTCCTACTCACCTATAGTTCACACCAACAGACATTTTCTGAACTTTACTTCCAAGGCACTTAAATCTATTTCACCCATCATCGTCAACAATCTTTTCTTAGACTACATTCAAAATAATTTTCCAAATTCCACCCTAATTTATACAGATGGTTCAGTTTCCCCTCTTTCGGCTGGTTACGCTTTTTTCATTCCTGACTTACACATCTCCATGTCTAATAATCTACCCTCTTCTGCCTCCTCATTCACTACGGAATGCTTCGCAATATTAGAAGCCCTTTCAACCATTTCTGCCCTCCCCCCCAGCAGTTATCTTATCGTCTCCGATTCCTTATCATGTCTTCTTAGCCTCTCCTCCGATTTTTTCAATTCCCGTCCTTCTCCTATTTCCATCAGGATCAGGCAACTTCTATATGAACTCACCCTTTCAGATTTTATAGTTGAATTCCTTTGGGTGCCCGGCCATTCTGGTATAAAAGGAAATGAAATAGCTGACTCCATTGCAAAATCTACCTCCTCGTTCTGCATTCCTTCTCCAACTCTAATTCCCTGGACCGATTTTTGTCCCTTATTAAAATACCATATTCATAATTTATGGCGCAACCAATGGAACAAACTAGCCCCCAATTATGCCTCTTGGTACAAAAATATCTCACCATCTATCCCCTCTCATCCTTGGTTCCACAACCTCAATTTAAATCGTAATATAATTACCTCTTTTTCACGTCTAAGATTTGGACACACCTTACTACCTTCTCACTCTTATAAATTTTCTCTCAATGACTCTCCTTTATGTATGTTCCACGTTCACGATCCCATGATTTGCGATATCTCACACATACTTTTTCACTGTCCCTCTCTGGTTCCCCAACGCAATACCCTTTTCACCCTAATTCACTCCTTTAATGTCAAACTCGACACTCAATTCATTCTCTCTTCACCAAATGTACCAATTATTACCTCACTCATATCCTTCATCAACCAGACTGGTTTAAAAATTTAATTTATCTGTATTATTATTATTTTTTGTTGTTAATCTTGCTTTCTATGTTATATTTATAATCATAATTGTCGAAACTAATTGTTTACAAAGTTTCTTTTAATAAAAAAAAAAAAAAAATATTAATTGTACAAATAGCTATTCCAATGTCAAGATAACAGCTAATTCTGCAAGTAATAATGGTAAGTATAAATATTACATTGTATATAACAAATTTTAGAATTTGATGATGATTATTTCAAAAAACCTAATGAACAGAATTTTGTTGAGTACTGGCTATTTCACCCATGTCAACCAGAAAAAAATATTCCTTTTTCATCATTAAAAGCATATTTTCGAAAAGACGGCGGAAAGCGAATGTGGGTGTCTTATAATTGCAAAATTCATCGTTGTATTGTTGTATATGTTTGGCTTACGGTGATGGTACTGGTATATTTTCCAATGGTTTGATGAAATGGAAACATGTATATGAACGCATTGAAGAGCATGAGGTAACTTTAACTCATAGACATAATGTTGAAGCTCATATAATGAGAAAAAATTGTGCTTCTGTTGATTCTCTTATACAATATGGTCTGAGTTCAGTTAGAAAAAACCAAGTTGAAAATAATAGGCTTGTGTTAACTCCCAACAACAAATTAATTAGGAATGTTTTTCCTGTACCACCCGGAGCATCTAAAAAAAAAACTCTTCCTTGATGATTCATTACGCTTTCTGTAATAACATTAAAAGCATATTGTTGATCATTTACTAATTTTGGTAAATTGATTTCTACAAATTCTTGTAATCGGTTATTATCGTAACGCAAAATTGAGACCCGACAGACGTTGTGCTGTCTTAATTATGAATATTGAATTTGAACTGGTATAATTAATAAAAAAGTGTTTATTATTCTAATGCTTTATGATATACAACATTCTTAGTTTTTTTTCTTACGTGTTTATAAATAGTTTTGTTGGTATTCCGCCATGAGAACAAACGACATATAACTGGCCATGTGAAAAACATGGATTTTCAAGATTGTTGATGCAAACACTTAGCGACTGCCCTTGTGATTTATTTATCGACATTGCAAATGCTAGCCGCACTGGAAAATGCAACCGTTTAAAGTCGAATGTATATAAAAATATATAAATGTAGAAATATAGGATGATTTCACGTCGTAGAATAAAAGTATACTTTTCCAAAATATTAGATTGTTTGCAACTGACCTCTGTGCAAAATACTAATGAATTTATTGCTGTTGTGGAAACGCAACATTTGTTTAATACAGTTATTATATAATACGCGGTGGCCGGTGACTGTCCTTAGATTTTTGCCTTCTCCTTTGTTTTTTTCATCTGTTTTACCATGGTTACCCATAAGTATACCTATAGGTATTCAATAGAGCTCGCAATATATAGGTTTAGGCAATTTTTTAAATTTTTCTCTCCGTAAGAACCATCCTCGTACTTCAAGGAATATTATAAAAAAAGAATTAGCGAAATCGGTTCAGCTGCTCTCAAGTTTTGCGCTTAGCAACACATTCAGCGATTCATTTTTATATTAGATTTCAATTTTTGATTCAAACTTCAAATATATCAACTGTCTGTTATTATGAATAAATAAATAAATAATAAAACCTAAAATGTTACTTACTTTCAAATTAATTATGTTATTATTTCTCCTTCGAACTTTCTGTTGAATAATTTTTATTTTTTTCCTTAATCTACTTTTAATAGGGGTTTCAATGGTAAGATTTATAGACCTTTTTTTTCCTCTAGGTGTTCTGTGACTAATGTCTATAGTTATAATGCAGATATGGCAATTTCAAGTCATAAATAACAACAGTTTTCCATTAGACAAATTTTAAAATGACAAATGTTTACCTGATTTATTAGTTGTTATTTGCTCAGCTTGGTCTAAATTCATTTTATTTGTTGATAAATCTATTGGTTCTTCCATTGAAGAACATAAATCATTTTTAAGTAGGATTTCACCTTATAAATAAATTATTAATAAGTAAAAGTCTCCAGGATTTAAATAAATCATTACTTTGACTATCTTGATTTTTAATCTAGTAGAGTAATTGAAATAAAAAAAATCTGAATTTTCAAAACTTAAAGTTTGTTTTAAGTAGGAAAAAAACAAAAATGTAATTTAGTGACACTTAGTTGGTGGGTAATTAAGTTAATTTTAATATAATTTAGGAAGTTATAAGTATAAGTTGAAAGAAAGATCTGATATCATTCCCATGCAGCATAGGTAATGATCTGAATCCAAAAAACGTTGGCGTGTTCAGCCCTGAAATTTATATTTTTTAACATTTTTCTTCGCCTTCGAGAACTATGAATAGTTCATTAAAAAGGACTTTTCCAGTACATATATGATGATAAAATTAAAAAAAAAAAAATTAATATATACTCATTCAGAGCTAATATTACCTACTCCAAAAATCAAAAATCAAGAAATTGTACATGCCGACTTAACTTGGCAAGCGTTGTTTTAGTACAAATTGCTTACTATTTTCATTCAACATTTCACACTTAAAATAATTATGGTCACATTCTTCAAAATGTAACGTTTTCCTTATTTTTCTTCCAACGAGTACATTAGTATTAATATTTGGAACAGCTGTTGATTTTAGTTTTGAAGTTTTTTCAAAACTATCCAATGTAAAATGTAAGCTACATACACGATGGTATGAAGGAACAAAATTGCCCTTGCATAAAGCATCAACCCATTTAGCCTGTAGATCTTTGTTAGATGGAAAACTACAGAATATGAATAAGTATAATCAGTTATTTTAACAAAAATTGACTGAATAAAATCTAAGAATGTTCAGTAAATAACAACATAAGAATAAAGCTACCAAAAAAACTTCACTTTGGCTTTACCAGCTACACTTCTACATCCAACCACACAACAAGACTGAGGCATTTTAAAATTTTAAATTTTAATCCTAGGTACATAGGAACTCAAATAAAAACAAAGTATGGAATACAATATACATCACAGATATAAATAATAAACAAATTAATTTATATCTGTGATATTCAGTATTCAAAATATTCATTGTTGATAACTGATAAGACTGTGATAATACACATAATTCCCACAAAAATTCGGGGAGTATGTATTTTTAACAGATGGTTTATGCTATTGTGTGATTGAATGTGGAGTAAAAATTGTATCTGAAAAAAGTGCCGGCAACACTGTTTGGTCTCTTTGTGCTGCGGAATAGGCGTCTCGAAAAGATTGATACTGCTATCACTGTTATTTGGCGAACACAGTATTGATTATCGAATAAAATATTTTCTCTACGTGTTTCACCTTTCACCGAAATTAGTTTCCGGCATCATGAGTACGTTCAATCCCATTTTGTTCTATCTCAACAGGAGACAACTGGGTTACGATGGTAATGTATATTTTCGCCTCCACCTGTGTACGGGTTATTCAAATCAAAACCAGAATTCCGTCTGCGGTTTCTTTGGGTTCTCGCTTCAATTGCAACGCCGCCTCTTTTTTTATCACTCCTCCGTAAAAAGTCATGATTAATCGTTCGTTAGTGCCGAAGTCGTTTCCGTGCCCTCGTCATTTGTGACATAACATTGTGTGAATCGTTGTACTCAATGACGGTACAAGTTGAAAGAGCATTCTGGGATATTTTCCTGGACTCTGAGTCTGCAATATGTTTAGAAATTGAAACAATGTTGTAATAAAGAACATTATGATCCTTATACAATTCGAGTTCATTGTAAATATACCGGTTGTTTTTTTTATCATGTTCTTCCTCTGTTTTGGTCGTAAAAATTCTTAAATTTGGATAACTTTTTTTTCCAGGTTACCTTAAAGGTGTCTTGTGGTGAAACAAACTTTAATTTTTTAAACAATGACACACTTTTTCACCATTGTATTTGACTGAGGGTATTTTTCTGTAAGTTTTGATGTATTAAAATCAAAATTTGAACAATTAGTTTTTGAATTAATTAATTTAAGTATTAAGGAAAATAGTATTATAATACCTAATATAATTTGCAATTATATCTGTAGCTTGGGTCTAAAAGTGCCAATCTCACCTTTCGCAACTTTTCACAATAATGGATTCAAAAAAATTTTGACTTAAAAATATTTTCAGAAATTTTATTAAACAGTTTATGAAGTTGAGTGTTTGAGAAAAGTTAATAATAGACTAAAATATAACCATTTAGTCTTTGTATATATTTTAAATTTCATTATTACAAGATTTCCTATGACTTTGGCCCTACACATATCTTTAAAATGAAAAAAAATCAAGACATTGGCCTTATATATTATAGTACTATACATTTTGATTATAAAACAACACTAAATTTACATTCTCAATCTTATTTATTCTTCTTAAATTTACATTTTATTTTATTGATATTGCATGTTAATAAATTATTAAAGCAATATTTTAAGTTGACATCACATTATTATAGAACAAATTACTTTCCAATAAAAAATTAATAAACTATAAATAAGTAAAATATAACATAACATGCCATATAAATAATTGGTAAACTTTCAATTGTTTCTAATTTCAGTCTTCATTTAAGTTCTTAAATTTTAATAGGAATACTTATTAATCACATATCACATCCTTGTTATAATAATTAAAATACTTTTTTAACAATTGATAATATTAAACTCTTTAGTAGGTAATAATTATAATTCAATAACTAATATTTTAATGTTATTTTGAAATTAATTTTAACAATAAACAAAAAAATTCTGACTATTTAAATTAATAATTTAAGTATCACATTTTTAAACAACAAAAAAAATATTAACAATTAATACTAAAAGCAAGTAACTATTGAAAAAAAGATAATAATGTCTTCTTTTTAAGATTAACTTAAGATAACTTCAAAAAATTATTGTGTTATTTTAGATACTTATTTAAATCAGACAAATATTTGTTATTATTTCCTGATGTAGGTTGTACATTTTGCATTAATGCATTGTAAAATGGACAACTAGTTTCATTGATGTACGGAAGTAATGAATTCAAATCTTTCAATTTTTCCTTGCTTAAAGGCAAGGGCTTTGAGTGCAAAGGTTTTAATCCAATCAATTTGCAAGAACGTCTAGTTTTCTTATTCAAATCTAATATTTTGAAACATTCTTGTTCATTGTTGGAAAATGAATGCTTATATAATTCTTTACCAACATTATCAGATGTATATTTCATCCATTTTAATTTGTTCCTACACACAGGTTCTCCATTAATGTTACATTTTTTATGAACATACATATTGGTTATTAAATATTTGAAGTTGAAAAAATCTTCTTGCTTCATTTTAACTACTTTAATAGGAGGTTTCTTTGTACCGCATGAATGAGTATTGCCCAATCTCTTGATAACTCAATATCAACAAATGTCTGTTTTTTTTGTTTTTCAATTGCTGCATGTATAGTATCAGCTTCCATGTGTGTATGTCCAGGAATTAAAAACTTATGGTGAACTATTAGTTCTCTTCCAATTTCTTTGAAATAAGCTACAACATGCAAAAATATTACAGCTATGAAAATATTATAATTTTGTCCTGGGCAGCAATCACTATATAATACTACTTCCTGAATATCATGACTATGTTCTAATTTATCAAGTAAGTATTTGTATACACAAGAAGAAATTTCTTGTCCTCCATGAGCTGCTACAGTTTCATCCCATAAATAACAATATGCAGATTTCATTTTTCCATGGATCTCATATATTGTTAAATTAAAAGTCCAGAGTTAACGTTTATAAAAAGATAGCCCACTAGTTAAAAAGGGTGTTGCCAAACATTTTTGTAAATCAAACGAAACAGTCAGGACAGTATTAATTATTACACTTGCAGCTTTATATTTTTGCTTTTCTTTGTATGCCAGATCAGCAAATTTTAAATGTTCATCTTTTTCTTTAGCAATTTCATCTTTTTTTAAATCATTGGTTGAGAATTTTAATAAAGTTGTCACACTGCTGACATGTGTCATTATTAGGCTTTTTAAATCCTAAATTAAACTTATTAATAATAATAATTAAAATTATCTAAAACAATAAAAATATAAAACAGTGTGGCCAATGTTAATTAATTATGTTTATAATTATGCACAATGTTTAATTGTAAAAAGGCCAATGTAAATATTAGCCCTTTATATTTTTTTGCATGAGTCTGAAAGTGAGGCTGATGTCAGATTGTCCGTTTCAGAAATATGACTGAATAATTATGTTGGAAATATAAGCCCTTGTATCTCAGTGATCATTGGACGTTAAGTAATGCCCTTATAGCACAAGAAAAAGAGTATTAAATCTAATACATTGGCCTTTGAAACTCAATTTTTGCAAAAAAGTGAGATTGGCCCTTTTAGACCCAAGCCACAGGTATATATTTTATCGCTATTTGCTAATTATTCAAGATAATGTAAATTTTACACTTATTTACGCAATCTTAAATTTAAATACCTATGAAAGTACTGGTCAGAATTTTGACGATGAGACTTAGAAAATTCCAGAAAAAATAACTGAATGATATTTTTCTTAAAAATGTTGGTGTTCCCTTTTGAATAGATAAAGTTTGTATTGCCACAAGTCACATGTATTGCCATGAAAAAAAAACGGATAAAACATAGGTTTTATGATAATTTGAACATTAAAAAAAAACTAATATTTAGCATTTTCACGAATAAGATGGTTAAAAATCATTGTTAAAAAATCACATTGTACATTTAATGTAATGATAATAGTATATGAGATGGATTCCTATTGTACCCAAAGGGTATTTTATTACCGAAGTGTAATTACATTATGTATTTGATTTTCTATTTAAGTCAGTTGGGAGTAAATATTTTGAAACTACATGTTAACTTACTGCATACTAGAATTTTTTTTTAATCGAGACATTCCAAATGCTTAAATATACAAAAGAATAGGTATGGTATTAATCTTGGAAAGATTTTGTAGATATATGTTTATTGGCAGGGCTCTAGTTTTTTAGCACTGAAATATGTGCTATTCCATATTCAAATCATTCAAACTTGTTATCACCAATTGCTAATAATTCAAGATAATGTAAATTTTACACTTTCATTATGCAATCTTAGATATGAGATGGATTCCTATTGTATATTTTCATATGAAAATTGTCTGGGACACCAAAATATGCATTGTAAAGTAGCACCCCCACTGGTTGATTTCAAAATAATTATCTTAAAAATTGCACACCTTTTGTACACTCAATAGTTTAGTGTATTGTAGCGCTATACATATATGTACAATTTTAATATTTGTTTTAAATTTTTATTGCTTTTAGATTTACTTGGATGTACAAATCAAATGTCTTATATACTTACTTAACGTTATTGTTTTTGTGATAGTATAATATTTGTTTTAACAGGAATTCAAAAAAATGTGAAAGAAATTTTTATTGATCAATTGGGCTCAAAATCTACATGCTATGAAAGAATTGAAAAAGTTTGGGCCTGCAAGTTTAGTAAGAATAAAAATAACTTACACTTGCTCGGTTACTCATTAGGATTTGGAGACTTATACATTCAACAAACATTAACTGATGATATCAAGCTAAAGGATATTTCAAAAAGTCAGTCAATCCTGATTACTAAATCTTAATTTTTAGTTATTTATATGATTTTATTTTTAAACTGATATATACTTGAATTTCAGCATATTGATGAAAATATTTTAATAGAATTAAGAGAATTGGAGTTATACTTTTAGGTTAATATACATTTCTACTTGAAAAATAAATATGCTTATTGGACCAATAATGATTTTATGAAAATATTCCCAGTGTATTACTATAAGAGAATAATAATAATTACAATAATGTTTCCTAATTTGTAATTTTATGTATTAAATTTTAATTAAAAATTCAATTTTCGTTTGAAAAGAAAATATCTAATTTATTATTATTTATTATGTGTTTTTTAAATTAGATCGTGTGGAAGACTGTGCTATTTATAGTTTTGCATGGGCAGAACCAGAAATGAAAATAGTGACTGGTTGTGAAAATAGAACATCTAAATTGTTTTCAGTAACACCAACAGGGAGTCTTGTTCCAATAAATGTGTTTCAATATAATTCATTTGTTAACAGTGTTATGTTTTGCCCAGGATCTTCTGGTAAGTAACTAAGCAAAATATATTAATTCATTAATTTGTATGTAATATAGTGTAAATGTAACAATAAATTAACAAAATATAAAAATTCATAACCATTTTACGGTATAGTTTCCTTTACCATAAAATGGTATAGAAGTGCTATAAATAAGAAAAATACAGTTTTATTTGTCTGTAGATGTATTTTGTGGTGGAGCCTTTGATGCTTCTATTACTATTTGGGATGCACGTGTAAACAAAAGTCCTAATGTTTCAGAGTTCAATTGCCGATTACCTAATGCACATGGTAAATATAATTTCATTATTTCAATTTCCATTATGATCCATCTGTTGTTTGATGATTATTTAAAACTTATTTTATTTTGTCACATCATCACAAATACACACATATTAGTTTTTTATAAGTCTTAGTTACTGCCATTATAGTTGAAGATTGTAAAGTTTATGTTTTGAACATTTATTTATTTTTTATTTAATATTATAGTATCCAATAATTTGTTTTTTTCATTTGACATTACAGTTGTTCGTGATAATAGGGGTAATAGGATAAAAAAAAGAATAATATCCGTTATATACAAAGATGATAAGACAATCATATCTAGCGCTATGTTTGACGGGTAAATATATTATAAGTAAAATATCAATATAATTTTTTATACAAAGAAAATATTATCTAAGTTATTATTTTTAGTTGTATTAAGATATGGGACTTGCGCAATACTTCCTGTCACATAAAATCATATAGTGAGCTTGAACCAAAAAATACGTATTACCATGGAGAATATTACAACAAATTTGATTCGGTTGAAGTTGGTTTTACGGACCTCATAATAAATCCTCAATTAACTCATTTGTATGCAGCAACTTTGACTAATATTGTTTACTGTTACTCATTAGAGAATAGAGATACCGGTATAAATATTTATTTAATTCATAATTTATAAGTAGTCATAGATTATTTTTAAACAAATTTTTTTCTAACAATTGCTTGTACAACTTGAAATTGAGTTGTTTATTAATTTTGTATTTATACTGTTGTAGTTAGCCAAGCTAGAAAAATAATTAATTACGTCTATATTTTTCGTTCAAATTATACTGATATGATATTACTTTTATTGTTTTAGATAATTTTGTAGAATGTCATGTTAACAATTTGATTTTCAGCTGAAGTACGTCAATTCTATGGTCCTTCTAGTAAAATGTACGAATCCAATATAAGTATAAGTAACGATGGACGTTACCTATTTGGTGGCACTCCTTACAATGCAGGTGTTATATGGGATACCACCTTTCCAAATACTGAAGAACCTTCGTTCAATTTGGAGCTTAAAGATCCAACAAACAGAGAAATAACTGTTTCTGACTGGTGTGCAGATGAAAGGTGTATGAAAGTAAGTTTTATTTTATTTCTCAGTACTAAGCAAGCAATGCAGTTTATGATCTTAATTAATATTTTTAGATAGATATTTGTTGGTTAGGTACCTATCATTCTTGTTTGTAATTTAGTATTTTGCAAATGTTTATGATATGAACTATTAATTTAAATAATACGTATATAGCTAACCATAGTATTTAGTTTGGTAAAAATTAATTTTATTATTTGGTAGGAATTTTATAATGTTAAGCAATTTTTAAATAAAATAAAATAGTTTTTGTTCAATATTAGGGAAAATTTTCTTTAATATATAAATAATATTTAAATGAATAATCGTTTGACAGAAAATGTATCGTTAATGTATTTTGTGCTAATATCAGTATGAATAAATGTATAGTATGTATTTTATTTGTATCAAATACTTAAAGTTAAATCAAAAATATTAATTTATATTTATATTTTAAGCTGGTGACTGCTACAGATACACTACCAGTTGTATGGAAAATACAGTCACATAAACGAAAAAAATTGGCTACGAAAATAATTAGAACTTCAATGTATAAATTAAAAATGCCTCCCAAAGAGTTAAAAACTCCAATTAAACTTGATGCTGAACTCAAAAAAAAATATGGGAAAGAGACAGGTCAGTTAACTTAAAAACAATAATAGATCAATTTACCCAATTATAATATATTTAAATAAGCACATTCTTTAAAAAGTTGTTTTTATCTTGCTAAGGTATTAAAATGTATTTCATGTTGATATTTTAATTATTCTAAATTTCAGAGAAAAACATGGAAGATTGGGACAACACTACGTCTCAAATTTAAGAAGAAATTGTTTTCAATTCATCAATCACCACTAATAAGTATCACTACGGTTAGACATGAGATCCACTACTAAACGTGAGATACAAACTAGTCTCTGCCTGTTACACAAACTTCATGTAGCAAAAGAATAAGAGTAGATATCACATTCAAATTGAATTGATCATTACTTTTTATAATATATATATATATAATATAATGTAAGTGGTTTTTTTTTATTGTAGCAAATTAGCCTAGTGAATTTAGATTTTTTTGTATCATTATTAAATTATAGTTTATATCCTGTTTATGATATGTAACAGATATAATTAATTTTTTGTAAAACCATTGATTTAATTATGATTTTACTTTTAAATTAGTGGTTTATCACTGTTTTTACTTAATTGTTATTAATTATTATATATATATTATAAATATTATACATATTATATGTATTTCATTAATTTAAACCAAACACTTAAGCTTATGTCTAAACTTAATTACTTCTTTTTATGTAAATTATACAATTATTGACATATCTCAAAGGGTATTTTATTACCAAAGATTAATTACTATATGTATTTGATCATCTATTTAATGCAGTTGGGAGTAAATATTTTGAAACTGCATGTTAACTTACTGCATACTATATTTTTTTCATAACCGAGAGACATTCCAAATGCTTAAATATACATAATATGTATGGTATTCATTTTTGAAAGATTTTATAGTTATATGTTTATTAGCATTAATTCCATAACCTAAAAAGTTCTAAAATAAGCACTTTAATGTGCACTGGAAACAAAAAAAATAATTATAATTATTTTTTAATTTGTTTTCTTCCGTTTACAATTGAAAAAAAAATGTATTATTATTAAGTATAGATTAAAGAAGGTTTCTCTATTCTTGTCCCAGAAACTATTACTAAAAATAACAGTTTAGTCTTCATGATGAATAAAAAAAAAACAATATAATGTATCAGAAATGTAAAAGATATATGTAATAAAAATATTGAAGAAAAAGAATTTAACCGAAAGAGTATGTGTTAGAGCTACAAATTGACAAATTTGATGGTACAACTCTAGATACATTTCAAAATATTGGAAAGACAAAGGTAACTTAATTAGGTACGATTACTTACACATTGAATTTGTATTATAAATTTAACCTTTCGAATAGGTGTAGATTATTTTAATATTAATTACAATCATATTTTTTTTTTATTATTCAATATTTGCAAGTTAGTTGTTAGTACTTTAGTAGATGCGTATACTTACGATTAGCGATCGTATTGTTATGATTTTATTTTATTTGCACTTTTTTGCGTGGTGTGTGGAGTTTATGAATTACCAACAGTTTTCAGCTGATGAAAGTGTTTTCGTCATTGTAATGAACTGATGACTGATGATAACGAAACAGTTTTTTATTTAATTGATATATTATATTTATTATTATATTATTTATATATTTTATTTGTTAAATCATTTTTTATTTTATTCTCCATCATAAATCAATATTCATTAAAATGCTAACAAAAAAAAAATCAAATTAGGACTATTGTGCGTATTGGATTATTTTCAATAATTAACAATATACCAATACGAGATCGGAGTGTAAGGGTGAAGGAATACCGAAGACGTTTGAAATAGTAAATAACTATAAAATAATAAACATTTATTATTTAATTAGGTACCTAATAAGAAGAAAACTTTCAAATAGGGATTTAAGCATGTAAAAGAAAATGGTCAAAGTATATTTTCTCCTATCACATGATATTATATCAAAATCCAAACCGATTTACAAAAATGCTTGAATAACTAACATGTAACTGTTTTATTGTAAAAAGCAATATCCTCTTTACTACACAAACATTAAGCAGCGTTCCGACTTTTACGAAGCTTAATTTAAAATGTCGGTCGGTCCGTCCTTCGTAGCCTACGGCTGCCTACGCCCTACAGAACCATAAAGGTCCTTTCACACATATCCGATACGGGTCCGTTCCGAGTCCGATCCGTCAATGCATCCGTTAACTCGGAAGTATAAACTTGCTGTTTTCCAGTGCATATGTTCACACACGTCCGATCCGAGCTTTCCGAGCTCTATCCGACTAAAAAAATATTATCAGTGACCGATTTTCGTCCGAGCTCGGTCGGTTGGTTTTTGACGGAATGATGTCGGATCGGACATGTATGAACACGTTTCGACTGGTATGTTCAGCATACTACGAAATTTATTATATTGGCTTACGTTTGTTGTCAATATTCATTTTGTCATATGACACTGTCAGGTACATTTCATCATGGACAATGAGAAATTAATCGAACTAATTCATAATTATCGATAAGACACAAGGTTAGGATACTAAACTTAAAAAAAAACTACGTTTTTTGGAAAATAAATTTTTATTATTTTGGGAAAATGCTACATAACTACCGATTAACCAATATTTCTTTATAAAATTTATTATTAGTTTTTTCACCAGGGGTATATAAGTTTTTTCTGAGCTTACACGGGAGCTATACACAGGCAACATAAAATTGTCCGTGAGTGAAGCAAGGATCGCTGATGTCAATTCCAGCAACTTTCATTGTCTGTCCTTGTGCCTTATTAATTGACATACCAAAATAAAGTTTAACGGGAAATTGGACACGTTTAAATTCAAAGGGGTACTCGTTTGTTATCATTGGTAATATCCACCTTTATTCACCATTGTTGATTCATCCCAAACATTAAAACGTGTCTCCCTTAATAATTTACCCAAAGAACTTTGTTTCTTCACACTGCAAACTGGGCGTTCGGTAGTCTGAAGATCGAAAGGTAATTTGAAAGCGGAATGTGCTGTCTTGCCATTTTGTAATAATGTTGCTGCTATCCCGGAAGAAGCAACTGCTAATGAAATTATTCTCTCTGCACGTATCTTTGCAAGCAAGAGATTCAGCATAAAGGTCTTGCCAGTTCCACTAGGAGCATCAAGAAAAAATAATTCTCCAGTATCTTGCAATACGCTTTGTAAAATAGTATTATAAACAACTTGCTGATCGTTTGTTAACTTCGGCTCATTCTCCTGAATGTAATTTGAAAGTATATCATAATCTTAAGAAGTCTCTGCAATATAAGCCCTATCTCTAAGAGAATTATTATCATTATCATCAGCTCGTAACGGTGATTCCATGTTAAAAATTAGACAGCTTCTTTCCAGATATTTTCAGAAGATCATTTTCTATTAATATTAAAGTTTTATTCAAAATATATGGAGTGACAGCTAAATCGCGATTTCCAGGACGATGCCTTTCTTGCTGCAAAATATCTAATGACATATTATTTTTGTGATTTTCCCACAGTTCTGTTAAATTAGTAATGTGGCAAAATGCTATCATAGTAACAAAAAGTTCTCTTAGATTCGACACTGATTGAAATAAAGCAACTTCTTCGAGAGTAGAATTCCAATGACTTTCATCTTGTAATAGACCAAGCGCTTGGCAAGCTCTTTGAAATGTAGGGTGAATAACGTCATCAACAGTTTTTAAATCTAAAAATGAAGTTGGTCCACGGACGTGATGCAAAAGCATACGTAAATAATAACACTCAACATTACTTGGGTGAACAGCGTATACTCGACCGAGTACATTGGATTTCTTGACTCCAGGGTATTGTACAATTGGCTCTCCATGTTTTCTTCTATTGAAACGATTATTAGTAAAAGTATAGTAAGATGGAACTTTAATATAAAGCAATGTTTTTGCGAATTCGTCACGGGAGCAAAGTTCAAAAAAAGTCATAAGAGTGGTGTTTCTAACATTTTCAAGCCTTTCGTGAGCATTTTGATCAGTGAAATAGACGCGTTGGCCATTTTCAAGGTGTACTGAGAGTTGAAAAATTGCTGGTGACCGTTCGTGAATCGTAAAACCAAATATCCGCCACCCAGCTTCTGATGAACTAATATATCTGCCATTGCGTTGCGTTGCGCATGCGCATATAATACACATAATTATTCAGTGACTCGGCAACATTTTTTTTGTATTGATTTAATACGCGGTGGGTCCATCCATAGTATATGATCTAAGTTTTCCATTATCAACGAATAACGATATGAACTATCACGTCGCGCAACGGTGATATGGATGGGGAAGTTTGGGCGGCCACGTCTAGCCGCCGTCCGTTGCCGTACCGCGAACCTCACTCATTAAGTCTACGTAACAGGTCATTATTTATGATAATTCCTTTATTTTTAAAGTTAGAGAATCGATCAAATGCCATAAACCTTCTCGGCAATGAGCTCTTCAATTTAAAAAAAAAAATCATAACGATCGGTTCAGTAGTTTCCGAGAACATATCACTCAAAAGTTTTCAAATTTCACATTTATATATTAGATTATGTTAAATTAAAACTACGTGTATAAAAACCGATTAAATTGCAGCAGGGATTGTGCCTGTGCGTGATCGAACGACGTGTCGAAAAAAAAAAAAAATGCTCAAACACGCCCAAGACCGCGCATAAATACATTTCATTTTGAATCCGTTCAAACGTGCAGGGCCTGTTATCGTTTAGACGCGAATTCTTATGAAAACATGCGCGCGGCTAAAAGCGTACGCGTTCCTTCAGACGTGACGCGCATAAGTACGTGGTCCTCTCCCCCCCCCCCCCCGCTTCCCCGATGAATCAACACGTTACACAGGGTGCTGCTGTAATATACTGCGTATATTACTTGTAATCCTTGAGAATGTACTGCGTATCCTCGAAAGAACTACGCATTAGTTTATTATAAAATAGAATATAATTATATGCAATTATATATAGAAGTATAAATTAATCTAAAACTATAACACTATAACACGTGAGGTAAACACGATCATAATTCATTGTATAAATTCGAACATGCAAATAACTATAAGACACAAAGGTACCCGAGGCTGTAATAAATCTATTAGAATAAGAGCAATATTCAAACCTCCAAATCAAGGCCAACAAGACAACTTCGAAATGCGGGCACTTGCCGAAACACACAGCGAAAGCAGGGCGTCAACCCGGATGTAACCTTGTATAAAAGGGGCCCGAATGAACACCTAGAATCAGACGTATCCAGCCATCAAGTACATAAGCTCTGCCTGATATCATCGTTAGAAGTTTAACTTATAGGTTAAACCCATGGGTATTGTTGGTTTCATCACTAACGAAAACAAAAAAATATGAAATGTGCAGCTTAATGTTTATAGCTAGCAATCATGTATCATAAGATATTCTATACTTACTTAACTTTATCGACTTCACGTTTGCTAATCATTTTTACGGCCGATAGTCTATATGAGTGGTGTAATCTGACGTGGTGAATCAAAAATAATCATTACAATATAATCTTATAGACTGTAATGTTACCGAATTATATAGTAGTTTTATTATCACTTAAAGTGCCCAAACTTTAAAGTTTCAAATTTGCTCGACTACATAAATTTGTGTTTAAGTTCGGGGAGTATTTTTAACAGATGGTTTATGCTATTGTGTGATTGAATGTGGAGTAAAAATTGTATCTGAAAAAAGTGCCGGCAACACTGTTTGGTCTCTTTGTGCTGCGGAATAGGCGTCTCGAAAAGGGGCTGGTCACAGATATAAATAATAAACTAGATTGCTAACTGTGATATGCTTACCATTGAAATGAATGAAGCTATTATTTCCGCCATCTTTGTGGGAATTATAATCTTATCAGTTACACATAGTGTTATCATCTACTCAAAAAAATTATTTAATTTTCTATAATGAAATGTTTAAATTAAATAATAATAATTTAATGTTCTACTTGAACAGATTGTATATTTAAAAATTTTAAATAAAAAAAAAAAATTTTCTATAAAATAAATAAAATAATTAAATTTTTTATTATATATAAATATATATTGTTCTGTGACTAATGTCTATAGTTATAATGCAGATATGGCAATTTCAAGTCATAAATAACAACAGTTTTCCATTAGACAAATTTTAAAATGACAAATGTTTACCTGATTTATTAGTTGTTATTTGCTCAGCTTGGTCTAAATTCATTTTATTTGTTGATAAATCTATTGGTTCTTCCATTGAAGAACATAAATCATTTTTAAGTAGGATTTCACCTTATAAATAAATTATTAATAAGTAAAAGTCTCCAGGATTTAAATAAATCATTACTTTGACTATCTTGATTTTTAATCTAGTAGAGTAATTGAAATAAAAAAAATCTGAATTTTCAAAACTTAAAGTTTGTTTTAAGTAGGAAAAAAACAAAAATGTAATTTAGTGACACTTAGTTGGTGGGTAATTAAGTTAATTTTAATATAATTTAGGAAGTTATAAGTATAAGTTGAAAGAAAGATCTGATATCATTCCCATGCAGCATAGGTAATGATCTGAATCCAAAAAACGTTGGCGTGTTCAGCCCTGAAATTTATATTTTTTAACATTTTTCTTCGCCTTCGAGAACTATGAATAGTTCATTAAAAAGGACTTTTCCAGTACATATATGATGATAAAATTAAAAAAAAAAAAATTAATATATACTCATTCAGAGCTAATATTACCTACTCCAAAAATCAAAAATCAAGAAATTGTACATGCCGACTTAACTTGGCAAGCGTTGTTTTAGTACAAATTGCTTACTATTTTCATTCAACATTTCACACTTAAAATAATTATGGTCACATTCTTCAAAATGTAACCTTTTCCTTATTTTTCTTCCTACGAGTACATTAGTATTAATATTTGGAACAGCTGTTGATTTTAGTTTTGAAGTTTTTTCAAAACTATCCAATGTAAAATGTAAGCTACATACACGATGGTATGAAGGAACAAAATTGCCCTTGCATAAAGCATCAACCCATTTAGCCTGTAGATCTTTGTTAGATGGAAAACTACAGAATATGAATAAGTATAATCAGTTATTTTAACAAAAATTGACTGAATAAAATCTAAGAATGTTCAGTAAATAACAACATAAGAATAAAGCTACCAAAAAAACTTCACTTTGGCTTTACCAGCTACACTTCTACATCCAACCACACAACAAGACTGAGGCATTTTAAAATTTTAAATTTTAATCCTAGGTACATAGGAACTCAAATAAAAACAAAGTATGGAATACAATATACATCACAGATATAAATAATAAACAAATTAATTTATATCTGTGATATTCAGTATTCAAAATATTCATTGTTGATAACTGATAAGACTGTGATAATACACATAATTCCCACAAAAATGGCGGATAGTAAACTTCACTTATAATAACGAGTTAGGGCCCGTATTACAATAGTAGTTTAACCTCTTATCGGAGTTTAAACCTTGGTCAAATGAAAAAGACCGTATTACAATCGATTATCAATGGTTTAAACTGAGTTTAAACCACTGATAGCTGAACCACCGATTTCGGCGGTTTAAACTTGGTTCAGAGATTGATCTGCGATTTCATTGGTTGTTCATTAATGTTGATAATGAACTTCGTTATTATGATAAACCACATAATTTTTGATATACTATGATTACTGTTCATTTGCAATTTGCATTTTGTGTTTTTAACTGACTGATCTTTAATGTGATCAAGTATGAAGTAAACAGTATTTTTGGAAAGGCGAAAACGATTAAAAAACTGTTCATCTCTCCACTTCGTGAAATGGTTGGGCCGCTCAAGAAACATCTTTCTCTTTCTAGGAAAAGCTAGAAGTAATGCCAGTTCCATAAAATCTTCATCGTCTGTCATATTATTTTCACTAACAGACATTGCAACTCAAATAATGTACGAATATTAAATAAATCGAAAAATAACATAAACGTTGTTACTAACAACAAAAACAAATAATTTATTAATCAGTCAATGATAATAAATTATAAGTTATCACGTCCAAACACCACAATCAGCTAGCTTTTCTATTAATTTCACAGTGTCACCAATCGTATTGTAAAAATAACGGTTTAACCGCAGTTTAACAAAACGGACGATTGTAATACCGACAATAAGTTAACCTTGGATTAGTTGATAACCTAGGTTCAGCTGAACTCAGGTTAAACTTCCTATTGTAATACGGGCCCTTAGCAATCTAGTTTATTATTAATTATATCTGTGGTTCCGACTGTTTTCACGTTATCAGTGTTGAACATTTTCATAGTTAGATAACAAACAAAAGTACAGTAGAACCCCTCTTATCCGCCCATGGTTGGTCCGCCTTTCCGGTTAATCCGACCATAGTACTATTGATATTAATACTTTAAAAATACATTTGGATTTTCCAATTTATAGTAGATTTATAAAATTAATTGCCAGTTTAATATTTCCCTTATCGCATATCCACTTTTGTAGTTTAGTACTCCTTTTGTTACGACTGTGTTCTGTGTTTATAACGTGTATTATATTTTATTATTATTAAATTACGTACGTATACACTATACATATTTGTTTTGCATTGTGTACAGTTGTCTTGTGTGTATTTTCAACATGTCAGGTATGAAACGTAAACACGTTACTCTTTCACTAAATGAAAAATTAGCAGTGCTACAAAGACTGGACAAAGGGGAATCACTTCAAAAAATTGCCAAGGAACTCAATGTAGGCGTTACGACGATAAAAGATTGGAGAAAAAATCGGAAAGACATTGAATCATATACAGTGACTATAGATGGTGAAAACGCTCTTAAAAAACGCAAAACATTGAAAAAACCTAAACTTGAACTGCTTGACAATGCATTGTGGATGTGGTTTTGCCAAGAAAGAAGAAAAGGAACTCCAATATCTGGGCCCATAATAAAAGAAAAGGCAATAGCTTTGCACAAAAAACTAGAAGCCGAAAGTGAGTTCGCCGCTAGTGAAGGCTGGATTAATCGCTGGAAAACCCGTCATGGCGTCCGGTTTGTTTCAATTTCTGGTTAAAAACTATCCGCTGATGCTGAGGCAACCAAGAATTTTTCTGTGAAATTTCAAGAAATGGTCGAAGAATATGAACTGTTACCTTGCCAAGTCTTTAATATAGATGAGACAGGCCTAAACTATAAAATGCTGCCAAACATTTCTGAATACAAATAAATTTAATATTCAATTCTAAATAAAAATTGTCTGTATATTCTGATAATCCGACCTTTTTCGCGTTCCGACCATATCTCCAGTCCCAAAGGTGACGGATTAGAGGGGTTCTACTGTATGCGAATGTCGTCTGTAATTGTGTTGTGTACTTCCGACTGAGAACACGAAAGAAATTCCATCGAAAATCAAATTGCTCATTGACGAGTGACAACCATCAATAAACGTTAAATTGATACACACAAATACATCACATCTGAGAGCTGTCCAGAAATAAATCATAATAAGAATAAATATCGATGACGGATACTCAATTTAGTATATTCTCATATACGCTGATTACATCGTTCAAGACATACAAGTTAGAACATAAGGTAAGACTCGATTTGTCGCAATTACCCACTCACAATGTTGTGATTTCAGATTTGAGAGTCACACGACCACTAAAGTAATTTCCTTTCATAATAATACAAGTTAACAATTTTTAATTACAAAATATATGTATATAATAAATATATAATTACATAATTTTGAATACCTTTTGCAAAACAATCAAATACCCTTTTTTAACAACATTTATAAATAATATATTTTGTAACAAGCGTTATTGAGTTGCAGATGATGGCTGTTAAAGAAGTTTTGTGCGTAAAAGCCACAAATTGGTGGTACTTTGGTTTGGTCTAATACTCAATTGTAAAATTATATTATTCAACCTTTTTAAAGTTATAGACAAAAGGTTAGATTTTGGATATCATTCCATGATTTAAACACTGTAATTATTTACTAAACTAATTTAAAATGAGTTTTATTAATATAAGTTGATTATAACAGTTCCTACTTTATGTAACTCAATACATCTATTATACAACAATGGAGAGAGGTGAACATTTCTAGTATGTTATAAAAAGTTACAAAAGAATACATTAATTTTGTTTTTAATAACAATTTCCAGCAGAAAACATTCTATATGTATACAATACCTACCTAGCATATTATTTTACCTATTTTCATAATAATGTTTGTGGAACTATAAATTGTATATTATGTAACCTATAAAATTAAATGTACTATTTAGCTATGATAGATGTAATTGATAAATATAATCATATTTTATTGTTTTAACTATTATTAATATGTTAACTTTCTTATATAATCTTATTTCACATTAAAACTAACTTAAAAAATAATAAAAATAATATTTTATGTATTAAGTTAGCCAAGATGAATAACGTTCCAAATATCATGGTCTTTAGACCAAACCTGGAGAAAATTCAGAATGTTGGTACTTATATACAGTATGTGGAGGGTACATGGAGGCTTACCGAGCATGGTTGGCTAAAGTATGTACATTTTATAAATTTGCAATTATATTGAATATTTTAATTTATATTAGACACTGCATTTAAAGTTAAATCTCAAGATATAAGTTATGTGTATGAAAAAAGTAAACTAAATTATTAATTAATAATTTATTAATCTTAAATCAAATTTTTTTTTTAGAATTACAGTTAATTATATAAATATTTTTTACTTTCGATATTTTTTTATTTGTTCATATAAAATTCATAGTTATTGATAGTTTTTGTTGCATTAGATATATATGTTTATCAATTCTTATAAGTTATAACTGCTATCATTCATATCTTCATTTTCTTCATTCATTAAAAAAAATTACATAAAATATTCTTTTTTCTTTAGTTTGTACCACCAGTTAAATGGATTCCTCGAAGGGGATCTTATTATCATGAAGATAATATGAACATAGTTATCCCATATCCAAATGAACAAGTAACTAATTTAAAATTAATAATTTTGCAATGCTAATTATATTTTTTAAATTTTTGATTTATTTTAGAATATTATAGGTAAACAGGGTATCCTAACAAGTACTAACAAGGATCTTGTACAAGTATATGTTTATAAGAAAATGACTGAACTGACAATTAATCAAGCTACAAAAGCATTTGATTATGCTGAGCTTGAAAGAAAATATTGGAAAAATATTTTATTATTTATTACTGGTTACAGATTCAGATTTAATTTACATGTTGAAATTCTTCTTCATTTAGTGCATGGAATATGAGCAGACTGGGTACAATATTAGACTGTGCGAATAAAGATTACAAGTTGACAATTGAAGGAATCAGTACCACGGATCTATAATTTGGTATATGGAAAGCAACATTTGCTTGGCACACTAAATATATGCATTTGTATAGTATAAGCTATTTACATAATGGATTTCCAAAGAAATGGATTTGACATATTGACAAATAAAGTAATTTTACTTATTAATTCATAATTGTAAAAAATATTTGTTCTTTCTAAATCAATAAATTAATAATTTTGCAATGTTATTTATATTTTTTATATATATTTTTTTTTTATATTAGATTATTATAGGTAAACAGGGTACCCTAATAATTACTAAGACGGATCCTGTTCAAGTATATGTTTATGAGAATATGTCTGAACTGCCAATTAATCAAGCTACAAAAACATTTGATTATGCTGAGCTTGAAAGAAAATATTTGAAAAATATTTTATTATTTAATACTGGTTACGGATTCAGATGTTTAATGTATATTTTAAACTCTTTAAATACATATTCAATTTTCATGTTAAATCTCTTCATCATTTAAGCCTTAAATGCCTTACATTTTAATGCATGGAATATGAGCAGAACGGGCACAATATGAGACCACGTGAATGAAAATTCCAAGTTAAAAATTGAAGGAGTCAGTATCACGGATTTATATTTTTGTATATGTATACCAACATTTGCTTGGCACACAAAATATATGCATTTGTCAAGTATATACTATTTACATTATGGATGTCCAAAGACATTGTACAACATTTTACATTTTTAATCTTATAATTTAGTAATGTATTTTATTTAAAATTGGTGTTCTTCCTAAATTAATATTTTTTATTTTTTATTTCAGATTACCCAGTGTTCTTGTGAATTCATGATAACATTCCCATTCTTGTATCATATGGGATTAACCCATCACTTTAATATTGATGAGTCTGTTAACTTCACAATGAATAGGTGAATGGAATATGGCAAAAGAATGTTGCTTTGCAGTTGTGATGAAAACTAAATGTCAATTCAAATCCTACCTATTTTTATCCTGCTCCTGTGCCTTAGCAGTATTTTAAACAAGATATGAATGGAAAATGTAACACATTTTTTTGTAACTAATATGTTTATTATACCTGAATTATACATTTCTTATAACCCATTCTTAACTTATTCCGTACAATACCATTATTGAAAAAAAAACTATTATATTAACTTTCCATTATAATATAACATAGTAGTTTGATAATAGCATTTTGTAAAAACCCTATGTAAAATCAACTCAAGAAGTTATGTGTCTTATTGTTAAATACATAAAAACCAGTTTACTTTTTAGACATGCTCACCCCTTTTTTATTTTTCATTGTTCAAGCTATCACAGAGACTATGTTTAAAAAAAAAAAATTTTTTATTCTACCGCAGGGTTGTCCTATGGAGAAACAAAGTTTTGTTTTTCAAATGAGATCAACACATTCTCACTACAGTATTTTATTGGTGCTATTTTTCTGTATATTTTGATTACCAAAATCAAAATTCAAATGAGCAGTTTTTGAATATTTGAGTATACTGATATACTTACCAATGGTACAACTTTACTGTGCAAAACTGAAATTATGTAGTCTATTATATCGTTTTGGCTAGTGTGCTTCGATATTTTACTTTCCCTTCACTTTCTAAAACCAATCATATGTGGCAGTCTTCCAGAGCTTGATAACGAATAATTTCACTAAAGTTGTCTTCACTGTTTTGATCGATAAATGTCAGTGCTCAAGAAAATTCTCAAAATATTATAGTCCCTTAGTATAGTAAACTGTTAGACTTATTAAACTTGTGTACACTGAGTTAAGACAGTATTATTTTACTTATAATACATAATATTACATAATTGAGATTGCAATGCATGCCATTCTATTAGAGTAGATTTTAAAGATATTAATTTTAGTTGGTTTTTATAACGTAGGATTTCATAGATCACAGTCACAAATTTATTATTAGAACTGTGTATGTGCAAAAGTATTTCCCAGTACAAATTGCCATATAATTTATTATCAAACTACATTTTAGATGCAGAATTTTTAAAAAAATGTAAGACTGAAGTAATAAGATTTCTGTAATCTCTGTGCCTGACTGTTCAGTCTTACCCAACCTAGGAGTATCGCCCAATTGTACATAATTAAATATAAGAAATATGACATATATTATCTTAAAACATGGTCTCAATTAGAAAAGTTATATATCTTATTTAGATATTAGGTTCGGCTATTTTATTTGTATATATTAAACAGGCATGCCCAGTTACAATAATACACATTTATCAAATGTTACATAATATTTTTTTTAGTTGGGGACAGAAGTCCGGCGTGATTTCCTATTTGAAATTTTGCGTGATCCTACCGACGAAAATTCTCGCTTAGATTTGCTCGGAATGTCGGGAATAATTTGAAAAACATTTTTACGAGGGTTGGGGCCGTCGGAAATTATTTTCGGGTCGACTTGTCGGACTTTTTGTCGGCCCGACTGCCGTTTCCTGATTTTTTGTTCCTATCGGAGTCGTCCGATTTTCCCTTATCGGCACGCTTTTTGCGAACGTTTGCAAAATGCGGCCCCCCACACTCGTAACACACGACCCCCTTCTTAGGTGGGTGGGTGTCCTTGGGTTCTCCCGATACTCTGCTTGCCGGTAGGGATTTCCTCGCGGCGTATTTGTCCGGGGCGGCGGTATCTGACAGCCGCGGTCCGTCCAACCGTTTCGCAATAAGCCGGAGTTCACGGAACGCGAGTCGAATATGCGACCCGAACTCTTCGCGAGCAAGACCACTCACGGTCTCTATGATATCCGCCTTCGGCAATTGCAGATTAATACGCCGAGCCAAATTGTATTTATATACACAAAAGTCGGTTAGGGATTGCTCTGGTTGCTGACGCACGGACAAGACCTCCGTCATCAACTGCGACCTAAAAGCCGGGCTGTCCCAACGGTCCTTGAATTCACTTAAGAATTCGTCCCACGTTAACCCCAACGATTTTAACATTTTGTACCAATTAGCGGCGGAATCGCTTAATTGGTCCTGAATTAATAGTACCCATTTGGACGGAGGAACGCCGGAACTACGGAATACCGATTCACAATTTTTAATAAAATTTTTCGGGTCCTCTTTTCCGGCGAACTGCGGCGGCGTTAATTTAAAATTAAACGAAAATGCCGAATTTCGCGTACACCCTGAGGTGTTCGTTTGCTGCATTGTCCAGTCTGGGTCGTGGGTTTGGTTATTCGGGTACACCGTGTTAGCATCCGGACTATTCGTCGAATACGCGCCCAAAAATGTCCTATCGCGTAACGGAGCCGACGGAGGTTAATACGCACGTGCGTGGGAGTCGGCGAACTTCACCGACGGCCGCGACTGAGCGGTAGCTGACCGCCTTGGCGCCGCGGCTGTTTCCCGAATATCGTGTTCGATTTCCGTAAGGCGACTATTTAGGTCTACCAGATTTAACGGAGAATTACGGTCGGGCGAAATTCGGGTGTTCCCGACTGCCCCGGATTTGACCAAGTTTTCCAACCGATTTTCGATCGCTTTTTGTCGAACATTAAAGTGTCTTAAAGAACTCCTAATGTCGACTAATGCGGTTTCGATTGACTCAAGGCGGTTTTCAATACTAAATAGTTCTACTTCCCGCCGAACCTGAGTATTGGTATTGGAAACTTGTTCACTTAATTCCGCCATTTGTTGTGCCGTGTCGAGGAAGTGTCTTTCTAACGGCGGTGAATTTCGGTTCGATAGTCGCGAGTTTACCCGCGAACTATTGTTCGATCCGCGAAATTCACCGTTACCTGTCAGTCTGTCACACTGGAAGGCATTGAACGTAAGGTTTCGCACTTCGTCGTCTATGTACCCGTCACCAGTCTCGGACACCGATATATTGGAAAAATCCATTCGGTGTTCGATTGCACTTGGTGGAGAACACGGCCCAACGCGCGAGCACGCGGTCGAAACAGGCAGCATGAAATTCTGCGGGTCATACCCGTCTTCAATAATGCACTGTTCAAGCCTAATGATCAAATCATTTTTCGAGCCCGCGCTTGAAATGTCGCGTACTTCGCACTCCGATTTTAAGTCCGCGATGGACATTTGAAAAATTGTTTTCGCTGTACTCGACATCACGTTTGTTATTGTTGGTTATCACTAATGTCAACAACGATACTATCAACCCGCGATTGATAGTAGTGTGGTACGATAACAGCACGGTTAGATAACGGCTGATTACTCTGACACCCGATTAGACAGCGGACGCGATTACAAGTAGTCACGCTTATTGCGTGCGCTGTGCAATTCTAATTGTGAGCGTGGCGTGCGGTAACGACCGGTTTACGCTTCGCGATGGTAGCGCGACGTCCACGTGCGCAAAAGTCGTTCGGTACGACCGAAGATAAGCGTGATTGCGCTACAAGGCCGTTAACTTAATATTTCCGTCGTTAATGAGCGCTTTGTCGACCAACTCACGAATACCAGGGATTTTCATAACTAGCAAGCTATATTAGGACTAGTCGATAGCCGAAATCTTACGTAAGCAAATATTTTATGCGACAAAAAATAAAATGTACTTACGATTTCGATGTTTTCGTACTTAAGATTCCAACGGGGAGCCAATTTGTCACGGATTTAACTGCCTGTCAAGCACTTACACACACTTTTATTAAAGTGGATGTGTTGTTTTATAATTTAATGTTATTTAACAAAAGAAAAACAATAACTATAATAATTATTATATTATATATGTTATATTATAATATATATTTTATATTTAAAAAATTTAAATATCAAAACGAGGTAAAACAAGTTTATCAAAAATGAATAAAACGTAGACGGTTCAGAAAAAAACATACGATATCGCGACGGTTCGGAACAAGACATCCAGTCACGGCGACAACTCAAAGCGGATAGCCCGCCGTGCGCTCGCGGCGGTCGGCTCACCGTCCGTAAGCGCTTCGTGGGCCGTGGCAGATCACCGTCTCCAAAACTGGTTCGATTATCGTTCGGGTTATCCCGGGTGATTATCGAACATACGGCTGTACTATGGCAAAGGGGTGTAGCGGGTGAACTCATACGATAACCGTGCGACACGACCGTGTCAATTTGGTTCAGTAATAATGTATTTAAAATATATAACCGAAAAAAAGGAAAAACATGCGAAAATAAATTGTATTATTGGACTCGGTAGAACGAGAATTTGTATCCAGGTCTGCATTACACTGGATTAATAGGAAAAATATGCAATTTCATAAACATTCGTGCCCTAGCACTCACTCATAACGCATAGTCAAAATAATTATTTTTTTGTTAAAAGCAGTTTCAACAAAACATTTCTAGAAATTGAAATCGGTCAGTTTTACTTGGAATTTTTTTCTTTAAAAATTTAAACTATATTTTTGTTTGAAATAATGCATTTTAATAACACTAAAATAATTCTAAATACTTTTTTGTCCTATTATAATAATGCTATCATAAAATACACAGGATTGTAGTTAATGTCTAATATTTATTATATTATAACCCACTTTATTCTTGCTTGAACATAATGTATTTGTGTTATAATGACTTAGTGTAGGTAATTCATTATAATACAACCAAAAACAATAATAATATTTACATCACTTGATTCCTCCAAACTCATGTAACAATGATAATTGAATCGTAGTCATTTAAGTACCTGCACCATACCATAAAAAATATACCTTGTGAGGGTAATAATATAGGTCAATGGAAAAAACGAATACAATTTCTGTTAGAATGTTTATAATTTGAAAACACAATTAATTAAAATTAATGTTGAGATTAAGATAAGATATTGAAAAATTATCCACTCATAAAACCTCCATCTACGTATAAATTCAGACCGTTCACCATTTGTGAATAGTCGCTCAGAAGAAATATCACTGCATCGGCAATCTCATTAGGTTCTGTAAAACACATTATATTATTTTTTTTTATGTCAATAATTATGATTTACAAATATAATTTGTTCTATTATAATATATAGTATAATGGTCATCTATATTTTGTAACAAACCTGCAAATTTTCCTAACGGTATTCTTTGCATAATTGGTCCAGATTTTGCATGATCACTCCAAGCTTTCTTTCCCATTTCAGTCAATACAACAGTGGGATTCACATTGTTTGTTCGTATGCCAAGTGGTCCTAATTCAATTGCCATTGTTCTAGTAATCTGGTTTACGGCTCCTTTTGATGAACAATATGTAACGTGATCGGGTATTGCTCTCTAAAATTGGTTTTAAATTATATACCATTGCTTATACGATGATCCACACATATTTATTGTACTAAATGTTATTTCAAAGATGATATTTTAAAAAAGTTGGCTATTGTTATAATTTTTGAAAATATTGTATTTTATTTAGCTCTGACTAGTTAAACTTAACCATTGATTTAGTATGAGCTATATACATCATACACTAATTGATTCAATATTTAACATATTTTTTGAAATGATATAGCGGATGGTACGACACTTGGGTGCGGAAAATTGGGCGCAGGCCATTTGGCCAGAAACAATTTCATAATTTATTCCAATAGTGGTATAAGAATAACATATAAAAGAGTACAGAACACTTTTATAATTATTTTATATAATATGTTAATTTATTGATATAACAAATAACAATTACAAAACTAGCACTTGTCTTAGTATGTATAATTTTATTAGTGTTGTACATACATACCAAAAATGTTGGTTAATAAATATAATAAACATGTGTCACACAACTCGCAACCATATTGATTGTACTGAGAGACAATATTTTAAAAATATAACAATAAAAATATTACGGTCGAACGGACTTACTATCTAACGTTTAAAGACTTACTATGAAGAGATTAGTAGCTGTTCAACCATTGATAAATAATTTACCTACTAAGTATAAGTTCAAAAATAATATATTTAACTAAGAAGAATTGACGAATCAAATTTCATCTATTATTAATATTAGTTTTATTAAAACGTTTAAGAAAGTGTATTAAAAATTATAAACTATACTAAAAAATAGTTTATTAAAGTACTTATGTAAAAATAATTATGGTAAAATAATTTAAAATCAATCCGCACCCAATTTTCAGCACTCAAATTTCCCTTGCCAAGTATCTGTATAATAGTATAATGATAGTATAATACAACTTTGTGTACAGTTATTACATGATATGTTACAATATGCTCTAAGTTTCACTATTGAGAACATATCTACTGGTTTAAGCATTCCAAGGGTTTTCTAATAATTCTACTTATAATCAGAACATAATTTAAAATATGATTTTATCTGGAAAGGTTTATACTATAAACTAGTTGTACATAATATACAAATATATATTGAAAAAAGGTGATAAGTGTAAAAAATAACCTCCGATATAGTAGATGATACATTAACTATGGATCCTTTAATTTTCGCATCAATCATATTTTTGGCCACTGCTTGACTTATCCTCATCATTCCTCTAGCATTTATGTTTAAGGTACTAAAAACAAAATAAAAATAAAAGTTATAATATAATATAAAATAATAATTATATATACACATGTCAAAACATATTTTCTAAAAAATTCAGTATCTTATATCAGTAGTTTAATTTTTTAATCATATTCTGAAGGCTAAAAGTGTATATCATGCCCTATCTTAATTTATGCATATAAAATATAAATATATGAACGCAAATAAAATTTCAAAAATAGTAAAGCGATATCTTATAATTGTTGTTTGAAGATATATCAATTTTTTGTTACCCATCAGTATAACTTGTATATGTAAAATAAACTAACTTAGGTACTTGAATAATAAAATTTTTTTGAGGCATTCCTTGTGTATTCAAGGGTAATAAATTATAATTTATAATAATAAAATGAAACAATGAATTAGCATAGATTATTCGTGAATTATTGGTGTAAAATAGCATAATCTACTAGATAATATATCTAAAGTTGTAGATTTATATGCAGTACCTACCAATAGATATTTTTAAATCATAATCAATCATTTCTAGATATAATATATCAAATAAATATTAGCTTACTCATCCCATCCATGTTGTGTTGTATTAAGAAAAGATTCAATGTGTGCCACTCCTGCGTTGTTTACTAGTCCATGGACAGGCCCAATTTCTAGGCCCTTACAATACGCCGAGTCCCAGTTGCCCACGTCCACGTTTACCATGGTTAGTTTTTTATTAGAAGAGCCTGGTAATTTCTCCACATTTCTTTCAACTGCGAATACATACGCGTCCAGAGCTATTAATCGTTCGGTGATAACTTTGCCCATTCCTAAATATTAACAAATGTCATTCAGTTTCAAATATACAAATACAAAAAAAAATGTCTAATTTTATTGAAACATCTTCATTACACAATTATTCGAAATGTAAATGTCAAAATAGTATATAATATAGTATAAGGTCGGTATTTAAATTATTTTATATTTACCAGAACCGGCTCCTGTAACTATGAAACGTTTGTCTTTGAAATATTCTTCCATACTAGGACGTTGATGAGCTATACCTCTAGATAGAGTCGCCGCAACAGAACGGTTGTTTAATTTTGTTGATAACTTGTAGATTAAGCCAAACATTATGCCGGGTTTTTTGATCCTTTCTAAAGAAAATATTATTTTTAATGACAAAAAAAAATTGTAAAAACTTATGTTTTATTTTTTGGTATAATATTATAACATGTAATAATGCTTATAATATCAGTTGTTAAGTCACCTTTTATCTTCTCATACATTTTTAAAAAATAGTATAACCACGGACGTTTTAAGGAATTTTCTTCCCTTGGGCAATAAAAAAAAGACGAGCACTTTCAAAAAACATAGTGAATAATAAATAAGTTGTGCCTAATTTATAAAACTATTATATTAAAATGGTTAACAGAAAATGGAAAAGTTAATAAATTATTTAAAACAATTTTAGTTTTAATATTAAATGTAGGAAATAAGAACAACAATTTGTAAGAATGAAAATCGAAAATTGATAAAATAGCCGGTGTAGATTGTGGTAATAAGATGTCCCGGATTTCGCTGCTAGTTGAAAACCGATGGTACGTAGTGCCAAAACAGTGAATTCTTTGGCGGATTAGAGAAGAATATAAAACCGTCGTTTAGACGTTTTATACGACTGACGCCGAGTCATCGTCGTTAAACCCGTCACGAAAGATATTAATACAATATAAATATATAATAAACGATTGATTAATAATATAAATACTGTACCGTATTACAACTCAAATAGCTGTGTGATTTCTAGAGCGTACTGAGAGTTGGAGACCGTTGGATTCACAGGAAAGTGTTCGTAAAAGTTGATCATAGACACGTACACTGCGTAATTGACAACAAAAGTCAAAGGAACAATAGGTACGTGGAAGCCGGACGCCGTTGAGCGAAGAAACAACGGACGAACCAAGACCAAAGACGCTTTGGAATGATGAAGAGAGGTTGTATAATATTTGAATTTCTGAGTTCAATCGTGTTTTTGATACCAGGAGCGCAGCGATACGATGCGTAATATTAGACGCGGGCATTACCTTGGTTTGTCCGGCCGAAATAAACCCGATTGTTACGCTGCCAGCCCACCCCCACCCATCATATGATAATAAATTTAATTTAGGCCCTCATTTAGCAATTAATTAGGTTGAATTTGCATAACTAGTTTAATTATTGTACGATTACGGTTTTGCTGCAACATCGAAAAGACTAATTGTACAAATAGTTACAATAAATATTTTGTATTTATAATAGCTAATTCTCAAATGTTTGGGGAGGGGAGGGCAGTGCAAAGCTCGGGTTTTTTTGGCCGGACAAATCGCGGCAATGCCCGAGACAAATATTACGCAATGTATCGCTGCGCTCCTGGTAACGAAAACACAATTAAGCCCAGAAATTCAAATCGTTACTGTCGTTAAATGTTTATTTTGCAGCTGATAACTGATAATAACTGATAATAGCTTATAACTTCATGAAATTAATTTATTAATTTGAAATTTATAAATAATTTTTAATGAAAATGAATATAATTATTAATGTTATTATTTTTGTTACAAACTAAATATTATAAAATTTGAAATAATTTTTAATTAATTTTTGCACAATTATTTGCAGTTTCGATGTTTTATTGATCAAAAATGTAAATACGTATTTTTATCGGTAATTTTTCATCATAAAGCTTTATTATTTATTTAAATTGCCTTATACAAAAAACACAAAAAAAACGTGAAATGTATGCTCTAATTTGATTCATCCATTAACAATTAAATTGTCAATTGATCGTAGTCAATACATTGGTTTTAAGGCATTTTCAACTTTAAGTTAATGCAGGTATAAATTCTTTTATCTCACCCAAAATGTAAATAAAATCGTTTTTTTCATATCATAGGAATTAAATATTAAGGGAAAAAGAAAATTCCAGAAAAATAAATACCTACCCATATCAGTCAATTGAAATAGCCCTATGTGTATGACATCACACCATAACTTCAATATTTATAAATTATATAATAAGATGAAGACATTTTATAAAGTTTATTTTTTGTAAACATATTTTATAAAATAATATATAAAATACATTCTAATAATCTCTTTTGTGATAAATACACAGTAAAATGTTTTTGATTTTTCAATAATAATACATCCTATTCTTTTAAATGTGTAATATGTTGACATTGATCTAACAATCGTTTTTTTATCTTTTTTAGTAACTTAATCCTAAAAAAAAAATGTTTCTAGGAAAATGGAATTTTTTTCCGGTTATTCCAAATATACCATTCTAACAAAAAAAATTGTATGAAGTAAATATAACATCACACTTGTGGTATTCTTATTAAAATATACTAATAAGTGATACTTTGAGCACCTACTTTGTGTTCAAATAAAGGCAAAGCAATTGTCAAAATAACCAATTAAAAATGTTAAATATGTCAGAAAAAAGTCAAATAATTGTAAAAATATACCATATTAAAAAGATAACATTGCTACAAGAATTCATAAAAAATTTCATATCCTTGTGAAGCTCAATTTTTTAGTTTTAAGTCTTGTAATGAACATCAAAATGTGAATGAATAAACTATTTAGATTTCTGTATTGCCTCTTTAATATATGCACAAGTGTAAAGTGTTACATAAATGTACTAAAAAAAATATCACATATATATGTAACACATAATGATAATTATGGTTTCTTTCTGCAGCGTAGTCAAAAAGATTTCAATACTTGTTATATTTTTGAAAAATGTATATAATTAATAATCATTATAACAATTATTATAAAATTGTTTATACCAATATCTAATATTTTTTAAATAAGATTTTTTTTAAATTCTGTAGTACAAAGTTGGTTATAAAAGGTACAAAAGCATACTTCATACTTATACGAATATTATAATAACATATAAACCTTCTAGAGGCATAAAGAGACCAATGCTCTTATCCTTCCTAGCTCTGAATCGTCTTTCAAAACCAATTGTACATTGATTTAAATTTTATCAAACCATCTGACTTAGGTACAAAAAAATCACTTTCTACGCATCTATGTATCTTTATTAGTCACAGACACATAGTACAATTTGTTGTTTCTTTAAGACTAAGTTAGAAGGTGTATCAGCTTTTAGTCACCACGTCTACCAAAAATTTAATTTCAATTTTTAAAAAACTTACTGTCCATAATTTATAACGTTATATTCAATGAACTATGGCTTTTTTCTGAAACAAAAGTTTGTGTATAATAAATGTCAAATCATATAGTATTGATCTTGGTCTTGGTCTTGCAGTAACACCATGACAGTATTTGCTCATTACTAGGGCTGGCCAATTTTGAATCTTAAAAATCATTGAAAAGTTACAATAAAAGTTATGAGCATACTTTTTATTGTTTTTTTTTTATATACTATCTGTACTACATGCACAATTCATAATAAGAAAATAAGATAACTGTAAAGAGTCCAATTTTAATTTATGAATATGTAGAAAATGTTAAATTGTAATTTGCCTCTATTAAACAATAAAATGTATGTACATTTAATGAAATTGGAAAGTTACATTACAGAAACTGAGAACACATTTTCGCTTTAAAATACATATATTGCGATATAATTGATTTTCTATAGATTTTTTTAATACCACAACTTGAATAAATCCTGGTTGCACTATTGTGAAGTTTGTGTCTACTAATTACTATTAATTGACTACAATGTTATAAAAAGGAATTAGTGGTTATATTATTATTATTTAACACCTCCATTATACAAATAATTGATTGCTTTCTAATTCACTGTTTGAAATTTAAAAAAAAATCATATCAAAATGTATACCAAATAATTTACAGGAACAAAAACCATTTATATCACAACCAAAACAAAATAATGTGTGTCTTAGGTTACAATACACATACATACTTCAACCAGACACTGACACATTCCCGTTTCGCGCTGTTCACGTGGTCTTAAATATAATAACAAAACCTCAGCTCATTTGCTTCATTGGCCAATATCCTACGACTTAAATATTTTTAAAATAGCAGTTGTTGTGTTGACACATTCAATGGTTAAGCAATGGAATTGTATGTAGTGGACTGGTCTTCCACAATCTCAAGATCAACAGGTATGTTAGTCAGATACTTCACAGTAGAAATTAGAACTCAATCTTTTATAAGTCTGCTTGACATCAAATTAATTAAATCTGTAAAGAGTGAAGTCAAGTTTATGAATATATTAAAAATACAATCATCATCAAAGAATACTTACATGTATTCTGCTGCCTGAACTTTTCAAGTAAACAAGCGATAAAATAATTTGTCAATTTAAAGTTTTTCAATATCAGATGAAATTCACACCAGCAAAACATGATATATGGATATTGAAGTTGAAACACCCAAATCCAATATCTTTACAAAATTCAACATAATTCAACAGAAAAACATTATATGATATTTGTTCATGAAATGCCTAACACCAAAAAGTACTCACTATCTTACTATATTTCCAGTCTTTGTGATTCAAGCTTCCCAAATAAAGCTGTTCGATATTCCTAGCCGCTGATCAAATCATCTGAAAATAATACGTAACAATATGTTCATTTTGTGATGATTTTCTGAAGAGTTAAATAGTAAAAGCATACGACATTCTACATTAAATCATGTTTAATACAATTTAGTATTTTTTTTCTGATATTGGAATTTTCTTAAAATGTGTTTTCATAAATAAGTAGAAACAGAAGGTTATTTAAATTAGTCCAGTATATGTTTTATAAAATCTGAGAGGTAAAACAATTTTTTAATAAATACCATAAATGTGAATGGAGCTAATTTCATGTTAAATGTACTATTACAGTGTTAAAATTGCTTCAATAAATGCAACAATTATGTTGTTTTGGATATTGGACATTATAATATGTTTCTCTGCTAAAAATAGTTCAAACTGTGTATTATAAAAAAAAACCCAGAATTTATGTATTTATTTTTTAATTTTTACAATTTGTTGAAAACATACATTTTACCTCTGTCTAGTGTTTAATAATGTATAACATTTTGAAGGTTGCCATCAACTTTTTAAATTATGATGAATGTAATTGATTTCACAATACAAAAATAATAATCATGTAAAACAAGGTTAAGTAAATAATTATACAAAAATAGTTCACAGATGATATATTATTTACTAACCACTTATTTATTTATAGTTGGATAATTTCTACAATTGTACAAATATCCATTTTGACGATTTTGCAAATATTTTCAAATTGAATTAAGTCACAATATATTAAAATGGAGAACACAAGATGATAAGAATGGTGTTCTTTTAGAAATTATCTTTTAGGGTCGTTTGACCCAAACCACAATAAAGCGGTTGCAACGAATCAAGGCTTACCTCAGTTTTCATTTGTGCGCTACATTTGTCTCAACGTACGAACTTAAGCGACTTGTACGAAGTAATTAGCACATACGACAATATGCTAACTGCCTTAGCCATTGAATATTATGACTTCTAGCAGACATATTTTATGTTAATTTTGTGAAAGAAAAAATAATCGCACGGTTAATTAATCGATCATTCAATGACGAAGTGTTGTTAAATGTTATTTTCAGAGGTTGTCGTCGTTGTCTATACTCCATTTCGATTTGCGATTGTGTTTCTTTCAAGATTTTTGTCGACAAGTTAAAAAAAATTAAAATTTACAAGTACATAATATCCTCGTTTTATATTATTTAGCACTGATAACGAGATAACAGATAAGCCATTGATATAAATATTATCGATGTACATACATACTACACTTGTTGTTACGTTATTGATTCGTTCGCATTCGTCGCACGGCTTGAAAATCAAATCGTTTTGTTTTTGGTCGCGCGTTTAAGCTAAGAGACGTCGAAATAACGTTCTATTTATTTTTCATTTATATATTCATATATTATATTTCATTATATTTTTAATTTTATTCATTTATACGATACGAGTAGATAAACAGGAAATATAAATTATTAAATTATAATATATAGTAGTTAAACTATAATATTATAATATATTTATATATAAAACAAGTCTATCCTTATAAATAATTGAATTTAAATCTGATATTTTTTTAAATATTTTTTATATAGTAAATATTTTAATTAAAAAAAATTTAATTTAATTAATTAAAAATTTAATTAAAAAAAAAGTCAC